>CM053031.1:29615662-30279315 GCA_028564925.1 Lithobates sylvaticus
AGCTATCCCTGGAGGCAGTGTGGTACTAAGCTGCAGCTCTTTGGCGTATGGACACGTGCATGGTGGATTTGTGCACGTGCGCACAAACCCCACCGGATGGCATAGTGGCAACCTGCCAGAAGCTAGCAGCATTTGTGTGCACCCACAGAACTCCAGCTATGCATGCGCATAAGCATTGGCCAATCTCTGCCAGGTCCTAGATACCTGAAAGACAGCAGTGGCTCAAATGCGCAGCTGTCACAGTTTTCAACGAAGAGGAGGGTTGGGAGAGACCATTCATTTAGTGGTTTAGTTCCACTTTAAGTTCTTCTTTTTTTTGGGGGGGGGGGGGGGGGGGGGGGGGGGGCTTGAGAAGTACGTCCAGTGTATGCCGGTTTATTTTCAACAGGAATGCTCTCTGCATGGCATTTCCATGTTCTTCCTGTGTTTCAGTATTATTCTACTGTATGTGGTTCAAAGCCAGTGTCATGGGGAGGCAATAGGCAATAGGAGGTGCCAACATTAGGTGCCCCCACGGCCCCACATTAAAGATAAAATGCCCCCCTATGGTCAGTGTCTGGAGCCAGCTCTGCTTTAGTTTCCTTCCGCAATTCAAAATCATACACTTACATGAATTGTTATTTTTATTTTTTTACATGAACTGGCTGTACTCTGATTTTTCCTATTCCGGTCCCAGGTAGAAGGGTTGGGTGCAAGATTTGTATCTGATGTGCCAATTAGCACAGGAAGTACCTAATTCCTACGCTTATGGCGGGTATCATCCTGTGCACTAAAGTGGCAGAGCGCTAATGATGTTATGTTTGATCCAATATTTGTTTTCCTTACTAGCCTGACATGAACATCGAACTCCAGACAAACATAAAATTACTACTTAAAGGGTAACAATCACACATATGATGCCATTTGTCACTAGTAAGAGTTTTTTATCCTCTACCTTCAAAAGCAAAAATAAATTAATACATAAATAAATAATAAACAGTGACTCTCCCGGATAAGACCATCCCGAGACAACTTAGTAAAAAACAGTGACTGTCCCGAATGCGACCATCCTGGGACATCTTAGTAAAACAGTGACTGTCCCGGATATGACCATCCCGGGACAGCTTATTAAAAACAGTGACTGTCCCGGATATGACCACCCCGGGACAGCTTATTAAAAACAGTGACTGTCCTGGATATGACCATCCCGGGACAGCTTAGTAAAAATAGTGACTGTCCCGGATACGACCATCCCGGGACATCTTAGTAAAAACAGCGACTGTCCCGAATACAACCACCCCGGGACAGCTTAGTAAAAACAGTGACTGTCCCGGATACGACCATCCCGGGACAGCTTAGTAAAAACAGTGACTGTCCCGGATACGACCATCCTGGGACATCTTAGTAAAACAGTGACTGTCCCGGATATGACCACCCCGGGACAGCTTATTAAAAACAGTGACTGTCCCGGATATGACCACCCCGGGACAGCTTATTAAAAACAATGACTGTCCCGGATATGACCATCCCGGGACAGCTTATTAAAAACAGTGACTGTCCCGGATATGACCACCCCGGGACAGCTTATTAAAAACAGTGACTGTCCCGGATATGACCATCCCGGGTTCAGTTTAGTAAAAACAGTGACTGTCCCGGATACGACCATCCCAGGACAGCTTAGTAAAAACAGTGACTGTCCCGGATACGACCACCCTGGGACAGCTTAGTAAAAACAGTGACTGTCCCGGATACGACCATCCCGGGACAGCTTAGTAAAAACAGTGACTGTCCCGAATACGACCATCCCGGGACAGCTTAGTAAAAACAGCGACGGTCCCGGATACGACCATCCCAGGACAGCTTATTAAAAACAGCGACAGTCCCGGATATAACCATCCTGGGACAGCTTAGTAAAAACAGTGACTGTCCCGGATACGACCACCCTGGGACAGCTTAGTAAAAACAGTGACTGTCCCGGATACGACCACCCTGGGACAGCTTAGTAAAAACAGTGACTGTCCCGAATACGACCATCCCGGGACAGCTTAGTAAAAACAGCGACTGTCCCGAATACGACCATCCGAAGACAGCTTAGTAAAAACAGCGACGGTCCCGGATACAACCATCCCGGGACAGTTTCGTAAAAACAGTGACTGTCCTGGATACGACCATCCCAGGACAGCTTATTAAAAACAGCGACAGTCCCGGATACAACCATCCCGGGACAGCTTAGTAAAAACAGTGACTGTCCTGGATATGACCATCCCAAGACAGCTTAGTAAAAACAGTGACTGTCCCGGATACGACCATCCCGGGACAGCTTAGTAAAAACAGTGACTGTCCCGAATACGACCATCCCGGGACAGCTTAGTAAAAACAGCGACTGTCCCGAATATGACCATCCGAAGACAGCTTAGTAAAAACAGCGACGGTCCCGGATACCACCATCCCAGGACAGCTTATTAAAAACAGCGACAGTCCCGGATATAACCATCCTGGGACAGCTTAGTAAAAACAGTGACTGTCCCGGATACGACCATCCCAGGACAGCTTAGTAAAAACAGTGACTGTCCCGGATACGACCATCCCAAGACAGCTTAGTAAAAACAGTGACTGTCCCGGATACGACCATCCTGGGACAGCTTAGTAAAAACAGTGACTGTCCCGGATACGACCACCCCGGGACAGCTTAGTAAAAACAGTGACTGTCCCGGATAAGACCATCCCGGGACATCTTAGTAAAACAGTGACTGTCCCGGATACGACCATCCCGAGACAGCTTAGTAAAACAGTGACTCTCCCGGATATGACCATCCCGGGACATCTTAGTAAAACAGTGACTCTCCCGGATATGACCATCCCGGGACATCTTAGTAAAAACAGTGACTGTCCCGGATATAACCACCCCGGGACAGCTTTTAGTGTATTTTAGTGAAATAAAAAATAAAAGGTAAAATAAATAAGATTTTTTTTTTTTTTTTTTTTTAAACACGCCCCTGTCCAGCCGAGCTCGCGTGCAGAAGCGAACGCATACATATACATATATGAAAACGGTGTTCAAACCACACATGTGGGGTATCGCCGCAATCGGTAGGGCGAGAGCAATAATTCTAGCCCTCCTCTGTAACTCAAAACATGCAACCTGTAGAATTTTTTAAATGTCGCCAATGGAGATTTTTAAGGGTAAAAGTTTGTCGCCAATCTACAAGCGGGCACAATTTTTAAGCGTGACATGTTGGGTATCAATTTACTCGGCGTAACATTATCTTTCACAATATAAAAAAAATTGGGCTAACTTTACTGTTGTCTTATTTTTAAATTAAAAAAAGTCTATTTTTTTTCCAAAAAAAGTGTGCTTGTAAGACCGCCATTTTATTCTCTAGGGTGTTAGGAAAAAAATGTATAATGTTTGGGGGTTCTAAGTAATTTTCTAGCAAAAAAAACTTGTAAACAACAAATCTTAGAAAGAGGCTCCATCCTTAAGTGGTTATTGAATAACTATAAATTCCTTTAGTTTGATAACCAGCCAAAGATCTGGGGATCAAGGCGTGCGTTCCCAGAAACATATAAATATTTGAAAATACACAAATGGGACAACGTCATTGGTGACGAAACGCGCAGGGGGAGGCGACAGGCTGACGTCACCGCGTTTGTGCAAGTCCCGATACACGGGCTGTTACCATTAGCTGGCCGGCTTATATTTTTATCTTAAAGATACATTCCTTGATTAAAGTGCAACCCAATTTTAAACCAATAAACATTGAAGATTTTACACTATGGAGGCCTTATGTCTTTTTTGGGGCTCAAGTGTGATTGAATCTTTTTCGGGTGGTGGAAACCTGACAGCGTGATCCCCCTGGACGATCAAAGGCCCTGCCACAAATTCATTAATATTTCACAACCATTTAATAAGCCCAATTTATTTTTAATTTATTGTTATGTGCTGTGTGTATGTGTGTATCTCACACGAAAATTGCTGCTTATACTCACTATTTTAATATTCTTTTGATTGCAGTTATTTTTGATAGCGCTTTATTACCTATTGTTTTTTTGGGGGGATTTTTAAACTGTCGGAAAAGTCAATGTACCACAAATTGATTCATAAAATCTCATAAATTTAAAGTTAAAAACAATCATTTCTAAAACCAACATCACAAATTCCATGCAGTCAAGGTGTGTGTACAGTAGTTTCAGCTCAACATGTTTCACCATTCACTGGCTTCTTCAGTAGTGATATTTTGTACAAGTCTCCTGAGGAAGCTGGGAATGGTGAAACATGTTGAGCTGAAACTACTGTACACACACCATGACCGCATGAAATTTGTGATGTTAGTTTTAGAAATTATTGTTTTTAACATTGCAATATTTACAATAAAACTATTGCTTTCTAAACGTTCCGACCCTATCTCCCAGAGGGGAACCTGCATTATCACCCTGTCACACGGGCTTCTGATGCAGATTAAAAGCGAGCATTTGAACATAAGTCAAGCAGGAGTGATCCATCGCTGTCAACTAGGGCCGGGTTTAGAGATAGGAAGGAGACGCCGTGCCTTGGGCACTCCAGCAGGAGGAGGGTGCAAAAAGCAAGGACCTGCAATCTTTGCTGCAAGGAGGGAAGGGTGCACTTTGGCCTTTTTACCTTGTGTGCTAAAGGATCACTGGTTAGACATGTGCAATTCTTTTTGTTACGAATTCGTTTTTTAACGAATTTCGACTAATTCGTTAATTTAGAAATATACGAATTAACGAAAACCCGTTTAAATAATTTTTCTGAATATTAGTAAACTGGGATATTTGAAAATTCGTAAATTCCGATATTGGAAAATCTGAAATTTTTAATTCAAAAACCCGGAAATTCAAAATCCGAAAATCCAAAATTTCAAAAATTCGAAAGAACGAAAATTCAAAAGAACAAAAAAGAACAAAAACCTGAAAATTTGAAAACCTGAAAATTCGAAAATCTGAAATAATAACTAACTAATAATAACTTAACGATAACTATTAAATTATAGGTATTGGAATCTCCTTTGAAATTTGGCTGTTAATGAACGTAACAAATATAAATTTTTCCGAAGTTATGAATTATCCGAAATAATGAATGCCGTATCAAAACGAATGGAACGTAAGAATTAATAATAATAAATAACAATAATAATAATAATACAAACTTTTTATTATTAGTATTATTATTATCAATTCATTCTGTTCCACTTGTTTAGATGCGGCATTCAATATTTCGGATAATTCGTAACTTTGGATAAATTCGTATTCCGGGTTAAATTTTAACACTCACATGCGCTGTAGATTTGGTCGAACTGTTTTCGATCGATTCCACTACTATTTTGAAAATCGTTAGTTTTGGCGCACAAAGTCCGACATGTTGATTTGTTTTTTTTTGCATACAATTTGCATTTCGAGAATCGAAAATTTGCCCACTAACGTTTCGAAAGTTGAACGATCGAGCGTATCGAACGCTTTTCCAAAACGATTTTCTAACTGTGCATGGCCAGCATAATACTCGGGACACATGTGACAACGTACACCTCTGTATATACCCCACCCCCTCCCAAACTGAAACTCCAGGGGGGGGGGGGGGTACGGCACATTATGCAAACTTCCTGAGCCCCGTCTAAACCCGCCTGAATACTCAGCAAATATTTGTGTGCAGTGTTTGTCTTTGAATCTTACAAAGGAAATCTCCAGGTGAATGGGTAGGAGACATTAGAAAATGCTAAAACATCTAAAGGCAGGGGCCCGGGAACATCCTCGCTGAGTCGCTGCTGGTATTTAATGTCCCGGCTGTTAAAAGTGAACTGTGGCTTCCTGAGTTAAAGGTGAACGCCGGGATAAGCAATTATTATCTAAATCCATTCTTCATGTGTATTCTTCTTGAATCCCGTGAGCTTGGTGTATTTCTACCAGATCTGTGCAGTACTTCAGCGTGAGACTTTCTGTAATAAAGACCGCTGACTGCTGCTCTCTCTCCTTGTGCAGAGTGACCGGTCTCCGCCCCTTCCTGTCATTTTCTGCAGGCAGCCTGTAGTGGGTGGGACCTGCTGGGCCCCTCCCACAGCACAAGTCTTTCTCCTTGTGCAGGGTGACTGGTCTTGTCTCCCCCCCCTCCTGTAGAGGGTGGGGTCTGCTGGGCCCCTCCCACATCTCTGCTCTTTCTCCTTGTGCAGGGTGACTGGTCTTGTCTCCCCCCCTCCTGTAGAGGGTGGGGTCTGCTGGGCCCCTCCCACATCTCTGCTCTTTCTCCTTGTGCAGAGTGACTGGTCTTGTCTCCGCCCCTCCTGTAGAGGGTGGGGTCTGCTGGGCCCCTCCCACATCTCTGATCTTTCTCCTTGCGCAGAGTGACTGGTCTTGTCTCCGGCCCTCCTGTAGAGGGTGGGGTCTGCTGGGCCCCTCCCACATCTCTGATCTTTCTCCTTGCGCAGGGGACTGGTCTTGTCTCCGCCCCCTCCTGTAGAGGGTGGGGTCTGCTGGGCCCCTCCCATAGCTCTGCTCTTTCTCCTTGTGAAGTATGTGCTGTGAACTGGCCCTTAATAAGGACATGTGTGTTCCAGTGCGTTTTACAGTGTTCCAGTACTGTCCAGTGCAGGAAAAATGCAGCATGTTCCAGTGGCGTTGCTAGGGGTGGCTTTTGGGGCTATAGCCCAGAGTCTCTGCAGGGGTCCCCAAGGGGAGGGGAGGCTCTCTGGGGACCTTTATGTAAGTGGGGGCTCTCTGGGGACCCTGGTGTAAGGGGGGGCTCTCTGGGGACCCTGATGTAAGGGGGAGGCTCTCTGGGGACCCTGATGTAAGGGGGGGGGGCTCTCTGGGGACCCTGATGTAAGTGGGGACTCTCTGGGGACCCTGATGTAAGGGGGAGGCTCTCTGGGGACCCTGATGTAAGGGGGAGGCTCTCTGGGGACCCTGATGAAAGGGGGAGGCTCTCTGGGGACCCTGATGTAAGGGGGGGGGGGGCTCTCTGGGGACCCTGATGTAAGGGGGGGGCTCTCTGGGGACCCTGATGTAAGGGGGAGGTTCTCTGGGGACCCTGATGTAAGGGAGGGGGGCTCTCTGGGGACCCTGATGTAAGGGGGAGGCTCTCTGGGGACCCTGGTGTAAGGGGGGCTCTCTGGGGACCCTGATGTAAGGGGGGCTCTCTGGGGACCCTGATGTAAGTGGGAGGCTCTCTGGGGACCCCGATGTAAGTTGGGGCTCTCTGGGGACCCTGATGTAAGGGGAAGGTTCTCTGGGGACCCTGATGTAAGGGGGGGCTCTCTGGGGACCCTGATGTAAGGGGGGCTCTCTGGGGACCCTGATGTAATGGGGGGGCTCTCTGGGGACCCCAATGTAAGTGGGGGGCTCTCTGGGGATATGTACACACATATATTACTGTATATACATGTGTATGCATACCCAAGTGTATGACTTTCTTTACCATGCTGCTATAGGCTCTAGCCCCAGATCTTTTGTAGACCTAGCAACGCCCCTGACATGTTCTACTTTTATCTGGAACTGGAACGCACTGGTGTGAACTATGCCATTGAAAGCCATATAACTTTTCCATGTGATTTTGATGCAGAAAAAAACGCACTGCATGTGATGTGAACTTGTCTTTAATGCAGACATGACAGATGTGATCACAGGGAGACCAATACGGCCATACTACATACCAATGTCCAGCTACTTGCTGTATCTGCCCAGCAATAACTGTGATGTTCTGCTGCCTGTGACAGGTTCCCTTTACTATGGCCGTTGTGTTTGTCACAATGCATCTTCTGGAGCAACGAGATCTTTTTATAGTACACTTCCCCTAAAAGCCATCCTACGTTTTGATTTAGTTGTCAGCCAAAAGAAAAGTACATCATCGATTGCTTATCGATCTTCTGAAGCAGAAGTTTAGTAAGCGAAGGTTTAACCTTTGTCAATAACAAACACTGAATGTGTCACCTGAAATAACTCTACAGAGGTTTTCTTCTGGTCCTGCACACAGCTAATGCCCCGTCCACACGATGAGAATATCGGACGAATGATCGTCAGTTTTTTTTTTTTTATACGCTAGTCTCATATTGAAAACAAATAGGTTACAGACTACAACTTCCCGCGATGATGTAATGTGTTGTGTTGTAATTCGTTTCCGAGCATGCGCGGTCTTTTTTACGAATGAAAACTGTACTGATTAACTACTTGCTGACCGCATAATGACGTTATACGGCGGCAAAGTGGCTCTCCTGGATCACGTACCTAGAAGTCCAAACTGCACCCCCTCCTCTACTGGCCAATCAGACAACAGCTAGGAAGGAGATGGATACTTTATAATGGGAGCTTGTCTCGACTCAAAGCACTTTCCTGGGAAAAAACAGCGGCAAGAGGAATGCAGAGGGAGGGGGGGATTTCAGCCTCTGCATTCTACTTGCCGCTGTTTGTTTTGGGAAAGTGCTCAGAGCCGAGACAAGCTGCCGGTATAAATAAAGCACCCGTCTCCTTTCCAGTTGTTGTCAGATCAGCTGTGGCTGAAGAGGAAACCTCATAGCTAGTGTTAGGAAGCACCCAGCAACATGGGACAAAGTACTAAATGTACCTTGTTTCATATGGGACAGAATAGTAAAACATTTTCTATATATATGCACTGTATATATATATATATATATATATATATATATATATATATATATATATATATATGTATACACAGTATCTCACAAAAGTGAGTACACCCCTCACATTTTTGTAAATATTTTATTCTATCTTTTCATGTGACAACACTGAAGAAATGACACTTTGCTACAATGTAAAGTAGTGAGTGTACAGCTTGTATAACAGTGTCAATTTGCTGTCCCCTCAAAATAACTCAACACACAGCCATTAATGTCTAAACCGCTGGCAACAAAAGTGAGTACACCCCTAAGTGAAAATGTCCAAATTGGTCCCAAAGTGTCAATATTTTGTGTGGCCACCATTATTTCCCAGCACTGCCTTAACCCTCTTGGGAATGGAGTTCACCGGAGCTTCACAGGTTGCCACTGGAGTCCTCTTCCCCTCCTCCATGACGACATCACGGAGCTGGTGGATGTTAGAGACCTTGCGCTCCTCCACCTTCCGTTTGAGGATGCCCCACAGATGCTCAATAGGGTTTAGGCCTGGAGACATGCTTGGCAAGTCCATAACCTTTACCCTCAGCTTCTTTAGCAAGGCAGTGCTCGTCTTGGAGGTGTGTTTGGGGTCATTATCATGTTGGAATACTGCCCTGCGGCCCAATCTACAAAGGGAGAGGATGATGCTCTGCTTCAGTATGTCACAGTACATGTTGGCATTCATGGTTCCCTCAATGATCTGTAGCTCCCCAGTGCCGGCAGCACTCATGCAGCTCCAGACCATGACACTCCCACCACCATGCTTGACTGTAGACAAGACACACTTGTCTTTGTCCTCCTCACCTGGTTGCCGCCACACACGCTTGTCACCATCTGACACCAAATAAGTTTATATTGGTCTCATCAGACCACAGGACACGGTTCCAGTAATCCATGTCATTAGTCTGCTTGTTTTCAGCAAACTGTTTGCAGGCTTTCTTGTGCATCATCTTTAGAAGAGGCTTCCTTCTGGGATGACAGTCATGCAGACTAATTTGATGCAGTGTGCGGCGTATGGTCTGAGCACTGACAGGCTGACCCCCCCCATCCCTACAACCTCTGCAGCAATGCTGGCAGCACTCATACGTCTATTTCCCAAAGACAACCTCTGGATATGACGCTGAGCACGTGCACTCAACTTCTATGGTGGACCATGGCGAGGCCTGTTCTGAGTGGAACCTGTCCTGTTAAACCGCTGTATGGTCTTGGTCACCGTGCTGCAGCTCAGTTTCAGGGTCTTGGCAATCTTCTTATAGCCTAGGCCATCTTTATGTAGAGCAACAATTCTTTTTTTCAGATCCTCAGAGACTTTCTTTGCCATGAGGTGCCATGTTGAACTTCCAGTGACCAGAATGAGAGAGTGAGAGCGATAACACCAAATTTAACACACCTGCTCCCCATTCACACCTGAGACCTTGTAACACTAACGAGGCACATGACACCGAGGAGAAAAATGGCCAATTGGGCCCAATTTGGACATTTTCACTTAGGGGTGTACTCACTTTTGTTGTCAGCGGTTTAGACATTAATGGCTGTGTGTTGAGTTATTTTGAGGGGACAGCAAATTTACACTGTTATACAAGCTGTACACTCACTACTACTACATTGTAGCAAAGTGTCATTTCTTCAGTGTTGTCACATGAAAAGACAGAATAAAATATTTACAGAAATGTGAGGGGTGTACTTACTTTAGTGAGATACTGGTGTGTGTGTGTGTGTGTGTATATATATATATATATCTATAGCTATATATCTATAGCTATATATATATATATATATATATATATATATCTATATATATATATATATACACACATATATACAGTAAATAAATATATATATATATATATTTTGATAGCTTTTCTTTATTACTTCTCATGGAAAACCCTTGTGACTTGAAACAAATTTACAATATTGCAGTCTGGTTACTGGGGGGAGAGGAGACTGAGGAAATGCTTCCTCCTGCTTGCAGCAGACTGATGACATCATCTCAGCCTAGGCAAAGCCACTGGATTGGAGCTCAGGAGCTGCTTTTAATGATAAATAGTTGTGTTTTTTCTTAAAAAATTATACTCTTGGTGTATTTTGTGACATACCAGGAATTTATTCATGCGGTCTTACTAGGGTTGCCACCTGTCCAGGATTTACCCGGACAGTTCGGGTTTGAAATCTTGTGTCCGGGTTTCAGTCTGCCTGAAATCCGGACACATTATTTAGACTGGGCTGTGGCTCCCCAAGTAACTGAGAAACAGTGGAACCTTGAATTATGAGCATAATCCGTTCTGGAGAATGCTTGTAATCCAAAGCACTTGCATATCAAAGCCAGTTTCCCCATAGAAGTCAATGGAAACGAAGATAATTCATTCTGCATTGACTTCTATTGCATGCAATACATGTGGCTATCGGTGGAGGGGGCGCAGGAAATTCTCGGTGACTGCTCGGCTGAACTCGGAAAGCCTCGGAAAGGCTCGGAAATACTCAGGAACGGAGTATTTCCGAACGGCTCAGAATCGTTCCGAGTGTCACCGACTCCCCGCACCTCTGGCCAAACGCTGCACACCCAATTAGCTTGAATTCTGCTCGTTTTGCGAAACAACACTCTCCTAGGGGCACCCAAAGGTGTCCCAGGTCTTTTATGATCCTATAGTGTATACTACGAAAACAAATGTGCCCTGTGCCGCTAAGGTGTTCGGGTTTGGCTTGAAGAAAAGGTGGCAACCCTAGGTCTTACGATCCGCTTTAACTCCCTTACAGCCATTTTTTCTCAGTCTGGCCCCATCCATCTGTAAATAAATGTCTGAATGCGCGTATTGCTGGCCAATGTATATAACTCATTTGCACAGATTTCGTTTTATTCCTGAATAGGGTGAGGTAGGGTTTTATCACTCACTGGGTCTTTATCGCTGTCTGTGACCTCAGCCTTTCCATAGATAGTGGGGACTCAGCCATAACCTGATCCTCCTGGTTGTCGGCTCTGGGGTGCAATCTCCATAATTTCCACTAGGAGGCCAGTGACACCATAATAATAATAACCTTCCCTCACTATATCTAAAACTAACAACGCAAGGGTAGAATTCCACCATTCCGCAGATACAAAGTTGACATTGTGAAAAAGAAGAAGGTGACATGTCATAGAAGTACTAATCAGAAATAAAAAAAAAAAATGTATTGCATCATTTTACACCAAAGTCATTTTTGATGCAACTTTTTTACTCGCTTGCAACCAATAAACAGATTTTTAGCATCTCCTTCTGCTTATAGGACAGTGCAGTCAGCATTCCTATCAGCCGACATGAATCCTTTATAATGCAGCACATCCAGTTCAGTGAAACCTTTTGGGTCTGATACGACCCATAAACACGTGTTGACATATAAGGAGCTGTAAAACACAATCACTATTGCATTAAAGCAGATGTAAACCTGAACTAGGTAACATTTAGCTTGCAAAAGCACTGCCTAACAATTGCCATTTTTAAAATAGAAAATACAGTTTTTGCCTTTTTGTTAGCATCCCAGAGCTGCTGATCTCCTGCAGCCCCTTTGTAGACACTTCCTGTCTACATGCACTCCAGCATTTGGGAGACAGGGACAGAGCGTTGTCACCCTATAACAGGAAGTGCCTAAATAAGGACCTTTCACAGCAGGATCACCAGGAAATATTTTATTATTAAAGTAACACATTTAAAAAATATTGCAAATGACCTCCGAAAAAGATCCCTAACATCTTACAGTTCATGAGATATTAGAGGGTTTACATCTACTTTACGCTACACAGGACAGAATACACAGGTAACAGGCAAAGATGGCGAATCTCATAGAGAATTACAGTCATAAATTATACATAGAGAACGTTTTCAAAAATATTAACAGACATAAATAGGATTACTTATATCAGAGCCGATTAAAGAACAGTATACAGCATGTCAGCCTTATTATTTGATACAAAAGAACATCATCCAACTTCCATGAATAAAAAATCCTGCTTCATCTCAGGACCTAAAACCAAGGCAGAGATCATCAGGATCATTTTGGGTGTTTCACTTCATTAGAGACTGCAGATACAGCTATATATATATACATATATATATATATATATATATATATATATATATATATATATATATATATATATATATATATATAAAAGCTCTTAACGTATGTTTATATATATATATATATATATTTTTTTTTTGCTCTTAATGTGTGCATGTATTATATATATATATATATATATATATATATATATATATATTTTTTGTATTTAATATGTATATATATATATATATATATATATATATATATATATATATATATATATATATATATATATGTATATATATATATTAGTTTTTTCTTAATGCATATATGTTTGTATAAAAAATAAATAAATATATATATATATATATATATATATATATATATATATATATATATATATATATATATATATATAAAACATGTATATTCTTAATGTTTGCATTGTATATGTATATATGTATGTATATATATTTTCTCTTAATTCATATGTATGTATATATATATATATATATATATATATATATATATAGATATATATAGATAGATAGATATATATAGATATAGTTTTCTTTTTTCTATACATATATATATATATATATATATATATATATATATATATTATTTGTGTGTATAAAAAAAATATATAGATTATATATATATATATATATATATATATATATATATATATTATTTGTGTGTATAAAAAAAATAAACAAACAAAAAAAAAAAAATATATATATATATATATATATAACATTTTCTTAATACATATGTATATATTTTTTTCTCTTAATGCTCGTATTGTATATGTATGTATATATATTTTTGCTTAATGCATATGTATGTATATATATATATATATATATATATATATATATATACACATACATATAGATAGTTTTTTTTATTTTTTAAATGTATATGTGTATATATATATATATATATATATAAAAAGATATATATATGAAAATATATAAATAATGTAAAAAATAAATAAATTATATATAATTATATATAATTTTTTAATTTTTTACATTATATATATATTTTTATATATTTTTTTTTTTTTTTTCAATCAGACAGACCCTCTCTGGGAGACTTGTATTCAAGAAGCACAACCTGAGTATTTAATTAACACATTAAATTACCAAATATGGCCGTCCCCATATAGTTACAAACAATACACTGAAAACAGGCTTTTACAACAATGATACAACCTGACACAATTATTTACAATAAATTTCTCTCTTTCACATATATATCTAAAAGAAACGTTCAGAAGACTATATATCCCCTTGAAAGCTGACCTCCAGGTAGTTATAGAAAAATAAACACAATTTATTCCAGCTATGGAGTTGTTAAAGAATAACTTTTACATTGAACTACCTACATGTATCATCATATTAGCCACCTATAATATCGTACACAGCAGTACTTGGAGTGGGAGAAGGTTAGCATTCATAACCATAACCAGGACTCTACTGCACTGTATAGTGGTGTGGTGTCAGTTTAATACAGGGGACATGCTTACAGGGGAAGAGTACATTGTGCTGCTCCTCCATTGTCTATACCAGGGGTCTTCAAACTTTTTAAATAAAAGGCCAGTTTAGTGCTCTTCAGACTTTTGGAGGGTTCTGGATTGTGGCCAGTGGGGGGTAGAAAATCTCCCGAGCCCAGAATCAGTCAGAATAAACATGGCCTCAGGGTTGGTGGGCAGCAGGAGGAGGAATAGTACCCCATCACTGGAGTCTGTGGGGGGAATAGTACCCCATCACTGGTGTCTGTGGGGGGAATAGTACCCCATCACTGGTGTCTGTGGGGGGAATAGTACCCCATCACTGGTGTCTGTGGGGGGAATAGTACCCCATCACTGGTGTCTGTGGGGGGAATAGTACCCCATCACTGGTGTCTGTGGGGGGAATAGTACCCCATCACTGGTGTCTGTTGGGGGAAATAGTACTCCATCACTGGTGTCTGTGGAGGGAATAGTACCCCATCACTGGTGTCTGTGGGGGGAATAGTACCCCATCACTGGTGTCTGTGGGAGGACTAGTACCCCATCACTGGTGTCTGTGGGGGGAATAGTACCCCATCACTGGTGTCTGTGGGGGGAATAGTACCCCATCACTGGTGTCTGTGGGGGGAATAGTACCCCATCACTGGTGTCTGTGGGGGGAATAGTACCCCATCACTGGTGTCTGTTGGAGAAATAGTACCCAATCACTGGTGTCTGTGGGGGGAATAGTACCCCAACACTGGTGTCAGAGGGAGGAATAGTACCCCATCACTGGTGTCTGTGGGAGGAATAGTACCCCAACACTGGTGTCAGAGGGAGAAATAGTACCCCATCACTGGTGTCTGTGGGGGAAATTGTACACCATCACTGGTGTCTGTGGGGGGAATAGTACCCTATTACTGGTGTCAGTGGGAGGAATAGTACCCTATAACTGGTGTATGTTGGAGGAATAGTACCCTATCACTGGTGTCAGTGGGGGGAATAGTAACCCATCACTGGTGTCTGTGGGAGGGAATAGTACCTCATCACTGGTGTCTGTGGGGGGAATAGTACCCAATCACTGGTGTCTGTGGGGGGAATAGTACCCCATCACTGGAGTCTGTTGGAGAAATAGTACCCCATCACTGGTGTCTGTGGGAGGCAATAGTACCCCATCACTGGTGTCTGTGGGAGGGAATAGTACCTCATCACTGGTGTCTGTGGGGGGAATAGTACCCCATCACTGGTGTCTGTGGGGGGAATAGTACCTCATCACTGGTGTCTGTGGGGGGAATAGTACCCCATCACTGGTGTCTGTGGGGGGAATAGTACCCCATCACTGGTGTCTGTTGGAGGAATAGTACCCCATCACTGGTGTCTGTTGGAGGAATAGTACCCCATCACTGGTGTCTGTGGGGGGAATAGTACCCCATCACTGGTGTCTGTTGGAGGAATAGTACCCCATCACTGGTGTCTGTTAGAGGAATAGTCACCCATCACTGGTGACTGTGCTGGGAACAGTACCCCATCACTGGTGTCTGTGGGGGGAATAGTACCCCATCACTGGTGTCAATGGGGGGAATAGTACCCCATCACTGGTGTCAATGGGGGGAATAGTACCCCATCACTTGTGTCAGTGGCAGGAATTATGCCCCACTTTTAGTGTCAGTGGGAGGAATTGTGTCCCAAGGGCTGGATAAGCAAAGGGCCATGGTTTGGAGACTACTGGTCTATTCAATGGCATAAGCTGGCCATTGATGGATCCAGAAGGAAGCAGCCAAATTTTGATCCATGTGTTCCTGTTGCATAGAAGTTGATCGACTTCTGTTGAAGGGGAATGTTGGAAAACCTTTGTTGATCAGCAGCTGCAACCGCGGAGCAGTGTGTTTTACCAGTGAAGAGTCCCACTGCCAGAACACAATGCCCTGGTGGTGGGATTCCTCCATCCACCTAGTTTGTGTGGATGGAGGAACCATCTATGCCCAGCTTTAGGTTGGCCATTGGCCATTCAAAGACCTAGACTGGTCATTGGTCAGGCTGTATTGCCTTACCGTACGTTTGGTTGGCTTGGAGGCCTAGGATCTGATTGCACTTCCTGGCAGGGGTGCCTAAATCACAAAACTCGCCGAACCGAAGATCAATATATGGATTTCAACAATGCATTCATCGGTCTACCTGGAGGCCAACTTTACTCTGAGCACATCCACATATATACATCTTAGACAGTATTTCCTGCTCCAAACAGCCAGTATGCATGATAAGTCTAGACTGAGACATCATACTGTGCAGGACAAGGTCACCATTAGTGGCCTGCAGTGCAAAGACGATCGATCGGAGGGCCCTACTATAGAAATGAATAGAAGACAGCCGTCTTACCTGACTTCACAGAGCAGTGGATGTGAGCTTTGGATTCGTAGTAGACCCAGTCGAAGCCGGCTTCCACCGCCAGCCTGGCCAACATGCCGTATTTATTGCGGTCCCTGTCGGAGGTGGTGATGTCCACCGCCCGCCCTTCGTAGTGTAAAGACTCGTCGGAATGATGACCGTCTTCATCCCAGCCTTCGGTCACCCGCAGCTTGATGCCCGGCCACTGGTTCATGACAGAAATGGCCAAGGAGTTCAGGCGGTCTTTGCAGCGCTGCAAGAAAAAGGGAGAGAAGGGTGTGAGACAGTACCTCGCTGTGGGAATAGAACGGATAGTTCCACTTTATAAATTTAGAATCTTTAGGTTATTCTAGGAAATAATTCGATTTAATGTAAACCCCTTAGAGCTTCCTATTGCATATCAGCTTAGAAAAAGACCCTAAAAGCTCAGATACCTTTTTATGCCTCTTTTATCTTGTGATCACGTGATGTAGCCCATGTACCCCTACACCTCTCTGTGTAATAGTGGGGCGGAGATTCATTTGAGTATGTAATAAAGGCTCTGACCCACGTGAAAGAACGTATTCATAGAATCCCTTTAGACTTGCATGCCCCTCCCTGCTGGCTACCGACTTTAGCTGTGCAATCTGCCGATTGGTTGCTTGATGACACTTTATCACATATCTCCCAACTGTCCCTGATTTCAAAGGGACTGTCCCTGATTTGGAGCAGTGTCCCTCTGTCCCTCTTTCCTCCTCATTTGTCCCTCATTTTGGTCTGATCTATATAGTAGTGTATAAAATGCACTTTTTATCATTCAAAAAGTGTTAAACCCAGGGCTCAAGTCCTGCGGGAACGCATGGGAACGGAGTTCCTGTACTTTTTCCCCAACAGGAACCTCAGTTCCCGTTAGCATGCGAGCTGTGTGGCAGGTGCTACACCAGCAGCTGCGACACAGCTCACAATAGTAAGTGCAGCACACCTGACCATTCAGGCATTGCCAGTAGGGGGCCCCATGACAGCTTCCTTTTCGATCTACCTGTCAATTACAGCTAGCTGACAGGTAGATCAGGTCCCTGCTGCTAAGAGATTGTATTTAGTCAGACCTCTCGTGATGCGCTCCTCCCCGCCGGCCCCTCCTGATTTTCTGTCGCCTCATCTTCCCCTCCCCCAGTCTCCTGCATACTTGCTCTGTGTGTCCCGCTGAATCCCCCCCCTCCTCTATCTTCAGTGCCATATGATGAGAGAACCCAGAGGAGGAGCACAGCTATTCTGCTCACAGGACATGCAGGGAGAGAGGTGAGCTGAGGGAGGAACATCAGTTAGGGGTGGTAAGCTGAGCACAATACTTGGCAAAGTTTAATGCCAGGAGGGAAGTTTATGTGGAAATATGTGAAGGGTTGGAATAGCAGCGAGTGTGTGTTGGAGCCCTGCAGAGTTTGCAGCCCCCCCAAGCTAACATACATCTCCTAAGCAGGAACACATCACTATCTCCCCAAGCATTCTGTCCAGATAATGTGCAGTTCATTTATGACCTTTCCGTTTAACCCTGTGTTATCCAAACTCTGTTCAATGAAAAGTGTAAACTCACCACATAAACACTCTATATACAAAATAAAATTCCCCAATAAAGATCAGAACATGATGTTCACATTTACATGGAAGCACAATTGAATAAATGCTGATTATTCAGAGAATTACCGTATTTATGTTTATTGAGGATTGTTTTATTTTATGTACTAACAGTTAAGCTTCATACACAATACGAAAATTGGATGAAAAATACCACTTTTGACGCGTTCGTGCATATGAGCGTATCATTTTTTTTTTTTGGTGTGGGAGTGGATCTTGGGTGGGAGTTCCCACACTTTTTTCCCCTGGACTTGACCCCTGGTTAAACCTTTCATCCAATTTCTAAATTGCTGCATTTGTACATTTTAAAAGCCAATATAAAGGAATAGTAGTGGTAAAAAAAAAAAGTCCTTGTGGATTTAATTAACCATTTTTTTTTGGTTTATTCTCCTTTAAGGGGGTGTGGCAGGGGGCGTGTCCTATGCCTTCATACGTTTGTTAGTAGGTGTCCCTCATTCCCATCTCAAAATGTTGGGAGGTATGGCTGTGGGTGTCTATTGATTGAGCCCGCAAAAGTTGCCCCCCCCCCCCCCATAACAAGCGGCTTGCTATGGGGCACTCAGCAGGGGGGAGGAGCTGTGAACGTCGGCGGGAAACCCAAGAAGAGGAGGATCGGGGCTGCTCTGTGCAAAACCATTACACAGAGCAGGTAAGTATGACATGTTTCTTACTTTAAAAATAAATGTTTTGTTCCCTATGCCTGGGTTTACCCATATGCGAACACAGGCATCGCATGTGATTCGCACCGCATTGCTGGTGCGGATCGCATGTGATGTCTGTGCAATGCGAACCATACAGTTTGTACGGCTGATCTCTCATTGGATTCGCACAAAAAAGGTGCAGGGACTTTTATTTTTTCCTGCACTGGAATCGCATCACACCCAATTGATCCGATTCCTGTCCGAATCCACGTTTCGCACTGCGATCTGCGAACCGATCCGGGGGAGTGTCATTAACCGTAGCGGTTCGCAGAGGGCAGTGTGAGCTGCCTGTGGGGAGAGATGCGATGTGGGAAACCTGCACTGGAATCGCGCTGGTTCCCGCACCGCAATAGCGTGAACCCGGATTTAGGCCCCTTTCACACTGGGGCGGGAGCCGCGGTGACGGTAAAGCAGCGATATATTTAGCGCTGCTTTACCGTCGTTTTGCCCGCAGGATTCGGCCGCTCGTGGTGCGGTTTTACCCCCCGCGAGCGGCCGAAAAAGGGTTAAAATCCCCCGCAAAGTGCAGCTGTAGCAGCGCTTTGCGGCGGTATTGCCGCGGTATTACCGCGGTGTCCCATTCAAATCAATGGGTAGGAGCGGTATAGGAGCAGTGAATACACCGCTCCTATCCCGCTCCAAAGATGCTGCTAGCAGGACTTTTTTTGGGGCCTGCTAGCGCACCGCTCCAGTGTGAAAGCCCGGTTTTTTCAGGTGGTGTACAGGTGCTATTTTTAGCGCTGTACCGCCTGAAAACCGCCCCAGTGTGAAAGGGGCCTTAAAGTGGTTGTAAACCCTTACAGGCCACTTTGACCTACAGGTGAGCCTAGATTAAGGCTGTAGGTCCAAGAAATATCTGCTAAACCTACACGGTTTAGGAGATATTTGCCAAAAGACAGGCACCGATGTGTACGGCGCACTGAGCGTGCCGCTGCTAGCGGCGATATGCCGTTAGTGGCGGCTCCTGTGCGCATGCGCGGGAGTGACGTCATCGCGGCTCTGGCCAATCACAGCGCTGGAGCCACGATACCCGGAAAGAAGATGGACGCTCCGTGGGAGAGGGGACAGCGGGGACTTCGCAGGCTCCTGTGTCAGGTAAGTGACGCATAATGGGCTACTATGCGATGCGATGCGATGCATAGTAGTCCATTATGCTTTACCTTTGCAGGGAAGCAAAGAGGAAGTAACACCCATCAGGGTTTACTTCCTCTTCAAGGCTCCTTTCACGCTTGTGCAACTCGGGATCTGAATTTTGAGACCCCCCCAAGTCGCAGGACATGTGAAATTCAATGTATTTCTATGAGATTTATTTATTTATTTTTTGGTTTGTTTTTCTTCCCCCTTCATTGTTGGTAGGGAACAATGGGAACAACATTTTGGAAATTAAAAAAAAAATTTTTTAATAAATTTCTTAAAAAAATGTGCATGGAACATGCACATTTTTTTAAGAAATGTATTTTTTCGTTTTAATTTTAAATTTTTTTGGATTGTGCCCCTCTTTTGCCTCTGCTTCCTCTCCTTCCCTCTCACCTCTCCCCTCGCCTCCTTTTTTCTTTTTTTTTTGTGGGGAGTTTTAGGTTGGTTGGGTTTTGTTTGTTTTTTTATTTTATTTATTTTTTTATTTTATTTTTTATTGTTTGGCTGAGCTGGGGATGATGGGATCTAAATATTGTATAGAAGGGTTTATTAGATAAACAATATAATTGAATAAAATGATTTAAGGTAGAAGAGCAAAGATAAAAGTGTATATATTACAGTCTACTCTTTAATTTTTTTTTCTTTGTTTTTACATATCTTTTTGTACAGTATTGTATGGTTTGTTCCAAATGTAAAATAAATTAATAAAAATTGAATTATAAAAAAAAAAAATGCTATGCAAGCCGTTCCTACTGACACTACAGAGGTCCCTGCGACTTCAGAAAAAGTTTCCTGCACTACTTGTTGGCAGTGGCGTCGCTAGTGGGTGGCTTTTGGGGCTATAGCCCCGAGTCTCTGCAGGGGTCCCCAAGGAGAAGGGAGGCTCTCTAGAGACCCTGATGTAAGTGGGGGGCTCTCTGGGGACCCTGATTTTAAGGGGGGGGGCTCTCTGGGGACCCTAATGTAAGGAGGAGGCTCTCTGGAAACCCTGATGTAAGTGGGGGCTCTCTGGAAACCCTGATGTAAATGTGGGCTCTCTGGAAACCCTGATGTAAGTGGGGGCTCTCTGGGGACTCTGATGTAAGTGGGGGCTCTCTGGGGACTCTGATGTAAGTGGGGGCTCTCTGGAAACCCTGATGTAAATGTGGGCTCTCTGGAAACCCTGATGTAAATGTGGGCTCTCTGGAAACCCTGATGTAAATGTGGGCTCTCTGGAAACCCTGATGTAAGTGGGGGCTCTCTGGGGACTCTGATGTAAGGGGGAGGCTCTTTGGGGACCCTAATGTAAGGGGGGCTCTCAGGGAACCCTGATGTAAGTGGGGAGGCTCTCTGGGGACCCTGATTTTAAGGGGGAGGCTCTCTGGGAACCCTAATGTAAGGGGGGCTCTCTGGAAACCCTGATGTAAGTGGGGGGCTCTCTGGGGACTCTGATGTAAGTGGGGGCTCTCTGGGGACTCTGATGTAAGTGGGAGGCTCTTTGGGGACCCTAATGTAAGGGGGGCTCTCTGGAAACCCTGATGTAAGGGGGGCTCTCTGGAAACCCTGATGTAAGTGGGGGGCTCTCTGGGGACTCTGATGTAGGGGGGAGGCTCTCTGGGGACCCTGATGTAAGTGGGGGCTCTCTGGGGACTCTGATGTAAGTGGGAGGCTCTTTGGGGACCCTAATGTAAGGGGGGCTCTCTGGAAACCCTGATGTAAGGGGGGCTCTCTGGAAACCCTGATGTAAGTGGGGGGCTCTCTGGGGACTCTGATGTAGGGGGGAGGCTCTCTGGGGACCCTGATGTAAGGGGGATGCTCTCTGGGGACCCTGATGTAAGGGGGAGGCTCTCTGGGGACCCTGATGTAAGGGGGAGGCTCTCTGGGCACCGTGATGTAAGTGGGGGCTCTCTGGAAACCCTGATGTAAGTGGGGGCTCTCTGGGGACTCTGATGTAAGGGGGAGGCTCTTTGGGGACCCTAATGTAAGGGGGGCTCTCAGGGAACCCTGATGTAAGTGGGGAGGCTCTCTGGGGACCCTGATTTTAAGGGGGAGGCTCTCTGGGAACCCTAATGTAAGGGGGGCTCTCTGGAAACCCTGATGTAAGTGGGGGGCTCTCTGGGGACTCTGATGTAGGGGGGAGGCTCTCTGGGGACCCTGATGTAAGGGGGATGCTCTCTGGGGACCCTGATGTAAGGGGGAGGCTCTCTGGGGACCCTGATGTAAGGGGGAGGCTCTCTGGGGACCCTGATGTAAGGGGGGCTCTCTGGAAACCCTGATGTAAGTGGGGGCTCTCTGGGAACTCTGATGTAAGTGGGGGGGCTCTCTGGGGACCCTGATGTAAGTGGGGGCTCTCTGGGGACTCTGATGTAAGGGGGAGGCTCTCTGGGGACCCTGATGTAAGTGGGATGCTCTCTGGGGACTCTGATGTAAGTGGGGGGCTCTCTGGGGACCCTGATGTAAGGGGGAGGATCTCTGGGGACCCTGATGTAAGGGGGAGGATCTCTGGGGACCCTGATGTAAGGGGGGCTCTCTGGGAACTCTGATGTAAGGGGGGCTCTCTGGGGACCCTGATGTAAGGGGGAGACTCTCTGGGGACCCTGATGTAAGGGGGAGGCTCTCTGGGGACCCTGATGTAATGAGGGGGCTCTCTGGGTATATATACATACACACACGTATATTACTGTATATACATGTGTATGCCCACATAAGCGTATGACTTTCTATACTACGCTGCTATGGGCTCTAGCCACAGATCTTTTGTAGACCCAACAACGCCCCTGCTTGTTGGTCCGACTTTTGATGCGACTTTGATCCAGAGAACGGAAAGTCAGATCCAAGTCGCACTGTAAAGTCGCAATGCAAGCCTCACGACTTTGTCATCTCACAAGTGTGAAAGGAGCCCTATAATCACTTTAATATTCTGGTCAATGGAATCCATTAACGCTCAAATGCTTGACGCACCTAAACGCATGTGCAATACGGGGCTTTTACCGCATTCTTTTAAGCAGCTTTTCTCCAACCAGGTCGCTGAACTACAGGTCCCAGCATGCCCTGTGATCAAGGTGGCTTGCAATAGTCAGCACAATTTCAGAATACATCACATCCTTACAGCACGGTACTGAATGTAACCCAAGATCTGCAACTTTTTTTTTTTTTTTCTTAGTCACATCTTCAGGCACTCCCCGGGAAATCGCACGCCCTGATATGTGCGCTTCTACGAGAAGGTGTTCCCTAAGCTGGGAATGTTCCCGTCTTTTTATATATATATATAGGAGGCTTATTCAAGATCGGTATCAAGATTGACGCCAGAATCAGGGAGCAAAAGAGGGAGACTGACCGGCCTTTGGTTCCCCGTGCGTCTGCTGCGATCGGATTGGCTGGGGAGAGGCAGCACGCTCCTCTTGATTCATAGGAGTAAACACGGCGGATCACAAGTGGTACAGTTCTGGGGCACAAACAGCGTTTGTCTGCCTAAGGCACGAGCGCGCTGCACATTTTTCATTCAATACAACTGAATTGTGCCGACTATGCGGCTCCCATCTGGCTGCGCTGTCCTGGAGTTACCCTGCCCACAAGGGCTAACCACACTGCCAACTTTTCATTCACGATCCCTTGGCTTTTGCTGTATATTTCCCGCTTGAGATCATTTCTGACCCGTTCATGTTTCTGAGCACATTTTTTTTTTCTTTTTCTACTGTATATAGAAGAGGAAAGGTGCACATAGAGGACTCGGCCAGGGCAGCCATACCAAGGCCCATTCACACTCACTGCCATGTGCTAAATGCAGGGTGAATATAAATCAATGATTAAAAAAAAAAAAAAAAAATCGATTTAAAAATAAAAAATAAAGATTTAAATTAAAAAAAATCCAATTTAAATAAAAAAAAAATCCAATTTAAAGTAAAAAAAAATCTGATTATTTTTAATTTAAATAGATTTTTTTTTTATTTAAATCGATTTTTTTTTGTACTGTATATAGAAGAGGAAAGGTGCACATAGAGGACTCGGCCAGGGCAGCCATACCAAGGCCCATTCACACTCACTGCCATGTGCTAAATGCAGGGTGGATATAAATCAATGATTTAAAAAAAAAAAAATCGATTTAAAAAAAATAAATAAAAAAAAAAGATTTAAATTAAAAAAAATCCAATTTAAATAAAAAAAAATCAGATTTTTATTTAAATCGATTTTTTCTACTGTATTCTATATACAGTAGAAAAAAAATCGATTTAAATTAAAAAAAATCTGATTTAAATTAAAATTAATCTGATTTTTTTTTATTTAAATTGGATTTTTTTTATTTAAATTGGATTTTTTTAATTTAAATCTTTATTTTTAATTTTTTATTTTTAAAAGGATTTTTTTTTTTGGTGCACATAGAGGACTCGGCCAGGGCAGCCATACCAAGGCCCATTCACACTCACTGCCATGTGCTAAATGCAGGGTGGATATAAATCAATGATTTAAAAAAAACAAATCGATTAATAAAAATACAATAAAAAAAAGATTTAAATAAAAAAAAATACAATTTAAATTTTCTACTGTATATAGAAGAGGGAAGGTGCACATAGAGGACTCGGCCAGGGCAGCCATACCAAGGCCCATTCACACTCACTGCCATGTGCTAAATGCAGGGTGGATATAAATCAATGATTTAAAAAAAAAAATCGATAAAAAAAAAAAAATCGATTAAAAAAAAAAAAAGATTTAAATTAAAAAAAAATCAAATTTAAATTAAAAAAATCAGATTATTTTTAACTTAAATCTGATTTATTTTTTTATTTAAATCGATTTTTTTTTCTACTGTATATAGAAGAGAAAAGGTGCACATAAAGGACTCGGCCAGGGCAGCCATACCAAGGCCCATTCACACTCACTGCCAGGTGCTGAATGCAGGGTGGATATTAATCAATGATTTAAAAAAAAAAAAATTGGTTAAAAAATAAAAAATAAAAAAATCCAATTTAAATAAAAAAAATCAGATTATTTTCAATTTAAATCTGATTTTTTTTTTTATTTAAATCGATTTTTTTTTCTACTGTATATAGAAGAGGAAAGGTGCACATAGAGGACTCGGCCAGGGCAGCCATACCAAGGCCCATTCACACTCACTGCCATGTGCTAAATGCAGGGTGGATATAAATCAATGATTTAAAAAAGAAAATCGATTTAAAAAAAAAAAGATTTAAATAAAAAAAAATCTAATTTAAATTAAAAAAAATCTGATTATTTTTAATTTAAATCTGATTTTTTTTTTAATTTAAATCGATTTTTTTTTCTACTGTATATAGAAGAGGACTCCGCCAGGGCAGCCATACCAAGGCCCATTCACACTCACTGCCATGTGCTAAATGCAGGGTGGATATAAATCAATGATTTTAAAAAAAAATCCATTTAAAAATAAAAAATAAAAAAAAAGATTTAAATTAAAAAAAAATCCAATTTAAATTAAAAAAATTCAGATTATTTTTAATTTAAATCTGATTTTTTTTTTTTTATTTAAATCGATTTTTTTTCTACTGTATATAGAAGAGGAAAGGTGCACATAGAGGACTCGGCCAGGGCAGCCATACCAAGGCCCATTCACACTCACTGCCATGTGCTTAATGCAGGGTGGATATAAATCAATGATTTAAAAAAAAAAAATTTAAATTAAAAAAAAAATCAAATTTAAATTAAAAAAAAATCTGATTATTTTTAATTTTAAATCTGATTTTTTTATTTAAATCGATTTATTTTTGACTTTTCTTAAATTTATTTTAATAAAATGCTTTTGGAGTAAAAATCTATCTAAAAGATAGTTGTCTATTTCAGATATATTAATAATTTAGTTTATTCAGCATGAAATTAAGCTTATTTATGTAGCATGAGGCTGTATATTCTGCAATATTTACATTTTTGGTAAACCTATTCAATGAATCCAAGCTGAGATAACAGGCACTGCATTGATGCATTCACACAATTTCACAGTAACCATGAGCACACCTCCCAACATTTTGAGATGGGAATGAGGGACACCTACTAACAAACGTATGTAGGCATTGGACACGCCCCCTACCACACCCCCTTAAAGGAGAATTAACCAAAAAAAAAAAGGTTAATTCAATTTTTTTACCCACTGCTATTCCTTGATATTGGCTTTTAAAATGTACAAATGCAGCAATTTAGAATTTGGTAGAAAGGTTTAGCACTGGGAAAGATAAAAATTACATTTTATATACAACTATATAGATCAGACCAAAATGAGGGACAAATAAGGGGGAAAGAGGGACAGAGGGACATTGCTCCAAATCAGGGACAGTCCCTTTGAAATCAGGGACAGTTGGGAGCTATGCGTGAGATAAACCAAAGTTCAGGAATATTCCTTTATCCCCATTGTTTTTGCAAATCTATGTACATTACAAACTGTATGATGGAATCGGTTCTGATTATCGCTGTTTTACTAACCTGACAGCTTATTATTCTAAATAGGAAACCTTCATTTTTTTTGCAAATATTAAAGATTCTAACTACCAGCAAGACTAAGTCCTTACAATTAAAGAGCACCTGTCATTTCAGATCCATCATGGCAGCGCCTGTTAGCGGGCATCCACTCACCCGCTGCCCCCACGTCCCTCACCTTGTTGTGTCACTGCCTCATCACCAGCCGCCCCATTGAAGTGAATGGGGCTGTCGGTGAGTCAACAGCGTGTCAGAGGAGGAGCCGCTGGGGGACAGAGATGACAGTTGTGGGACAGCGATGACAGCGTGCCTGTAAGTCGTACTTTATTATGCACGCATCTTGCGAACATGACATAAAAAAGAAAACTCCCACCATGCCATGATTGCCACCCCACCACACTGAGGGAGCGGCGGCAATCAATTACATATGACATCATTAAAAAAACATTAACCACTTAAGGTTTTACCCACCTTCATGACCATGGCCATTTTTTGTGATACTGCACTGCGTTATTTTAACTGACAATTGCGCGGTCGTGCGACGCGGTACCCCCAAAAAAAGTTTGTCCTTTTTTTTTCCCACAACTAGAGCTTTCTTTTGGTGGTATTTGATCACCTTTGCGGCTTTTATATATATATATATATATATATATATATATATATATATATATATATATATATATATATATATATATATATATACACACACACATATATACTTTCTGCTATAAAACAAAATCAATAAAAAAAAAAAAAAAAAAATCGAATTTCTTCATCAATTTAGGCCAATATGCAGGTTGAATTTGATTTAAATCAAGTTGATTTGAATCATAATTTTTAAACAGCAACTTTCACCTCTGTCCCTCAGCGGCTCCTCCTCTGACTCGCCGACAGTCCCATTCACTTAAATGGGGCGGCTGGTGATGCGGCAGTGACACAACAAGGTGAGGGACGTGGCGGCAGCGGGTGAGTGGATGCCCGCTAACAGGCGCTGCCATGATGGATCTGAAATGACAGGTGCTCTTTAAATGTAAGGACTCATTATTGCTGGTAGTTAAATCGTTATATAGATTTTTACTCCAAAAGCTTTTTATTAAAATAAATTTGATAAAAATCAAAAAAAAATCTGATTTAAATAAAAAAATCATAGATTTTTATCCACCTTCCCAATATGTATTCTGCTACACATTTTTGGTAAAATAAAAATCCCAATAATTGTATATTGATTGGTTTGCGCAAAAGTTAAAGCGTCTACAAACTATGGGATATTCTTACATTTAATTTTTTTTTTTTTTACTAATAATGACGGCGTGGCACCAGCTGGGAAAGGGTTAACATCAGCTGGTGTTTCCTTAGTGTGGGGGAGGTGCCTGTATTAGGGGAAGGCATGGATCGGTGCCCCTGCTTTGCAAAGACACAGGATCCGTGCCTTCTTTACTGACAGAATGGCGATCTGCCTTGTTTACATAGGCAGATAGCCGTTCTCCCAATATCCTTTGTGGCTATTGAGGAATATATTTAAATGGAAATGTTTGTGCCGGGAGTTCAACATTAACCCCTTCATCTGCTTTGCACGCTCCGCGTGTGCCCCCTGCAGGGCGCGCTCGGCGCGCGCTGTGATCACGAGTCAATGAGACTCGGGTGATCACAGATCAGAGTAAGGGGTCGATCCCGGCGCTTAACCACGTGATCAGCTGTCAGCCAATGACAGCTGAACACGTGATGTAAACAGAAGATCGGTAACCGTTTTTTTTTTTCTTCTCACGCTGACAGGAGGCTTCTGTTGAAGGTACATCAGTCCCAAAGAGGAAGAGGTGAAGCTGCCTCATATGTGCCCAGCAGTACCGCCTGCCAGTGCCACGAATCAGTGCCCATAGTGCCATGAATCAGTGGCCACCAGTATATAAGTGACAGCAATCAGTGCCACCTATCAATGCCCACGAGTGCCACCTATCAATACCCACCAGGGTTGCCAATCAGTGCCTCATCAGTGCCACCTAGCAGTGCTGCCTATCAGTGTCACCTACCAGTGCCAATCAGTGCCCATCACTGCCACCCATCAGTGCCCATCACTGCCACCCATCAGTGCCAGCTATCAGTGCCACCTATTCGTGCCCTTCAGTGCCACCTATCAATGCCCTTCAGTACCGCCCATCAGTGCCACCCATCAGTGCCCACCAGTGGCGCCTATTAGTGCCCATCTGTGCCACCTTATCAGTGCCCATTAGTGCAGCGTATCAGTGCCCATCAATGCAGCTTATCGGTGCCCATCAGTGTAGCCTCATCAGTGTACATCAATGAAGGAGAAAAATTACCTGTTTGCAAAGTTTATTAACAAAATATAAAACGGTTTATATTTAAAATGTTGGTCTTTTTAAAAAAATTTAACAAAGGTGATCAAATACCACCAAAAGAAAGCTCTATCTGTGGGAAAAAAAAATGATAAAAATGTAATTTGGGTACAGTGTAGTATGACAGCACAATTGTCATTCAAAGTGCGATAGCGCTGAAAGCTGAAAATTGGTCTGGGCAGGAGGGGGTTAAGTCATTCTGATTATGACGCAATCATTATGTTTTTAGCACAATTCTTTGAAAATTCAATATGTCCTAATAAAGTCCAGGCCTGAATTCATAGAGTATGTAGGCCTGAGATACATGTATCTGTATTTATATGGGATGACATAATAAGAGGTGGAGTGATACGGAGGAGGCACGGGATGGACTGTGTGATTCCGCTCTGTCGGGGATGGAGAGAGCTCTAAAATATTGTTTCATCCCCCCCCCCCCCACCCCCGGGACTTGGCATCACCGCCGACATTGGACAGTATAGGAGCTGCTGTCTGCCCTCGCCTGCCTGCGCTTATAAAATATGGATGCTTCATTAATCTTTCATGCCATGCGGTAATGTTTACAAACCAAAATGTGCCAATGAGCAACACAGTATGAAGACGAAGAAACACAAAAATGATCTCTGTCTCAGCGTTCTGGGAGCCAAACCCGACCTTTCTATACTCTGAGGGGTGAAAAAAACGAAGATGTGGGTCCCTTATAATACAATATACAATAGATCAGCCATAACACTATGACCACCCACCATAACCCCGATCGAGGTATGAACTCCAGCAGACCTCTGAAGGTAAGCGCGGGTATCTGGCACCTGTAGTGATATAATATATAGTTCGTAGATGGTATGTAGTTATTAAAAGTATTGTTCCCGCAGCAAACCCAATTCTCCAGAGAGAGATTTTATTGGCTTCCAAAACAGAACAGTCTCGTTATAGATGACAAAATCCAACAGGGTATAATCATGACAGTGTTAGTAACTTTCTAGAGCCCCATGAAACCATGTGACTTTTGGTGCCTTCATAAGAACACACACTTCTAAACAGATTGAATGTCCTGTTATATCCCCCACACACACTGAATGGCTGAGCAATTTGATTGGCCGTTTCCATTAAATGCTTTGATCTGCTCCTGTCATTCAGAGTGACAGGAGATCACCCCAAGCTGTGAACAGCTGTCCCTAATCTGCATTCTTGCATATTAACATTAACAAGTCCCCTTTGATATGTGTGACTACTGATTAGATTAAGAGATGCCACCTGAACACCCTTTTGAGGTGTAGAATAGACTTGAATCCCCAATCTATAGTCTTGCATATTAACATCAACATAGCCCAGAATCATTATCTGTCCCCCTTTGATATGTGGAGTAATTCTTGTTTGGCCACTTCACCTTTGATATGTGTAATTAGGTTAACAGATAACAATGTCAACTGACATCTGGCCTGGTCAATCTTATACTGTGTGTGTAATACAGTTCATATATATATAATAATAATATAAAATCCCACATAAATCGGCCAACACATTACAACAGCACCAAGATGTTAGTAGTAGATCCTTTACGTCAGGGATCACCAAACTACGGCCCTCCAGCTTTTGCGGAACTACACGTCCCATGAGGCATTGTAAAACTCTGATATTCGCAGACATGACTAGGCATGATGGGAATTGTAGTTCCTGAACAACTGGAGGGCCGTAGTTTGAAGGCCCCTGCTTTACGTCCTGTAGGTTGTGAGGTGGGGCCTCCATGGATAGGACTTGTTTTTCCAGCACATCTCACAGATACTTGATTGTAATGAGATCTGGTGATTATGGAGGCCAATAAGTCAACACCTCAAACTCATTGTAGTCCTCAAACCATTCTTAAATTCATGAGACCATGCCACCTTCTCCCACTGCTCCGTGATCCAGTTCTGATGTTCACGTGCACCATTGTAGGTTGGCTATAGACACGGGTCACATGGGCACCTTGACCGTTCTGCGATGCACTGTGTGTTCTGACACCTTTCTATCAAAATCAGCATTAACATTTTCAGCAATTTGAGCTACAGTAGCTCTTCCATTGGATCAGACTACATGGGCCAACCTTCACTCCCAATGTGTATCAATGAGCCTTAGCCACCCATGAATCCGTCGCCGGATCATTGTCATCATCTACAATGTATACCAATACAAGACTATGGGTATACAAAACCCGCATGATACAGGTCAAATGTAGGTCAGATGGAGGCCAAGTGTTGGTCAGAAGAAGGCCAATGGTAGTTCCAATGTAAGTCAGAAGGAGGCTAATTGCAGGTCAAGTGTTGGTCGGAAGGAGGCCAACTACAGGTCAAGTGTTTGTCAGAAGGAGGCCAACTGCAGGTCAAGTGTTGGTCAGAAGGAGGCCAACTACATGTTATGTGTTTGTCCGAAGGAGGCCAACTGCAGGTCATGTGTTGGTCAGAAGGAGGCCAACTGCAGGTCAAGTGTTGGTCAGAAGGAGGCCAACTACAGGTTATGTGTTTGTCCGAAGGAGGCCAACTGCAGGCCATGTGTTGGTCAGAAGGAGGCCAACTGCAGGTCAAGTGTTGGTCAGAAGGAGGCCAACTGCAGGTCATGTGTTTGTCAGAAGGAGGCCAACTACAGTTCATGTGTTTGTCAGAAGGAGGCCAACTGCAGGTCATGTGTTGGTCAGAAGGAGGCCAACTGCAGGTCAAGTGTTGGTCAGAAGGAGGCCAACTACAGGTCATATGTTGGTCAGAAGGAGGCCAACTGCAGGTGTTGATCAGGAGGCCAACTACGGAGTGTGATTTCTGTCTGCTCTCTTCTTGAAGAGGATTTGCATGAGACACTTCTGACAGTCTATGTCACCAGACAATCCTGGGAGACCATTCAGCCCACCCTCTAGCACACAACAAGTGATTGACAGCCTCAGCTGTGCATGTTTTCCTATAAGACTGTGTAGATGGGGTGTGCCCTGATCCTCCACTCATTACACTCAGCTTTCAGCTCTATGCTGTGCGGGGTAACGTTCTAAATTCCAGCTCCCTTATGTACCAGTATAACATTAATGTTCCTTTTTTTGCAAAAATAAAACAGCTTTTCATTGATTCTACCCACGCTTACCTCACTCTCTTCATGGATGTTTAAAAACCCTGTTTTATTACTTCTGCCTTACTTCCCGAACATACTTTAGGTCGTGACACAGAAAGGAGATGACCAGCTGAGGGTGGATGATGCAGGGTGTGTGCTAATGAGATCAGCTGGTCAACTCCTTCCTGTGTCATGACCTAAAGTCTGACCAGGAAGTAAGGCAGAAGTAATGGAGCAAGGTGTTTAAACATCCATGAAGAGAGTGAGGTAAGCGTGGGTAGAATAAAGGAAAAGCTGTTTTATTTTTGCAAAAGAATACATTAATGCTATATTGGTACATAGGGGAGCTGGAAAAAAAACGTTAAATTCCCGCCCTCTGCATTATGGAGCTGGGAAATGCTGTGTAAAATGTGTGGTTTAGAAGGTTGCACAGAAGATATTGCTGCAGATAAACAGGTACAACTTACAGTGTCTTGAAAATTATTCATACCCCTTGTAATTTTCCACATTTTGTCATGTTACAACCAGAAATGTAAATATATTTTATTGGGATTTTAGGTGATAGACCAACACAAAGTGGTACATAATTGTGAAGTGGAAGAAAAATGATAAATGTTTTTCCAATTTTTTTACAAATAAATATCCGAAAAGTGTGGGGGGCATTTGTATTCAGCCCCCTTTACACTGATACCCCCAACTAAAATCTAGTGGAACCAACTGACTTCAGAAGTCACCTTTTAGTAAATAGTGTCCACCTGTGTGTGATTTAATCTCAGTATAAATACAGCTGTTCTGTGAAGCCCTCAGAGGTTTGTTAGAGAACCTCAGTGAGCAAACAGCATCATGAAGGCCAAGGAACACACCAGACAGGTCAGGGATAAAGTTGTGGAGAAGATTAAAGCAGGGTTAGGTTATAAAAAAATATCCCAAGCTTTGAACATCTCACGGAGCTCTGTTCAATCCATCATCAGAAAATGGGAAGAGTATGGCACAACTGCAAACCTACCAAGACATGGCCGTCCACCTAAACTGACCGGCCGGGCAAGGAGAGCATTCATCAGAGAAGCAGCCAAGAGGTCCATGGTGACTCTGGAGGAGCTGCAGAGATCCACAGCTCAGGACAACTATTAGTCGTGTTCTCCACAAATCTGCCCTTTATGGAAGAGTGACAAGAAGAAAGACATTGGTGAAAGAAAACCATAAGAAGTCCCATTTGCAGTTTGTGAGAAGCCATGTGGGGGACACAGCAAACATGTGGAAGAAGGTGCTCTGGTCAGATGAGACCAAAATTTAACTTTTTGGCCTAAAAGCAAATCACTATGTGTGGCGGAAAACTAACACTGCACATCACCCTGAACATACCATCCTCACCGTGAAACATGGTGGTGGCAGCATCATGTGGTGGGGATGCTTTTCTTCCGCAGGGACAGGGAAGCTGGTCAGAGTTGATGGGAAGATGGATGGAGACAAATACAGGACAATCTTAGAAGAAAACCTGTTAGAGTCTGCAAAAGACTTGAGACTGGGGCGGAGGTTCACCTTCCAGCAGGACAACGACCCGAAACATACAGCCAGAGCTACAATGGAATGGTTTAGATCAAATCATATCCATGTGTTAGAATGGCCCAGTCACAGTCCAGACCTAAATCCAATTGAGAATCTGTGGCAAGACTTGACAATTGCTGCTCACAGACGCTCTCCATCCAATCTGACAGAACTTGAGATATTTTTCAAAGAAGAAGAATGGGCAAAATGTCCCTCTCTAGATGTGCAAAACTGGTAGAGACATCCCCAAAAAGACTTGCAGCTGTAATTGCAGCAAAAGGAGGTTCTACAAAGTATTGACTCCGGGGGGCTCCATACAAATACCCCCCCCCCCCCCACTTTTCACATATTTATTTGTAAAAAAAAATTGAAAACCATTTATCATTTTCTTTCCACTTCACAATTATGTGTCACTTTGTGTTGGTCCATCACATAAAATCCCAATAAAATACATTTATGTTTTTTGGTTGTAACATGACAAAATGTGGAAAATTCCAAGGGGTGTGAATACTTTTTCAAGGCACTGTAAGTTGTGCCTGTTTATCTGCAGTGGTCTCTTCAAAGGCACTGTAAGTTGTACCTGTTTGTCTGCAGTGATCTCTTCAAGGCACTGTAGGTTGTACCTGTTTGTCTACGGTGATCTCTTCAAAGCACTGTAAGTTGTACCTGTTTATCTGCAGTGATCTCTTCAAGGCACTGTAAGTTGTACCTGTTTATCTGCAGTGAGCTCTTCAAGGCACTGTAAGTTGTACCTGTTTGTCTGCACAAACCCTTCAAGACACTGTATATAGGATGGAAGGGTTGACAATGACTTTAGGCGCATCACCTTTATAGAATATTAACAGACCAATAAAAACACGTACAGTACCACTATATCCTTCACTTACTTTCAGAAACTGCAAAAAATAAAATTGCAAGGAGAGATCCAACACATCCGAGGAGGTTCTGAGAAAGCTCTAATGACCTTACTATGACTGGCTGAAAGGTTGGCACAATATGAAAAGCAGGGCAGGATATGTCATAAAAAAAGAATCAATAAAAGACATTAATGGTAACAGAAAGTATCGATCCCAGGAGGTAGCGCCCGCCCCCGCTCCGGCACCTTCGCTATTTTTGGAGTCTTTTTATTGGAGAAATACTGACACTCTCCCGGCTTCACAACAACCAAGATTCTTCATACGCCTTATTATAAATGGAAGAAAATGACTTATTTCAAAGGAATATCAGATAAAACATGAATTCTTACTAAAGATGATACTTTGTATCCGAGAGGAGGTTCAAGTGAATAACGACAGGCCCCGCCTCCTGATGAAAACTCCAATAAATACTTTTCGTCGTGGACTAAAGCAAATAACTAAAACTCCCGGCAAACAGCGAATTACACAAATGAAATCCATCCAGTCCTCAGATTTTAACAGCTCTGCAGCACAGCGCAGTCCTGACTGGAAGGGCAGAAGACCTTGTTTTTCTTACATTTCCAGGTCTTGTCCTCCCCCCCAGCCTGTGACTGGACAGTGATAGAGTTCATCTTCATGTCACTCTGCTCTCTCTTCCTATCAGCATGTCTCATGTCAGCACTGCAGAACAACTGACTGACCACTTGTGTGTTACAACCAATGCCACCCGCCCGACCCTCCTCCTCCACCTCCAATGCACCACCCCTCCCAGGGCTCAATACCTTGGAGGGGACAGAACAAGGACTGGTGAGCCGTTTCCCAACCTTTTTGTTGTTGCCGCACCCTTTGAAAGTATGAAAAATCTAACAAGGCACCCCAGTCCAAAATATGGAAATGTTACTTATCAGGGCAAAACCTGGGCCTGGGATGATCCCCCATCACATCAGAGTCGTGGTCCCCCATCACATCAGAGGTCCCCAATCACATCAGAGGTTCCTCCATCACATCAGAGGTTCCTCCATTACATCAGAGATTTCTCCATCACATCAGAGGTTCCTCCATCACATCAGAGGTCCCCAATCACATCAGAGGTTTCTCCATCACATCAGAGGTTCCTCCATCACATCAGAGGTTCCTCCATTACATCAGAGATTTCTCCATCACATCAGAGGTTCCTCCATCACATCAGAGGTTCCCCAATCACATCAGAGGTTTCTCCATCACATCAGAGGTTTCTCCATCACATCAGAGGTTCCACAATCACATCAGAGGTTCCTCCATCACATCAGAGGTTCCTCCATCACATCAGAGGTTTCTCCATCACATCAGAGGTTTCTCCATCACATCAGAGGTTCCACAATCACATCAGAGGTTCCACAATCACATCAGAGGTTCCTCCATCACATCAGAGGTTCCACAATCACATCAGAGGTTCCACAATCACATCAGAGGTTCCTCCATCACATCAGAGGTTCACAATCACATCAGAGGTTCCTCCATCACATCAGAGGTTCCACAATCACATCAGAGGTTCCTCCATCACATCAGAGGTTCCCCCAATCACATCAGAGGTTCCTCCGTCACATCAGAGGTTCCTCCGTCACATCAGAGGTTCCTCCATCACATCAGAGGTTTCTCCATCACATCAGAGGTTCCTCCCATCACATCAGAGGTCCCCACCCATCACATCAGATGTCCCCCCATCACATTAGAGGTTCCTCCATCACATCAGAGGTCCCCAATCACATCAGAGGTTCCTCCATCACATCAAAGATCCCCTATCACATCAGAGGTTCCACAATCACATCAGAGGTCCCCACCCCCCATCACATCAGAGGTTCCCCCATCACATCTGAATCCCCTTCCCCCATCACATCAAAGGTTCCTCCATCACATCAGAGTCCCATCACCCCCCATCACATCAGAGTCCCCCCCATCACATCAGAGGTTCCTCCATCACATCAGAGCCCTCTACCCCCATCACAACAAAGGTTCCTCCATCACACCAGAGGTCCCCCATTACATCAGAGTCACCACCTTCACAATCAGAAGTTCCGTCATCACATCAGAGGTTCCCCATCAAATCTGAGTCCCTTTCCCCCCATCATATCAAAGGTTCCTCTATCACATCAGAATCCCCACCCCCCATCACATCAGATGTTCCCCCCTCACATCAGAGCCCCCCTACCCCATGACAACAAAGGTTACTCTATCACATCAGAGGTCCCCCATTACATTAGAGCCCCCCATCACATCAGAGGTTCCCCCATCACATCAGAGTCCCCACCCCCCCATCACTTTAGAGGTTCCCCCATCACATCTGAATCCCCTTCCCCCATCACATCAAAGGTTCCTCTATCACATCAGAGTCCCAACCCCCCATTACATCAGAGTCCCCCCTTCCCCATCACATCAGAGGTTCCCCATCACATCAGAGCCCTCTACCCCCATCACAACAAAGGTTCCTCCATCACACCAGAGGTCCCCCATTACATCAGAGTCACCACCTTCACAATCAGAAGTTCCGTCATCACATCAGAGGTTCCCCCATCACATCTGAGTCCCTTTCCCCCCATCATATCAAAGGTTCCTCTATCACATCAGAATCCCCACCCCCCATCACATCACAGGTTCCCTATCACATCAGAGCCCCCCCACCCCATCACAACAAAGGTTACTCTATCACATCAGAGATCCCCCATTACATCAGAGGTCCCACCCCCATCACATGTCCACCATCACATCGGAGTCCCCCATCATATCAAAGGTCTCCCATCACATCAGAGGTTCCTACATTACATCAGAGTCCCCACCCCCCATCACATCAGAGGTAACTCCATCACATCAGAGTCCTCCCCATCACATCAGAGGTTCCTCCATCACATCAGAGTCCTCTTCATCACATCAGAGTCCTCTTCATCACATCAGAGGTTCCTCCATCACATCAGAGTCCTCCCATCACATCAGAGGCCCACCATCACATCAGAGTCCTCCCCATCACATCAGAGGTCCACCATCACATCAGAGTCCTCCCCATCACATCAGAGTCCCCCCCCCCCCCATCACATCAGAGTCCCCCCCATCACATCAGAGGTCCTCCCCATCACATCAGAGTCCTCCCCATCACATCAGAGGTCCACCATCACATCAGAGGCCATCCTCTTGTCAGAGGTCCCCCATGACCACAGATCATCATAGAGTCTACCCTAAACATGAGAGCCCCCTATCACATCAGAGTATCCCCATGACAGAGTCTCCCCATTACATCAAAGTCTCCCCTTCACATCAGAGCCCCCCCATCACAGAGTCCCCTCACCCATCTCTGATCCAGGGCAAACTGGGTCTCCTGCTCGTGGCAACCCCTGGGAGAACCCAAATGGCACTCCAGGATGCCATGGCACGTGGTTGAGAAACGCTGGTGTGGTGGACAGTGTTGCTTGTAGTGCACAATTCCCTATGGGAACTATGGGAAAGGTACATTTACTGGTAGCAGTTACTGGTATGGGGCAACCACAAACATTTTCTCAGATCTAATATGACTTGTAAATCCACAAAAGGCGCAGTTTAGATTTGCTGCCGCTTTCGCTTGGCTGGGTGACAGGTCCACTTTGAAACAAACCTGTCTCTGACTTCCTCCTGCCCTGTGGTAGGAATGAATCTCCTTGTAGTGACATGAGATGGAGGGGTAAGTGTGTTCCTGAGTTCATTCAGAACAAACAGCAGACACACTACTTGTCCCGCAATCTCCGGGTCCTGTCTGGGCTCCAGCGGGAGGTCATGGCTTCCTACATTGGAATGCTTCCAATGTCAAAAAAAAACAGAGCTGATAACTAACAATTCAGAAAGTCTCACTCAGGATCAGAGGACCCCCCCCCGTGCTATAAAAAGTTACCACTGGTGCCACGCACCTAAAGACCGGGTGTTCCTTGACATTGGTGTCTAGTAGAAACATATATTATATATTTATTACCTTCCTGTACTCCAATACACAGCAGAGAGTAAATGGCAAGAATGAGGACCAGCACTGGGAGCAATAAGAGAAAAGTGAGATCAAGGATCGGGCCGTGCTGTCTGGCAGGTGTACCTGCATTACAAGACAATCTCCAACAGGCTTTTGTCCTCCTTCAAGCACGTTTTTCTTAGGCCACTTTCACACTGGGGCGTTTTTCAGGCTTTAGCGTTAAAAAAAAAGCGCTTGAAAGAAGCCTCATCTGCAATTCCAATGTGAAAACCCAAGTGCTTTAAGGCCCCTTTCACACTGGGGCGTTTATCAGGCGTTTTTCAGGCGCTTTATCGTTAAAAAAAGCACCTGTAAAGCGCTTGAAAGAAGCCTCATCTGCAATCCCAATGTGAAAGCCCGAGTGCTTTCACACTGAGGCGCTGCGCTGGCAGGGCGTCAAAAAAAAGTCCTGCAAGCAGCTTCTTTGCAGCGCTTTTGGAGCGGTGAATACACCACTCCTAAAGCGCCCCTTCCCATTGAAATCAATGGGAAGCGCCTGCAAAACGCCCAAAAGCGCCTGAAAAACGCCCAAAAAGCGCCTTTGGCAGCAGCGCTTTGTGGGCCCTTTTAACCCTTTATTTGGCCACTAGCAGGGGTTAAAAGCGCTCGAAAAACACTGGTAAAGCGCTGCTAGTTTAAGTAGCGCTTTAGGAGCGTTTTTTGGGCGCCGGCAGTGTGAAAGGGCTCTTAAAGCACTTGGGCTTTCACATTGGGATTGCAGATGAGGCTTCTTTCAAGCGCTTTACAGGCGCTTTTTTTAACGATAAAGCGCCTGAAAAACGTCTGAAACACGCCTGAAAAACGCCCCAGTGTGAAAGGGGCCTAAGAGCCCTTTCACACTGCCAGCGCCCAAAAAACACTCGTAAAGCACCGCTTAAACGAGCGCTAGTGGGGCGCTTTTAACCCCTGCTAGTGGCCAAAAAAGGGTTAAAAGCGCCCACAAAGCGCTGCTGCTACAAGCGCTTTTTTAGGCGTTTTTCAGGCGTTTTTCAGGCGCTTCCCATTGATTTCAATAGGAAGAGGAGCTTTAGGAGCTGTGTATTCACCGCTCCAAAAGCGCTGCAAAGAGGCTGCTTGCAGGACTTTTTCTGACGCCCTGCCAGCGCAGCGCCTCGGTGTGAAAGCACTCGGGCTTTCACATTGGGATTGCAGTTGCGGCTTCTTTCAGGCGCTTTACAGGCGCTTTTTTTAACGCTAGAGCGCCTGAAAAACGCCTGAAATACGCCCCAGTGTGAAAGGGGTCTAATACTTGTACATGTCAATGGGAATACAAAACCCAGTTTTGGGTCATATGCACCTTGTCAATGAATTCCGAATGATCTCAGAAGAATCTCAAACTGGTGCCACCAATGGAAGAAGCCCAAAGCCCCCCGTGCACATAGGCCCTCACTGAATTACAAAACTTGCCAAATATCTATTTAATGGTTCTTATGAATCCCAGCACTAGGGTCCTGCCTTCACCCCTCTCCTCCAGTCCATTCACAAAATGAAGCTCGTGTGTTCTGTGAATGGCCAGGAGGTGAGGGAGGCGGAGACATAACTGTAGTGCTGGGGTCTATGGTCAGACTGGGCTTTATATAAAAACCCTTCTGTTTTAATGATATATCTCCTAAGGCAGACTCCAATATAAGGAGGGGTGTGGGGGATAAGGGGGACCCTGATATAAGGGGGGCTTCTAATGTGGGGGTGACTTTGATGGGAACCCTGATGTAAAGGGAGACTCTGTTGGGGATCATGATGTAGGGGGAAGGGGTTTGATGGGAACCCTGATATAAGAGGGGCTCTGATGGGGACCCTGATGTAAGGGAAAACTCTAGTGGGGGCCCTGATGTAAGGGGGGTCTGATGGGGACCCTGATGTAAGAGGGACTCTAAAGGGGACACTGATGTAAGGGGGGTCTGATGGGGACCTTAATGTAAGAGGGGCTCTGATGGGGACGCCGATGTAAGGGGAGACTCTGATGGGGACCCTGATGTAAGAGGGGCTCTGATGGGGTCCCTGATGTAAGAGAGTCTCTGATGGGGTCACTGATGTAAGAGGAGCTCTAATTGGGTCCCTGATGCAAGAGGAGCTCTGATGGGGACCCTGATGAAAGGGGGAGCTCTGATGGGGACCCTGATGAAAGGGAAAACTCTGATGGGGGCCCTGATGTAAGGGGGGGTCTGATGGGGACCCTGATGTAAGAGGGACTCTGATGGGGACCCTGATGTAAGAGGGACTCTGATGGGGACCCTAAAGTAAGGGGGGCTCTGATGGGGACCCAGATGTAAAAGAAGCTCTAAAGGGGACCCTGATATAAGAGGGTCTCTGATGGGGACCCTGATGTAAGGGGGGCTCTGATGGGGACCCTGATGTAAGAGGAGCTCTGATGGGGGCCCCCGATGTAAGGGGAGACTCTAATGGGGACCCTAATGCAAGAGGAGCTCTGGTGGGGACCCTGATGAAAGGGAAAACTCCGATGGGGGTCCTGATATAAGGGGGACTCTGATGGGGACCTTAAAGTAAGAGGGGCTCTGATGGGGACCCGGATGTAAGAGGAGCTCTAAAGGGGACCCTGATATAAGAGGGTCTCTGGTGGGGACCCAAATGTAAAAGGGGCTGTGGTGGGGACCCTGATCTAAGAGGAGCTCTGATGGGGACCCTGATGTAAGAGGGCTCTGATGGGGTCCCTGATGTAAGAGGAGCTCTGATGGGGTCCCTGATGTAAGAGGAGCTCTGATGGGGACCCTGATGTAAGAGGAGCTCTAAAGGGGACCTTGATATAAGAGGGGCTCTGGTGGGGACCCTGATGTAAGAGGAGCTCTGATGGGGTCCCTGATGTAAGAGGAGCTCTGATGGGGACCCTGATGTAAGAGGAGCTCTAAAGGGGACCTTGATATAAGAGGGGCTCTGATGGGGACCCTGATGTAAGGGGGGGGTCTGATGGGGACCCTGATGTAAGGGGGGGGGGGGTCTGATGGGGACCCTGATGTAAGAAGGAGCTCTGATGGGGGGGGACCCTGATGTAGGGGGGGCTCTGTGGGGACCCTGATGTAAGGGGGGGGATGGGGACCCTGATGTAAGAGGGGGGTCTGATGGGGACCCTGATGTAAGGGGAGACTCTGATGGGGACCCTGATGTAGGGGGCTCTGATGGGGACCCTGATGTAAGGAAGGACTCTGATGGGGACCTGATGTATGGGGGGCTCTGCTGGAGACCCTGATGTAAGGGGGGTCTGAGGACCCTGATGTAAGGAGGGGTCTGATGAAGACCCTGATATAAAGGAGGACTCTGATGGGGACCATAATGTAAGGGGGGCTCTGATGCGCGATCACCCAAATTCACAGTAAATTCTTCTTCATAAGACCTAACTGAACATCTAACGCTAGCCGCATGTTATTTAAGTCTGTGGAAACGCTGTCCGTGCAGCCTGAGACAAAGGTGAGGAATCTCACCTTTGTACACAGTCTTATCGGGACATAGGTGTGGAAGTCAAACACAGGAACGTACCTTTCTTCAGAGATAAGATACGGAGTCCTCCCCACCTCACTCTCCGAGAAACGATCATCCCAGGGCAGGACCCTTGGACTTGAGAAAGCAGCAACCTGCAGACCAGGGATTTCTAAAATTGCACTCAAAACTTGCAGCGGGGCTCCTCTGCACCTCAAACGTTAAGGAAGAACTAAAGGCCAAAGTTTTTTTTCTTCATGTTGGATGGAGTAAGGAAGGGTACTAACCCCTGTCAGGCAGGGCCGTATTTAAGGCAGGGCAAAAGGGGCAACTGCCCTGGGCCCTGTCATTGTTGTGGTGCCCAAACAGCTGCCTCATACTTGCCAACTATCCTTGTTTAAATTCCCTCGTCTCTTGAGGTTTTAGTCCTGTGCTGTGTCCCAATATCTCAGTGTGGAGTGCTGCTACTAATGCTGCCCAGCTCTGCCCTATTGTTGTGTACAGATGACTCACCTGCAGACCCTGTGTTTACATCTAAATTACTGGCATTCATATGTAAATAGTGGCGGCCGGCGGCATTCATATGTATATCATGCCCTCCTGAAGTCATATCAACAGTAATCTTTAGCAACCAATCAGTGAGCGGTAATGATACACTGTAACCTCTGGCAACCAATCGCAATAGCTGCCTGATCTGATTCAGTAAACTGATTTTGAGTCTAGCTGCTATTTATTGTATGTCTCAGAGCAGGTGGAGAGCGAAACTGCATGGGGGGGGGGGGGCAAGAAAAGTTTTGCCCAGGGTCCAATCAATATTAAAGATGGCCCTGCTGCCAGGTTTTTTTTTTTTTTGCCATTTGTGTCCCATTGCAGAGATCTTCCTTTACTTCCTGTCCCAAAAACAGGTTGTGAGAGGAAATCTCTCAGAAGTGAGGGAAATCCCTGGTTGCCACCAGAACTAGAGTCCCCATTGGAAGATTTCCCCTCTATTCCTGTTCTGGTGACAACCGGAGATAATGGTAAACAGGATGAACAGAAAAAGGTGAGTCTCCCTAATGGGGACGGAGACAGCAATAAAAACCTGACTTGAGAATGCTTTGTATTCATTGAAATAAACACAAGATGTTCTCTGAATGGTGGAGGTGCTCAGTGAGCGCCCCCCTGTGTTCACTGTACAGATGGCAGATCACTCGAGCAACAACCGGAAGAGACCAGCAACTTTGGGGGCGGCCCCTTCCTGTTCCAACATGACTGCGCACCAGTGCACAAACCAGGTCCATAAAGACATGGATGAGCGAGATTGGGGTGGAGGAATTTGACTGGCCTGCACAGAGTCCTGACCTCAACCCGATATAACACCTTTGGGATGAATTTGAGTGGAGACTGCGAGCCAGGCCTTCTCGTCCAACATTAGTGCCTGACCTCACAAATGCGCTTCTGGAAGAATGCTCAGACATTCCCATAGACACACTCCTAAACCTTGTGGACGGCCTTCCCAGAAGAGTTGAAGCTATTATAGCTGCAAAGGGTCGGAAAAATTGAGAACAGGTTCACAATCCAAAGTCAATCAATGAACCCTACGGACTAAGACAGGGATGCCATTAAAGTAAAGGCAGGTGTCTCAATACTTTTGGTAATATAGTGTATATATATATATATATCTATATATATCTTATATATATATATATATAATATATATATATATATATATATATATATATATATATATATATATATATATATATATATAGTGCAAAGAAGTCCAATGGATAATTGTCATTCTTGTCAGTCACTCCGATCGCTCTCTTGCCAGACTAGAGGCCAATGAGCCTGCCCAGTTCCTGGTCTGCATTCCTGTGGGTATCTACAAGGTTATGTTTAACATGTCACAATCCACACTGCGCACATTGCTGGAGAAGGCAGAGTCAGTTTGTTTGTACCATTCTTTGTATCAGCTCAGCATTGTTACTATATTACTATACAGCTTAGGTAGGTTGGTAGGTAGGTAGATAGATAAGTAGAGCTAAATTTTCAGCATGAGCAGAAAAGCCTTGACTGCTGCCAGCATGCTGCAGAGCAGGATCCTTGCTTTCAATGTGGAAGCAGTGGCCTCTCTGCAGAGGTTTGACATGTTTCCCTACTGAAGGAGCTTTCCGAAAAGCAAGGAGCATGACACACCATAGGGAGAACTGAAAAACGTATAGCAAAATCCTCATTCTTTCGCAAATGTATGATAAGCGCAATATGAACTCAACAAATGTGGCGGTTCTCATCCATTCTCACTAAGTGCAATTTTTCTTTCTGAAAACTAAAAATTGGCCATAACTTACTGATGACCTTATTAATTTCTATAAGTCCCTGTGAATATACAGAGTCAATATAGATCCATAAGAGGTACTTTTTTTTAAATGTATTAACCCCTGAAAGGGTTAACAGGTCGATGCCGCGCTCCTTCCCACCCCCATGCTGTGTGAGCTGGCTGGAATGCAGCCCAATGTTTGTTCTTTATTTAAGGTGGAGTTCTACCTGGAAAACCCAACATAACACCCGTCTCACCACAACTCTTCACCAAGGTTCAAAAGTCCAAACAACTCAGAGAAGAGATTATGCTGAGGAATCCGAGGCACGGATCGATACCTAGAAGACTGCAAGCGAGATTCCTAGGCATGTTCATTAAAATAACCTAGAGTAAGTTCACCCAATTCAGCCATTAATGGTCCAATTTGGGGAACCCTTGTCCATCTTGGCCTTCCCAATATCGCCTAGCTGAGCCTTTGCCTTCCCATTACCGCCTGGTCAAGCCTTTGCCTTCTCAATACCCCCTGGCCAAGCCTTGGCCTTCCCAATATCCCCTGCCTTGCCTGAGCCTTGCCAATACCGCCTGCCGAACCTTGGCCTTTGGACCTCACCGCTAGTTATGCACACCAAAAAATGGAGTCATTGGACCTTATTGCTAGTTGTGTATCACAAAAGTTGGGTCATTGAACCTCATTGCTATTTGTGTACCCCCAAAACATTGGGTCATTGGACCTCATTGCTATTTGTGTACCCCCAAAACATTGGGTCATTGGACCTCATTGCTAGTTGAGCACCCTGAAATATTGACTCATTGGACTTCATTTCTAGCTGTGTACCCTGAAAACATTGGGTAACTAGACATCATTGCTAATTGTGTACCCTGAAACATTGGGTCATTGGACTTTATTGCTAGCTGTGTACCCTGGAATGTTGGGTCATTATACCTTAATTTCTCGTTGTGTACCCCAAAATGTTGGGTCTCTGGACCTTATTGCTAGTTGCATACCCTGAAACGTTGGATCATTGGACCTCATTGCTAGTTGTATACCCTGAAACATTGGGTCATTGGACCTAATCATTGGTGTGTACCCCAAATGTTTGGACATTGGACCTCATTATTATTTGAATACCCTGAAACGTTGGGTCATTGGACCTCATTGCTAGCTGTGTTCCCCTAAACCTTGGGTCACTGGACCATTTTCCTAGTTGTGTACCATGAAAAATTAGATAACTTAATCTTATTGTTGGTGAGTTCCCCAAACTCAAAACGTTGAGTCATTGGACCTCGTTGATAGTTGTAAACCCTGAAACATTGGGTCATTGGACCTCATTGCTTGTTACAAACCCTAAAATGTTGGGCCATCAGACCTTATTGCTAGTTGTGTACCTCAAAGTGACGGATCATTGGACTTCATTGCTAGTTGTGTACCCCAAAAGCTGAGTCAATGGACCTCATTGCTAGTTGTGTACCGTGAAACATTGGGTCTTTGGACTTCATTGCCAGTTGTGTACCCTGTAACATTAAGTCATTGGACCTCACTGCCAGCTGTGTACCCCAAAACATTGGGTCACTGGAGCTCATTGCTAGTTGTGTATCACAAAAGTTGGGTCATTGAACCTCATTGCTATTTGTGTATCCCCAAAACATTGGGTCATTGTACTTCATTGCTAGTTGACCACCCAGAAACATTGACTCATTGGACTTCATTGCTATCTGTGGGTTATTGGACCTCATTGCTAATTGTTTACCCTGAACCATTGGGTCATTGGATTTCATTGCTAGTACTCTGGAATGTTGGGTCATTCTACCTCATTTCTCATTGTGTACCCCAAAAAGTTGTGTCTTTGGACCTCATTGCTAGTTGTGTACCCTGAAATATTGGATCATTGGACCTAATCATTGGTGTGTACCCCAAAATGTTTGGTCATTGGATTTCATTGCTAATTGCATACCCTAAAACTCTGGGTCATTGGACCTCATTGCTAGTTGTATACCCCAAAACTTCGGGTCTCTGGATTGTGCAAAAAATTAGATCACTGGAGTTTATTGTTGGTATGTTCCCCAAAGTATTAAATTGGATCTCATCATTGTGTACCTCATTTCTCATCGTGTACCCCAAAAGGTTGTGTCTTTGGACCTCATTGCTAGTTGTGTACCCTGAAACATTGGATCATTGGACCTAGTCATTGGTGTGTACTCCAAAACGTTGGGTCATTGGACCTTATTGCTAGTTGTATACCCTGAGACATTGGGTCATTGGACCTTATTGCTAGTTGAGCACCCAGAAACATTGACTTATTGGACGTCATTGCTAGCTGTGTACCCTGAAACATTGGATCATTGGACCTAGTCATTGGTGTGTACTCCAAAACGTTGGGTCATTGGACCTTATTGCTAGTTGTATACCCTGAGACATTGGGTCATTGGACCTCATTGCTAGTTGCATACCCCGAAACATTGGGTCATTGGACCTCATTGCTAATTGCATACCCTGAAATGTTGGGCCATCAGACCTTATTGCTAGTTGTGTACCCCGTAACATTGGGTTTTTGGACCTCAATGCTAGTTGTGTGCCTCAAAAGGTTAGGTCATTGAATCTCACTGCTAGCTGTGTACCCCAAAACATTGGGACATTGGACCTCATTGCTAGTTCTGTACCACAAAAGTTGGGTCATTGAACCTCATTGCTATTTGTGTACCCTCAAAACATTGGGTCATCAGACCTCCTTGCTAGTTGAGTGCCCAGAAACATTGACTTATTGGACCTCATTGCTAGCTGTGTACCCTGAAACATTGGGTCACTGAACCGCATTGCCTATTGCGTACCCCAAAAAGTTGTGTCTTTGGACCTCATTGCTAATTGTTCACCCTGAAATGTTGGGTCATTGGACTTCATTGCTAGTCGTGTACCCTGAAAAATTAGATCACTGGACCTCATTGTTGGTGTGTTCCCAAAAACGTTGAGACATTGGACCTCGTTGCTAGCTAGTTGCATACCCTGAAAAGTTGGGCCATTTAACCTCATTGCTAGTTGTGTACCCTGAAACATTGGATCACTGGACCTCATTTCTAGTTGTATACCCTGAAACATTGTATCACTGGACCTCATTGCTAGTTGCATGTCTTGAAATGTTGGGCCATTCGACCTTATTGCTAATTGTGTCTCCCAAAACGTTGGGTCATTGGACCTCATTGCTAGTTGTGTACCATGAAACATTGGGTCATTAGACCTCATTGCCAGTTGTGGACCCCGTAACATTGGGTCATTAAACCTCAATGCTAGTTGTGTACCTCAAAACGTTAGATCATTGGACCTCACTGCTAGCTGTGTACACCGAAACATTGGGTCATTAGACCTTATTCCTAGTTCTGTACCTCAAAAGTTTGGATCATTGGACCTCATTGCTGGTTGTATGCCCTGAAACGTTCAATTATTGGACCTCAATGCTAGTTGTGTGAAATGAAACATTGGGTCATTGGACCTCATCGCCAGTTGTGTACCCCATAACATTGGGCTATTGGACCTCAAAGTTAGTTGTCTACCTCAAAACGTTAAGTCATTGGACCTCACTGCTAGCTGTGTACCCCAAAACATTGGGTCATTGGACCTCATTGCTGCTTGTATAACCTGAAACATTTGATTATTGGACCTCAATGCTAGTTGTGTGCCCTGAAACATTGGGTCATTAGACCTCATCGCCAGTTGTGTACCCCATAACATTGGGCTATTGGACCTCAAAGTTAGTTGTCTACCTCAAAACGTTAAGTCATTGGACCTCACTGCTAGCTGTGTATCCCGAAACATTGGGTCATTGGACCTCATCGCTAGTTGTGTACCTCAAAAGTTTGGGTCATTGGACCTTATTGCTAATGGTGTCCCCTGAAACATTAGGTCAATGGACCTCAATGCTAGTTTACTCCCGAAAAGTTGGGTCACTTGACCTCATTGCTGATTGCATATGCCGAAATGTTGGGTCTTTGGACCTCATTGCTCACCTGACTGCTATGCTATAGGTAAACATCTCTGTACCTTTACACAGTGTTTTTGTGCATGTACATGTTGAAACTCATACGGTATATTGAATTTTGGGTGTGCTTGTTCTCTGTTTTTATTGTATTAAGATAAAAGGAATCCAGACACGGTGATGGGTTACTGAACTTTTTTTGTGGCATTTACACTTTTTTTTTTTAAATGAATGAATGAAAATGCAATGCTGCACCCCTCCCCACCATCCCTTCTACCTGTAATAACACGGCCCCTGCCCCAGCCAGCGCCCAGCTGCATTGACATGTGGAACACAGAGACCCGGCCTGCTTGATTACTTTTCTGCTGACCTGGAACCGGACCCACTTGGTAAACACGACGACAGCGGGCACTTTTCACCTACAATTGGTGTTTTTTTTTTTTTTGCATGCTGAGCTGAAACAAAGCAAACAAAAAGAGAAAAAATGCTCACCTTTCTCCGTGCTCTTGAATGGGAGAAGTAAAGCCAAATGGCCTGTTTGCAGACTAAAAATAATATTTGTGTTCATTATTTTACAAAATGCGACTTCAGGCGTGCACCTGCAATGGCTCGGCGGTGCTGGAATGACAACCGATCGCATCTACGGGCCTCATCAATCATAAAGATCTTCCCAAAAACTGAGCGCTAAACGCTTATTCTTACCAGGAGTAAGGCTCGATTCACATCAATGCATTTTGCTTTTGCGCGTTTTTGCAGTGCTTTTTGCGGTGCTTGCCGCGCTTTTTGACACGCGTTTTTACTGCATTTTTACAGCGATTTTGCCGCGATTTGCGTTTTTGTATTTTTTTTTTTTTTTTTTACACTGTGGTTGCTTAGCAACCAGCTATATACAGTGTAAAAAAAAAAAGAAATAAAAAGAAAAAACGCAAAACGCAAATCGCGGCAAAAACGTGGTACTTGCGTTTTGGATGCGGGTCCATTGACTTCTATTACATGCAAAACGCTGCATTTTGCATGAAAAAAAGTCCCCGACCCTTTCCAAAAATGCAGAGGAACAAAAATGCATTGATGTGAACATGTTCCATAGGAACCCATGTTAAAAAAATTTCCCTGCATTTCTGCAAAATGCAAAATGCACCAAAAAACGCGCTAGTGTGAATGGAGCCTTAGTGCATGTCATTGTTATCTGACATTAAAAGTCCAGACAGGATAACACTAGAAAAATTTAAGGATTTTCCCACGGTGTGGCTGTTTTACCTGCCAAATGACCTGCATTTCTGTCCATCCAGTCCTAAAATATACACAGCTCTGCCTCTCAGCCCAGCTCTACGGTACAGCTCTACAGTGGGGAAAATAACTCTGCAGATTTTATAAATTTGCCCACTTACAAAAAAAAAAATGAAGGTCTATACTTTTTATCATAGGTGTATTTTAAAGGGGGTGTAAAGGAATTGTTTTTATACTTACCTCCTCTGTGCAGCTCGTTTTGCACAGAGTGGCCCTCGGCAGCTGCCTCGGCTCCCCCCCCCCGCAAGTACTTTTCACCTTCATGCGAGCTCCCTCGCATGGTGTGATGTACTTGCGGGCGCGCTCCCGTGATACAGCCGGCGGCTATAGCCGCTCGCTGTATCACTCGGACCCACCCCCCCCCCCCCGCGCCGCCTCATTGGATGGGATTGACAGCGGCACGAGCCAATGGCTGCGCTGCTTTCAATTCATCCAGTGTAACCAATCAACGGCCAGGCTGAGCGGCGAAGAGGATGTCGGGGGGCGAGCGCGGGACTTTCGAGGGGTCAGGTAAGTAAAACGGGGGGGGGGGGGGGCGGTATTGTCAGATGTTTTTTCCCCTTAATGCATAGAATGCATTAAGGTGGAAAAAACTTTTACCTTTACAACCCCTTTAAATGATAGAGACAGAATATCAACCAAAAATCCAGAAAAAACAAATAATACAAATGTTATAAATTGAGTTGCAGTTCAGTGAGTAAAATAAGTAGGGTTGCACCAATACTAGTATCGCTGCCGATACCGAGTATTTGCACAAGTATCGGTACTCCTGCAAATGCACCGATACCTGAAACCGATACTTTCAGGCTGAGTTCTTTGAGCTGTCAGCGGGTCTCCCCTGTTGACAGCTGAAGTGTTAAAGAAGTCCGGTAATTACCCATTTTGGGGTAGGATGGACTAGGACATCAAGGTTCAAACAAATAATATATTGTATGCCTTAATAGTTTACTGTATTACAATGTTGTGTAATATATACTGCAACTTTTATGATTTTTTTTTTTTTTATTATTTTATCAATCAAAAACAAAGAAGTCCGGTAATTGGAGCTGTGAAAAAAAAAGCAGCTGGCAATGTTTATTAACAACATTGCTCAGCCCCGAAACACTAAAATAAAAAGAAACATTGTTTCTTTTTGTATCTTTCTGTTTCTTCATCTGCAGATCAAAAGGATGAACAAATGTTCCTCTGTTTAACCCCATTAATAACCCTTAATTTACTCTAATCAGCCTTAATTAACTCCCTATTCTCCTCCATTTAATTGTTTTCCTGCTTTTTTTTTTTTTTTGTTCGTCTATTTTATAAACGATAAACAATTAAAACTTTTTTTTGTTTGCTTTGTTAGTGAATATTTTACACATATATATTAACCACTTGCTTACTGAGCATTTAAACCCCCCTCCTGTCTAGACCAATTTTAAGCTTTCAGCGCTGATGCACTTTGAATGACAATTTCGCGGTCATACAACACTGTACCCAAATTACATTTTTCTCATTATTTCCCCACAAATATAGCTTTCTTTTGGCGGTATTTGATCACCTCTGTGGTTTTTATTTTTTGTTAAAAAAATTTAAATGGACCGAATTACAAAAAAAAATATATATATATATATTATATTTTGTCATAAAATTTTGCAAACAGGTAATTTCCTTCTTTCATTGGCATGTGATGGCAGTGATGGGCTCTGATGGGTGGCAATAATGGGCACTGATTGCTTAGACTGATAAGTAGAACTGATTGGCACCACTGGTGAATATTGATAGGTGGCACTTGTGGGCATTGATAGGTGGCACTTGTAGGCATTGATATGTGGCACTTGTGGGCATTGATAGGCGGCACTTGTAGGCATTGATAGGTGGCACTTGTAGGCATTGATAGGTGGCACTTGTAGGCATTGATAGGTGGCAATTATGGGCATTGATAGGTGGCACTGGTGGGCACTGGCAGGTGGCAATAACAGGTGGCACTGGCAGAGGGTACTGATTGGCACAGATGAGGTGGCTGTGTTTCTTCCTCTTCGGGACCAATGTCCCTTTAACATAAGCCGGTGGTCAGCTTTTTTTTCGCCTCATTGGCTGACAGCTGATCACATGGTAAGGGGCCGGGAGGGGATTGGGATACGACTTTTCAGACATCAAGTTGCCCAAGGTTGCTGGACATAAGGAATTCCATTATAGTTAATGAGAGCCGTCTTAATGTACACATGGGCAACTTGATGTCTGAAAAGTCGGATCCCAATCCCCTCCCGGCCCCTTACCATGTGATCAGCTGTCAGCCAATGAGGCGAAAAAAAAAGCCGACCACCGGCTTATGTTAAAGGGACATTGGTCCCGAAGAGGAAGAAACACAGCCACCTCATCTGTGCCAATCAGTACCCTATGCCAGTGCCACCTGTTATTGCCAGAAAAGGTTCCTGTACTACTTCAAGGCGACTTCTAGGCGACCTGTACCCATAGATTTCAATGGAAGTCACCTCCAAGTCAGATCCTCATCTATAGTGAAGCGACTTTACAGGAAAAAGAAAATAATTTACCCAGGAAGAGAACAGGAACAACAATTATGTCACAAGAGCTGATTAGTTCTGATTGGCCACAGGCAAAGTCGCCTGTCCTGGTCGCGCTGAAGTCGCCTCCAAATCGCCTTGCAAAGTCGCGCTGTAAGTCGGGTTGCCCCTGTGTGAACCGAGCCTCAATGTAAGAAGGAGCTCCTGACGACAACTCGTTATGTGTATAAAAAACACCTGTCCACAGAATCTCTTTCTTCCATTCAAACCTCATCATGGGCAAGACCAAAGAGCTGTCAAAGGACGTCAGAGACAAGATTGTAGACCTGCACAAGGCTGGAATGGGCTACAAGACCATCAGCAAGAAGCTTGGTGAGAAGGAGACAACTGTTGGAGCGATTCTTCGCACATAGAAGAAATACAAAAAAAACATCAATCTCCCTCGGTCTAGAACTCAATGCAAGATTTCGCCTCATGGGGTGAGGATGGTCATGAGAAAAGTGAGGGATCAGCCCAGAACTACACGGGAGGAGCTTGTGAATGATCTCAAGACAGTTGGGACCACAGTCACCAAACAAACGATTGGTAACACAATACACCTCCATGGATTGAAATCCTGCAAGGTCCCGCAAGGTCTCCCTCCTCAAGATGGCACATGTACAGGCCTGGCTGAAGTTTGCCAATACAAAGGGGAAAAGTTGGAGACTTTAAATGAAACATATGGCAGAACATTGGGAAAAATGTATAAACGTATTTATTGTCAAAGAGTATATCTAGCGCATAAAGTTTACATGCGAAATTCATATATATACAAATCACAAATACATTTTACATAGTTACATAGTAGGTGAGGTTGAAAAAAGACACAAGTCCATCAAGTCCAACCTCTGTGTGTGATTATATGTCAGTATTACATTGTATATCCCTGTATGTTGCGGTCGTTCAGGTGCTTATCTAACAGTTTCTTGAAACTATCGATGGCCCCCCGCTGAGACCACCGCCTGTGGAAGGCAATTCCACATCCTTGCCACTCTTACAGTAAAGAACCCTCTACGTAGATTAAGGTTAAACCTCTTTTCTAATTTTAATGAGTCTTGTTAAATTCGCTTCTGCAAAAAAGTTTTCTCCCTATTGTGGGGTCACCAGTACGGTATTTATAAATTGAAATCATATCCCCTCTCAAGCGTCTCTTCTCCAGAGAGAATAAGTTCAGTGCTCGCAACCTTTCCTCATAACTAATTACCTCCAGACTCTTTATTAGCTTTGTTGCCCTTCTTTGTACTCGCTCCATTTCCAGTACATCCTTCCTGAGGACTGGTGCCCAGAACTGAACAGCATACTCCAGGTGCGGCTGGACCAGAGTCTTGTAGAGCGGGAGAATTAACATTTTATCTCTGGAGTTAATCCCCTTTTTAATGCCAATATTCTGTTTGCTTTGTTAGCAGTAACTTGGCATTGCTGAGCCTATCATCTACTTGGACCCCCAGGTCTTTTTCCATCCTAGATCCCCCCAGAGGTTCTCCCCCCCCCCCCCCCCCAGTGTATAGATGCATTCATATTTTTGCCACCCAAATGCATTATTTTACATTTCTCTACATTGAACCTCATTTGCCATGTAGTTGCCCACCCCATTGATTTGTTCAGATCTTTTTGCAAGGTTTCCACATCCTGCGGAGAAGTTATTGCCCTGCTTAGCTTAGTATCGTCCGCAAATACAGAGATTGAACTGTTTCCCCCATCCCTATCCTCCAGGTCATTTATGAATAAATTAAATAGGATTGGTCCCAGCACAGAACCCTGGAGGACCCCACTACCCACCCCTGACCATTCCGAGTACTCCCCATTTATCACCACCCTATGAACTCGCCCTTGTAGCCAGTTTTCAATCTAGGTACTCACCCTATGGTCCATGCCAGTGTGATTATATGTCAGTATTACATTGTATATCCCTGTATGTTGCGGTCGTTCAGGTGCTTATCTAATAGTTTCTTGAAACTATAGATGCCCCCCGCTGAGACCACCGCCTGTGGAAGGGAATTCCACATCGTTGCCGCTCTTACAGTAAAAAACCCTCTACGTAGTTTAAGATTAAACCTTTTTTTCTTCTAATTTTAGTGAATGGCCACGTGTCTTGTTAAACTTCCTTCCGTGGAAAAGTTATTGTGGGGTCACCAGTACGGTATTTGTATATTGAAATCATATCCCCTCTCAAGCGTCTCTTCTCCAGAGAGAATAAGTTCAGTGCTCACAACCTTTCCTCATAACTAATATCCTCCAGACTCTTTATTAGCTTTGTTGCCCTTCTTTGTACTCGCTCCATTTCCAGCACATCCTTCCTGAGGACTGGTGCCCAGAACTGGACAGCATACTTATACATACTTAAAAGGTAAAACAACACGTGCCCATTGCCGGTATACAGGGCTCCATGTGATTAATTAGTGTATAGTAACAGATATACTGTTACTATACACTAGCAAGGTCCGTAAAGACATGGATGATCGAGTTTGGGGGTGGAGGAACTTGACTGACCTCAACCCGATAGAACACTTTTGGGATGAATTCGAGCGGAGACTGTGAGCCAGGCCTTCTCTTCCAACATCAGTGCCTGACCTCAAAATGCGCTTCTGGAAGAATGGTCAGACATTCCCATAGACACACTCCTAAACCTTGTGGACGGCCTTCCCAGAAGAGTGTAAAGGGAGGGCCAACTCAATATTGAACCTACGGACTAAGACTGGGATGTCATTAAAGTACATGTGTGTGTAAAGACATTGGTGTGGAATATCCTTGTTATGGCAGCAACTAGCTATCATAACCCCGGTATCCTCTTCTTCAGCAGGCGGTCCGCTTTCAGAAAAAAGTGATCTCTGCGGCGGAGCACTTTTATCGGTGGCGGGAGAGGGCCCCCCCCCCTCCTGCCGCACTCAGGTGCCCTCCGCCACTTACCGGAGCCGCCGGTGTGGTATGGAGTGAGGGGAAGATGGCCCCCACCCGTCTCCATATCATTGCAGGGCGGAAGCAACTTCAAAACGTCACTTCCGCCCATAGCTCCTAAAGAGACTTTTCTTTTTTTTTTTTTTTTAAATACTTGTTTTTTTTATTGCATTTGAGACGGCTTTCACACCGAGCCACGGCCGTCGTCGGCGGTAAAGCGGTGCTATTTTAGTGCCGCTTTACCGTCGCTTTAGCGACTTTATTCGGCCGCTAGTGGGACGGATTTAACCCCCCGCTAGTGGCCGAAAAGGGGTTAAATCCGCCTGCAAAACGCAGTCGGAGCGGCGTTTTGCTGGCAGTATCGCAGCGCTGCCCCATTGATTTCAATGGGCAGCAGCGGTGGAGGAGCGGTGAGTTCACCGCTCCGGAGAAGCTGCTGGCAGGACTTTTTGTGACGCCCTGCCAGCGCACCACTCCAGTGTGAAAGTCCTTGGGCTTTCACACTCGGGTGCATGGAGCAGCTTTTTTCAGGTGCTAGGGGGTCTTAGTGTAAATATGAGATCTGAGGTCTTTTTGAAACCTTTTAAGAGGTCCTTTCATGCTTTTTTTCTATTAGAAGGGATTTTTGAATTCCTTGTAATAGGAATAGAAGTGACAACATTATTTTTTTTTTTTTTAAAAGAACAGTGTAAAAATAAAATAAAATTAAATAAATAAAATAAAAAGGTAAAATAAATGAAAACATAAATAAAATAAAATGTAAACGCGCCCCGTCATATTACAAGGGATTTTTGCATTCCTTGTAATAGGAATAGAAGTGACAACATTTTTATTTTTTTTAAAAGAACAGTGTAAAAATAAAATAAAATAAATAAAATAAAAAAATAAAAAGATAAAATAAATGAAAAAAGAAATAAAATAAAATGTAAACGCGCCCCGTCCCACCGAGGTCGCGTGCAGAAGCGAACGCATACGTGAGTAGCGGCCCACATATGAAAACAGTTTTCAAACCACACATGTGAGGTATCGCCGCGATCGGTAGAGCGAGAGCAATAATTCTAGACCTCCTCTGGTCTCAACTCAAAATATGCAACCTGTAGAATTTTTTTAAGTCGACCTATGGAGATTTTTTTAAGGTTAAAAGTTTGTCGCCATTCCGTGAGCGGGCGCAACTTTGAAGCGTGACATGTTGGGTATCAATTTACTCGGCGTAACATTATCTTTCACAATATAAAAAAAAAAAATTGGGCTAACTTTACTGATGTCTTATTTTTTCATTTAAAAAAGTGTATTTTTTTTTTCTAAAAAAGTGCGCTTGTAAGATCGCTGCGCAAATACAGTGTGAAAAAACTTTAAAAATAAAAGAATTTTTTTTTTTACTTGTAAACAACAGGTTTGAAAAATAGGCTCGGGGCTGAAGTGGTTAATAAAATTGTATATAACGTGGGAAATCGTTTTTTATATTTCCTCTGGCGCTTTCCTTAACTATTCTGTCTATTTATATAATACTTTTGTTGTATGTCCTGGATGACAGGTTACTGCTTTATCTACACCCCCCCCCCCCACGTGTGTGTGTGTGTGTATATATATATACTGCGACATTGTTACTCAAGCAGGAAGTTACTAAGGAGAATGTTATTTGCACCCATTAAAAGGTTTTGTAAGGACTTCAATCTGTAGAAATCCCCATGATTCCTCCCTACAGATACAGATAAGGAGGAGAGAAGACGTTGCATTATATGGAAGGAAATGAGTAATTGTGGGTCAGGGAATGAAACGAAGACAACGTGCCTTCCTGTATATGTTTAATATATGGCAGCGACCCACGGATACATCAGTAGACTGGATCCTGTAATTCGGATGGTAATGCTTACTACCTTCTGAAAAGGGATCTGCTTCGGATCACTTTTCAGAGGGCAGTATAGCAGCGGTTGGCAGGTATTCAGGAGGCACTCTGCCTCCGGCTGCTTGTCTTTTTTTTATTTTTTTCATTCTTGAAAGGCAATTTTTACATTGCGGAACCACATTTGGCTCGTGGTTGGGGGTGCGGCCCTATTGATGTCAATGCGGCGCCGCCTGTCAAACTCTGCAGCCTGAGTTAAAATTTGCTGCAAAGTATTGCAGCCGTGGCATGTGTACAGCCCAGTCGGGCTGTAATGTTAGCATTCCCGGTGGGTGGCCAAAGAGGGCAGTAAAACCACAGCTCAGCCACCTGTTTTTACCGCCCTCCTTTCGCCAGTCTGAGAGAGAGCCCTAATGCCCCGTACACACGGTCAGACATTCCGACCACAAAATCCGTCTGATTTTTTTTACGACGGATTTTGTCCGAAACTGGTGTTGCACACACACGGTCGGACAAAGTTTTCGTATGTGGTGACGTATAAACGTACGACGGGACTACGTACAGGCCAGTAGCCAATAGCTTTCGTCTCCAAATTTCTTCTGAGCATGCGCGGCACTTTGTGCGTCGGAATTCTCTACACACGATCGGAAAAAGTCAGATCGGATTTTGTTGTCGGAAATTTTTTTTTAGATCCTGCTCTCAAATTTTTTTCCAACGGAAATTCCGACGGAAAAAGCCCGCTAGAGCCCACACACACGGTCAGATTTTCCGACAACATAATCCGATCGGACTTTTCCCATCGGAATATCCGACCGTGTGTACGGGGCATAAGATTTAAACCAAATTCCATAAACTTTTGGATTGTCAGCTCTAATGAGCCGGGCCCTCTGATTCCTCCTGTATTGTAACTGTACTGTCTGCCCTCATGTTGTAAAGCGCTGTGTAAACTGTTGGCGCCATAAAAATCCTGTATAATAATAATATTATAATAAAAACTAATAATACTAATAATAATAATAATATTATAATAATGTAATAATTTTATAATAATAAACTGTAATAATAATAATAATATTATAATAATAAATAATAATATAATATAATAATAAATTGTAATAATAATAATAATAATAATAATAAACTGTAATAATAATAATAATAATAATAATAATATAATAATAAACTGTAATAATAATAATAATATTATATATAATAAATTGTAATAATAATAATAATATTATAATAATAAACTGGAAGGAAGAAATCCCAATCGCCGCACTCCAAACAAGCCTGACAATCATATAGGTAAAAGCAACCCTAGCCTAGCTCCACCCAGGCCACACCCACTGATGCGTTTCACCACGCCCCTGGGGCTTATTCCATTACTAAGCCCCAGGGGTAGGGCGAAACGCGTCGGTACCAAGGCCTGGACAGGGCTAGATTGAAGCTGCTTTCACCTGCACGATTGTCAGGCTTGTTTGGAGTGCAGAGATCAGGATTTCTTCCTTCCGATTTATGAAATTTGGTTTCCATCGAATGTCTCTCTCTCAGACTGGCAGCAGGAGGGGCGGTAAAAACAAGTGTCATGATTCCTTCCTTCCAATTTGTATACATAGACCCAAGTCTTTCCATTTAGGTTCAAATTCCATCAACCCGGTTGTCCCGAGCCCTGCTGAATGTGTTATATTTAAAAGTTCAGTTCCTTAAACCCTTTGGCACAGGCACCCCCCCGGCCCTTTAAGGGTTTTCAGATGACGGGAGGCGGGGGCTATGACCATGTGACCGCCGTGATTGGCTGCCCCAGCGGTCACATGATTGGAAAACTCCCGATCGCTGAATCATAGGGAGCTTTCCATTAGCCGCCGGTAACTGTGCCAGGCGCCCGCTCTCGGCATTGCTAGTTTTGCAATGTTGCACACAAATATGCCAAGGCCCGCCCACCGAAAGGCCGTCGGCACCAACAGGCTAAGCAGCTCAGACTGCAAATTTCTTAACGCATTTTTAGGGCTGCTAGGAGCTTCTGCACAGTATTAGCTTGCAATGTGTATTACAATTTGCAGCAATTAAGAAAGAGCCTGCCTCCATTTCTTGGCTAGAATACGTCCAGCGTCATCCAACCCTTTCCTCTCCGCCCATTCCATCCCTGGCCCGCCCCTTTCATTCACTGGATTTCAGATCTTTCAATCATGGACTGACTGCTTGCACATGTGCTGACAGGGAGCATGCTGATAGGAGGAGGAAACAGAGTGAGCAGGATGTATACCCCTTTATTGTACAATCAGCAGGTGGCAGGCTGGGGAGGGCAAAGCGAGAGGCACACTTAAAGCTTATCTAAAGACAATACTTTTTTTTTTTGTCTAGTTTTGGGTGGAGTGTAGAGAGGTTAGAAGCCCTGTCAGGATTTTATTTCCCAATGGGGACACAGATTGCAGATATAAACCTTCCAAATTTTACATGTCTGTGTCCCCCCGCCAGAGAGATTTCCAATGAATTCCTCTCCAAACAGGAAGTGAGCACAAGTCTACCCAACGGGGACACAGATTGCAGATATAAACCTTCCAAATTTTACATAAAAAAGGTTTTTTATTGCTGTCTGTGTCCCCGCCAGAGAGATTTCCAATGAATTCCTCTACCAAGCAGGAAGTGAGCACAAGTCTACCCAACGGGGACACAGACTGTAGATAAAAACCTGACAGATGTTCTAACCTTTCCCAATTTTACACAGGAAAAAAAGTGGAAAATTGTATCAAATACTTATGGTAATTTTCCTTTTCTGGCGTCAATCCATGGCAGCGTACTACCACATGTATGCTGTCATGGTGGAGCCAGGAAATCAGTTTTATTGCCATCTGTGTCCCCACCAGAGAGATTTTCAATCACTTCCTGTCCCAACAGGAAGTGAGGGCAAGTTTCCCTAACAGGGACCAGGGGCGGCCCGGCCCGCCAATTAAGGGTGCACGGGTGCGACCCCCCTATCCATCGCCGCTACCCCCCCCCCCCCATCCATGCGTCTGGCCCTTTGCAGGATGCCAGATGCATGAATTACAATGGCCGGGGTGTTATTTTGAAGCACCTGATTACAGCCAGAGGTACTAATAGGCTTCACAATAGGGTGGGCTCTGGGTGCAGAGAATGCAAACGCGTAGATCCCAACTGTCCCTGATTTTGAGCAATGTCCCTCTGTCCCTCATTCCTCCTCATTTATCCCTCATTTTGGTCTGATCTATATAGATGTATATAAAATTAACTGTTTATCTATCAAAAAAATAGCGCTAAACCTTTCATCTGATTTCTAAATTGCTGCATTTGTAAATTCCAGAAGCCAATATAAAGGAATAGTAGTGGTTAAAAAAAAGCAGTGTGAGTTTACCTAATCTTGATTTTTTTGTACAATTCTCCTTTAAGTGGGCGTGGCAAGGGGTGTGTCCTATGCCTGCATGTTTTTGCTGATAGGTGTCCCTCATTCCCATCTCAAAAAGTTGTGAGGTATACAAACGGCGCCCACCCAGGTGTGTTACAACAGCAAATGAATATTCGCAATTGTAACACTGACCCCTCTTTCCGGCCAATCAGGAAGCAGGTTTTGAGACCCATCACTGATTGGCTGAAAGGACAGGCAATCCTATTGGATTCCTAGGAAGAGGAGGGGAGAAGCCGCATGCTGAAATTCACTATGATGCAGGCATGGGCGTCCGCAGAACTTTTTTCAGGGGATGGCATCATTTTAAGGTCCCCCATGCTCTGACCTTTTCGACAATGTCATTATCACGGTCAGAGACTGCAAACGTAGTACAGGTGATGGTCAGAGACTGCAGACATGGCCCAAGAGACTGTCAGAGACTGCGGACATGGCCCAAGATTCTGTCAGAGACTGCGGACATGGCCCAAGAGACTGTCAGAGACTGCATACCTGGCCCAAGAGACTGTCAGTGACTGAATACATGGCCCAAGAGACTGTCAGTGACTGAATACATGGCCCAAGAGACTGTCAGTGACTGAATACATGGCCCAAGAGACTGTCAGTGACTGAATACATGGCCCAAGAGACTGTCAGTGACTGAATACATGGCTCAAGAGACTGTCAGTGACTGAATACATGGCTCAAGAGACTGTAAGAGACTGAATACATGGCACAAGAGACTGTAAGAGACTGCATACATGGCCCAAGAGATGACCAGAGACTGCCGACATGGCACAAGAGACTGTCAGAAACTGCATACATGTGGGGGGGGGGGTGACAGACAGAGATAGGGGGGTGACAGAGAGAGAGAGACAGAGAGAGAGGAGTGTGACAGAGAGAGACAGAGGGGGGGGGTGACAGAGAGAGAGGGGGGGGGGTGAAAAAGACAGAGGGGTGAGAGAGGAGGTGACAGAGAGGGGTGATGGGGGTCTTCACTCCTGATCCGATCCCTGATTCCAGAGGGGGGCACTTGCCCCCCCCTTGCCCCTACCTGCGGGCGCCCATGGATGCAGGAGAGGACACAGGGCTGCTGCCCGCCACCCGCTACCCGCCTAGGGTAAGTGCCGGACTGACCGACAAACAGCGCGAGGGGGGGGGGGTTGTTTGTTTGCCGCCCCCAAAAGAGCTGCCACCGACAGGAACAGAGATTGCAAATGAAGATCTGACAGAGGTTCTAACCCTTCCCTACTCTCTCTATGAGGAATAAAAAAAAAAAAAAAAGTTTTTGGCTGGATCCGGTGAAAGCCTTACAACCAATGCACTAATCCCAACCGTTCCCAGGAATCAATAAGCTGCATACAGTCGCCCCCATCTATGGGAATGCCAGTTGCCTCTCAGTGATGTCACCAACTCAGCCATGTGTGTCCCCCCTGCCCTGCGCACCGTTCAGCTGACAGCCGCCTTGTGACCTGGCGACAGGAGTCGTTGGATCACATGACTCTGCTCCTGGAGAGAGAACACATGGAAATTCACCTCTGCATATATTATGTTTAATAGACCTGAACCTGCAATACGACGTGCACATCAAAGACTATATGGAGCAGAAGTTCTAATCACTTTTTGATTAATTTCTTTCTAACTGAATTTTTCTTTCTTTTTTTTTTTTTTTTGGTTGAAGGTATTAAAGCGCTTACAACTCTTCTACACCGCGTTCAGCAGATAGCTCACCTAGGGGGCGAATCTAAATTAAAATGATTGGCCTCGTCCCAATGGATTTTTTTTTATTTTTTTTTGGAAGCGACATTTACATGAATTTAGAATGCGTTTCTTTGTTGTGAAAAGCTGGAAGACAGAAAATGCTGTTAGTGTTTATTATAGACGGCCCTGGGGGGGCAAGAGTAGAGGGTGCCAGGGCTCGGTGTTTACTGATAATATATGACCTCCTTTTATCAAAATGATGATGGGATCTAAAACTCCACGAGGAAATACTGTTTGCTGTTTTGGAAGACGCGCATTTTAAGATAAATGTTTTTATTTATTTTATTGTATTTAATTTACTTAATTTAGTCATTTCTTTTTTTTATTTAATTATTCAATGTATTAATTTTATTTGTCTGTTTATGCATTTATTTTTTATTTATTTTAATTTATATATATATTAATTTTTAATATATGTATTAATTTATTAATTTTATTTGTCTGTTTATGCATTTATTTTTTATTTATTTTAATTATATATATTATATATTTATATTATTTATATTATTATATATATATAATAAAATAATAAAAAATAAATGCATAAACAGACAAATAAAATGAATACATTGAATAAAAATAAAAAAAAGAAATGACTAAATTAAGTAAATTAAATACAATAAAAGAAATAAAAACATTTATTTTAAAATGCGTGTCTTCCAAAACAGCAAACAGTATTTCCTCCTGGAGTTTTAGATCCCATCATCATTTTGATAAAAGGAGGTCATATATTATCAGTAAATATATATATATATATATATATATATGCATATATATATATAGATAGATATTATATCTATAGATAGATAGATAGATATAGAAATATAAAACCAAAAAAGGTTAAATAAATCCACAAGTGCTTTTTTTTTTTACCAATACTATTCCTTTATATTGGATTTTAAAATTGAACAATTCAGCAATTTAGAGATGAAAGGTTCAGCACTGGGAAACACTTTTTGAAAGATAAAAAGTGCATTTTATATGCATCACTATATAGATCAGACCAAAATGAGGGATAAATGATATATATATATAATTATTAGTATTAGAAACGATTTATATAGCGCCAACAGTTTACGCAGCGCTTTACAAAGTAGGGGGGGGGGGGGGGCAACAACACAATTACAGTACAATACAAAAGGTACAGGAGGGCCCGGCTCGTAGAGCTTACATTCTAAAGGGATGGGGTGGTGGTACAAAAGGTAATAGCTGCAGAGAATGAATGATTTGATGGGGGTGGCTCCCATCAATATATATATATTTTATGTATTTATTTTATTTATTATTTATTTGTTTATTTAATAATTTTATCATTTTTTTATTTGTTATGTATTTAATTTATTAATTTTAATTGTGTGTATATATATATATATATATATATATATATATATATATATATATATAATTTTTTTTTAATTTATATGTTTTATTTTATTTATTAATTTTATTATTTATTTGTTTATTTATTCATTTAGATTTATATATATATATATATATATATATATATATATATATATATATATATATATATATATATATATATATATATATTATGTATTATTATTTATTTTATTTATTAATTGTATTATTTATTTATTTGTTTATTTATTCATTCATTTACAATGTTTTTTTTTATTTCTTATGTATTTAATTTATTCATTTTGAAATTTATATATATATTTTTATTATTTATTGTATTTATAAATTGTATTATTTATGGAATGGATCCTGTGTTCCTGCAAGGAACAAAAGCCATCTCTTGCCTTACTAGAAGCATCTCACACACAGAACACAAACACTGGCTAGGCACATATTTAACCCTTTGATCGCCCCTGATGTTAACCCCTTCCCAGCCAGTATTAGTACAGTGACAGTGTATATGTTTAGCACTGATCACTGTATTGGTGTCACTGGTTCCCAGAAAGTGTCAAAAGTGTCAGTTAATGTCCGAATGTCTGCCGCAATGTCGCAGTCCCACTATAAGTCGCTGATCGCCCCATTACTAAAAAAATTGTCCAGTATATATAGTATAAGTATAGTAAAAAAGTATATTAAAAAAAAGTATATAGTATAAGCGCTGCATAATATAAATCATGTATAATAATAATAATAATAGTAATAATAATAGTATATCCCATAGTTTGTAGACCCTATAACGTCCACATAAACCAACCAATATACATTTATTGAGATTTTTTTTTTTAACCAAAATTATGTAGCTGAATACATATCGGCCTAAATTGATGAAGTGTTTTACAGCAGAAAAAAAAAATTTTAGTAATTTTTTTAATTTTTTACAGCAAAATAAAAAATATAAATTTTTATATTTTTACAATATATTATATATATATATATATATATATTTTTTTTTTTTTTTTATGCACTATGAACAAAAAAAAAAAAACCATCAGAGGTGATCAAATACCATCATAAGAAAGCTCTACTTGACATCAATTTTATTAGTTGCACGACCGCACAATTATCAGTTAATGTAAAGCGGTGCCGTATCGCAAAAAAGTGACCTGGCCATGAAGGGGGGTAAATCTTCTGGAGGTCAAGTAGTTAATGATAAAAGTTGGAGCTTTTTTAAACATTTCTTATTTAGTGAGATAATGATGAAATTATCGGCAATGATTTCCTGCAGACTTGTACAGTTCCTGTAAGGTTCCCTTCAGTCTGGAGTTCTTCTTTAAGATGAGTGTTCATGTCCCGGTATTACCTCTGTCCTTACAGCCGCTGTTTATGACTCCATATAGAGGACGGCTTATAGTTTCTTTAATGGTGACAATAAAGCGCTAAAATAGAATTACAAGGAATGTATTGCGTGGTTTCAGAAGCCATTGATTGGATAAACCTTCTTCTGAAACATTGGCTACTTCTGGGGCTCATTCAGCTGACATAAATTGTATAGTGACAATAAAAAGCATAAAAAATAAATGTATGCAGCGAGTACGAGTACCGATATTTTTTTTTTTTTAGTACTCACCGATACCAATTACCGAGACCTACCGCAACTGTTTTGTTTTAACTTCAGCCATCAGCATCAGCAATTGAAAAATTATTTACAAATTAAATAATTTTTTTTTTTTTTAATTTAGCGCTTTTTCAATGTGAAATGTGTAAATATATGTTACTATATATGGGTAAAAATATTCACTAACAAAGCAAACAAAAAAAAAAGTTACATTTTTTTATCGTTTAATAAAATAGACGTGAACAAAAGAAAAAAAAGCAGGAAAATAGTAATTAAATGGAGGAGAATAGGGAGTTAATTAAGGCTGATTAGAGTAAATTAAGGGTTAATAAGGGGTTAAACAGAGGGAACATTTGTTCATCCCTTTGATCTGCAGATGAAGAAACAGAAAGATACAAAAAGAAACAATGTTTCTTTTTATTTTAGTGTTTCAGGGTTGTTAATAAACATTGCCAGCTGCTTTTTTTATTTTTTTTATTTGACAGCTCCAATTACCGGACTTCTTTAACACTGGGGAGACCCGCTGACAGCTCAAAGAGCCGTGCCTGAAAGTATGGGTTTCAGGTATCGGTGCATTTGCACGAGTACGATACTTGTGAAAATACTCGGTATCGGCAGCGATACCGATACCAGTATCGCTGCAACCCTAGTTCTACTTTAACAACATTCATATCACACAATAATATATATATATATATATATATATATATATATATATATATATATATATATATATATATATATATATACTCGAGTATAAGCCGACCCGAATATAAGCCGAGGCACCTAATTTTACCACAAAAAAATGGGAAAACTTATTGACTCGAGTATAACCTAGGGTGAGAAATGCGCAGCTACTGGAAGTGGAAAAGAGGGTCAACAATGCCCATTTGCAGCCTCACTGTGCCCATTTGCATGCCTCACTGTGCCCATTTGCAGCCATAGGTCTCCTGAACTTCAGACTTAGTAGTTAAGGGTTCCTAGATGCCCCCTAGCTGCAGCCAACATTTTGGGTCTCTGGACCCAAAGGGTCCCGAAATGACATTGCTGCAGATGGACACAGTTGACCGACTTTGGGGCCCTGTATCTCGGGGCCACTTGGTGCTAGGAACCCCAAATTTGTAGTGTTGGTTCCACTGGGTTTGCATACCAAATTTGGGGTTCCTAGCACCAAGTCGCCCAGAGATACAGGGCCGCAAAGTCGGGTTGGAAAATTTCATTTTTTTCTGCAGAAAAGTGCTTGACTCCAGTATAAGCCGAGGGGGGCACTTTCAGCACAAAAAAATGTGCTGAAAAAACTCGGCTTATACTCGAGTATATACGGTATACTATACATTCATACCACACAATAATGCATGCTATGTTGTGTGCAGGATCCCTTAACCACTTTGTGCCCACGCTACAGCCAAAAGACGGCTACAGTGTGGGCTTCCAGTGTCGGGAGGGCATCTATAGACCCCCCCTGTGGAGCTCGAGCGGTGCGCTCTGTGATCGTCAAGTCTTTCGGACTGGGGCTCCTGCCACCTATGATTCTGGAGATACGGGGCCTCCTTGTACAGCCTGTCAGAAGCTGCATACTGTACAGTGTGCCCAGTTTAAATACAAGCCGGCACAGCAGACTGAGAGGATGAGCTCACAGAGCCTCTCCTCACTTCTTGTCAGAGGCACCGAGCTCAATGGACAGCTTGGAGCCTTGGACCAATCAAAATTACTCAGAACTCCCAAACTATATATATATATATATATATATATATATATATATATATATATATATATATATATATATATATATATATATATTGTTTTAGCAGACACCATAGGGAAGTGATGGCGAACCTTGGCACCCCAGATGTTTTGAAAACTACATTTCCCATGATGCTCATGCACTCTGCAGTGTAGTTGAGCATCATGGGAAAGGTAGTTACAAAACAGCTGGGGTGCCAAGGTTCGCCATCACTGCCCTAGCGAATAAAATGGTGTCACACGGTATTTGTGCAGCACATTTTCAAACGCGTTTTTTTTGGGGGGGGGGGGGGGGGGACATGAATCAAAAATTTAAAATAAATCAATAAAGTTAGGCCGATTTTAAGTTTTTTTTGTACAACGTGAAAGATGATGTTACGCCGAGTAAATAGATACCAAACATGTCACACTTTAAAATTGCGCACACTTGTGGAATGCCGCCAAACTTCAGTACTTATAAATCTCCATAGGCACCGCTTTAAAGCGGAGCTGCACCCGCACAAAAAATATTAAAAGTCAGCAGCTACAAATACTGCAGCTGCTGACTTTTAATAAATGGACACTTACCTGTTCCTGGTTCAAGCGGTGTAGGCAGAATGTGACGAGAGACCGATCGTCTCTCACTGCCCCCGCCATCCTCTGTCAGGGAATCAGGAAGTGAAGACACAATGTCTTCACTGCCCGGTTCCCTACTGCGCATGCGTGAGTCGTGCTGCGCGTCGCTATTGGTCCCCATTGTGTCCTGGGAACTGTGTGTTTCCCAAGACACAACGGGAACCCTCGGATATGGGCGGGCATCCTCAGATATGGGCGGGGCAGATACCTGTATTATACAGGTATCTGCACCCCCTCCCCCCTGAAAGGTGCCAATTGTGGCATTGGAGGGGGGGAGGAATCCGATAAGGGGAAGTTCCACTTTAGGGTGGAACTCTGCTTTAAATTTATTTACAGGTTACCTGTTTAGTATTACAGAGGAGGTCTAGTGCTAGAATTATTGCTCTCGCTCTAATGATCGTGGCGTATGTAACCTGTGTGTATCTGGCTCTGATACTAACCAGTGCCTCACCAGCCACTCACCTCACGTCTCCGCACTGCACCTGTGTGTACAATATACAGATATTGCCACTTTAGGGCTCATTCACATTTGAGGGGGCAAAAAAATTGAGCTGCAGTGACCGGGAGTGTACACAAGCTGTGTTTTTTTTTTTGAGGTGGAGAGCGTAATGTCACCTTCTCCACCTCCAATCAGAGAATTCCTGATTTCAATTCATTAAGAAAGTGCAAAGCATTCTCTAATCTCTCCGATGTTCAGAATGTAGCAGGGCAGCCACTCAGCACAGGATCCACAAGTGAGTGGAGATCATTGGAGATTCGGTGTCTATACAGTGATTTCCAGCTTCTAGAGCAGTGATAACCAACCTATGAGCTAAAGGGGGCCTCAAACACAGCCCCTGACGTCACCAAAGGGACACACATAATGTTCAATATATGTAATGCTTGAGATGACTGTCAAAGACTGCAGACCTAATAGAGGAAATGAGGGTCAGAGAGTGAGGACAGGATACACTGCTTAAACAGAAAAGTCCGTGCTACTACCCATACACCACATAGATAGCAGAGCTCCCAGGTGCTCGATCCACAGTCGCTGGCTGAGTAGAGTAATGTAGAAGAAATGATCCACACTCCGGCTGTTGCTCTTAAAATGTCTTTATTTTATTGAATAGCCACAGTGAACAAACGCAGATTAAGTCAGTTGACGCATTTCAGCCTATAAGGCCTTAGTCATAACCGTTATGACTAAGGATACATTGTTGGTGGGGAGATGCAGCAAAAGACAATACAAAACCGGGAGCATGTTACATGAGGCTGGTAGAGATCAATGCTATTACCCTAATCAATGTCCCCACTACAGACTGCTGAGGCCTGAGGGCCGCACATCATATACGAGGGGCTGCAGATTGGACACCAGGGTTCTAGAGATATTACACAGGTATGGTATATACTGTACATAGTTGGCCCAAGCTGGGCCAATGCAAAAATGTAAACATCCATACCACCTGCCGCGTCACTCATTCACAGAGCTCTGTGAATGGAAAACGACAAGGTCCGGCAGCCTTTGCGGCTGTCTGCTTGTAGTTTTCAATTAACTACTACAGCACTGTGAGCTTTGTGGTAGTTCATTCATTCCTCCTGTCAGAAAGTATCGGCTTCCTTGTACGAGGAATGAGCAAGCCGATACACTGACAGATCTGTATCTGTAGGAGACCTGCAGGGCATCAGCAAACTACTGATCGCTGGTACAATGCTTTACAGGCTCCACAAACAAAGGTAGCTCCCTCTAGTGTGCTACTAGTGTTAGAGTAGGTAAAATATAGTCTGACTCAGAGCTAAGTAAGTCATGAAACTTGTGTGAGGGTTTACTGAAGCTCAGGGCTGGATGACTCATGCAGACAGGTCTCTGGTGCCTCCCCCTGGTTCTGGAAAGTTGTAGAACATTCTGGAATCTGGAGGGTGGAGGCTAGGAGGGATGTTCTGTGTATTTAGGAGAGCTTAAAGAGGAAGTAAAGCCTCTGTAAAAAAAAAAAAAAAAACGACACCCTGCAAGGCAAAGGCATAATGAGCTAGTATGCATAGCATACTAGCTCATTATGAAAAAACTTACCTGAAAACGAAGCCCCCGATGCCGTCCTTATCTTCCATCTTCCTCGCCGCCTTGCAGGGCCGGAGTGACTTCCGGGTCTCGCCGCTCCAGCGCTATCATTCGCTGGAGCGGCGATGACGTCACTCCCGCGCATGCGCACGAGATCGGCATATTGCCGTGAGAGAGGCATATGCAGTGCGCCCTCAGTGCGCCTGCGCGCCGCTGTCTACGGCGCATGCGCCGTAGACAGCGATGCCTTTTCATCGCTAAATATCTCCTAAACCATGTAGGTTTAGGAGATATTTATTGGACCTACAGGTAAGCCTTAATCTAGGCTTACCTGTAGGCCAAAGTCATGTGGAAGGGTTTACTTGCACTTTAATCTATCCCCAGGCGGTGGGCCTGGCAGGGGACTAAGTGAGACTTGTGAAGAGAGTCAGTTGGGTAGACTTGTGAAGAGAGTCAGTCGGGTAGACTTGTGTATAGAGAGTCAGTCGGGTAGACTTGTGTATAGAGAGTCAGTCGGGTAGACTTGTGTATAGAGAGTCAGTCGGGTAGACTTGTGAAGAGAGAGTCAGTCGGGTAAACTTGTGAAGAGAGAGTCAGTCGGGTAGACTTGTGAATAGAGAGTCAGTCGGGTAGACTTGTGAATAGAGAGTCAGTCGGGTAGACTTGTGAAGAGAGAGTCAGTCAGGTAGACTTGTGAAGAGAGTCAGTCGGGTAGACTTGTGAATAGAGTCAGTCGGGTAGACTTGTGAAAAGAGTCAGTCGGGTAGACTTGTGAAGATAGAGTCAGTTGGGTAGACTTGTGAAGAGAGTCAACGCTCAACTTCAAGAGAAAATTTTCCAAGGATGAGGGCTGCTCTTCAGGACTTGGACTGGGAGGGAATATTGGCATCAATGAGCACAGAACAGAAATGGGTATTCTTCAAAAAGACTGTTTGGGACCTCACTGCAAAGTATATTCCCATGGGCAATAAGTTTAAAAGGCTTAAAATAAAACCTATGTGGCTCACGGTCAAAGTTAAAAAAGCTATGAAAAATAAGAAAAGAGCTTTTAAAAAATATAAAAGTGAAGGAACACTAGTGTTGTTTAAATGTTACAAAGAATTTAACAGAATATGTAAAAAGGAAATCAAGAATGCAAAAATTCAAAAAGAACGACAGATTGCAAAAGATAGTAGGACAAACCCCAAAAAATTCTTCAAATATATTAATAGTAAAAAGGTCAGGTCTGAGCATGTAGGCCCTTTACAAAATAATCTAGAGTGGGTGACTGGGGACAAAGAGAAGGCTAATTTATTAAATACTTTCTTCAGCTCTGTGTATACAAAGGAGCATGGGGGAGATCATGTCCATAATGGGGGTGGTATTTACACAGCCCCGAATGATCCACAATGGCTCAAAAGTAAAATGGTCCATAAATATTTAGACAGAATTAAGGAGGATAAAGCACCTGGACCAGATGGCATCCACCCACGGATCCTAAAAGAATTGAGCTCTGTCACTTAAAAGCCATTGTATTTAATTTTTAGGGACTCATTAATGACAGGAATAGTACCACTGAATTGGCGCAGGGCAAACGTGGTGCCTATATTTAAAAAGGGAATAAAGTCTTTACCAAGTAACTATAGACCCGTTCGTTTAACTTCTATAGTCGGGAAGATACTGGAGAGATTAATAAAAGACCACATAGACGAGTTCTTGCTGGAAAAAAACATTTTAAGCAACAGACAGCATGGGTTCATGAAAGACAGAAGTTGTCAGACAAACCTGATTTCTTTTTATGAAGAGGTAAGTAAAACCTTGGACAGAGGCGTGGCGGTGGACGTGGTATACTTGGATTTTGCAAAAGCGTTCGATACAGTTCCCCACCCACGGCTCATGTGTAAGGTAAGGTCTACAGGCTTGGAAATATTGGTTTGTAAATGGATAGAAAACTGGCTAAATGACAGAATTCAGAGAGTCGTGGTTAATGATTCTTACTCTGAATGGTCTAAGGTTATCAGTGGTGTACCCCAAGGTTCAGTGCTGGGACCCACAATTTTTAATATCTTTATAAATGATATTGGGTCTGGGATCAAAAGTAACATTTCCGTCTTTGCAGATGACACCAAGCTATGCAGTGGAATATCGTCCTTACAGGAGGTCTACATTTTACAAGCCGACCTCAATGAGGTTTAATGTTTATAAATGTAAAGTTTTGCACTTGGGGGCTAAGAATATGCATCATACATACTAGGGGAGTACAACTGGGGGGATCCGTAGTGGAGAAGGATCTGGGGGTTTTGGTAGATCATAAGCTCAATAATAACATGAGCTTATGTTATGTTTTGTCATTGCTCTCTTTACATTGCAATGGGTTGTGCTTATCGCAAGAAGAAGCAACACAGAGAGAGGCACTGCAATCAAATTCTTCAATAGACCGGCAATAGTGAGAAGGGACTGTGGTTTCCTGCATCCCGGTGCCCCCCCCCCCCCCCAGGTGATACCACTGGTCCTGCTAAAGGACTGTTGTCACCCAGAGACAGGAAGAAGATGCACATAGACACATAGAGGTAAGATAAGGTGGAATCACTGCTAGTTTGCTGGAGAACAACTGCAAAGAGGACGTCATGGTAGGCAACAGTTTTATTGTATTTCCAGATACAGTTTACTTTAATGGCACACCACGGCAAAGTTTGGTGGAGTGCAAATCCGTTCTTTTTTCCATATAAAGGCCCCCGTAGCCGGAGATTGCACCATGAAATGATTATCAGGCACGCCACTACCACACATGTATAGTAAAAGACTAAGACCCCTCTGGGGATTTACCATCCATGAGCCCTGCAGCTGAGGGATAATTCTCCCACCTCGGCAGGATACTCTGTGCTAGACATGCGGTAACGATAATAGCATACTTTGTGGTAATCCCAACTCATACCACCAATTTCTCTCATTTCACAGCTTTTTTCGGTCTCGACAGGCCAAAAGTGAGGAGCTTTTAAGATGCTGCAAACATCTTTAATTCACTAGGTGAACCTTGAAAATGGTCCAAGCCTGCAATTTTCCAAAACCGCATTCCTAGAGTCATTCTCTATCGCCCGGCTAAGTTTAGAAGCGTTTAATTCACGTTTCTTTTCCACGTATAAAAAAAAAAAAAAAAAGCTTAATGTTTACAAGGAAAACGCAAATTAAGACAAATTTTCTTCTTTGCCATAACTAATAAAAGAATGTTAAGCGACGCTCTGATTGTCATTGGTTTGGCGGTAAGCCCAGAAGCATGCTCTAATAATGTCATGATATGTGTGTAATGGCCTTCAGTTACTGGAGCAGATAGACTGTGTCTCTGAGAGTTCCCACCCTTGCTCCCTTGAGATCCTTGATGGCCTCGGCTACGGTATGGCATACCAGCATGGGGCTTTGGACTGCAAGACTCATCTTATAGCAATACAGCAGCAGTCACCAACCAGTGGACCATGAGAAAAATGTTGGTGGTCCCATGGGGTTGTACCACTAATCAGCATTGTGGCAAATGTAGTTGTTGTTCTCAATGCACGCTAACAGTAAAAACTATCAGTGAGCATTGGTACCCAATGCCTCCTCTGTAGTTCTAGCTCCTGTGAGCACAGAGGGAGGCACTGGGAGTAGTGCACAGAGAAGGAGGTGAAATAGGGGACTTCCAATGGCACCTCTGATCACAGACTGTGGAAGGGAGAGCGGAGCTCAAGCACATGGCTGGATAAGGAGGTGAGATCCAATGATGAGTCTGTGTAATGCAATGGGGGGGGGGGGGGGGGCAGATAGCCAGAGCATTGTGTATAAGGCAGCAGTGTGATTCAGGGGAAGGGGGGCAGAGAGCCAGAGCTTTATGTGTATAAGGCAGGAAAGTAATCCGTGGGGGGGCAGATTGCCAGAATATTGCGTATAAGGCAGCAGTGTGATCCTGGGAGGGGGGGCAGAGATCCAGAGAATTGTTTGTATGAGGGGGGGGGAGAGTTAGAGAGCCAGAGCATTGTGTGTATAAGGCAGCAGTTTGATCAGGGAGGGGGGTTCAGAGAGTCGGACCATTGTGTGTATAAGGCAGCAGTGTGATCAGGGAGGGGGGTTCAGAGAGTCAGACCATTGTGTGATGTGGTGAGTGCGGAGCTCTATTGGATGAGATCTGGTGAGTGTGGAGGTCATTGGAGTACAGGGACCTCATTGTCCAGTGGTGAGATGATTGGAGCTTTGTGACATGGTGATTATCCTGCTGGAAGGAGCCATCAGAAGATGGGGACACTGTAGTCATAAAGGGATGGACATGGTCAGCAACAATATTCAGGTAGGTCGTGGTGTATAAAAATGCTCAATTGATACTAAGGGGCCCAAAGTGTGCCAAGAAAATATCCCACACACCATTACACCCAGCAGTGTGATCAGGGAGGGGGGTTCAGAGAGTCGGACCATTGTGTGTATAAGGCAGCAGTGTGATCAGGGAGGGGGGTTCAGAGAGTCGGACCATTGTGTGTATAAGGCAGCAGTGTGATCAGGAAGGGGGGTTCAGAGAGTCGGAGCATTGTGTGTATAAGGCAGCAGTGTGATCAGGGAGGGGGGTTCAGAGAGTCGGAGCATTGTGTGTATAAGGCAGCAGTGTGATCAGGGAGGGGGGGTTCAGAGAGTTGGACAATTGTGTGTATAAATCAGCAGTGTGATCGGGGAGGGGGGGTTCAGAGAGTCGGACCATTGTGTGTATAAGGCAGCAGTGTGTTCATGAAGGGGGGGGGGGGTTCAGGGAGTCTGAGCATTGTGTGTATAAGGCAGCAGTGTGATCATGGAGAGGGGGTTCAGAGAGTCGGACCATTGTGTGTATAAGGCAGCAGTGTGATCATGAAGGGGGGGTTTAGAGAGTTGGACCATTGTGTGTATAAGGCAGCATTGTGGTCATGAAGGGGGGGTTCAGAGAGTCGGACCATTGTGTGTATAAGGCAGCAGTGTGATCATGGAGGGGGGGTTCAGAGAGTCGGACCATTGTGTGTATAAGGCAGCAGTGTGATCATGAAGGGGGGGTTTAGAGAGTCGGACCATTGTGTGTATAAGGCAGCAGTGTGATCATGAAGGGGGGGTTTAGAGAGTTGGACCATTGTGTGTATAAGGCAGCAGTGTGATCTGGGGGGGGGGAAGGGGGGTGCAGAGAGCCAGAGAAGTGTGAGTATAAGGCAGCAGTGTGATGGGGGGGGGGGGTGTTTAGAGAGCTTGAGCGTTGTGTGTATAAGGCATGTAAAATTTATGTTAGTGGTCAAAATTTGGATTTTAGTGGTCCGTGAAGTCCGAAAGGTTGGCGACCACTGGCATACAGCACATGTGACTTCAAAATAGTAGAGAAGGTGCCAAGTGTCACCCATCGCTATCAACTTTTTCAAGAGAGCAAAAGAATGGGATTGACGCTACCCCAAAAAGTCATCCAAGAGGCACCAGGACTTCGAAACCTATTTGTTCAATAATATGGAGAAAACATATAACAACCTCGCTGGCCCTGGGGAGGCTGCTCACGTAAAGCCCTTTGGTGGGAACCCAGTAGACAATACAAAGGAAAAATGTATACAGATATTCAGAGCGTCAAAACAATTTACATTAAAAAAACAAAGACGCAAAAACAAGGTAAAAAATTCAGAGCCTATCAATTTATATGAATTGATGAAGAGGGGCTGTTCTGAGGCGCCAAAACGCTTTGGATGTTTTATGTGATCACACGATGAATCGTTAAAGATTGGATTGGTTTGCGCAAAAAGTTATAGCTTCTACAAAATGGGGGATAGATTTATAGCATTTTTAGTATTATTATATGATCTGCGATTTTTATCGGGACTGCGACATTACGGCGGACACATCGGACAATTTTGACACATTTTTGGGACCATTGTCATTAATACAGCGATCAGTGCTATAAAAATACATTGATTACTGTAAAAATGTCACTGGCAGTGAAGGGGTTAACGCTAGGGGGCGATCAAGGGGTTAACTGTGTTCCCTGGGAGGTGATTCTAACTGAAGTGGGAGGGCACTGACTAGAGGAAGCGACGGATCGTGGTTTCTAGCTAATAGGAACACACGATCTGTCACTCCTCTCAGAGCAGAACGCGTATTTGTGTGTTTACACACACTCTTCCGTGTTTTGTCCCTCGTGCTCGCGATCGCTCTCGACCGTCGGCCACGAGCATCGGCACCCCCGCCGCGCAGCGGGCACGGGCCTGCTATCCCAATCCCATGAGCCGACGTATAGCTACGACGGTTCGCGGGATCGTGCCGACCTAGTATAATGTATAGTATAGTAGTATAGTATAATGTATAGTATAATGACGGTGGCTGGTCGGCAAGCGGTTAAAAAAATAAAAACGCTTATGAACGCAAACGCGGCAAAACGCCTCTAAACGCGACATGTAACATGCAAACGCGGCAAAACTGATGTTTTAAACGTGGGTCACTATCTGTCAAGTTAAATCGTTCAGGAGAGGTTGTAAAAAATGTCCCGTGTACATGAAACCTAAGGAGTTACATACATACATACAGACACATTTCAGCTGTCAGTGGGGGAATCCTGCTGACGGCTGAAAGAACTGAGCCTAAACTTATCGGTTTCAGGTATCAGAGCATTTGCATGAGTACCGATACTCTTGCAAATGCTTAGTATCCATGATGCGAATCTCCCGTTCCACCACATCCCAAAGGTGCTCTATTGGATGAGATCTGGTGAGTGTGGAGCTCTATTGGATGAGATGTGGTGAGTGCGGAGCTCTATTGGATGAGATCTGGTGAGTGTGGAGCTCTATTGGTTGAGATCTGGTGAGTGTGGAGCTCTATTGGATGAGATCTGGTGAGTGTTGTGCTATATTGGATGAGATCTGGTGAGTGTGGAGCTCTATTGGATTGAGATCTGGTGAGTGTGGAGCTATACTGGATGAGATCTGGTGAGTGTGGAGCTCTATTGGATGAGATCTGGCGAGTGTCTCTATTGGATGAGATCTGGTGAGTGTGGAGGCCATTGGAGTACAGTGACCTCATTGTCCAGTGGTGAGATGATTGGAGCTTTGTGACATGGTGCATTATCCTGCTGGAAGGAGCCATCAGAAGATGGGGACACTGTAGTCATAAAGGGATGGACATGGTCAGCAACAATACTCAGGTAGGCCGTGGGGTTTAAATGATGCTCACTTGGTAAAGGGGGCCAAAGTGTGCCAAGAAAATATCCCCCCCCCACACCATTACACCCCCACCACCAGCCTGAGCCGGTGATACAAGGCAGGATGGATCCATGGCTTTCATGTTGTTTACACCAAATTCTGACCCCACCATCTGAATGTCGCAGCTGAAATCCAGACTCATCAGACCAGGTAACGTTTTTCCAATCTTCTATTGTCCAATTTTGGTGATCCTGTGCGAATTGTAGCCTCAGTTTCCTGTTCTTAGCTGACAGGAGTGGCACCCGGCGTGATCTTCTGCTGCTGTAGCCCATCTGCTTCAAGGTTCTATGTGTTGTGAGATAGTATTCTGCATACCTTGGATGTAACGAGAGGTTATTTGAGTTACTGTTGCCTTTCTATCATCTCCAACCAGTCTGCCCATTCTCCTCTGACCTCCAACAAGGCATTTCCCTCCACACAACTGCCGCTCACTGGATATTTTCTCTTTTTCCAACCATTCTCTGTAAACCCGAGGAGATGGTTGTGCGTGAAAATCCCAGTAGATCAGCAGCCTTTGAAATACTCAGACCAGCCCGTCTGGCACCAACAACCATGCCACGTCCAAAGTCACTTAAATCCCCTTTCTTCCCAATTCTGATGCTCGGTTTTAACTTCAGCAAGTCGTCTTCGCCATGTCTGGATTCCTAAATGCACTGAGTTGCTGCCACGTGATTGGCTGATTACCAATTTGTGTTACAAAGCAACTGAACAGTTGTACCTAATAAAGTGGTGGGTGAGTGTATATGTAAAGCGCTGCGTTGATGGCCGCTATATAAGTACCTGAAATAAAAATAAATAATACTTACCTCTCCAGATTTTTGATCTCTATTGATACAAAGAGCATTATCATGGCAGCACCACCCTCTGCAATGGAGGGCACCGTGGTGCCCCCCCGCGATCACATTATGCGCTCATTCTTCCACTGGCCATCATTCTACCTAGGAGACTGAGGACATCTAGTGGTGAAGATGAGGTACTGCAGGGGACAGCTTTTGATTGCAGGTAAGGTTTTTTTTTTTTTTTTCTCAACACCCAAGGGACCTTTAAAAAAAAAAAAAAATGTAGCCCGGAGTTGGGCACTAACAGGAGCGTATAGGAAGTGCAGCTCAGAACCCATGAATTCTTTAATTACCCGCTTTGTTCTGAAGTACGGTGAAGACAAGCTCAAACATCCCTGGATGTACACAGCGATCTCTGTACGAGCGCCCGGCCCCCGCTACTGTGGATGTTTGCTTTGTACTTATTACATTTCGAGTACTTTGCATATTAACATGAGTTTACACGATTCCATGAACTTTTTATTGGGCTTGGGGAAAACGCTCGGCCAAGCGGATTTATAAAGGGACCCGCGTATCTTGTGAGTGCGTAAAATAAGAAAAAGTCGCCTGGGCCGTTCCTTTTTTTTTTGCATTTTCCTAAGTGTCAAATAAATATTTCACATACCTCTCTGGGTATAACAGCTCCTGAGCCCCCTCCAAAACATACACACCTCACTACCAGGACGAGGGGCATGCGGAGTGCGGCCGCTCCCTGGATTTTTCTGCAGCAACACAACACTAAAAAAATGTATCCAATGGGAGCGATCCTTCCCGGCTCCCCGTCTAATTAGGGGAATTCCAAGCCCAGACAACTTTTCTTTTGTCGGGTCGTCTGCACAGACATCCAACGTTCCTGTTTAATCTGCAAGGGGGCCGGGTCCCGATAGAATCCCTGCGTTTTAGAGCTGCACGATTCTGGCTAAAATGAGAATCACGATTTTTTTGCATAGGATAAAGATCACGATTCTCGCGGCGTAACATCTTCTTTCACATTATACAAAAAAAAATAATTGGGCTAACTTTACTGTTTATTTTTTTTTAAAATATAAATTAAAGTGTATTTTCTAAAAAAAAAAAAACTTGCATTTGAAAAACCGCTGCGCAAATACGATGTGACATAAAATATTGCAACAACCACCATCTTATTCTCTAGGGTCTCTGCTAAAAAAAAAAAAATATATATATCATGTTTGGGTGATCCAAGTAATTTTCTAGCTGAAAATAATGATTTTTACTTGTAAGTAACAAATGTCAGAAAAGGTTTGGTCTTTAACCACTTCCTGCCCGCTCAATAGCAGACAGTGGTTCTGTTATCCTGACTGGATGTCATATGACGTCCTTCAGGATAACAGCTGTCACGCGCCCGTGGGGGAGCGCATTGCGGCGATCGGTGGAATGGTGTGTCAGTCAGTCAGATTATTTCAATAATTTTTATTCAATAAGGAAAACAAGAATTGTACCAAATCTGCCCACACAGGGGCTCGGATTGACATCATAAGTGAATGCAAACCATTATACAATGCCAATTTTGATGTGTTTTATTTTTATGCAATTTCACGTAAAGCGGAGTTCCTCCTAATTTTTTATTTTTTTTTAAAGTCAGCAGCTACAAATACTGCAGCTGCTGACTATTAAAATAAGGACACTTACCTGTCCCGGGCGCCCGCAATGTCTGCACCCAAAGCCGTCCCGTCCCTCGGCTCTCGGGTGGAGGCACCGCCATCTTCGTTAAGGGAATCAGGAAGAAGAAGCCTTGCGGCTTCACTTCCTGGTTCACTTCCTGGTTCCCTACTGCTCATGCGCGAGTCGTGCTGCGCGATCCCACTGGTCCCTGCGTGTCTCCCAGTATACCGCGGGGGGGGGAGAAGGCGCCGGAAGTGGCGGAAATACCCGCTGGTGGCTCAGGTATCTGTGCCCGGAAGTGGGAGCAAAATACCTGTATTAGACAGGAATCTGCTCCCCCTCCCCCCCTGAAAGGTGCCAAATGTGACACAGGAGGGGGGAAGGATTCCGAGAAGCGGAAGTTCCATTTTTTGGATGGAACTCGGCTTTAAGTCTATAGAGTCAAAAATGCACCGTGCTGAATGTAAAAAAAAAAAAAGCCCCTCGTTTGAAAATCTACCAGTTTTAATCCAGAATTGGGGCCCTTTTAGATCTCTGCATTTTGGTAAAACCAACCAACATTAGCGTAACGCTCAGCGCACCTCCTGTGTTGGGTGGGGCGGTAGCATTCATTCTGCATGGCACTCCAATGCACCTTGCTCATGGATGGGTGTCACAGTGCATCGCTAGTGATTTTTTTTTTTTTGGGGGGGGGATTTATGCCAGTTGGGATGATGGGGGGGACTTGTTCTAGGAGAGGACATTTGAGGGGGGAGGGATTTGTGCTAGGAGGGGGGATTGATGCTGAAAGAAAGGTTTTGAAAGGGGAGGCTGTTTACTCGGAGGGGACATTTGAGGAGTAGAGGGTGTGTGGTCTAGGATTTTTTGGGGTGGCGGATGTATGCTGGGGGGGGGGGGCTTGGGGCGAGAGAGGATTTGAGCTGGAAGAGGCAGATGGGGGGGGGGGGGCAAAGATTTGTACTGGGAGGAGGGGGAATTTATGCTTAGAGGGTAAGCATGCAGATCAGTGCTCAATTCTTTTTTCTAAGGGGGAGGGGGTTTGCTGACACATAATGCTCATATATCTTGGGGGTGCAGTTTGGTATAATCGCCCCGGGCTCTAGATTCTGCACAATGGTTGTGTCTTTTGGTGGTTCTGCACAATGGTTGTGTGTTTTAGTGTTGTTGTACAATGGTTGTATCTATTGGTGTTTCTGCACAATGGTTGTGTGTTCTGGTGGTGCCGCACAATGGTTGTGTCTTTTGGTGGTGCTGCACAATGGTTGTGTCTTTTTTTCTTCACAATGGTTGTGTCTTTTTTTCTTCACAATGGTTGTGTCTTTTGGTGGTTCTGCACAATGGTTGTGTCTTTTGGTGGTTCTGCACAATGGTTGTGTCTTTTGGTGGTCCTGCACAATGGTTGTGTCTTTTGGTGGTCCTGCACAATGGTTGTGTCTTTTGGTGGTGCTGCACAATCGTTGTGTCTTTTTTTCTTCACAATGGTTGTGTCTTTTGGTGGTTCTGCACAATGGTTGTGTCTTTTGGTGGTTCTGCACAATGGTTGTGTCTTTTGGTGGTCCTGCACAATGGTTGTGTCTTTTGGTGGTGCTGCACAATCGTTGTGTCTTTTGGTGGTTCTGCACAATGGTTGTGTCTTTTGGTGGTCCTGCACAATGGTTGTGTCTTTTGGTGGTGCTGCACAATGGTTGTGTCTTTTGGTGGTCCTGCACAATGGTTGTGTCTTTTGGTGGTCCTGCACAATGGTTGTGTCTTTTTTTCTGCACAATGGTTGTGTCTTTTGGTGGTTCTGCATAATGGTTGTGTCTTTTGGTGGTGCTGCACAATGGTTGTGTCTTTTGGTGGTCCTGCACAATGGTTGTGTCTTTTGGTGGTCCTGCACAATGGTTGTGTCTTTTGGTGGTGCTGCACAATCGTTGTGTCTTTTTTTCTTCACAATGGTTGTGTCTTTTGGTGGGTCTGCACAATGGTTGTGTCTTTTGGTGGTTCTGCACAATGGTTGTGTCTTTTGGTGGTCCTGCACAATGGTTGTGTCTTTTGGTGGTGCTGCACAATCGTTGTGTCTTTTGGTGGTTCTGCACAATGGTTGTGTCTTTTGGTGGTCCTGCACAATGGTTGTGTCTTTTGGTGGTGCTGCACAATGGTTGTGTCTTTTGGTGGTCCTGCACAATGGTTGTGTCTTTTGGTGGTCCTGCACAATGGTTGTGTCTTTTTTTCTGCACAATGGTTGTGTCTTTTGGTGGTTCTGCATAATGGTTGTGTCTTTTGGTGGTGCTGCACAATGGTTGTGTCTTTTGGTGGTCCTGCACAATCGTTGTGTCTTTTGGTGGTCCTGCACAATGGTTGTGTCTTTTGGTGGTGCTGCACAATGGTTGTGTCTTTTGGTGGTGCTGCACAATGGTTGTGTCTTGTTGGCATTGGGTGGTCCTATAAATATCGCTATGAGGAGATCCCTTGAGTGGTCCCACCACAGAGCACCTCACTAGGGCCTCCTAGTCTGGGTGAAATCCCTTTATGAGAAGTACTTCCTCGTGCCTTACTGAAGAACAGACATTCCAGAGGAACGGTCATAGATGTGGCACGGCAGATAAGAAGTCATATAGTTAAATCTATAACCTGGAAATTGGAAGTCAGTTTGCCCACACCCAGAGTTTTCATGTCGTCAGTTAACTATTTCCAGGTCATGTTGTCCCTTCAAACCACTGCAGCTCCAGCAGAACGAAGTTACATCGTCGTTACTCCTGTTAGTCTCGTATCTCATCATTATTGGATAAATAAAGGGGCATATTAGCTCCATATTCATTATTACACCATTAAATTTATTTTTTTCTAAATACCAAATTTTAATTGGCGCCAGCCTCTTACAATCCCTGTACTGTAGAACTGGGCAGAGAAAAGCAGCACAAGGAGCCAATCCGTTCATGTTCTAACAAAAGGTACATGCTGATAGGAGGAGAGAGCAGAGACAAGCGCATCAGTCTGCAGCTTCTCCTTTCACTGTCCAGTCACAGCTTGGGGGAGGGACAAGACCTGTAAGGGTTCCTGAGCTTCTGTAGAGATAAGGTCTTCTGCCCCACCAAACGTCTACAGCGCCTCCCCCCTAAGGCCCTATTCATATATTACGTAGCGAACGCGGGGTGGGAAGAGCGCAGGGGGGGGGGGGGGTTCTGGTGTGACCCAGCCCTCAAAGTTTAATAAAGCATGTATGACCCTCACGTGTCCTGTAATTATGGAGTATTTTGTTGTGGAAAAGGACAAAAGTTGTTTTGTGTGCGGCCAATCTGTGGTTTAACCTGTAAAAAATGAACTTTATCGCAGCAGGCATTCATATCGACAGGGAGAACGACCCAGATGTGTGATATATCGATTGTCATTACAGGAAGCTCTATGGACCGGTCTCAGAATCTACTGAGACACGCCCTATTTTAGGCGCAATGTAGCCACACCCACTTTTCATTATTGGCGCGGTGCGCGGAGAAACGCCCTCTGAGGTCAAAGCACATATATATATATAAATTACAAGTCAATTATTATTTGCTTACAATAAATCTGAATATAATATAATCTTATATATATATATATATATATATATATATATATATATATATATATATATATATATATATATATATATATTTATAAACAATTATATACAATAGATAGATAGATAGATAGATAGATAGATTATGAGTAAATTTATATTTGCTTACAATCAATCTGAATACAATACAATAAAATATATATATATATATATATACTGTATATAGATAGGCAAATTACAAGTAAATTAGTATTTGCTTACAATCAATCAATCTGAATATAATATATATATAAATATATGTATATATTTATAAAAAAAATTATATACTACAGTGTATATATATATATATATATATATATATATATATATATATATATATATATATATTACAAGTAAATTAATATTTGCTTACAATCAATCTGAATATAGTATGGTATATAATATCATATATCATATATTTATATATATATAGAATCTATATATATATATATATATAGATTATATATAGATAGACACATTACAAGTAAATTAGTATGTGCTTACAATCGATCAATATGAATATAATATAATATATTATAATAATATAATATATATAAATATATGTGTATATTTATAAAAAATTATATAATACAGTGTAGATAGATAGATAAGTTACGAGTAAATTGATAGTTGCTTACAATCAATCTGAATGTAATATAATAATATATATATATTTATAAAAAAATATTACTGTAGATAGATAGATAAATTACAGAGTAAATTACTAGTTGCTTAAAATCAATCTGTATATAATATAAATATAATATGATAATATAATATATAAAGAAAAATATCATATACCTATATGATAGATAAATTATGAGTAAATTACTATTTGTTTATGATCAATCAGAATAATTTATATATATATATATATATATATATATATATATATATATATATATATATATATATATATATATATATATATGTATATATATATATATATATATATATATATATGTATATATATATATATATATATAAAATGTAATATGATATAATTATAATGTATACTGATAATATATATATATAATATGATAATATGAAGATAATAATTCCTTGATAAACCCTTTTCACCCTAGTTATCTTGTGTATGGCCAATCTAAGGGGCTTATCCTGTAGCTAATCTTTGTTGTAGCAACCATTCATATCAGCAGGGTGAATGATCCCGATGTCTGATAGATGGAGAGCCATTAGAAGAAGCTCCTACATATGAAATGCACATTATCTTGAATGCTTAAAATAGGAACTTCCCTGAAAGTTCTGAGCAAATTGGAAGATTTCAGAGAAATTTTTACCATTTTAGCAAAATGTACGGGAGTCATGGAGAAGGTGATACGATGGAGTTTATGTTTGTTTGTTTGTCTGTGTCCATGTGAATGGGAGTGACTTTATAATTATAAACATCAACCAGCTGCTGCACCTGCAAGGCTCTATTAAGGAAAGTGGAAGGGGCTGCATCCCTTTAGATGTGATTTCCTTTTGGGATTATCCCTCCAAAAATTATATTTTTGACATGCCCAAAATCTTAGTGCAGACTTCTGGGAAAATCAGTGAGCCAATCACACAAGTAGGAAAATACATTTCTGGGGGGGAGGTCTGTAAACCATCTGTGTACAGAACACCTCCAGGTGGCCATATTGAATTTTACAGAAAATTACAGAGCTGCAGGTTTAAAAGGAAAGGTACATTGTAATAACGTTATATTACAATATGACTTGTGTTGCAATGCTATACGCTATAATTTTATTTATTTTTTGCTAATTTTTTTTTTTCCCATGACAGTGGAGTTACCCTTTAAATGCCTCCTGATGGTTACAGAAGCTCCTTTCAGCTTGGACTTGTTCTTGCACCAAAAAACCCCACATTATTTTAGTTTTTCCAAAGAAAAAAAAGAAAAAAAAAAGAAAACAGAGAGCAAAGTAAAAAAGTTAAATAATTTTATAAACACAAAGTAGATTTATATCCTTTGGGGTTGATTTACTAAATGAATGAATGGTTTGTATAGCGCTACAACTGCGAACTGAATCGCCTCTAGGCATTTAAAGGGAAATAGACTGTGCACTTTGCAAAGTGCGGTTGTTCCAGGGATTAGTAAATGAGCAGAAGCTCTGCTGACTTTCATTATCCAATCATGTGCAAGCAAAAATGCTGTTTTTTTTTTTTTTTTTTTAATTTTCCTTGCATGTGATTGGATATTCTGTGCAAAGTGAAGCTTTACCCCATTCAGTACGCTCTGGGGCACTTGCAGAGGGCAGCTGCACTTTCCAAAGTGCACAGTCTATTTGCCTTTAGTAAATCAACCCCATTTGTGTCTACTGAGGAATATATATATCTATCCAAAGAGGTAGGTTAATTGGCTCCTGTCTAAATTGGTCCTAGTATGTATATGTATGTGAGTCGGGGACCTTAGATTGTAAAGGCAGAGACTGATGTGAATGGATAATATATATGTAAAGCGCTGCTATATAAGTACCTGAAATATTGAAATATTAATAATGATAATAATAATAATAAGATATATATCAGATATATTTATTTATTTTTCATATATTTTATTTATATATATATATATATATATATATATATATATATATATATATATATATATATATATAAATCAATTTATTTATTTTTCATATATATATATATATTTATATATATATATATATATATATATATATATATATATATATATATATAAGAAAAATAAATAAATCTATTTATTGATATCTCAATATATACATATATATATATATATATATATATATATATATATATATATATATATATATATATATATATATATATATATATATATATATATATATATATCTCAATATATATATATATATCTCAATATATATATATATATATCTCAATATATATATATATATATATATATATATATATATATATATCAATATATATATATATATATATATATATATATATAAAAATAAAATATATGAAAAATAAATAAATATATATTTTTTTAACAAGAAAATAAATAAATATATTTATTTATATCTAAAAAAAATTATATATGTGATAATGTGAATCGAACAGAATTAAGTGGGAAAAGGAGAGGTTTAGGAGCTCACAGATAATGTTACAAAGAGGCAGAAAAACACAATAAGAAAGGATTTCATGAAAAATGCATTACAAGGCCATTACAGCGGAGTTTCAGCCCTTAAAAATAAATAAAAATAAATAAAATAAAAATCAGCAGCAACAAATACTGTATATACAGTGCATCCAGAAAGTATTCACAGCGCTTCACTTTTTCCACATTTTGTTATGTTATAGCCTTATTCCAAAATGGAATAAATTCACTATTTCCTTTGAAATTCTACAAACAAAACCCCATAATGACAATGTGAAAGAAGTTTGTTTGAAATCATTGCAAATTTATTAAAAATAATAAAAAAAAAAAATCCCATTTACAGAAGTATTCACAGCCTTTGCTCAATACTTTGGTAAAGCTCCTTTGGCACCAATTACAGCCTCGAGTCTTTTTGGGTATGATGCTACAAGATTGGCACACCTATTTTTGGGCAGTCTCTCCCATTGGAATGAGGCTGTACTATAATAATATATATGTGGAAAAAGTGAAGTGCTGTGAATTCTTTTGGGATGCGCCTTATATACAGTATAATATAAGGGGACTTACCTGTCCAGGGGTCGCACGATGTCAGCACCCCAAGCAAATTCGCCCATCGGCTTCGGGTGCAGGTGCGGGCATTGTAAATAAGGGAAACCGACAGTGAAGCATTCAGGCTTAACAGCTGGTTTCCTACTGCGCGTGCGCGAGTAGCGCTGCGCTTTCTGAATGGTCCCGCCGTCTTCTGGTACACACACAGGTCCCAGAAGGCAGTAGAAGGAAGTAGGATGGGCCGGACATGAGGCAGATCACCGTGCGGCAATCTTACCAGGAAGTGGGAGCGGGTACCTGTCAAAAACAGGTACCCGTTCCCATTATCCCATTTGGGTGGAGCTCTGCTTTAACTAGTGGATGTGTATGGAGTGTTTTTTTATGAAAAAGAATATTATTTAGGGTCACTAGAATGAGCGTGCATAACAGCACCGCACCTCAATGGGCAGATATGAGGGGTCCAGAGCATTTTTTTTGGGCAGATGGTAAGTTTTAAGGAAGTGGCCAGAGGGCACCCCAAATGATGGCAAGAGCTCAGAAAATTAGAAATAACAATGAAATAGTAGTGGATTCTCTTCTAAATATGAACATATCATCTACTAGTTGGTCCGAATCGAAAGTCATTGGAGACTCGTCCGGTACGAGATGTTTACCAGAAGTACTTCCATGTGTAAAGAGCCTCCAGTTTACACACAAAGTGCGTTTATCTCGCTGTGGGCGGAGCCTGCTCTCCTCTTCTGCCCTCTGATCTCTCTTATTGTTTTACTGCCGCTGAACTTTGATTTTCCCGGCGATTACAGATCGCCGGGAAAAAGTGAATTCATTTCATCACCAATGACTTTAGACTACGACAGTCTCTCCTTGCCAGGATTCCTACAGAGGTTGCTGGGGGGGTTCCCTCATCAACGAGCATTGGCAAACTGATTTTCCGCTTACACTGTCCACCAATGTAAGGGATCTCTTCTACGTTGACCACAAATGTAGGGGGTCTCTTCTACAATGACCAGTAAATTAAGGAGTCTCTTCTACATTGACCACCAATGTGAGTGGTCTTTTCCACTAACCACCATTGTAAACATCATCTATCAATGTAGGGAGTCTCTTCTACACTTAGGCCCCTTTCACACTGGGGCGGGGAGCCGCGGTGACGGTAAAGCAGCGCTATATTTAGCGCTGCTTTACCGTAGTTTTAACCGCGGTATTCGGCCGCTCGCGGTGCGGTTTTAACCCCCGCGAGCGGCCGAAAAGGGGTTAAACACCCCCCGCAGAGCGCCGCCGTAGCGGCGCTTTGCGGCGGTATTGCCGTGGTTTCACCGCGGTGTCCCATTCTATTCAATGGGAAGGAGCGGTATAGGAGCGGTGAACACACCGCTCCTATCCCGCTCCAAAGATGCTGCTAGCAGGACTTTTTTTGTCATCCTGCTAGCGCACCGCTCCAGTGTGAAAGCCCGCCGGCTTTCACACTGGAGTTAAAGGGGCAGGATTTTTTCATGCGGTGAACAGGCGCTATTTTTAGCGCTGCACCGCATGAAAAACACCCCAGTGTGAAAGGGGCCTAACAACCAATGCAAAGCATCTCTTCTACACTGACCACCAATGTAAGAGGTCTCTTCTACACTGACCACCAATGCAAAGCATCTCTTCTACACTGACCATCAATGTAAGGGGTCTCTTCTACACTGACCACCAATGCAAAGCATCTCTTCTACACTGACCACCAATGTAAGGGGTCTCTTCTACATTGAATTCCAATGTAAGGGGTCTCTTCTATACTGACCTCCGATGTAAATAGTTTCTTCTACACTGACAACCAATGAAAAGAGTCACTTCTACACCAACCACCCATGAAAAGGGTCTCTTTTACACTGACCACCAATGTAAAGAGCCTCTTCTACAACAGCCACCAACGTAAGGTAGAGCTGCACAATTAATCGTTAAGAATCGTTATCGCGATTTTTTCCCCGTTGCGATCTTGACAAAGTATTTCCCGATTCTTTCTATGCAGCGAATTCTCTCTGCTCTGCTAAAGCCACAGCCATCAAAAGAAAGGAAAAAAAAACAAAAAAAAAAACAGGCAGTCTGCTGAGAATCACAACATTCTTTAGCAGTGGAACTTAAGTATAAACATTGTAACAATTTGTCCTTTAGATAAAAGGAATACACTTTGTTGTGTAAATACAGGAAGTTTAACCACTTAAACACTAAACCTAAAGTTAAAATCATTTTTTTGATAGTAAATTACTTAGAACCCCCAAATGTTATATATATATATATATATATATATATATATATATATATATATATATATATATATATATATATATATATATATATATATTTTTTTTTTTTTTTTTTTTTTTTTTTTTTTAGTAGAGACCCTAGAGAATAAAATGGTGGTTGCAATATTATGGTTGCAAGTGTTGCAATATTTTATGTCACACTGTATTTGCGCAGCAGTCGCTCAAATGCAATTTTTTGGGAAAAAATGACACTTTAATGAATTAAAAAAACAAAAATAACCAGTAAAGTTAGCCCATTTTTTTTTTGTATAATGTGAAAGATTTTAGGCCGCGAGAATTGTGATCTTTTTATTCTAAGCAAAAAAATAGTGATTCTCATTTTGGCCAGAATCGTGGAAAGCTAAAGGGGTCTCTTCTATACCGAACTCCAATGTAAAGTGTTTCCTCTACACTGACAACCAATGTATGGGGTCACTTCTACACCAACCACTAATGTAAGGGGTCTCCTCTACAATGACCACTAATTTAAAGAGTCTTTTCTACTGACCACAATGCAAACTATCTCTTCTACACTGAACACCAATGTAAGGGGTCAACTCTACATTGAATATCAATGTAAGAGGTCTCTTCTACAACAACCACCAATGTTAGGGGTCTCTTCTACACTGAACACCAATGTAAGGGGTCAACTCTACATTGAATATCAATGTAAGAGGTCTCTTCTACAACAACCACCAATGTTAGGGGTCTCTTCTACACTGAACACCAATGTAAGGGGTCAACTCTACATTGAATATCAATGTAAGAGGTCTCTTCTTCAACAACCACCAATGTAAGGGGTCTCGTCTACATTGAATACCAATGTAAGGGGTCTCTTCTACATCAACCACCATGTAAGGGGTCTCTTCTACATCAACCACCAATGTAAGGGGTCTCTTCTATACTGATCTCCAATGTAAAGTGTTTCCTCTACAGTCACTGACAACCAAAGTATGGGGTCTCTTCTACAATGACCACTAATGTAAGGGACACGTCTACACCGATCACCAATGTAAGGCGTCTCTTCTACACTAACCACTAATACTAGCGTACACCACATTTCAGTTTTAAATACATATACATTTAATGTCAAAATTATTGCTAAAATAATGTTATTGTACAGAGCAGGGAAAAGTGTTAGAAATGATCTGCCCTGAGTGCCAAACACTCTCAATACGTCACGTTCTTTAGTCTATTATATAAAACGTTCTCTGACTTCCTAGTCACGCTAATATAATACACCATGAGTTGTACCAATAATATTTTTTAGCAGGCGTTCCTCAAGACCTGAAATGTGTAGAATGAAACCGAGCCACTGACATCTATTAGATTCATATTGGTACCTAATAGGATTGGTGAGGATGATGATGATAGACAGTGCAGGAGGTACGGGGACATATTGGGCAACCCATTGGGGGGGTCTGTATTTGTAAAAAAAGGTTAAGAATCACCGATTTAAGTGAACATCCTAATAAGAATAATTGTTCTGAATAGGACTGGTGATGATGATAAGCAGATGGGTGCAGGAGGTATGGCGACATATTGGCAACTCATTGGGTGTTTTTGTAGAAAGGATATGGAATTCCTGATCTGAGCGAACATTCTAATGACAATAATTGTTTTTAAAAAGACTGGTGATCATGATGATAGTTGGGTGAAGGAGGTATGGGGACATATTGGGCAACCCATTGGGGGTCTGTATTTGTAAAAAGGTTAGGAGTCCCCAATCTAAGAGAAAATCCTAATGACAACAATTGATTGTAATAGGACTGGTGATGATGATAGACAGTTGGGTTAGGGAGCTATGGGAACATATTGGGCAACCCACTGAGGGTCTCTATTTCTTAAAAGGTTACAACCCCCGATCTAACTGAACGTTTTAATCACAATAATCATTTTTTCCAGGACAGTACGCAACGGGGGCGGACTGACAACTCATGGGGCCCCCGGGCAATAGGAGATTATGGGGCCACCAGGCAATCTGAGATTATGGGGCCACACAGTACAGTATACAATCACACAGTATACACAGACATGTTTCTATTGGCTGAGAAGGTACTGGAGAGGTGGGGCAGCTATAATCTCTGGATTTTTAGACCAAAAGGATGTCAGTAAGGGACATTTCAGAGACAGATGTAAAAAAAACACAGATTTTTACATACTGTCCCTGGTTTTACTGAGGCTGGCAACCCTGGTGGGGCCCCCTAGTGGCCCGGGGCCCTCGGGCAGTGCCCGAGTGGCAGAATGGTCAGTCCGCCCCTGGAACGCAATGTGGATTCATTTCTGAAACGTATTTTGGGGAAGGTGTAAAAAACAATAGGAAAAAATTGTTTGTGTTACTATTTTCTAACCTAAAAAAGCATCAATCAAAAGTCCATACATGGATAAGTTTTCATATAATTGTTCATTAGCACAAACAATTGTATCATGTCAAGTACATAAAGATATCAAAAAATGATTACAATGGGAGATATCAGTCAATGGTAGATGATCAATCTCTGCACATAGTTCATTCCAAGACTTTCGATACAAGTCATCATTTAGGGTACAAGGAAATTGGGGCTCATGCACAGACACAGGGCGTTTGAATTTTTCCTTTTGAACACCGTTTACTCCTGGCAGGAAAAAACAGCTTAAAAAACTTCTCTAAAGCCACATTCTGCGTGGATTCGGTTGGCCAGAATGTGAATTTATTCTGGCCATTTGAATGAATCAATGCTCAAGCGCTAAATGCACCTAACGTTTAACTATGCTTAGATATCTTTAGGTGTGTCAAGCGCATTTTCTGTCCAAAAGCTCCCCTCCTAAACGCGCTGGTGACATTTTATTTTTCAGCCTGTAAATGCTCCTCTTCTAATACGCCTATATGTGCATGGACACATAGGCTAACATAGAAGTATGTTTACAGGCAGGAAGAAAAAAACACCTGTAAGAGTGTAACAATGTAACAATCTGACTATTCCAACACCTTTAGCTTTACCAAAATGATGTAATGTTAACAAGAGTGACATCTACAAATCCATGGACTTGCCATGACCCACCTCCAGTCATCACTGTAGAGCAATGGTCTTCAAACTGTGGGCTGGTTGTGGCCCTTTGCTTGCCTTTATCCAGCCCTTAGAGAACCATGTCATCCGCTGGCACCAATGATGGGGCACCATTCCTCCCACAGACACCAATGACAAGGGCACCATTCCTCCCACAGACACCAACGGTGGGGCACCATTCCTCCCATAGGCACCAACGATGGGGCATCATTTCTCCCATAGATATCAATGATGGGGTACCAACCATTCCTCCCACAGACACCAATGTTGGAGCACCATTCCTCCCACAGACACCAATGATGGAGCACTATTCCTCCCGTGGACACCAATGATAAGGCACCATTCCTCCCATAGACACCAATGATAAGGCACCATTGCTCCCATAGACACCAACGATAAGGCACCATTCCTCCCATAGACACCAACGATGGGGCACCATTCCTTCCATAGACACCAACGATGGGGCACCATTCCTCCAACAGACACCAACGATGGGGCACCATTCCTCCAACAGACACCAACGATGGGACACCATTTCTCCCATAGACACCAACGATGGGGCACCATTCCTCCCATAGACACCAACGATGGGGCACCATTTCTCCCATAGATATCAATGATGGGGTACCAACCATTCCTCCCACAGACACCAACGATGGGGCACAATCCTCGCATAGACACCAACGGTGGGGCACCATTCCTCTTATAGACCCCAACAATAAGGCACCATTCCTCCCATAGACACCAATGATAAGGCACCATTCGTCACATAGACACCAACAATAAGGCACCATTCCTCCCATAGACACCAACGATGGGGCACCATTCCTTCCATAGACACCAACGATGGGGCACCATTCCTCCTATAGACACCAACGATAAGGCACCATTCGTCACATAGACACCAACAATAAGGCACCATTCCTCCCATAGACACCAAGATGGGGCACCATTCCTTCCATAGACACCAACGATGGGGCACCATTTCTCCTATAGACACCAACGATAAGGCACCATTCGTCACATAGACACCAACAATAAGGCACCATTCCTCCCATAGACACCAACTATAGGGCACCATTCCTCCCACAGACAACTACGATGGGGCACCATTCCTCCCATAGACACCAACGATGGGGCACCATTCCTCCCACAGACACAAAGGATGGGGCACCCTTTCTCCCATAGAAACCAACGATGGGGCACCAATTCCTCCTATAGACATCAACCATGGGGTACCATTCTTACCTTGAATACCAACAATGTGGCACCATTCCTTCCATAAAAATCAATGATGGAGCACTGTTTGTTCTCATCGACACCAAAGTGTTTTCTAATCCCACTGGCCCCAGTTTGGCCCCTCTAAGGCCTCAAGGACAGTAAAATGGTCCTTTGTTCAAAAAGTTTGGAGCCCCTGCTGTAGAATGGTGAGCATTTAGTCACTATAATAGCTGTGGCAATTTCCTCTGCACAGTAAAGGAAAGAACTGGTGGTGCCACCATAACCATTCACACTATTTTTAGGATATACAGTCTGGTTGGTTAGTGTTGGCCAATGCTCTTTTTTTTGCAAAGCCATTGCACTCTTCCCTGTCTTCATGAAAAAGACTCCAACCAGCCCTACAAGATCAATCCTCCTGTGTAGTGTATGTGTAGTTCTACAAAAACTGCTGAGCCATAAGCTGTCCATGACTGATTATAACATAGAATAGAATAATAATAATAATAACATAGAAAAGACCAATAATCCTAAAATCACAACGTATATAAAATCACAGTCTATATAAAAAAAAAAAAGCAAAGAATAGCATTTGGAGATACATATGTAAAGGTTTCCATTCTGCCAAAGCCCCACTGGAACTGGAACATAACATATGTTCTGGAACTGGAATTGGAACTGGAACATAAACCCAACTGGCCACTAATCCGAAAATAATAACTTAGTACATAGTAAAGAACAAAGAATACCATTTGCAAATACGTATATCAATGTCTCATCACGGCACGGCCATTTAAGCGGCCGCAACCAGCGAACCCGGAAGGAAGACCGGCGGGGGAAGCAGGTGAAGAGCGAAATTGTATGACAAGAAACCGTTTGCCCAGGGTCCAATCAGTATTAAAGACGGCCCTGGGTGAGATGGCGATGGATACAATTCAATGTCACTACTTGTGATAGCCATATGGGTATTGTGGTCAGAACTACGGGCAGCTGGCACTGTGTCAAAACAAAATACCCTTTTTTTTTTTAAGGTAAATCACTCTTTGCAGAAAGGTTACAGAAAGCCACTTACTGCATCACAGGAGGAAAGTCAGACTTGATTCCCCAGAACTGCAGAATTAGATGTACCCGGGGGATTCAGGGATACTTACTTGCACCAGGGGCGGACTGACAACTCATGGGGCCCCCGGGCAATAGGAGAAAATTATGGGGCCCCCGGGCAATAGGAGATTATGGGGCCCCCAGGCAATAGGAGATTATGGGGCCCCCAGGCAATAGGAGATTATGAGGCCACACAGTATACACACACTCATATACAGTATACACACACAGAAACACAATATACACACACAGTATACACACACAGAATACACATACACACACTGAAATGGTACTGGAGAGGGGGGGGGGGGGCAGCTATAATCTTGGGATTTTAAAAAAAACACAGTTTTACATACTGTCCCTGGTTTTATTGAGGCTGGCAACCCTGATGGGGCCCCTTAGTGGCATGGGGCCCTCAGGGAGTGCCCGAGTGGAGTGCCCGAATGGTCAGTCCACCCCTGACTTGCACACATCCATATTACAACTGTTCCAGAAGTATCTGAGATTTTCGGTCAACCAGGCCCATCTACAACTCCCTTTTGGACTCTGCATTTCCCTCAGAGCCATCACTATCCAAGCTTATTCATGAGAACTGGGTCTCAGTTCTTATCACTAACTAGACGATATCCTCCTTTTATCAAAAGATCCAGTCCAGCTAGTGGAACATAGGTGGATGCTGTGGCCTACACTATCAAGATACGGTTGGATGGTAAATCATCAAACGAGTCATCTTTACTCCAGTTTAGGCACCTTATTCAATACCACAAAAGGGACGGTGTCCCTGCCATCTCAGAAGGTGTGGGTGATCATTCAGAAAGTAAGGAGAGTGAGCATATAGTCCTACATAACAGCCTCCAGCTAACTCAACTTAATAGGGATTTTTGTCTCTTTGTATTCAGATGGTCCCATGGACACCTTAGGCACCTTTTAGCTAGAATTCTGGCGCCCCCTGCCTCTGGCCGAATGCGGTATTGCATCCCATTGAAGTCAATGCAGAACAAATTATTTTCGTTTCCATTGACTTCAATGGAAAAACTTGCTTTGATATGCGAGTACATTGGATTACGAGCATTCTCCTGGAATGGATTATGATCGTAATCTGAGGTTTCACTGTACTCCAAAAAAAAAAAAAGACAAGGGCAAAGAAGCATCATCTGGGGCCCTCCGGCCATTCCGGAACTGCAGTATCCATCATGCCTAGTCATGTCTGTGAATATCAGAGCTTTACAATACCTCATGGGACATGTGGTTCTGCGGCAGCTGGGGAGCCACAGTTTGCCGATCCCTGCTCTAGTACAATAGTTTCATGGATAATCAAGTTGGTTAAGAAGGTGTACAGCAGTGATGGCCAACCTTGGCACCCCAGATGTTTTTGGAACTACATTTCCCATGATGCTCAACTACACTGCAGAGTGCTTGAGCATCATGGGAAATGTAGTTCCAAAACATCTGGGGTGCCAAGGTTGGCCATCACTGGTGTACAGGGATAGGGGACTGGAACCCCCTCTTCAGTTGGGCTGTTGGATGGCCAGAGCAGACCTATCCATCAAAACGATCTCAAGGGTAGCATCACGGTCATCCCAACATGCATGTACGAGACGTTACAGAGTAGACCCGGCAGCTTTCTCATCTGTAGAAACTATCAGACCGGCATTTGCCTATTTTAAATTCTTTTTCAAATAAATCTTTTACTATGCATCATCCCACCCATTTTAGCTAATTATTTGTCACAGGCAGGGGCGTTGCTGGGTCTACAAAAGATCTGGGGCTAGAGCCCATAGCAGCGTAGTAAAGAAAGTCATACGCTTGGGCTGGCATACACATGTATATACAGTAATATACGTGTGTGTGTATATATCCCCACAGAGCCCCCACTTACATCAGGGTCCCCAGGGAGCCCCCCACTTACATCAGGGTCCCCAGGGAGCCCCCCACTCACATCAGGGTCCCCAGAGAGCCCCCCACTCACATCAGGGTCCCCAGAGAGCCCTCCATCTACATTAGGGTCCCCAGAGAGCCCTCCTTAAAATCAGGGTCCCCAGAGACCCTCCCCTTGCATCAGGGTCCCCAGAGAACCTCCCCTCCCCTTGGGGACCCCTGCAGAGTCTCGGGGCTATGGGCCACAGATTCGGGGCTATAGCCCCAAAAGCCACCCCCTAGTGATGCCACTGGTCACAGGTATGCTGCCATGGAGGCACCAGGAAAACAGAAAATTGTTTCATACTTACCGTAATTTTCTTTTCCTGGTGCCTATGCATGGCAGCGTACAATCCCACCCTCGGTATGCTATATTACGTAGAATGCTGGGAGTGCACTAATCCTTTTATTTTATAATATTCACTGGTCCTGAGGGAGGGACCAAGGCGGAGCTTGTCACAGGTATGCTGCCCTTGGATAGGCACCAGGAAAAGAAAATGACGTTAAGTATGAAACCAATTTTCAGTTTTTATTGTGGTGCGTTAGCACATACATATGTGTTGCAGCGCAAAACAACACGTGGGGCAGATTTACTAAAACTGGAGCACTCAGAATCTGGCACAGCTGTGCATGACAGCCAATCATCTTCTAACTACAGCTTGTTCAATTATGCTTTGACAATAAGACCCCTTTCACACCGAGGGCGTTTTGCAGGCGCTATAGCGTTAGAAATAGCGCCTGCAATCCGCCCTCAAACTGCTGCTCCATTGTCTCCAGTGGAGCGGTGCGCTGGCAGGACGTCAGGAAAAGTCCTGCCAGCAGCTTCTTTGGAGTGGTGAAGGAGCGGTGTGTTTACCGCTCCTCCACCGCTGCTCCCCATTGAAATCAATGGGGCCGCGCTGCGATAACGTGACAAAACGCCGCTACTGCGGCGTATTGCCATGGGTTTAACCCTTTTTTCGGCCGCTAGTGGGGGATAAAAGCACCCCGCTTTTGCGCTGCAAAACCGATGGTAAAACGCAGCTAAAAATAGCGCTATGAGCGGCTTGGTGTGAAAGCTCTCTAAAACATGGAAGCTGATTGGTTTCTTTGCAGAGCTGCACCAGATTTTGCACGCTCCAACTTTAGTAAATCTCCCCCATGGCAACACAATACTGCACATTATAATGAGACGTGTGAACAAAAATAAAAATGTGTATGCCCAATTTCCGGTCCATTCTAGTGCATCAGTTGCCCATTCTTTTCAGTGAAGTGCCTTGAAGCAACACATGTTAACGTGCAAAAAAAAATAAAAGTGCATTAACGCGATGCACTGGAGCTGATTTACCAAAACTGATGGGTGCAAAATCTGGTGTAGCTGTGCATGGTGACCAATCAGCTTCTAGCTTCAGCTTGTTCAATTAAGCTTTGACAAAAAAAAAAAAAAAAAAAATGGAAGCTGATTGGTTTTCATGCAGAGCTGCGCCAGATTTTGCACTCTCCAGTTTTAGTAAATCTACCCCCAATATCACACTAGACAGGAAAGGACGGCAAAAAAGTGAAGCGCAGATAAAAATAAAAATGCTTTTTGTGTTAGTGGAGCGGTGGAAGGATAGTACCCCAGCCAGATTGGACGGCTGTCTGTAGCCGTAAAAAAAAAGAATCTGTTAGGGGTTCTATCCTTCCTCTACTAAGAATTTTAATTTCTTTGTTGCTATTGGAGATTTTTCCTCACTTTGTCTGGTGAGACTGTTGTCACCAGGACAGGAAGTTGCAGTAAATCTGGATAGCAATAAAAACCTTACAAGAGGTCCAGGGCCGGGACAAGGGGTGGGCAGGAGGGACGGTTGCCCCTGGCGCAATGGTTTATTGCAGGGGTGGGGGGCACCCTGACCCTAACCCTAAAGGGAAAGAGGGGCGCAGTTTGGCATCTTTGCCCTGGGCGCTGGATGACCTTGTCCCGGCACTGAAGAGGTCTAATCCTTCCTCGGCTTTTGGCTGGACATAAGACTTGAAGTGCTTAAAGGTTGCTCAGCTGACCAATCTCAGTGCCATTGGACTGATCTTGCATTAATAATCATCCATGGATTATGTTTTTTGTATCTATGACCGGTCACCTGTCCGGTTTGGCCTCCCCTGGACACCATGCAGTATTCTGATCACCTTGTCTGTGCCCTTTGTTCATTCTAATGTGCACCACACCTATCCAAGAAGCAGTCAAAATCCTTCAACCATAAACTTGTGTCATAAGACTGTACATGGTTTACAAATAACAAATGTGAAGTAGTCCATAGTAACCAGTTAAACATTTGCCTCGACTGTCAGAAACGAAAAGCAAGAACAATCGCTGCATGTTATTGTGTATTTACACTTCGGTAGTAAATCAGACGGGAATGTCACAAGGCTGCCTTCTGCCTAATGACCAGTATCATAAAGCCTTTCCTTTATTCATCCTACAAGCATTGCAATGGAGGGCAGCCCTTCAATTGCTCCAAAATGTGATACATGATGACCCTCATCATCGCTCTTCATCCTCCTCACTCCCCTCATCCCATCTCCTCTCCTGTTATATGTGCTGCTTTTATCACCTGCCCAAAGCTGAGAGCCTTATTTCAACTTGTAGCAAAGCACAGGTTAAAAGTACATGGTGAATCTACCTATATACAACCATCACAGTACCTATATACCACCATCACAGTACCTATACACCACCATCAGTGTACCTATATACCACCATCACTGTACCTATATACCACCATCACTGTACCTATATACCACCATCACAGTACCTATACATCACCATCACAGTACCTATATACCACCATCACAGTACCTATACATCACCATCACAGTACCTATATACCACCATCACAGTACCTATACATCACCATCACAGTACCTATATACCACCACCACAGTACCTATACATCACCATCACACTACCTATATACCACCATCACAGTACCTATATACCACCATCACAGTACCTATATACAACCATCACAGTACCTATATACAACCATCACAGTACCTATACACCGCCATCACAGTACCTATATACCACCATCACTGTACCTATATACCACCATCACAGTACCTATATACCACCACCACAGTACCTATACATCACCATCACACTACCTATATACCACCATCACAGTACCTATACATAACCATCACAGTACCTATATACCACCATCACAGTACCTATATACCACTATCACAGTACCTATATATCACCATCACAGTACCTGTACACCACCATCACAGTATCCATATATCACCATCACACTACCTATATACTCCCATCACAGTACCTATATACCACCATCACAGTACCCATATATCACCATCACAGTACCCATATACTCCCATCACAGTACCCATACACCACCATCACACTACCTATATACTCCCATCACACAACTGTACATCACCATCACACTAAACTATGTACCACCATAACATTACCCATATACCGCCATCATATTACCTATATACCACCATCACATTACCTATAAACTACCATCACATTACCCATATACCACCATCACACTACCTATATACCACCATCACACTACCTATATACTGCCATCACATTACTCATAAACCACCATCGTATTACCTATATACTACCATCACATTACCCATATACCACCACCATATTACCTATATACCACCATCACACTAGCTATACACCACAATCACACTACATACATACCATAATGACAATACCTACATATCATGATCACACTACCTATATACCACCATCACACTACCTACATATCATGATCACACTACCTATATACCACCATTACACCGATTATATACCACAATCACACTTCCAATCACTTTACCAATAAATCAATATCACACTACCTATATACCAATATCATACTACTAATATTGTGTCCTATACTCTTATCTGTATTAGGACAAGCTCTATTTTCAGCAACTTATCCTCTTGGTTTCCTCTTTCTCAACTTTGACATCACTTCATTCTTTTTACTTCTTTGCTACTGTCACATAGTTATCTGTATATCCTCAACTATGACATCATTACAGCTTCAACATCTCACCAGTTGCCATCATTACACTTTCAGTTTCTCACTGGTGGCATCAACTTTTCCCCTGTGCCATCATCCCACCTTCATCCCCTCATTTGTGCCATCGTCCCATCTTCATTCCCTCATCTGTGCCATTGTCCCATCTTTAGTTTCTCACTGGTGCCATCATTCCACGCTCATCCCCTCACCTGTGCCATCATCCCACCTTTATCATATCATCTGTGCCATCATCCTACCTTTATCTTCCAATCTGTGCCATCATCCCACCTTTATTATATCATCTGTGCCATCATCCCATCTTTATCTTCCAATCTGTGCCATCATCCCACCTTTATTATATCATCTGTGCCATCATCCCATCTTTATCTTCCAATCTGTGCCATCATCCCATCTTTATTATATCATCTGTGCCATCATCCTATCTTTATCTTCCAATCTGTGCCATCACCCCACCTTTATTATATCATCTGTGCCATTCTCACCTTCATCTTCCCATCTGTGCCAATATCACACTCACCTTATCCTCTCATCTGTGCCATTATCCCATCTTTATCATCTCATCTGTGCCATTATCCCATCTTTATCATCTCATCTGTGCCATTATCCCACCTTCATTTTCCCTTCTATGCCATCATCCCACACTCATACCCTCACCTGTGCCAGCAGCCCACCTTTATCATCTCATCTGTGCCATCATTCCACCTTCCTACCCTCACCTGTGTCATCATCCAAGCTTCATTCCTTTATCTGTGCCATCACCCCAGGGATAACTTCTCACGTGTGCCATTATCCCACCATCAACCCTTCACCTGTGCCATCATCCCACCTTTACCTTCTTCCTCCATACCTGTGAAATCATCTAAACATCAACCCTTCATTTGTTCCATGAGCCCACCTTTGTCATTTACTCACTTCACTTAAGACATCACACCTTTAGCCCCTCGCTGGTGTTACAATTCCATCTGTATGCCCTCACCTGTGTCTTGATTAAACCTTTGGTTCCCCACCTGTGTCATGATCCTACACTGGGCCCCCCACCTTAGTAGTAACCCAACCTTTGCCCCCTAACCTGTACCATGATTCTACATTTCGGCCCTCTCACCTGTCCTTTACCCCCCCCCCCCCACCACCACTGGGCCCCTCGCCTCTCTCCTACCCCAACCCCTGAGCCTCTTATCTGTTTCCTACTCTCACCCATGGGCCCCTTACCTGTCCCATCCACCAACCCCTGGGCCCCTCACCTATCCCATACCCCAACCCCTGGGCCCCTCACTTGTCCCAAGTCACAACCCCTGGGCCCCTCACCTGTCCCATACCCCAACCCCTGGTCTCCTCACCTGTCCCACATCAAAACCCCTGGGCCCCTCACCTGTCTCATGCGCCAACCTCTGGGCCCCTCACCTGTCCCATGCGCCAACCCTTGGGTCCCTCACCTGTCCCATACCCCTGGGCACCTTGCCTTTCCCATACCCCAATCCCTAAGCTCCTCACCTGTCCCATACCCCTGGGCCCATCACCTGTCCCATATCCCAATCCCTGAGCTCCTCACCTGTACCATACCCCTGGGCTCCTCACCTGTCCCTACACCCAACCGGAGCTCCACACCTGTCCCATACCCCAACTCCTGAGCTCCTCACCTGTCCCATACCCCAACCCCTGCACTCCTCACCTATTCCATACCCCAATCCCTAAGCTCCTCACCTCTCCCATACCCAACTCTTGGGCTCAACCCCTGAGCTCCTCACCTGTCCCATACCCCCACCCCTGAGCTACTCACCTGTTCCAGCCCCTGAGCTCCTCACCTATTCCATACCCCAATCCCTAAGCTCCTCACCTCTCCCATACCCAACTCTTGGGCTCAACCCCTGAGCTCCTCACCTGTCCCATACCCCCACCCCTGGGCTACTCACCTGTTCCAGCCCCTGAGCTCCTCACGTGTCCCATATCCCAACCCCTGAGCTCCTCACCTATCCCATACCCCAGCCCCTGAGCTCCTTACCTGTCCCATACCACAACCCCTGGGCACCTCACCTGTCCCATACTCCAACACCTGAGCTCCTGACCTGTCCCATACCCCAACCCCTGAGCTTCTGACCTGTCCCATACCCCAACCCCTGACCTCCTTACCTGTCCCATATCCTAGCCCCTGAGCGCCTCACCTGTCCCATACCCCAACCCCTGACCTCCTTACCTGTCCCATACCCCAACCCCTGACCTCCTTACCTGTCCCATGCCCCAACCCCTGACCTCCTTACCTGTCCAATATCCTGCCCCCTGAGCTCCTCACCTGTCCCATACTCCAACCCCTGACCTCCTTACCTGTCCCATACCCCAACCCTTGACTTCCTTACCTGTCCCATACCCCAACCCCTGACCTCCTTACCTGTTCCATACCCCAACACCTGAGCTCCTCAACTGTCCCATACCCTAGCACCTGTGCCATACCTCAGCCTCTGAGCTCCTCACCTGTCCCATACTCCAACCCCTGACCTCCTTACCTGTCCCATACCCCAACCTCGGAGCTCCTCACCTGTCCCATACCCCAACACCTGAGCTCCTCACCTGTCCCATACCCCAACCCCTGACCTGATTACCTGTCCCATACCCCAACCCCTGACCTCCTTACCGGTCCCATACCCCAACACCTGACCTCCGTACCTGTCCCATACCCCAAACCCTGACCTCCTTACCTGTCCCATGTCCCATACCCCAAACCCTGACCTCCTTACCTGTCCCATATCCCAACCCCTGAGCTCCTCACCTGTCCCATATCCCAACCCCTGAGCTCCTCACCTGTCCCATACCCCAACCCTTGCTCCTTACCTGTCCCATACCCCAACACCTGAGCTCCTCACCTGTCCCATATCATAGCCCCTGAGCTCCTCACCGGACCCCTCACCTGTGTCATGAGCCGGTCCGCCCCGGTGATCTCCTCGTCCTTGAAGATAATGTCCGAGTTGTAGTTTGGGGTGAGGTCCTTGAAGCGCTCCGAGTTGCGGGCGATCTTGCCCTCGTACCTCCCGCTGGCCCCCAGGGTCTTCTCGGGCACATTGGGGCTGAACTGCTTGTAGGAGAGCGGGGTGAGCTTGGTCGGTCTTCGCCTCCTGCCCACCACCCTGCCCGGCCCGCAGCCTCGCACCGCCGGGCTGAGGAGCAGCAAAGCGCCGCAGAGCAGCAGCACGATCGAGGGCAGCTGCATGGGGCGTCCGGGCTCCCTGGGGCTGCGGATCACGGGAGCTCCATCCGCCGGCACCGGGGGGGGGGGACCCTCCGTCTGTGCGATCACAGGTGTGCGTCCCCTCCAGTCCCTGTCCCGGCACTCCAAGGCTCTGTCACCGCTCCCGGGACCGGCTCTCCTCTCCCGGGATGCTCGGTGCAGCGCTCCGCCGCCTGTCGGGTGTTGCTGAGTGTGTCCGCTCCCGGCGCTGGCCGCCCAATAAATAGGAAAGGCGGTTTGTTTTGGCACATAGATGGCAGAAGGGGAGGAGGGGGGGTGCTTTATACCGGGACTGCGGAGCTCACACTCACTTCACGCCCACTTTATGACACGACAAGGCTGCCACCCCGGGCGGCTCTCAGTCTCCGGTCCCATCACCCAGCGGAGGGACCTGATCTCCGGACTGTCATGTGCTGGGACTGAACTGTCACCGAGCCCGACAATTCCTCCCAGTCCCGATATCCTGTCCCTATACTGCCACCCTGTCCTGTCCCTATACTGCCACTCTGTCCTTATAGTGCCACCCTGTCCTGTCCCTATACTGCCACTCTGTCCTTATAGTGCCACCCTGTCCTGTCCCTATACTGCCACCATGTCCTTATAGTGCCACCTTGTCCTGTCCCTATACTGCCACTCTGTCCTTATAGTGCCACCCTGTCCTGTCCCTATTGCCACCCTGCCCCTATACTGCCACTCTGTCCTTATAGTGCCACCCTGTCCTGTCCCTATACTGCCACCATGTCCTTATAGTGCCACCTTGTCCTGTCCCTATACTGCCACTCTGTCCTTATAGTGCCACCCTGTCCTGTCCCTATTGCCACCCTGCCCCTATACTGCCATTCTGTCCTTATAGTGCCACCCTGTCCTGTCCCTATACTGCCACTCTGTCCCTGTCCTGTCTCTATACTGCCACGCTGCCCCTGTCCTTATGCCACCCTGTCCCGGTCCTAATGCCCTGTCCCATACTGTTATCCCAGACATTATGCCCCTGTCCTGCCACATTGTCCCTGTATAATCTCCGACAATTCAGTCCCGTCCTCCCAGTTATTCCTTCCCAGTCACCCCGACATTATATGCCGGTATATTGCCACCCCTGACAATTAATCCCAGTCCTGATATCTTGTCCCTGTACTAACCCCGACAATTAGTTTCTGTCCTGCCACAGACATTATGTCCCCTTCCTGCCACCTTGTTCCCTTCCTAACATCCCCGACAATTCCGTCCCCGTCTTGCCTTCTTCTGCATTATGTCCCTGTGCTGCCATACTGTCCCTGTACCTTTCAGTCCCATCCTGCCATTCTGTCCTTGGCCTGATATTCTGTACCAGTCCTGCTACCCTGTGCATGCACTGCCTTCCCCGACATCATGTCCCGGTTCTGCCATCCTGTCCCTGTGCCACCATCCCCCACATACCATCCCAGTGCTACCTTCCTGTCCCAGTCCTACTATCCACGACAATGTCCCTGTCCTGCATTCTGTCCCAGTCCTGCCACCCTGTCCCCCTTCTGCCTTCCCCTGCATTATGTCCCTGTTGCCTTTCCCTGCACTATGTCCCTGTCCTGCCACCCTGTCTAACTTCCACCTTCCCCTGCATTATGTCCCAGTTCTGCCACCCTGTCCCCATTCCCCTGCAATATGTCCCTGTCCTGCCACCCTGTCTCCTTCTGCATTCCCCTGCATTATGTCCCTGTCCTGCCACCCTGTCCCACTTCTGCCTTCACCTGCATTATGTCCCTGTCCTGCCACCCTGCCCCCTTCCCCTGCATTATGTCCCTGTCCTGCCACCCTGCCCCCCTTCCCCTGCATTATGTCCCTGTCCTGCCACCCTGTCCCCCTTCCCCTGCATTATGCCCCTGTCCTGCCACCCTATCCACCTTCCCCTGCATTATGTCCCTGTCCTGCCACCCTATCCCCCTTCCCCTGCATTATGTCCCTGTCCTGCCACCCTGTCCCCCTTCCACTGCATTATGTCCCTGTCCTGCCACCCTGTCCCACTTCTGCCTTCCCCTGCATTATGTCCCTGTCCTGCCACCCTGCCCCCCTTCCCCTGCATTATGTCCCTGCCCTGCCACCCTGTCCCACTTCTGCCTTCCCCTGCATTATACACCTGTCCTGCCACCCTGTCCCCCTTCCACCTTCCCCTGCATTATGTCCCTGTCCTGACACCCTGTATTATGTCCCTGTCCTGACACCCTGTATTATGTCCCTGTCCTGACACCCTGTATTATGTCCCTGTCCTGCCACCCTCCCCAACATTCAGTCTCAGTACTTCCTTCCTGTAATCTTCTTGTCCTGATAACCTATATATTTTTTTTTTTATTGTTTATTCTTTTGTGTATGAGTAGTAATTCACATGGGAATACACCTCCTCCAACTCACCCCTGCTGCTTCAAGACTTTTTTTTTTTTTGGTATGACCTGAGGGAGGGGGGGGGGTATTTTTTTTTTTTTTTTTGGGGGGGTCCTCCATTAACATCTCAACCAGACCCTCATTTAGGGTAAAGGATCTGGTATAGATAAGGCCCCTTTCACACCGACGCCTCATGGGACAAAGTCCGCTTGCGGGTGACAGGTCTGTCTCCACTCACTGTACAGAACGGAGACGGACAAAGTCCCGCTCTCCTCTTACGGAAATCGGGTGAACATGGTCCACCTGTCTGTTTTCATCCAATCCGCCAGACGGATGGAAAATAGGACCACCATCCATTGGGGGACAGGATCGGATAGCAGCGGGTGTCACCGGACATGTCACTACTGACATCCGCCTCTCTATAGGGGAGACTGGCGGGTCTGACCAGGGCCGCCTGGAAAAACTGACAGGCAAACCTGATTGGACAGCCCCATGTGAAAGGGCCCTAAAGGGAATCCCTATCTGCTTTGTCTACAAACAGAACAAAGTAACCTGGAACTGTCATTTTGCCAGCAATCACCAGAAAGAGGAAGTGTAGAAATAAAATAAATAAATAAACATATGTGCCCACCTCTCTGGCTGCAGCACTGGCTGAGCCAGCTGCTGGCCAGGCATCTGGGTGAATCCCGATATTATTGTCGGGATCCTTCCAGAGCCTGGAGCTGCTCTGTGTGACGTCAGCAAACTTTAGTGACAACTTTACAATGTGCATTGAACGTCACAAATAAAATACAGCTGAATCGCTGACTCATAGATTTGAATGCGCCCTATAAGAGCTTTTTTTGGGGCATGAGTGTTGGCAACAGCAGACTTCAATGGGAGTGGCTGAAAAAAAAAACACGTAACGTGTTTTTTGCATGATTTTTCGGCTAACCAGTAACTATCTGTCTATTGGCTAAAACAAAAACACTCAAGCCTGAAAATGCATTTAACCACTAGACCTCTGGAAGATTTACCCCCCTTCATGACCAGGCCATTTTTTTGCGATACTGCATTATTTTAATTGACAATTGCGCAGTCATGCAACGCTGTACCCAAATTAAATTTATGTCCTCTTTTGGTGGCATTTGATCACCTCTGCATTTTTTTATTTTTTTTGGCTATGCACAAAAAAAGACAGACGCTTAAATAAAAACAAAAAAAAAAAAAAACAATATTTTTTACTTTTTACTATAAAACATATCCAATAAAATAAAAAACAAAATTTCTTTATAAGATTAGGCCAAAATATATTCTGCTACAAATTTGGTAAAAAAAAAAAAAAAAAATCCAATAAGTATATATTGATTGGTTTGCGCAAAAGTTATAGAGTCTAAAAACTATGGTACATGTACTGGAATTTTTATTTATTTTATTGTTTTTATACAAGTAATGGCGACGATCAGCCACTTATAGCGAGACTGAAATATTGCGGCGGGCAATCTGACACTAACTGACACTTTGTGGGAACCGGTGACACTAATACAGTGATCGGTGCTAAAAATATGCAAAGCTGGAAGCTTCACCTGCGGTGAATGTTTGCTGAATCTTGAATTTTCAGTACTGCCTTACCACTTCAATACCGGGCACTTTCCCCCCTTCCTGCCCAGGACAATTTTCAGCTTTCAGCGCTGTCTCACTTTTAATGACAATTGCGCGGTCATGCTACACTGTACCCAAACAAAATTTGTATAATTTTGTTCCCACAAACAGAGATTTATTTTGGTGGTATTTGATCACCTCTGGGGTTTTTATTTTTTGCTAAACAAAAAAAAAAAAAAAAAGAAAAGTTTGAAAAAAAATGTTTTTCTTTGTTTCTGTTATAATATTTTGTAAATAAGTACATTTTCTCTTTCACTGATGAGGCTGCACTGACGGGCACTGATAAGGCGACACTGATGAGATGGCACTGATAATGAGGCACTAAAATGTAGCACTGATGGGCACTGATATGCAGCCCTGGGCATTGAAAGGTGGCACTGATGGGCACTTATAGGTGGCACTGATAGGCGACACTGATGGGCAGCACTGATGTGGAGGCACTGCAGGCAATACTGATAGGCACTGATTGGCACCTCTAATAGGCACTGATTGGCAACCCTGGTGGTCATGAGTGGGCATACCTGGTGGTCCTGGGTGGGCATCCTCGGAGGGTGGGGGGGTGTGTGTTGATAATCAATCAGCGCAGCCCCCCCTGTCAGGAGAGCAGCCAATCGGGAGGAAAAGCCAATACACCGCTCTTCCTGTTTACACTGTGTTCAGTTTTGATTGGGCAGCTGTGATTGGGCTCATGAGGCTGCACTGATGGGCACTGATAGGTGGCACTGAGGAAGAGGCACCGATGAAGCTGCACTGATAGGTGGCACTAATGGGCTCTGGTCCCACACCGCGTACTGGTTTGAATGGCCCTTAAGCAGATCTCAAGGCAAATAATTTAGGGCCAGTTCACACCACATTCAGTCCAGTGCGTTTTTGTTTTCTGCATCAAAAATGCATGGAAAGTAGGTTTTTCGATGGCATAGTTCACACCAGTGCGTTCCAGTTCCAGAAAAAAAGTAGAACATGCTGTATTTTTTCTGCACTGGACTGTACTGGAACGCTGTAAAACGCATCGTAAACACACCAAAAACCCACTGCAACACACTCTTTATTTAAGGTTAAGAAAAAAGAGGGGGGAAGCACTGGACTGCAGGTCTCGTCTCCGTCTCTGTGAGCACAGAGCAGTGACCGTCAGTCACCGTTCTGGGCTCTGCCCCCTCCACTGCTCATTGGAATGCCGGACTGTGAAAGAGATGGGAGCTGTCAGTCAGGCAGCTGGGTGGATCCCGACATTATTGTCGGGATCCCTACAGAACCTGAACCAGTTTTGTGATGTCATCTGACAGTGGGCTTTAGCCCGCTGTTAGATGAATCTGGGTCACAGGAGTGCACAACTAAATGCACTCCTGTGACCCATAGGGGGAGTATGGCCATACTTCTCCTGTAAAATGCATTTATAAATACAGCAGACTGGGAGAAGCAGTCTTCAGCTAACACTTGGAGCTTGCTGACAGAAGGAGATAACAGAGTGACCTCAACAGTGCGGTGCTCCTTCATTGTCCAATCAGCAAGCTGTAAGAGGAGCAGTGCCAAAAAAAAAAGTAAGACTTCAGCCAGGGCCGGGACAAGGGGTGGGCAGGAGGGACGGCTGCCCTGGGCACTGTTATTTGACATGAGGTGTGTGGGGGGGGGGGGGGTACTGCAAGGAGATTGAAGGGGAGGTACTTTGTGTTGGGAGGAGCAATTTGGGGGGGGGGGCAGCAGGGAGTATGAATTAATTGCTAGGAGTGGTGATTTTGGGGGATTTGTGTTGGGAGGGGGGGGGTTTGTGCTAGGAGAGGAGGATTTGGGGGGGGGGGGTTATGTTAGAAGAGATGATATGGTAAAGGGGGAGGAGAATTATGTTAGGAGGGGACATTTTTGTTTGGGGGGGGGGGGGGGGGGATTTGTGCTAGGAGGGGAAATTTAGGTGGTGGTTTTGTGCTAAGAGAAGGGGGTTTGGAGTGGGGGGGGGGGGGGGTAGAATTAGAGGGGTAGAGGAGGGGGGGGGGGGGGTAGAATTAGAGGGGTAGAGGATTTGTGGTTGGAGGGGTGACTTTTTTTGGGGGGAGGGGCATTTTTGGGGGGGGGGGGGGCGGGGGGGGGGGGGGGGGGGGGGGGATTTGGTGGATGGGAAAAAGATTTGCTGAAATATGCAGCGACCGGATGCAGATTTGGAGCAATGTCCCTCTGTCCCTCTTTCCCCCTAATTTGTCCCTCATTTTGGTCTGATCTATATAGATGTATATAAAATGCACTTTTTATCCATCAAAAAGTGTTTCCCAGTGATAAACCTTTCATCTGATTTCTAAATTGCTGCATTTTGTAAATTCCAAAAGCCAATATGAAGGAATAGTAGTGGTAAAAAAAAGCACTTGTGTGTTTAATCAATCTTGTTTTTTTTTGTACAATTCTCCTTTAAGGGGCGTGGCAAGGGGTGTGTCCTATGCCTGCCTACTTTTTCTGATAGGTGTCCCTCATTCCCATCTCAAAAAGTTGGGAGGTATGCGAGTGGATTGTATGTGTTCAGGGACATATGCCCATAACCCAGGATACCTGCATAAGGAACCAATCAGAATGCATCTCTTGCCAATTTCACATAATTTAATCGTATAAGCCTCCATGAATACATTCCTGACATGTCACAATATGCAAAATGGTACCATTTTATTTTTATTTTTTTCAAAGTTTATTATTTTAAAGCCATCCTTGATCTCCAGTCCAGTGACTTTTCCTAGGCTGAGATGATGTCATCAATCTGCTGCAGGGAGGAGGAAGCATTTCCTCAGTCTCCTCTCCCCCCAGTGACCAGACTGCAATATTGTAACTTTGTAGCAACACACGAGGTTGGGGGTTGCAGTAGGGGGGCTGATCTGTGTCGGAAGAAGATGATCCCTGAACCATATCTCCCAACATTTTGGGATGGGAATGAGGGACACCTACTAGCTATGTAGGCATAGGCCACTCCCCTGCCACACCCCCTTAAAGGAGAATTAACCCCAAAAAAAAGGTTAATTAAACCCACAAGGGCTTTTTTTTTACCACTACTATTTCTTTATATTGGCTTTTAAAATGTACAAATGCAGCAATTTAGAAATGGGATGAAAGGTTTAGCTCTGGGAAACACTTTTTGAAAGATAAATAGTGAATTTTATATACAACTATATGGATCAGACCAAAATGAGGGACTAATGAGGAGGAATGAGGGACAGAGGGACATTGCTCCAAATCAGGGACAGTCCCGCAAAATCAGGGACAGTTGGGAGGTATCCCTGAACAAATATGGCACCATCCCCTTCTGGAGTGAAAGGCAGATAAGGATTTTGTCAGGTGGAGTTCTGTGATCTCTGTGCAGGGAAATAAATACCTGGAAGTCTACTGCCGCGTACACACGGTCGGATTTTCCGACGGGAAATGTTCGATGGGAGCTTGTTGTCGGAAATTTCCGACCGTGTGTAGGCTCCATCGCACATTTTCCGTCAGAATTTCCGACAAACAAAATTTGAGATCTGGATCTCAAATTTTCCGACAACAAAATCTGTTGTCGTAAATTTCCGATCGTGTGTACACAATTCCGACGCACAAAGTTCCACGCATGCTCGGATCCAAGCAGAAGAGCCGCACTGGCTATTGAACTTAATTTTTCTCAGCTCGTCGTACGTGTCGTACGTCACCGCGTTCTTGGCGATCGGAATGTGTGATCGTGTGTACGCGGCATTACACATTACTTATCATATGAGCCTAATATACAAAATCTATCTGACGCGGCTCGGATCCACTTTCAGCTGATGATCGGAGGAGTCGCTGTGATTGGCCGCACTTTGCACACCATTGTGGCAGTTTGTATTGAATTATCCTATTAATAAAAAGCAGAGGAGTCAGCGCTTTCCCCTGACCGCGCTTCATCGGCATTGGTCACTCTTCGTGTTCCAGACGCGTAAATATTATTTTATACTGAATATCGGCGTTACGGGTTAAATCAGCTTCTCTATCATCCATCGCTGGCTAGAAGAGATTAGAGATCAGAATCCTGCTGAGGCCGCACCTTGTCCCACCCTCCCGTCCCCACCTCTGCCTGCTATTCTACGGATCCCGAAATCCTTCCCCAACCTCGGTCTACGGCACAGGCTGGGGGAGCGAAGGTGACAAGTAACATCCATCGATGAACCGATCATCCCCCTCCAGGAAATACTGCGAGTGTACTAAATACAGTGAGGTCCCCTTTACTATGACCCATCCTATCTGGATTCATCAGGCTTCTCACAGCACTGCACTGCAGCTTCTTGTCACATGATTCTGTCCTTCCAATGCTCCACAGTTGCCTAGTCTCAGTCTTTTGGCTGTGCTTTATGACTGAGCCGCCAAACTTTTCAGTAGAAAGGCCACAGTGTTTATCTTACAGATATTAATGGGTCAAATAAAAAAAATTGTTGTATAAATAAATGAAACACAATCCAAAAAAATATCATATCAGAACACCCCCCCCCCCCACTTCACATCATAGTCACCTGTTACAGCAGAACCTTCTTCTATCACTTCAGAGCCCCCCTTACATCAGGGTCCCCATCAGAGTCCCTCTTACATCAGGAAACATCAGAATCCCCCCTTACATCAAGATCCTTATCAGTTCACCCATAGATCAGGGTCCCAATCAGAGTTCCCCTTTACCACAGAATCCCTAACAGAGTTCCCCCTTACATCAGGATCCCCATCAGATTTCCCTCATATATCAGGGTCCCTCTTATATGAGGAAACATCAGAGTCCCCCCTTACATCATGATCCTTATACATTCACCCATAGATCCAGGTCCCTATCAGAGCCCTGCCTTACATCGGGATCCCTATCAGAATTCCCCCCATACATCAGGGACCCCATCAGAGTCTCCCCTTACATCAGAATCCCTATTAGAGTTCCCCTTTACAGCAGGGTCCCCATCAGATTTCCCTCATATATCAGGGTCCTAATTAGAGTCCTTCTTACATCAGGAAACATCATTGTCCCCCTTACATCAGGGTCCTTATAAGTTCACTCATAGATCATGGTCCCCCTTTCACATCAGAACCTCCTCCTATCACTTTAGAGCCCCCTTTAGAACCTCCTCCTCTCTGTTCAGAGCCCCCTCCCCCCCATTGCATATCAGAGCCCCCCCCCCCCCCCCCTTACATCAGGATCCTTATAAGTTCACCCATAGATCAAGGTCCCTATCAGAGTCCTGCCTTACACTGGGATCCCTATCAGAGTTCCTCCATACATCAGGGTCCCCATCAGAGTCTCCTCTTACATCAGAATCCCTATTAGAGTTCCCCTTTACATCAGGGTCCCCATCAGAATTCCCTCATATATCAGGGTCCCCATTAGAGTCCTTCTTACATCAGGAAACATCAGTGTCACTCTTACATCAGGATCCTTAGAAGTTCACCCATCGTTCATGGTCCCCCTTTCACATCAGAACCTCCTCCTATCACTTTAGAGCCCCCTTTACATATCGGAGTCCCACCTTACATCAGTTTCCCTATCAGAGTTCCCCCTTACATCAGAGTTCCCCCTTACATCAGGATCCTTATAAGCCAACATGTTTCGGGAGCTAGAGATCTCCCCTTCGTCAGAGCTTGAAGATGAGGAACGTCGTTCCTCAGCAGCTGGTTGGAGCAGAGCACTGTGCTTCACAACTCAGTTGGCCAAAATACCACATATATGGCATTCTCCATCCAGTCTCATCTTTATACATCGTTTCCTCATCTTCAAGCCCTTGATGAAGGCGACAATCCCTGGGCATCGAAATGCATTGGATCTGTTGGAATACATTTGTACCTGGACTATAAACTCATGGTGTGGTGTTTCAATCTCATATCTTTTCAGAATGAAAAATAGATCCACTCAAAAGCTATGCTATGTCTTATAAAGTATACAGTGCCTTGCAAAAGTAGTCACCCCCCTTGGCATTTTTCGGATTTTGTTGCCTCACAACCTGGAATTAACATGGATTGTTTGAGGATTTGCATCATTTAATTTACAGAACACGCCCACAACTTTGAAGATGTTTTTTTTTTTAATTGTGAAGCAAACAACAAATAGGACAAAATAACAGAAAAAGTCAATGTGCATAACTATTCACCCCCCCCCCCCCTAAAGTCAATACTTTGTAGAGCCGCCTTTTGCGGCTATCACAGCTCCAAGTCGCTTTGGATAAGTCTCTATGAGTCTTGCCACATCTTACCACTGGGATTTTTGCACATTCCTCCTTGCAAAACTGCTCCAGATCCTTCAAGTTGGATGGTTTGCGCTTGTGAACAGCAATCTTTAAGTCTGACCACAGATTTTCTATTGGATTGAGGTCTGGGCTTTGACTAGGACATTCCAACCCCTTTTTTATGTTTCCCCTTAATCCACCCAAGTGTTGCTTTAGCAGTGTGTTTGGGGTCATTGCCCTGCTGGAAGGTGAACCTCCGTCCTAGCCTCAAATCACACACAGAGTGGTACAGGTTTTGCTCAAGAATATCCCTGTATTTAGCACCATCCATCTTTCCCTCAACTCTGACCAGTTTCCCAGTCCTGACTGCTGAAAAACATCCCCATAGCATGATGTTGCCACCACCATGTTTCACAGTGGGGGTGGTGTTCTTTGGGTGATGTGATGTGTTGGGTTTGCGCCAGACATAGCATTTTCTTTGATGCCCAAAAAGTTACATTTTAGTCTCATCAGACCAGAGCACCTTCCTCCATACATTTTGGGAGTCTCCCACATGCCTTTTCACAAACTCAAAACGTGCCATTTTGTTTTTTGCTGAAAGTAATGGCTTTCTTCTGGCCACTCCGCCATAAAGCCCAACTCTATGGAGCGTACGGCTTATTGTCGTCCTATGTACAGATACTCCAGTCTCTGCTGTGGAACTCTGCAGCTCCTCCAGGGTTACCTTAGGTCTCTGTGCTGCCTCTCTGATTAATGCCCCTCTTGGCAGGTTTGCTGTTGTGCCATGTTCTTTCCATTTGTTTATGATAGATTGGATGGTGCTCCTAGGGATCATCAAAGATTTGGATATTTATTTTTTAACCCAACCCTGACTTGTACTTCTCAACAACATTGTCCCTTTACTTGTTTGGAGAGTTCCTTGGTCTTCATGGCCGTGTTTGGTTAGTGGTGCCTCTTGCTTAAGTGTTGCAGCCTCTGGGGCCTTTCCAAAAGGTGTGTCTATGTAATGACAGATCATGTGACACTTAGATTGCACACAGGTGGACATCATTTCACTAATTATGTGACTTCTGAAGGTAATTGGTTGCACCAGAGCTTTTTATGAGCTTCATAACAAAGGCGCATGCTAATTATCATTTTTTTATTTCTGAAAAACAGTTTTATGTACCGTATCTATTTTTCTAATTTTACTTCACCAACTTAGACTATTGTGTTCTGATCCATCACATATAATTCAGATAAAAAAAAAACTAAAGGCTGTAATATAACAAAATAGGTAATAAGCCAAGGGGGTGAATACTTTTGCACTGTAACTAAAATAAATATTTTTTTTTAGTTTTGGATAGAGCGAAGTATGATTAGAACACCGACCATTTTTTTTTTTTTTTTTACTGTCAATGTTCCCGTTAGGGAGATTGCCCCCTCTCTTTCTGCCTTGTTTACCATTATCACTAAAAGGGAAACTGAAAGGAAATCCGAAAACAGCAATGGGGGGGGGGGGGGGGATCTTCCCATGGGGACACTAGTTCTCGTAACAACCAGGGATTTCCTCTCACTTCTTGTTTTAGCTATGGCACAGGAAGTGATGGCAAACCTCCCAGAGGGGACACAAATGGCAAAAGACCTGGCAGGAGTTAAAACCTTTGCAAAAAAAAAAAAAATTTGCCCTCGTTCAACTACTTTAACTCTGTGGAAAGAAAAACTTTCATGTTTGATGGGAACATCATTTAAAAGCAAAGCAAAGGCTTCATCAGGCAAACAATGTGGCATTTAATATCTTTGTTACCCAGAAACCTATGTTTGTGTGCCCCCCTGAACAAGGTTTTACTTTGTTACAAACTTATCCCTACCCATCCTCTATCGGCCTGTTCAATGAGAAAACTCGAATTGGCCACTGAGGCCATACGCTATATTAAACCTGCTGGGCTTGATTTCTGTTGTAAGGCTGGCTCCTTGGCTTGCAGTGTCTTATGGAGCCCCACCTGGAGCCACCATTACATGCGCACTATGCCTACCTGTTGCCTGTTCTGGACACAGGCAGTCCAGAGGAAATGAATGGTGCCATGCTGGGTGCACATGAATGAGTCCCAACCAGAGTATTCTAAAGTCACTTGTTTAGGTTCAGAATGCACGCCCCTGACCTGTTCCTAAAACAGACCCACTAAAAAAAATATCATCCAGTTTTAAATATAATTTCTTACATTTAAGCCCTGAAGAAGGGGGGCTTTTCCCCCTGAAAGACGTTGGTTATTCTTACTCAATAAACATTTTATAGTAATCATTTGGCTACATGACCAAAGACTATACATTCTACAATTGAGTGTCTTATTGTATATAGAAAGGCAAGCATATGAAAGGTTTTCAATCTTAACATACATTCAAACTGTGCATTAAAGAAGAGGGGGGGGGGGGGGTACAATCAGATAAAGGCATAAACATGACACATAAGGGATAGTGGTTGGGTGTAATAACCTTCCATGAGGTGTCCATCAGCATGCCACAACACTCAATACATATGGCACACAATAACGATAGTATTTGGTATTTTGTCATGGTAGGAGCCTAAATGATCTGGGTATTGAAGCAGTACACGCATAATGCAACCAATATGGGTGGAACTTAATCCATATTGATATAGTGCAAGGTGGGTGGAATCTTCCTGAATATAATGATAAGGCCGTATCATGGTGTAGATATCTGGCTTCGGTAAATCTCGGATTGTTAGGCCTCATGCACACGAGACGCTGTTAAACGCGCGTTCAGAGGCAGTTGGACACTTTTTTCAACTGCACCTGAACGCATGCAATGTTATCCTATGTGTCCATGTACACAGTCTAGTTTTTTCCCGTTTTTCCCGTTTTTATGCAGTTGCGTTTAACCTCGTTTTTCCAGAAGCAAAAAAATGCATTCAGACACTTTGCTTTTCTGCTTTTCAGACGCAAAACGCAGCTGAACGCGGCTAAACGCGGCTAAACGCAGGCACCTGCGTTTAGCCGCGTTTGCGTTTATAAGCCTTTTTAAAGGAACCCAATTTTTTGGAGCAGAAAACTCAGAAATATGATGGTAAACCATAAAAAATACTAGAAAAAATTGTTTAAAATGTCGTAATTAGTTTAGTTCATAGAGCATATATACTCACTGATGCATACATGTTTGTGAAATATCCAACGGACATTCGCTGTGCCATTAACGGATGGGTCCAATATCGACGAGCTCTGATTCTGGACCTCTCATGCAAATTTGCGACGACATTGCTGCCGCATCAAGAGCATTTCCTGACATATATTCAATATGGGATCCATTTAAAAAAAAAAACACAGAAAGAGAGGCAAATGCAAGTGTACAACGGCTCTCTCTGCTGCTGCTGCTCACTCTGATCAAATTGGCAGAAATAGTTAATAATACATGCTTTCTGAGCTTGGGGAGGGTCTATATGATGTTATCTTTACAAATGCTTATAGACGCAAACGCATCTAAACGCGTCTAAACGCGGCATGAAAACACAGCAAAACGCGCGTTTTTAAACGCAGGTTTCTGCTTTTTAAAACACGCGTTCAGCAGAGTTCGCATCTGCGTCTCGTGTGCATGGGGCCTTATAAGTGCAACCAACAAGTATATATCCAGTAAAATTAGCTATATGTGTCCTCATAATTGTGGGCAAAGTTTTTCCATTTAATTTAGCTGGTTAGTCTTTATAAACCAGTCCTTAATGAAGGTTCACCAATTTTCCAGGTCATGGTAAAGCTAGCTAGTAGTAGTTGGTCACATCAAACTGGGCTTGTTCTGTAACGTTGAAGATGTTTCATAGCTGAAGAAGTGGTTACATATGCAACAAAATGTCTTGAACTGAACAAGTCTAGTTGAATGTTTTATGCCCCGTACACACGCGGTCGGATTTTCCGAAGGAAAATGTCCTATCGGACAATGTTGTCGGAAATTCCGACCGTGTGTAGGCTCCATCGGACTTTTTCCGTCGGATTTTCCGACGGACAAAGTTTTATCTCCTGCTCTCAAATTTTCCGACAACAAAGTCCTATCGGATTTTTTCCGATCGTGTGTAGCCAATTCCGACGGACAAAGTGCCACGCATGCTCAGATCACATTACAAGACCAAAGCTATTGGCTACTAGCCTCTACGTAGTCCAGTCGTACGCAACGAACGTCACCACGTTCAGGATGATCGGATTTTTGGACAACCTTGTCCGACCGTGTGTATGCAACACCAGTGTCGGACAAAATCCGTCAGAAAAAATCTGACGGATTTTGTGGTCGGAATTTCCGACCGTGTGTACGGGGCAATAGACTACTGGAAACACTTTTTTTAATAGTTGGGGTGGTAAGTGTTCTTCCACCACACCATTTATCCAGGTCAATGGCCACATTTATTCAGGTCAAGGTGTAGCTCAGGGTTTCTCAACCAGGGTTTCTCCAAAGGTCGCTTGGGGTTCCTTGAACAATGAGCAATTTCTGCCTTTCAGACAGGTTCCCATTGATTCCATTGATCTTTTTAGAGGGGGGGGGTAATTCTTCCCAATGACCACACGTGTAAGGAGCATTCTTCCCACTGACCATCACACTAATGTATCATGAGTTGTAGATATAGTAATCTTTAGCAAGGGTTCCCCTACAGCAGAAATTTATTATTTTAAGGGTTCCTCTGTGTTGAAAAGGTTGAGAAAGGTCGGTGTAGCTAGCTAGTAGTAGTTAGTCACAATTTAACTGAACTTGTTCTTTTATGTGGAAGACACTTCCTAGCTTCTCCAAGCCACTTCTTCACTCATCACCACATTAAATAGGAAAGGTACTATTGACCTTTTATAGTTTTTATGGCTTTCCTCCAACATGCGTTTTATGGCTTTTCTCCAACATGATATTTCCAGGGGTTTAGAGGAATGTCATTGACACTGATGCATTTGATGTGGAGTTGGGTGGAAGTCCGGAAGGTTTGAATAGTTGGACAGTGCCACCACAGATGTATGAACGTGCCTCTGGTGTTACATCCTCTCCAACAGTTCAATGATATATTAGGGGAAGAGGGCCAGTGGACCTCATAGTGGTTTAGTTGTTAACATTTCTGCCTTGTTGGACTGGGGTCCCCAGTTTGAATCAGGACCCTGGTCAAGGCACTATCTACATCAGGGGGTCTCCAAACTTTCTAAACAAAGGGCCAGTTTACTGTTTCTTCATACTTTAGGGGGGGGGGGGGTGGACGGTGGCCAGTGGGAGTAGAAAGTGTCCTGGCATCCAGTGGGAGTAAATAATGCCCCATCATTGGTGTCAAGGGAAAGAATTTTGCCCCATTGTTGGTGTTAGTGGGAGGAATTGTGCCTCATTGTTGATGTCATTGGAAGGAATAATGCACCATCATTGGTTTCAGTGGGAGGAATAGTGCCCCATTGCTGGTGTCAGTTGGTGGAATAGTGCGCCACCATTGATGTCAGTGGAAGGAATAATGCACCATCATTGGTGTCAGTGGGAGGAATAGTGCCCTATTGCTGGTGTCAGTTGGTGGAATAGTGCGCCACCATTGATGTCAGTGGAAGGAATAATGCACCATTGTTGGTGTCAGTTGGTGGAATAGTGCGCCACCATTGATGTCAGTGGAAGGAATAATGCACCATTGTTGGTGTCAGTTGGTGGAATAGTGCGCCACCATTGGTGTCAGTAGGGGGAATAGTGCCTCATTGTTGATGTCAGTGAAAGGAATAATGCACCATCATTGGTGTCAGTGGGAGGAATAGTGCCCCATTGCTGGTGTCAGTTGGTGGAATAGTGCCCCATTGCTGGTGTCAGTTGGTGGAATAGTGCCCCGTGTTTGTTGTCAATGGAAAGAATTCTGCTCCATCATTGGCGTTGATGGGAGGAATTGTACCCCAGTCCATTAACTGTCTGCTTTTTGAAGTTGGCCCTAGTGTATGTGACATAGGGACACTAGATATAAGCTCCTTGGGGGCAGGGACTGATGTGTATGTACAGTATGTAAATTGTGGATCCTTGAAATAAATAATTGTAGTTAGGGGGAATATTATATTAGCATGCTAACAATTTAATGTTCATTTCATTCGGGTTTAAGGCCATTTAGGTTGTATGGGTGTTATTTTTTGCTGCCCTTTTAGACACTATTTATGCATGTTGCTATTTATTTTCCATGTTCCTATGTTGTTACTGGGTGGGGGTGTACTTATAAGTAGTAGCACTTATCAGTATTATAATAGCTTCTGTTTTATGATTGGTAATGACGTTTTTTCTGTATTGATTCTGCGTTGAAAACATCTCTGCCTCTTCTTTATTTTTGGTGACAGGTGCACTTTCCTTTATCTCATGGAATACATTTTTAATTGACTTCTGGTAGTGATAAAGACAGGCTGTTCCTTTTAAATGGACAGGTAATTAAGGAAATTTGGAATTCATGTTTGTGATTTTGTTCAATTATTAATGAGCTAAAATGAGCTAGAGCTTCACCGTCACACCAAGATATCACAAATGGCCCAACACATGGAGCAACAACATCCCGCTGGACACAAGCTCCTCATCTGAAGGGTTTAATCCTAATGTAGGGCTTAGTAGAAGGCAGTGGTGGCTGGTGGTCAAATTTTTTTTGTGGGGTGGGGGGGGGGGGGGGCACAAACAAACTGAAAAATACTGAAACCCCCCATCAATTGCAGCCTCACTGTGCCCATCAAATGCAGCCATTGTGCCCATTAAACGCAGCCACTGTTCCCATCATGTGCAGTCACTTGTGCCCCATTACATGCAGCCACTTGTGCCCATCATATGCAGCCACTTGTGCCAATCAAATGCAGCCACTTGTGCCCATAAAATGCAGTCACTTGTGCCCATCATATGCAGCCACTTGTGCCAATCAAATGCAGCCACTTGTGCCCATAAAATGCAGCCACTTGTGCCCATCATATGCAGCCACTTGTGCCAATCAAATGCATCCACTTGTGCCCATAATATGCAGCCACTTGTGCCAATCAAATGCAGTCACTTGTGCCCGTCAAATGCAGCCACTTGTGCCCAGTAAATGCAGCCAATTGTGCCCAGTAAATGCAGCCACTTGTGCTCAGTATATGCAGCCACTTGTGCCCAGTATATGCAGCCACTTGTGCCCAGTATATGCAGCCACTTGTGCCCATCAAATGCAGCCACTTGTGACCATCAAATGCAGCCACTTGTGACCATCAAATACAGCAACTTGTGCCAATCAAATGCAGTCACGTGTGCCCATCAAATGCAGCCACTTGTGCCCAGTATATGCAGCCACTTGTGCTCAGTAAATGCAGCCACTTGTGCCCATCAAATGCAGCCACTTGTGCCAATCAAATGCAGTCACTTGTGCCTGTCAAATGCAGGCACTTGTGCCCTATTATATGCAGCCACTTGTGCCAATCAAATGCAGCCACTTGTGCCCATCAAATACAGCCACTTGTGCCAATCAAATGCAGTCACTTGTGCCTGTCAAATGCAGGCACTTGTGCCCCATTATATGCAGCCACTTGTGCCCATCAAATACAGCCACTTGTGCCCCTATGGACGGGCCGCCACTGGTAGAAGGGTTATCACCCCATGACTAAGTACTATTTTGGGGCGAATAGTGTCAGCAAAAGAGCTTGTGCCCAACATGTTGTCGCTTGAAGAGAAAAAAAGTTTTGTATTGATAAGTGAGTAGTGGTTGGTTTCGGCCTGTTCTTGAGTAGTGGTGACTGCTGTTCTGGAGTGAGATGCCTATTGGTGGGCCTTGGGTACCAAATTTTTACAAACCCGCGTGTGGGCTTGGAGTGAGACCATTTTCATGTCTTTTTATATGTAAACTCAATCCCCTAAAATCACATATCAGCTTAGTCATTTCAAAAACTTTACATCTGCGGGCCTTCATGAAAATAATATTTGGTGATCCTGCCATGAAGGTCCCTGTTCAGGCATTTCCTGTTTTAGGGTGACAGTACTCTGTCCCTGTCTCCCAATTGTGGTCCTGAGTTGTTACCCTATTACACAGCTTGTGTTGCGGACTACAAGCGGTCATTTTAATACACATTAGAGAGGACCTTTGCACTCTTTTTCTAGTTTACGTAATATTGCTCCCTTCCCCCCTTCTTTCACACAATTGCAATTTTTTTTTTTCACTAAATACACTTTTTTTATGAAGAAGCTAGCATTTTTGTCTTTCTCCCCTAGGTGGGAATGATATAGCCCTGGGCTGCCTGTAGCATCCTGGGATAGCCATGTCACCCATCCCTAGGAAGCTTGGAGGCAATTTAGAACAGATGTGGCTGGACAGGGTGTGTCATCAGGGGCCAGTAATAAGGACAAGAGGATGAAGGTTGCACGGGACGGAACATGTAGGAGAAGAAAGGTGGAGGAGAAGAGGACTGGATGCGTTGGGCTTGTAAATATGTTTATACGGCATAGAAAAAGGACAAGAGGAATTAGTGGGAATCCTATACCATATTCTTTGGTCATGCAAGAATCTTTCAAGTTTTTGGAACTCAGTTTCCTCCTTTATTGCAGAACTTACAGGTAATTTGACAGAACTGACACCGGCAGCAGCATTATTAGGATTAAATCTAGATATATACCCACATTGCTATAGAACAACAGTATCACATATCCTGATAGCAGCAAGACTTACCATTGCCAATATGTGGAAATCCACAGAAGCGCCTAACTTGTCAAATGTCATTATAAGACTAAACACTCAGGCCCAATACGAATTGATGTTAGCATTCAAAAATGTCTCTATCACTATCTTTCAAAAAAAAAAAAAAAAAAAGGCAAGTTTGGATAAACAACCCGAGAGCCTCAAATTACTTAACCACTTGCCGTCTGCGCTATAGCCGAATGACGGCCACAGTGCGGACTTGAATTTCCGGGAGGCCGTCATATGACGGTCTCCCCTTTGCACGCTCCGGCGCACGCTGTGATCACAGAGTCACTGAGACTCGGGTGATCACAGATCCAAGGTCCTTACCACGTGATCAGCTGTCAGCCAATGACAGCTGATCACACGATGTAAACAAAAGCTCGGTAATTGTTTTTTCACCGGCTTATGTTCAAGGGACACCAGTCCCGAAGAGGAAGAGGCAATTCTGCCTCATCTGTGCACACCAGTACACCCTGCCAGTGCCACCTGCCAGTGTCCACAGTGCCCATTAGTGCCACCTATCAATGCCCATAAGTGCCACCTATCAATGCCCACCAGTGGTGCCATCCTATGCATTAAGGTGAAAAAACACATGTCCGTTTTACTTACCTGAGCTCTGGAACTTCATCCGGCAGGGACGCACTCTTCCTCTGCCCAGGGTTCTCGGCTCTTGATTGGATAGATTGATAGCGGCTCCAGCTGCTGTCAATCAAATCCAATGACGCGGGCGCTGGGGCTGAGTCATTGTCTGAGTCATTGTCATACATAATGGACTCGGGAGATCGCTTCTCCTAGGGGATTATCTGATGTGGGGAGGAGCCGCGAGAGCCCCAGAAGAGGATGTTCGGAGCCACTCTGTGTAAAACAAGCTGCACAGTGGAGGTAAGTATGATACCGTATATACTCGAGTATAAGCCGAGATTTTCAGCCCTTTTTTTAGGGCTGAAAGTCCCCCCCTCAGCTGCCGTCTGCCTACATGAACAGCTTGTCATGCAGACAGACGGCAGTGTTCAAAAGCCGCGCCGCCTCCTCCCGCCCGTCCGTGATAGGCGGACACTAATTTTCTCAGCACTAAGTCAGTGTGCAGTGTTCCGCCTATCACGGACGTCCTGTCATTCTCATCTCATGGACGAGGATGAGAGGATGTCCGTGATAGGCGGAACACTGCACACTGACTGCTGGGAAAACCGAGTGTTCCTCCTATCACGGACGAGGAGGAGGAGGAGGCGCGGCTTTTAAAAGTGTAATGGCGCCTTACACGCTGATTGCCAGGATCAGCAATGGGGGGGACACCGGACAGCGGACACCGGACAGCGGACATCCAGCGATCTGACACAGGTGGCAGATCGGCGGGAGACAGATCGATCGGCACAGGTAGGCTGCACTGGGGACACGGGGGTTTGTATAGGACACAGGGGACATGCAGATGGGCATTTGCTGACCCTCTTTTCCACTTACAGTAGCTGCTCCATTTCCCCCCCTCGGCTTATACACGGGTCAATGACTTTTCCCAGTTTTTTTGTGGTAAATCAGGGGCCTCGGCTTATATTCGGGACGGCCTATACTCGAGTATATACGGTATGTTTGTTATTTTTTTTTTTAAATAAACAAAGCTTTAAAATCATTTTAAGCCTAACATAGGCCTCAGTGAATGGTCTGATACAACCCTCAATGTCTGCGGTCCTATCTTCGATCCTGAACAGTACTGTTTGGGCTGCAGGAGCGTTTCTGTTTAGGCTTTGGGGGTCCAAGATGTGGTTTCACTCCCTGCAGACAGTCTTGAGGTTTTGTAACATGTCCCATCACTTTCTCCCCATCACCACTGTCTACGGCTGCCCGATCAACAATAGATATTTGCCAAAAAAATGTGGGGAAGTCAAGGTACTCATCTAAAGTTCATGGAGACCAAACAGTCCCCCGTCCTCTATGATTAAGTCCAATCAGTGGTGTGTGGTCACAATGCAGGAACTGTAGCTGATGCCTCTACTAGTTTACCAGCGGATGTGGTTGATCTATGTCGTGTGCGCCCCCTGGTGGTGGTTGTTCCATGGAGAACCAGCGGAAGGACGAATGGAAGGCGTTTAGGAGTGGCTTTGTTTTTTTTTTTTTTTTTTTTACAGGTGACCAAACAGTCCAGTTTTAAAGTACATTTCTAACTACCTCCATTGATCTTCCAAGGCAGAGCTTGCCTTTAGCACACCGTTCTCATGCCTCCATCTCTCTGCTTGCAGTATTCTCGACACCAGTGGCGGCCCATCCATAGGGGGCGCACGGGCGCCTCAGCCCCCCCCCCCTCACCCAGCAGTCACAAAAATAAATATATATTTTTTAAAAAGGCCCCTTTAAAAATTTTCTTTTAAAGAAATGTTTTTTAAGTGCACTGTGTTTGGGCCGCCGGACACAGTGCACTATGGAAAGCGCCACGTCAATGCAATCATGAGTAGTATTACTATGGGCGGGAGCTTTGTTGCTCAAGTTAAGAGGTTACTTCTGGTTTCCCTGTTCCAGAGGGAAGCCAGGAGTGACGTCGGCAGCTCTGTGGAACGCACGGCCCGAGCGGAGCTGCCTGTACGGTAAGTATGAGACTCAGTGAGGCTGCATTTGATGGGGCACAGTGAGGCTGCATTTGATGTGCACAGTGAGGCTGCATTTGATGGGGCACAATGAGGCTGCATTTGATGTGCACAGTGAGGCTGCATTTGATGGGGCACAGTGAGGCTGCCTTTGATGGGGCACAGTGAGGCTGCCTTTGATGGGGCACAGTGAGGCTGCCTTTGATGGGGCACAGTGAGGCTGCCTTTGATGGGGCACAGTGAGGCTGCCTTTGATGGGGCACAGTGAGGCTGCATTTGATGGGGCACAGTGAGGCTGCATTTGATGGGGCACAGTGAGGCTGCATTTGATGGGCACAGTGAGGCTGCATTTGATGGGGCACAGTGAGGCTGCATTTGATGGGGCACAGTGAGGCTGCATTTGATGGGCACAGTGAGGCTGCATTTAATGAGCACAGTGGCTGCAAAAGATGGGCACAGTGGCTGCATAAGATGGGCACAGTAGCTGTATTTGATGGGGCACAGTGGCAGCATTTGATGGCATAGTGGCAGCATTTGATGGCACAGTGGGAGCATTTGATATGGCACAGTGGCTGCGTTTGATGGGCACAGTGGCTGCGTTTGATAGGCACAGCGGTTGCGCTTGATGGGCACAGTGAGGCTGCATTTGATGGGGCACAGTGAGGCTGCATTTGATGGGGCACAGTGAGGCTACATTTGATGGGCACAGTGAGGCTGCATTTGATGGGCACAGTGAGGCTGCATTTGATGGGGCACAGTGGATGCATAAGATGGGCACAGTGGCAGCATTTGATGGCAGAGTGGTAGCATTTGATGGCACAGTGGGAGCATTTCATATGGCACAGTGGGAGCATTTGATATGGCACAGCGGCTGCGTTTGATGGGAACAGTTGCTGCGTTTGATGGGCACAGTTGCTGCGTTTGATGGCACAGTGCTGCGATTGATGGAGTTTTTTTTCTGAATTTTTCAGTTTGTTTGCGCCCCCCCCCCCAAAAATTTTCAGCACCAGCCGCCACTGCTCTACACTAAGGACCCTCGTACTTCTGTGGACCTGAATCTCATCCCCAGGAGCAGCCTGAAGTTTGGCCTGTTTGCAGCACTGCGCCTCCCCTTATCGCAGGGACAGACACAACACAAGGGACTCTGGCCCTTTGGGATAAAGGTTAAGGCTGCTCTCCGCGCTGCACCGTCAGGGGCTGGTAGAACTTTAACCAGGCAGCAGGCTACGGTCTCTATTGTTCTGATATGAGGCCCAATATTTCCACAACAGGATTAAATGATCTGATTAGCGCTGTCAAACAACAATACTGGGCAGGGATGGGCTTCCCTTTTGCGTTACCAACGTGAAAAAATAATAGTAAAACACCCTGGTTCTGCAAAGAAAAGGCAGCGCTGCCTGTTAACCCCTTCCGCCCCAGAGGTCCTTGCTAACGCAGAGTGTGTCTAACCGGGAGGGGGGACCGTTCCAGTGACCCATCTCTGTCCCTTCTAACATTCTTCTGAGCGGATTAGAATCTTCTGCCAGGAAATGCCAAAACACTTTGTTACATCGATAGATGGAATGGGAACAGGAATATGATACTTAGAGAACAAGGCCATGGGTGATAACATTATAGCGTACGGTCCAGGGACACTGGTGCAGAGGTGGTGGATCTGAGCCGGGCCACCAGCAATGAAAGAAGCACGGCATCGCTTTCTTTGAATAGATGGTAGGAAATTCATCATTTCAATTACAAATCAGAAATGTTACTTCTTAGGTTCAAGAGGGATTCCACCTATGGATCTCTGTAACTATCCATATACTACACCCGCAGGATCCCTCCAGAAGCTGGAAATTACTGTAATAGGCACCACTACTCCACTGATCTCCACTAGCTTCCGGGTCCCGCGGCTGCTCTGCTCTAGACATGTGCGGTTCGTTTCGTTCCAAATTGAAATTCGAAACTTATTTTTCGTTAGTCGTAAATTCGGAAGTATCCGAATTCCCAAATTACAATAGTAACAAATTTAAACGAATCCGAAAATAACAAATCGAATTTGAATCGTTTTTTTAAACAAATTCAAATTTCCGAAGATCATAAAATAGAATAGAAAATAAAGGAATAGAATAGACAAATTATAATAGAAAAGAAAAGAAAATTAAACAAAAATTAGAATAATAGAGTAAAACAGAACAGAATAGAAAATAAAAGAATAAAAAAAAAATAGAATAGAAAAAAATAGAATAGAAAAAAAGGGATAGAATAGAAAATAAAAGAATAGAGTAAAACCAAACAAAATTAAATAGAAAATTAAAAACAGAATAAGATAGAATAGAAAAAAAGTAATAAAATAGACAAAATATAATAGAAAAGAACAGAAAAGAATAGAATATAATAGAGTAAAACAGAAAATAAAAGAATAGAAAAAAACTGAATAGAAAAAAAATAGAATAAAAAAATGGGATATAATAGAAAATAAAAGAATAGAGTAAAACAGAACAAAATAGAATAGAAAATAAAAGAACAGAATAAAATAGAATAGAAAAAAAAAGGAATAGAATAGACAAAATATAATAGAAAAGAAGAGAAAATAAAAGAATAGAATATAATAGAGTAAAACAGAAAATAAAAGAATAGAAAAAAAATAGAATAGAAAAAAGGGATAGAATATAAAATAAAAGAATAGAGTAAAACAGAACAAAATATAATATAAAATAAAAGAACAGAATAAAATAGAATAGAAAATAAAGGAATAGAATAGAATAAAAAATAGAATAGAATAGAACTGCTGAAATTCAAATTTCAAATAGAATACATTTGAATTCAAACTGAATAGAAACAAATAGAATAGAAAATAAAATAATAGAGTAAAATAGAATAAACAATAGAAAAGAATAGAACAGAAAAAAATATAATAATATAACCGTCTTCAGAAATTCTGATTTCGAATAGAATAATATTGAATTAGAATATAACAGAATAGAAAGGAAAATAATAGAATAGAAAAGAAAAAAATAGAATAGAAAGAAAAATGGAAAATAGAAAAAAATATAGCCAGCTTCCAAAATTTGAATAGAATAAATTAGAGTTATGCCGCGTACAGACGATCGGACATTCCGACAACAAAATCCATGTTTTTTTTCCGACGGATGTTGGCTCAAACTTGTCTTGCATACACACAGTCACACAAATGTTGTTGGAAATTCCGAACGTCAAGAACGCGGTGACATATAACACGTACGACGAGTCAAGAAAAATGAAGTTCATTAGCCAGTGCGGCTCTTCTGCTTGATTCCGAGCATGCGTGGAATTTTGTGCGTCGGAATTGTCTACACACGATCGGAATTTCCGACAACGGATTTTGTTGTCGGAAAATTTGAGATCCAGATCTCAAATTTTGTTTGTCGGAAATTCCGACGGAAAATGTACGATGGAGCCTACACACGGTTGGAATTTCCGACAACAAGCTCCCATCGAACATTTACCATCGGAAAATCCGACCGTTACAATAATATTTGAATAGATTAGAATTGGAATAGACACAAAATGAATTACGAAAACAAATTAAACAAATGTAACTAAACAAATTTATGTAAATAACAAATCGAAACTAAACCAAACAAATCTTTTCTTTCTGCACATGTCCGCCCTGCTGCATTGTGAACACAGGAGGTCGGCCACTCACTTGAAATGGGTGCCATTCAGAGATCACCCTTTTTCCTCAGCGAATGCAAACCGTTCCCTGATTGGACAAGGCAGAGAAGATGGACAATGATGCCATGCTCTCCATCTTGCTTATTCAGAGAACACTTTGCATTCATTCTGAAAATTCAAGGCATTCGCTGAATGGAGCCTGTGTTGTGTGGTCGACCTTCTGTATTTAGAATGTAGCAGTGCAGCTCCTTGGCACGGGACCTGAAAGCAAAGGGAGATCAGTATAGTAGGGGTGCCTAATACAGCAGTTTCTAGCCCCTCGGGGGTCCCACAGATATTGTATATGCATAGTAACATTCATCCCAGAGGCGTAACTAGAGCCTTTAGGGCCCTGGTTAAAGAAACCATGAGGCCAGGGGTTCTTCCCACTGATCCCAGGGGCCCTTTACTCCGTCACTCATGGGGTCTTTTTTAATCCCCAGACACATAAAGTCGCATGCGTGACAGTTCAAAAGACAGTTTTAGCCTCAACTCTCCATCGGCTGGGGTATCCTTTGGAATCTCCAGAGTAATCAAAGAGATGTAGAGAGAATTATAGCTCCATAAAAAATGTCTAAATTCCGTAAATATTTTGTGCAACAAGTGGTCACAAGAAGAAGCCAACACATTTCAGGGACTCGATTCTCCCTTCATCAGGGTTTGATGCTGGTAATAAATAAGAAAAAGACTTGACTACAGTTTCTAAAATAAATGATAAGGGCCACCAATCGTCTCCACCAGCGTCTAAGCCCTGATAAAGGGGGAGTATTGAGCCCCAAAATGCATTGGCTTCTTCATGTGATCCCTTAAATAAAGATTTTCTGGACTTACAACATTTCCGTGGAGCTCATTCTCTCTACCTTTCCTTTGTCATATAAACAGGTTTCCCCATTGGGGGATTTTCTCTTGTCTCTTCCTTTGGTGACAATTCAACGTTCTTGGATTTCCTCTTTCTGTTTTGGTGAACAGAATTTGGTCTGGTATATTTACCAGACCAAATATAGGGGTGAACCTCCTAACCAGGGATGTAGACAGCAAAATATGACCCTTAGGATCTGACCCTTCCCTACTCTATCCAAAAAATTTAAAAAAATAGCTTTACATACAATTTAAGGATGATAGGATATCCTTCAGTTTATCCTCCATACATTTGCAGCCAACTGTGCATCTCGAAACTCTCATCCATGATACAGATAAGCCTAAGCTTAGAACCACTTGGCTTACTGTCCCCTCACCACTTTTAGGTATTGAAACCAAGGAAGGAGACTTGGGACTTGGGACTTGGGAGCAGTCCACCCCAGGTGCCGGCAATAAGGATGTGTTTTGTCTGCTAGTCATTGAGTCTATGGTTTTCCAGAGCCAATGGACATTCAGTAGAGCCACCAACACTAAAAGTAGGGAGATCTGGATACATAGGAGATATCATTCCTAGCAGAGTTTTTCTTTCAGAGTTAGACATTGATGAAGTCCATGTGGAATTTTTTTTTTTATTTATTTATTTATTACAGGATTTATATAGCGCCAACAGTTTACGCAGCGCTTTACAATATAAAAAGGGAGACAATACAGTTATAATACAATACAATACAAGATGATTAAGGGGGCCCTGCTCAGAAGAGCTTACAATCTAATAGGGTGGGGGAGGTGATACAAAAGGTTGTAACTGTGGGGAATGAGCTGATGGAAGTGGTAGAAGATTAGTTGGAGACATGATAGGCTTCACATACATTTAAGTTAGCTTTTGGAGTTTGGTATGCACTGGTAGAATCCCAAGTGCCAACTCCAGTTCCACATGGAGCCCCGGCCATATCTATCTCCAAAAGACAAACGCCATTGGGCATTCGATTTTATGTCTTTCCAGATCTCCCCAGTTTCACAATTACTCAAAGTTCTGAAAAGGGATCCATAAAACATCTGAAACGCGTTGGTTTTTAAATGGATGCTTCAAGCAATAAAACATTTTCCACACCATATATTAGTCTCTTCCTAGATTATTGGGTACGTTACTCAAGGAAGCAATGTCATGGCCCCTACACATGAGATAGCAGCCTACTGATCAATCTCTATATTAGTCAATTGGATAATTAGATCCATTCAAGGAAATCCAGCTTTCCACAGCCAATGTTCCATTCCCTGTCTTCCGGTTGTGTTCCTTCACTGTCACCCTCTCCCACGGAATGTTAATGGAGACTACAAGTAGCCATGCTGATGCACATTGTTCTGTCCTCGCTGTCAGGATATCCACCCATGTGGTCATTGCCGGAGTGCATGAGGACAGCAAGTGGTGGCAAAGAAGCTGCAGGAGATCAGCAGCACTGAGAAATAACAAAGGATGAAAAAATTATGCATATTTTTAGCACTGATCACTGTATTAGTGTCACTGGTTCCCAAAAAGTGTCAAAAGTGTCATAATAACCGCTAAGTCGCTGATCGCCGCCATTACTAGTAAAAAATAAATAAATAGATGTAGCACCTTGATGTTTAGACAGGGCTGCTCCTAAATTTACCTGCCAGGTATGGTTGCCTTGGCTATTTGCTAGAGATCAATTGATTTCACCCCAAGTCTGGAATTGCTGCACTTCTGTCTTCTGTCACTAGGTGGCCGGGTAACTGGCGACATTAGATAAGACAAGGGCAATGCAAGGACAGATTAGGAGTACCGTATATATACTCGAGTATACCCGAATATGAGCCGAGGCACCTAATTTTACCACAAAAAAACTGGGAAAACTTATTGACTCAAGTATAAGCCTAGGGTGAGAAATGCGCAGCTACTGTAAGTGGAAAAGGGGGTCAACAATGCCCATTTGCAGCCTCACTGTGCCCATTTGCAGCCATAGGTCCCCTGAACTTCAAACTTGGTAGTTAAGGGTTCCTAGATGCCCCCTAGCTGCAGACCAATTTGGGGTCTCTGGACCCAAAGGGTCCTGAAATGACATTGCTGCAGATGGACACAGTTGACCGATTTTGGGGCCCTGTATCTCGGGGCCACTTGGTACTAGGAACCCCAAATTTGGATATGTTGTAGTGTTGGTTCCACTGGGTTTGCACACCAAGTGCTTGACTTGAGTATAAGCCGAGGGGGGCATTTTCAGTACAAAAAAATGTGCTGAAAAACTCGGCTTATACTCGAGTATATACGGTATATGGGGCATCTCAGCCAATAGGCAGGGGTCTTCTTAAATCCATTGGCCTGCTGGGAGAACCTATATATTTGGGTGGAGTCAGGTGATCAGGGTTGGTGCTGCCCCGAGCTGCTAGGCCAAATCCTGAGGCCTATGCCAGGGAAATCTGGCTGCTAGGCTGTCTGAGGGCATATCCAGAAGCAGGAGAGCAGTGTAGGGTTGGGATTGCGGCTTGTAGTCCAACCAGAAGTGAGGGTTCTGCGGGCCGGAGAACCTGTCGTAATTGGAGGTAGAGGGGAAGCCGACGCCACTAAGGGACCATCCGCCTTATTACCAGGGACCACTGTGTGTAGCTGAAGCAAATACCGGAGCAGTATTCTCACCAACCAGGGATAGTGACAAATCGAGAAACTTCAGCAGGTGTCAAGCCAGGGACCCAGCCAGTGGAGGTGACGCTTGCAGAGCAGTCTTGTGTGCCAAGCCAGTGACCGAGCAGGCCAGTGGGATGAAGCTTGAGAAGTATCTGGAGTGCCAAGCTAGGGACCCAGCAGGGAAGCGGGGGAGACGCTTGAGGAAGATACTGAGTGTGAAGATTGGAGGAGCTCAGGGGATCCAGTGGCAGTGGACCAGTCAGTCTAGTGAGAGAGACTGGGAGCTCAGTGGAGTGAAGACCTACAAGGAGTAAAAGTAAAGAAGTTTGTTACAACTTGCGTTAGAAACTGTTATAGGACTGTTGTCATAGGAGACAGCGATCCTACATATGAAGACGTGGCGTCCTACTGGATACCTTTCCCTGCATGGCTGTCTACCTATAGAAGTCTCAGGGTCTGCTAATTAGCATTGCAACTACCTAAGGGGGTCCTGGCCCTAAACCCTCTCCCCCACAGTTCTGTTCAAGGGAAAATAAATCTCTGTGCATTCAAGAAGTGTCTGGCGCCCATGGATCTACCTTGCATTACACCCACAATGCATTGTAACCCACTGTACACAGAAGGATGCCAGCTGTCCCTAGCTCTGGAGGTCAACATTAGGCCTTTGGAGGTGGCTCCACACATAAATCTATCCCATGGTTTGTAGACGCTATAACTTTTGCGCAAACCAATCAATATACACTTATTGTTTTAAAGCAGAAAGTAAAAAATATTGTTTTTTTTTTTTTTCAAACTTTTCGGTCTTTATTTGATTATAGCACAACAAATAAAAAATGCAGAGGTTATTATGTATCACCAAAAGAAAGCTCTATTTGTGGGAAAAAAGAACATAAACTTAATTTATGCACAGCATTGCAATTGTCAGTTAAAGTAACTCAGTGCCGTATCACAAGGTCAAGTGGTTAAAGTGTATTTCTAGGCTATATCTAACTAATTAAAAAAATGTTCCCTTCCCCCCTCCATACACCTATGCTGACTACCTGGGGTAAGAAACAGACTTACCTATTTTCAGGATGCTCTGGTCTGGTCACATGATGCAACTCCCCTGTTTCAGCTAGCGCAGCTGCAGGGGAGAAAAGGGGGCACTGTCAACGGATGGGTCATAGGAGCCTATGGGTGATGTCACCACTCCTAGGCTTTACCAGCTGTTGTCGAGTGCGCTCTCCTCTCCCCTGCAACTGCAGCTGGCCAACGTGGAAGATCATGTGACCGGACCAGAAAGGCCTGAAAATAGGTAAATATATACAGTATCTCAGAAAAGTGAGTACACCCCTCACAGTTTTGTAAATATTTTATTCTATCTTTTCATGTGACAACACTGAAGAAATGACACTTTGCTACAATGTAAAGTAGTGAGTGTACAGCTTGTATAACAGTGTAAATTTGCTGTCCCGTCAAAATAACTCAACACACAGCCATTAATGTCTAAACCGCTGGCAACAAAAGTGAGTACACCCCTAAGTGAAAATGTCCAAATTGGGCCCAATGAACCATTTTCCCACCCTGGTTTCATGTGAATCGTTAGTGTTACAAGGTCTCAGATGCGAATGGGGAGCAGGTGTGTTAAATGTGGTGTTATCGCTCTCACTCTCTCATACTGGTCACTGGAAGTTCAACATGGCCCCTCATGGCAAAGAACTCTCTGAGGATCTGAAAAAAAGAACGGTTGCTCTACATAAAGATGGCCTAGGCTATAAGGAGATTGCCAAGACCCTGAAACTGAGCTGCAGCACGGTGGCCAAGACCATACAGCGGTTTAACAGGGCAGGTTCCACTCAGAACAGGCCTCGCTATGGTCGGCCAAAGAAGTTGAGTGCGCATGCTCAGTGTCATATACAGAGGTTGTCTTTGGGAAATAGACGTATGAGTGCTGCCAGCATTTCTGCAGAGGTTGAAGGGGTGGGGGGGGGGGGGGGGTCAGCCTGTCAGGGCTCAGACCATACACCGCACACTGCATCAAATTCGTCTGCATGGCTGTCGTCCCAGAAGGAAGCCTCTTCTAAAGATGATGTACAAGAAATCCTGCAAACCGTTTGCTGAAGACAAGCAGACTAAGGACATGGATTACTGGAATCATGTCCTTTGGTCTGATAAGACCAAGATAACCTTATTTGGTTCGGATGGTGTCAGGCGTGTGTGGTGGCAACCAGGTGAGGAGTACAAAGACAAGTGTGTCTTGCCTACAGTCAAGCATGGTGGTGGGAGTGTCATGGTCTGGGGCTGCATGAGTGCTGCCGGCACTGGGGAGCTACAGATCATTGAGGGAACCATGAATGCCAACATGTACTGTGACATACTGAAGCAGAGCATGATTCCCTCCCTTCAGAGACTGGGCCGCAGGGTAGTATTCCAACATAACGACCCCAAACACACCTCCAAGATGACCACTGCCTTGCTAAAGAAGCTGAGGGTAAAGGTGATGGACTGGCCAAGCATGTCTCCAGACCTAAACCCTATTGAGCATCTGTGGGACATCCTCAAACGGAAGGTGGAGGAGCGCAAGATCTCCAACATCCACCAGCTCTGTGATGTCGTCATGGAGGAGGGGAAGAGGACTCCAGTGGTAACCTGTGAAGCTCTGGTGAACTCCATGCCCAAGAGGGTTAAGGCAGTGCTGAAAAATAATGGTGGCCACACAAAATATTGACACTTTGGCCCAATTAGGACCTTTTTTACTTTGTTGCCAGCAGTTTAGTCATTAATGGCTGTGTGTTGAGTTATTTTGAGGGGACAGCGAATTTACACTGTTATACAAGCTGTACACTCACTACTTTACATTGTAGACAAGTGTCATTTCTTCAGTGTTGTCACATGAAGAGATAGAATAAAATATTTACAAAAATGTGAGGGGTGTACTCACTTTTGGGAGATTCTGTATATACTTACCTACAGGGCTGGTGCTAGGATTTTTGACACCCTAGGCAAAGCCTAATTTTGCCCCCCCCCCTGGCTCCACCCCTGACTTCACTCCTTTTGCCATGCACATGTATACCCCACCTTTTAAATGAAGCGCCCATCAAATGCAGCCCACCAGCGCCCATTAATGCAGCCTCACCAGCGCCCCATCAATGCAGCCTACCAGCACCCATCAATGCAGCCTCACCAGCGCCCATCAATGCAGCCTACCAGCGCCCATTAATGCAGCCTCACCAGCGCCCATCAATGCAGCCTCAGCAGCGCCCATCAATGCAGCCTACCAGCGCCCATCAATGCAGCCTACCAGCGCCCATTAACGCAGCCTCACCAGCGCCCATCAATGCAGCCTACCAGCGCCCATTAATGCAGCCTCACCAGCGCCCCATCAATGCAGCCTACCAGCGCCCATCAATGCAGCCTCACCAGCGCCCATCAATGCAGCCTCACCAGCGCCCATCAATGCAGCCTACCAGCGCCCATCAATGCAGCCTACCAGCGCCCATTAATGCAGCCTCACCAGCGCCCATCAATGCAGCCTCACCAGCGCCCATCAATGCAGCCTACCAGCGCCCATTAATGCAGCCTCACCAGCGCCCATCAATGCAGCCTACCAGCGCCCATCAATGCAGCCTACCAGCGCCCATTAATGCAGCCTCACCAGCGCCCATCAAATGCAGCCTCACTAGAACCCATCAATGCAGCCTACCAGTGCCCATCAATCAATGTTTGCTTGATTCCATTCATTCAGGAGTCAGGACACAGACATAGTCCTTCACCGCCACTGCGCCTCTGACACTATCAGCGAACGGAGTGGTGGCTGCCTGCTGATGCTGAGACTTAGTTGCTTGCTGCAGAGAGAAGAGAGTAGGAGCACAGTGGCCGGGCGCCCCCAGGCAGCAGTGCGCCCTAGGCGGCTGCCTAGTTTGCCTAGTGGTAGCACCGGCCCTGCTTACCTATTTTCAGGGGTGTAAATGTGAGATACTGTAAATCTTAGAATAAGTGTTGGGAATGGGGGGGGGGGGGGGGGGCTGCATTTTTAGGATTAGGTATCGCCTGGAATTTCATTCTAATTTACACCTACATACACATTGCGTAGTGAACTATTATGCCCCGTACACACGGTCGGAATTTCCGACGGAAAATGTCCGATCGGACCATGTTGTCGGAAAATCCGACCGTGTGTGGGCGCCATCGGACTTTTTCCATCGGAAAAAATTTGAGATTCTGCTCTCAAATTTTCCGACAACAAAGTCCGATCAGACTTTTTCCGATCGTGTGTAGCAAATTCCGACGGACAAAGTGCCACGCATGCTCAGATGAAATTACAAGACCAAAGCTATTGGCTACTAGCCTCTACGTAGTCTCGTCGTACCGAACGAACGTCACCACGTTCAGGATGATCGGATTTTGCCGACAACTTTGTCCGACCGTGTGTATGCAACACCAGTGTAGGACAAAATCCGTTGGAAAAAATCAGACGGATTTTGTGGTCGGAATTTCCGACCGTGTGTAGGGGGCATTATACTGTAATGAAATGGTTACATGACCCATTAATGTATTGATGATGGAGTCACGGGCATTTTGTGGGTGCGATGCAGAGACGGGAAGTCCTTCCCTGCGGGGGTGCGCTCCGGCCATTATATGACGAATATATGACGTCACTTGGATTAGAGAAACACACTGATGTCTTTTTGCTACATATTCGTGTGAAAGTGCAAAAAAAAAAAAGGGTGGAGTAATTTGATATTATTATTTATTTGATCACCTATATTCTGCTCGCCGCCAGATGTGCATACCAAGATCTGTCATACAATACAACATTTACGCGCATGAATACCTTGAGCTGTGCTCCCGAGAAATTGTACTTTAAACACATTTTCTGTTGACTTTGAAGTTTTTGTCCTCAAGCGCACTATCAGACTGAAGTGTAATCTACTGACTGCGGGGAATATTAGCTTTAGAACGGCGACGTAAATTGGCAAAGCGCCCCAGTCCATGAAACAGCAACACGTCCCGAAAGGAAGGAGAGATGGCTTTTTGGAAACCTGTGTAGTTCTTTCTGTTAATTAAAACGGCTGCCATTATGGGGGGAAATGATTAATGAAACGAGGAAGTAAATATTTTGTTTAAAGGGCCAATCAGACGGAGCCGTGACTAACACTGAAACGTTTTAGGAGTTCATTAGAACTGAATATAAATATTATGGATGACAAATGGTAATTTCCCAGGATGTGTTACTGGTGAACCTGTCAGGCCAGTCACCAAAGAAGCTGTCAGAAGCTGTCTGCTGTTGCAGCTGGTGGTATATTCTTTTTCTGGGGGGGGGGCAATCCTCCCACCGCCGCCACCCCCCCGGTCAGTCGCTAGGTCGGGTCACAGGCACCATCCCCCGCCCGGTGGTCGTTACCAGCCCCACACTTACCCCATCTAGGCTTCCTCTAGGCGGCGGCTTCCCCTGTGTCTCCTCCCTCCTCGGCAGCCAAAAGGATCGCTTCTCCTCTCGGCCAATCGGGTGACGGGTCTCAGGACCTGCTTCCTGATTGGCCAGGAAGTGAATTAGGAAGACAACAGCGAATATTAATTTGCTATTGTCGCATAAGGTGGCACTGATGGACACTGATAGGTGGCACTGGCGGGCACTGACAGGTGGCACTGATAGGAGGCACTGATGGGTGGCACTGATGGGTGGCAGTGATGGACACTGATGGGTGGCAGTGATGGGCACTGATGGGCACTGATTGGCACCACTGGTGGACACTGATAGGTGGCACTGGTGGGCATTGATAGGTGGCACTGATATGCACTGGTGGGCACTGACAGGTGGCACTGGTGGGCACAGATGAGGTGGCTGTGGCTCTTCCGCTTCGGGACCGAAGACCCTTTCACAGAAGCGGGTGATCAGCTTTTAAAAAAAAAAAAGATTACAGATCTTCTGTTTACATCATGTGATCAGCTGTCATTGGCTGACAGCTGATCACGTGGTAAGGGTCCAGAATCGGCCTCTTACTCCGATCTGTGATCAGCCGAGTCTCATTGACTCGGGGATCACAGAGCACGCAGGCAGCTCACGCACGGGAGGACGTCAGCGTTCCATTCCAACTTTGATGCTTATAAATAAAGTTTGTTCATTGTTTAGCGATGGAGAAATACTTCATCATGTCTGGAGCGCTGAAAGAGAACCTGTTAAAGGAAAAGCAAAGGAAGCAAGCGAACGTACAAAGAAGATTACAAATGCTTCAATCTGATTTGCTCTCGAAATGCAGGCACATCCTTCACATTACATTTAAAATTAAATATATATGTAAAAATAAATCGATTCTTCAACACAAAATTGATGAAATCTTTTCAGGTGCGCCGTGAAAATTTTTAGATTTTTTTTTTTTGTGGTGCGCCGCAAGACAAAAAAGTTTGAGAAACACTGAACTAGATATACTTTATAGTGTATTTATGCCCAAAACTTTTTTTCAAGATAGAACAGGGAAAGGTTAGAACCCCTGTCGGGGGTCTAACTACAATTCGGGGCTCTGTTAAGTCGCGTACACACGATCGGATTTTCCAACGGGAATTGTGTGATGACAGGCTGTTGGCGGAAAATCCGACCGTGTGTACGCTCCATCAGACAATTGTTGTCGGATTTTCTGCGGACAAATGTCTGTTGTCGGATATTCCGAGCGTGTGTACATAAGTCCGGCGGACAAAAGTCCAAAGTACAAACACGCATGCTCGGAAGCAAGGACGAGCCGGAAGCGGTCGATCTTGCAAATTAGCGGTTGTAATGGAGAATTAACATTTTTGACGCGGCAAATTATGAAGTCCCAAAATGCAGCGCACAATTCTCTTCTTTAATGGGATAATAATGAAGCTGATTGGCTGGTGATACTGATGGAGTTTATTGCAAAGAATTTTCAAAGGTTTTTTTTTCTAGTGATATCAAGAATAATATTATTATGCTTTTTTTTTTTTTTTTTTGGGCAACTTACCACAACACCATTATCCTGTAGTTTTTAAGATCAAAGATACAACTATGTTGGTGTCAATTTTACATTGTATTTTTTTAAATGTAACTGCCGACTCCCAAACTATCATTTGAGGTAAAACACACAGCCAAGTATTATTCTACACAATTTTTTTATTGTGCATTAAAAAAAGAAAACAAATAAAATTAGACATGATATCTGCCAATAGAACTTAACCAAAAAGTACATTCTATGCATCCAAAAAATATAGAAAATATACCAAATCAAATCATTATTATCCAACCAAAAAAAAATAAAATAAAAGCCTCATGTATGTGTCCTGCTTCTTAATATAGGGGGTCAGCAATGCCAAGAGTTGGTGAAAGCAGGGGTCCATCATCCGGAGATAATTCCGAAAATCATCCGGATTATTCTCCTGGAGCTCCCGCAGCAAAGGCACATGACATAATTGGTCACCATTAATAAAGCAACCAATTTTTGGTCCAGGAACTCCTCCTCCTGTTCCTGGACTGGACTTGGGTCAAAGCAATAACTCCAAGGCCAATAATAAATTACACGTTATCTCCTCCGATTCCGCAACATGGCTGGTTGACGAACGACCGTTCAGAAACTAACTGAAAAACGTGAAATTAAAAGTGCGAAATGAAAAGCGCGAATCAACACTCAGCAAACTTCTACTAACACGAAAATTAGCAGAAGGAGCCCAAAGGGTGGCGCTAAAGAGCTTAAAAACCACATAGTACGTCACTACATTCGTGTTTGTTGGCCAACAATTCCTCGCCATTTGTATGCAAGTCAAAATCCAGGCACACGCCTTCGGACAAAAGTCTGAGGTTTTGTCTGTGGAAAATTTGATTGTGTGTACGAGGCTTAAGGCTCTGTTCACACCTATGCAGGAAGTGTGTTTGCATTTCCATGCAAAATTTTTCACTTGGCGTTTAGGGCAGCCAGTTCATTTAATGCATTACCGATGAGCATGGGGATGCCATGCGCCTGCAAAAGGGCTGCAGATTTTTGTGCGATTTTGCAAGCATGCAAGAATGTGATGATATTCATAGCAAGATTTCCCCTCACTTCCTGTTTTCTGGGACAAACCTTTACCAGACAGGAAGTGAGGAAAATTCTGCAACAGTGAAAGAGACAGAAATAAAAACATGGAATATGAGGTTCTAGAATTCCCCTGCTTCAACTAAATCTACTTATATTTTGCCTTCCCTGGTTCCCCCCTCTCCATTATCAATGTAGTAATGATATCTTTCAGTAAAACCTTTCCATTTTCATGGCATATCTTATTTTAGACCCAATGATGTCATCGCTGGATCTCTGTGCGTCTCTATCCAACGCAGGCAGACCATTGCTGGTGGGAGGGGCCGGCAGGGGGGCTGTACACGGCTTCCTGATAACATCCCAGCACCCGGCCTCAGGACTCCTCTCAGGACTCCTCAGCCCTGATGCAAGCAGTGGGCGGGCTCTTGGGAGGAGTTATGCAAATATAATAATACCTTGATGGGTGAATGTCAGTCTGGAGGAGTGGGCGTTCCTAGTAGGCCTCATTTGCATGCAGACCACCCCTAGGTAACGCCCACGTGTGATTACTGAGCCTCTGTGATTGAAAGAGCTGAAATCCAATGAATGAAAAAGGGGCGGGACAGGGACAATCAGACTGCAGAGGAAAGGACTAGATGATGCTGGACGGTCCTCCGGCCAAGAAATGAGGCAGGCCTGCTGCAGATTGTAATGCACATTGTGAGAAGCTCACAGTGTGCAGTGAAATTTAGAGCAAGCCATTTCAGTACAAAGAAAGAGTGATCACTATATTACAATTTGAATAAAAATGAATAAATTTGAATAAAGATGTGATAAGGAAATCGTTAAAAAAAAGAAAAAAAAAGAAAAGAAAAGAAAAGAAAACCAGCAACAGACAGCATGGCTTCACAACATAAAAAAACAATCATACATAGAAAACAAATAATGACTTGCAGAGAATTTGAGTAGTACCATCCTATCACCTGAGGGTGTCACTGTTGCTGCAAGTGTTCTTTCCAAGGTCAGTCTGTGGCTGACCTTATATTTAAAAAGCTGAACAGGTAGAGAAAAAAAAAAAAAACAATTCATGCAGGTATATGTTTTTTTTTTTTTATTAAAGCAACTAATGTAAGTACCTACATTTCACTTGGTATCAGGCCTCTGGCCATCTCTGCACACCAGAACTCAGACTGGGAGAGGGAGAAGAAAAAGAGCAACAAGAAGCCAATCAGCTGTGGTGCATTGCTCACGTGTTAACATGGAACATGCTGATAGGAGGAGAGAGAGCAGAGACAGAGAAGTTGAGCTAATCGGTCTACAGCTTCTTCTTCACTGTCCAATGACATGACAGGAGGGGGGCGGTACAAGACCTAGCTGTGTTACCCAATTGACGATTTTGTTCGGTACACAGGCAGTATGGCGGCCTGCCTATTTAAACAAGGCAGATTGCTGTTCTGTCAGTGAAGGGCATTTACTAAGGCTGGAGAGTGCAAAACCAGGCTCACTTCTGCATAGAAACCAGGCGATTTAGTGCTAAAAAATAGTATATGAAAAGCGCCTGTAAAGAGCCTCTCCTGTCACTCCAGTGTGAAAGTCCGAGGGCTTCCACACTTTGCGGGATGTTAAAAAAAGTCCTGCTAGCAGCATTTTTGAGGCAGTTTAGGAGCAGTGAATACACCAGTCCTCCACCGCCCCTGCCCGTTGTAATGAATGGGCAGTGCTGCTGAAGCGCCTGCTAATCGATTCAGCAGCGGCATTTTTGCAGGTGCTTTTAAGCCCTTTAGTGGGGTTAAAAGCACAACACTAGCAGCAGCAAATCGCCCCTTAAACATCGGTAAAGCGCCGCTAAATCTAGCGACACTTTACCGCTACCGCCCCCACCGCCTGTGAAAGTGCCCTAACTATTTAACCGCTTCCCGACCAGCGCACAACGATATACGTCGACAGAATGGCACGGACAGGCATAGGGGCGTACATGTAGGTCCCCTTTAAGATGCCGCCGTGCCATCGGGCTCACGCCGTGCTCCCGCGCCGGTCGGGACCCCCGTGAGGCCGCTCGCGGGTCCCGCGGACTTGATCGCCGTGGGGACACCCGCGATCGTCTCACGGGAAGGCTGAACGGGGAGATGCGGAAATAAACAGCATCTCCCCGTTCTGCCTAGCAACTAGTGACGCCGATCTCTGCTCCCTGTGATTGGAGCAGAGATCAGCATTCACTATCTGACAGCCACGCCCCCCCCCCACAGTAAGAAACACGCCTCTAGGCACACTTAACCCCTACACTGCCACCTAGTGGTTAACCCCTTCACTGCCAGTGTCATTTACACAGGAATCAATGCATTGAAATAGCATTGATCGCTGTATAAATGACGATGGTCCCAAAAATGTGTCAAAAATGTCCGATGTGTCCGCCATAATGTCGCAGTCACAATAAAAATCTCTGATCGCCGCCATTACTATTAAAAAAAAAAAATATTAATAAAAATGCTTTAGAAATATCCCCTATCTTGTAAACGCTATAACTTCTGCGCAAACCAATCAATATTCGCTAATTGTGATTTTTTTTACCAAAAATATGTAGAAGAATACGTATCGGCCTAAACTGGGTAAAAAATAAGTTTTTTTTTATACATTTTTGGGGGATATTTATTATAGCAAAAAATAAAAAAGAATGCTTTTTTTTTTCAAAATTGTCACGCTTTTTGGTTTATAGCCCAAAAAATAAAAACCGCAGGGGCGATCAAATACCACCAAAAGAAAGCTCTATTTGTGGGAAAAAAAGGATGTCAATTTTGTTTGGGAGCCACGTCGCACGACCGCGCAATTGTCAGTTAAAGCGACGCAGTGCCGAATCGCAAAAAGGGGCCTGGTCCTTTGGCTGCAAATTGGTCCGGGGCTGAAAGTGGTTAATTATAGGTATTGGAATTTACATTAAAATTTGGCTGTTAGTGAACGTAACTAAGTTACGAATTATCCGAAATAACGAATGCCGTATCTAAATGAATGGAACGTAACAAATTATTAATAATAAATAAGAATAAAAAACTTTTTATTATTAATTTGTTCCGTTCCATTCGTTTAAATTCGGATAATTCGTAACTTCGGATAAATTCGTATTCATTACGCTCACTAACAGCCAAATTTGCAAGGAAATTCCAATACCTATAATTTAATAATTAGTTATTCTTTAGAATTTTCGGATTTTTTCTTTCTTATTTTTGGATTTTCGAATCTACGAATTTTTTTAATTTTTTAATTTACTAATTGCCATCATAACGAATGGCCCGAAAAAATGAAAAAAATAAATAAAAAAAAAACGAATGAGGCGAAAACATATCCAATAAAAAAAAGATAAAAAAATCTAATTTTTTCATCAATTTAAGCCAATTTGTATTCTGCTACATATTTTTGGTAAAAAAAAAAATGCCAATAAGCGTATATTGATTAGATTGTGCAAAAGTTATCGCGTCTACAAACTATGGGATAGATTTATGAATATATATTTTTTTTTTTACTAAAAATGGTGGCGATCAGCGAATTTAGGTGTCACAACACTGGAGATTTAAGACACCATTTGAAACTCACCTACTACACGAGGTAAAAAGGGAAACACCTTCTTTTGTTAAGCATTATAATGAATTGCACTGATCTACAGTGCCTTGAAAAAGTATTCATCCCCCTTGTAATTTTCCACATTTTGTCATGTTACAGCCAAAAATGTAAATGTATTTTATTGGGATTTTATGTGACAGTCCAACACAAAGTGACACATAATTGTGAAGTGGAAGGAAAATGATAAATGTTTTTCAAAATGTTTTACAAACAAATATGTGAAAAGTGTGGGGTACATTTGTATGGCGCCCCCCGGAGTCAATACTTTGTAGAACTGCCTTTCACTGCAATTACAGCTGCAAGTCTTTTTGGGGATGTCTCTACCAGCTTTGCACATCTAGAGAGGGACATTTTTGCCCATTCTTCTTCTTTGCAAAATATCTCAAGCTCTGTCAGATTGGATGGAGAGCATCTGTGAACAGCAATTTTCAAGTCTTGCCACAGATTCTCAATTGGATTTAGGTCTGGACTTTGACTGGGCCATTCTAACACATGAATATGCTTTGATCTAAACCATTCCATTGTAGCTCTGGCTGTATGTTTCGGGTCGTTGTCCTGCTGGAAGGTGAACCTCCTCCCCAGTCTCAAGTCTTTTGCAGACTCTAACAGGTTTTCTTCTAAGATTGTCCTGTATTTGTCTCCATCCATCTTCCCATCAACTCTGACCAGCTTCCCTGTGCCTGCTAAAGAAAAGAATCCCCACAACGTGATGCTGCCACCACCATGTTTCACGGTGGGGATGGTGTGTTCAGGGTGATGTGCAGTGTTAGTTTTCCGCCACACATAGCATTTTGCTTTCAGGCCAAAAAGCAAAATTTTGGTCCCATCTGACCAGAGCACCTTCTTCCACATGTTTGCTGTGTCCCCCACATGGCTTCTCACAAACTGCAAACAGGACTTCTTATGACTTTCTTACACCAATGTCTTTCTTCTTGTCATTCTTCCATAAAGGTCAGATTTGTGGAGGTCACGACTAATGCCGCGTACACACGGTTGGAATTCTCGTCGGAAAAAGCTCTGATGGTTTTCCCGTCGGAAATCCGACGGAATTTTGCTCAAACTGTCTTGCCTACACACGGTCACACCAAATTCCGACGGTCAATAACACAGCGGCATAAAACACGTTCGACAGCACTATAAAAGGGAAGTTTAATGCTTCCCAGCATGCGTCGAATTGTTTCCGAGCATGTGTCGGAATTTTGCGTGTCGGAATTGCATACACACGATCGGAAAATCCGATAGAAAGGTTTTCCGACGGAAAAATTAAGAACAGGCTCTCAATCCAAAGTCCGTCGGAAATTCCGACAGAAAAAGACCGACGGGCATACACACGGTCGGAAAATCTGATGAATCGCTCCCATCGGACTGTTTCCATCGAAAATTCCGACCGTGTGTACGCGGCATAATAGTTGTCCTGTGGACAGATTCTCCCCGCTGAGCTGTGGATCTCTGCAGCTCCTCCAGAGTTAGGCCACTTTCACACTGAGGCGCTTCAAAACTGCCAGTAAAAACACTGAGCGCTTTTGAAGAGCTTTTCAGGCGCTTTTGAAGAGCTTTCCATTAATTTCAATGGGGAGGGGAGTTTTTCACACTGCCAGCACACTTCCCCAGTGTGAAAGCGTTCATTGATTTTAATGGAAATAAGTTTTCGTGAGCTTTTTAGGCGCTGTTTTTAGCATGAAAGCGCCTGAAAAGCGCCTCAGTGTGAAAGTGGTCTTACCATGGACCTCTTGGCTCTTCTCTGATGAATGTTCTCCTTGCCCGGCCGGTCAGTTTAGGTGGACGGCCATGTCTTGGTAGGTTTGCAGTTGTGCCATACTCTTCCCATTTTCGGATGATGGATTGAACAGAGCTCCGTGAGATGTTCAAAGCTTGGGATATTTTTTTATAACCTAACCCTGCTTTAATCTTCTCCACAACTTTATCCCGGACCTGTCTGGTGTGTTCCTTGGTCTTCATGATGCCGATTGTTCACTAAGGTTCTCTAACAAACTTCTGAGGGCTTCACAGAACAGCTGTATTTATACTGAGATTAAATTACACACAGGGGACTCTATTTACTAATTAGGTGACTTCTGAAGGCAATTGGTTCCACTAGATTTCAGTTGGGGGTATCAGAGTAAAGGGGGGCTGCATACAAATACACCCCCACACTTTTCACATATTTATTTGTAAAAAATTTGGAAAACCATTAATCATTTTCCTTCCAATTCACAATTATGTGCCACTTTGTGTCGGTCTATCACATAAAACCCCAATAAAATACATTTACATTTTTGGTTGTAACATTACAAAATGTGGAAAATTTCAAGGGGTATGAATACTTTTTCAAGGCACTGTATATACAGACTTATGTAGCTTTTTATTCAAGTTTAATCACTGTACCGTATATCAGTGGATGATTTCATTTGCACGTTTTATGTATTTTTATTTTGATCACTTAAAGAGGCACTCATTCAATCTTAAATAATTCTGTAGTATGTATGTATGTGCATCTATGAAATATTTGTGTTTATTTTATACCATTTGCTCAGCACACGTTGTTAACGTTACCTTAACTGACAATTGCGCGGTCATGCGACGATGTACCCAAATAAAATTGATGTCCTTTTTTCCCCACAAATAGAACTTTATTTTGGTGGTATTTGATCACCTCTGAAGTTTTTATTTTTTTGCGATATAAACAAAAGAAATGCGTACATTTTGAAAAAAATTTATATTTTTTTTACTTTCTGCTATAAAACATTCCCAATAAAAAAAATCAAATTTCTTCATCAATTTAGGTCAATATGTATTCTGCTACATATTTTTGGTAAAAAAAAAAAAATCACAATAAGTGCATATTGATTGGTTTACTCAAAAGTTATCGCGTCTACAAACTATGGGATATTTTTATGGCATTTTTCTTTCTTTCTTTTTGTTACTAGTAATGGCGGCAATCAGCAATTTTTAGCGGGACTGCGACATTGCAGCGGACAGATCAGACACCTAACTGACACCTTTTGGTGACCAGTGACACCAATACAGTGATCAGTGCTAAAAAACAAATGCACTATCACTGTACTAATGACACTGGCAAGGAGTTAACATCAGGGGCGTTTAAAGGGTTAAATGTGTTCCTAGGGAGTGCTTTCTAACTGTGTGGGGGAGGTGCTTTGACTGGGGGAAGACAGAGATCCCTGTTCCTGTGTTTCGTCAGATTAGGTAACCCATCGGTATTGGTAACGGAAGTGACGTTTAGTCGCCGCCATCTTGCTACACCCTGCACTCGTCCACAGTAAGGATACAGTGAGAAGGCGGCAAGCGGGCATCTTGTTACACCCACTGGAGTCTTGCATTTTGCACTTATTTTTAACAGTAAACTCGGCTTATATAGTGAAATTCAGTCTTTTGAAATCCCTCAGACTGGTTTGATGTTGATTTTTAAAAGCAGCGGTCTTCTGTCAGATTAGCAAACCTGTGAGATCGGCAGGCTCGCCGATGCCTTTAAAATTCAACATCTAAACAGTCGGAGTTCTGCATTTCACTATATAAGCCGAGTTTACTGTTAAAAATGAGTGTGAAATGCAAAACCCTGATGGGTGTAACAAGATGTCCGCTTGCCGCCTTCTCACTCTATCCTTACTGTGGACGAGTGCGGGGGTGTAGCAAGATGGCGGCAACGGAACGTCACTTCTGTTTACAAAATCTGACGGGTCACCTAATCTGAAGAAACACCTGCTTAGCAGAAACACAAGATCTCCATCTTCCCCTCTCACAGAAGGGTGATCTGCCTTGCTTGCATAGCCAGACCATCGTTCTGCCTCTCCTGAGAACGATTGCGGGGTGCCGGTGAACATCTAGTCTGCTGATTGGCTCCTGCTGTGTCCAATCACTTTGGCAGCGGGTCGTAGGGGGCACGCGCACACGCCCCAGACTCAGTGCATGAAATCACATACAATTATGTGATTCCGTGCAGGAGGGCCGCCCTGCCGCAGTATATATGCATGGGGCAGTCCAGAATTGGTTCAATATTTGATATGTGTTCTACAGTGCCTTGCAAAAGTGTTCACCCCGTTAGGCATTTTTCCGGTTTTGCTGCCTCACAACCTGGAATTAACATGTCTACAACTGTGAAGATTTTTTATTTTTTTTATTGTGACGCAAACAACAAATAGGACAAAATAACAGAAAAAGTCAATGTGCATAACTATTCACCCCCCTAAAGTCAATACTTTGTAGAGCCGCCTTTTGCGGCTATCACAGCTCCAAGTCGCTTTGGATAAGTCTCTATGAGTCTTGCCACATATTACCACTGGGATTTTTGCCCATTCCTCCTCGCAAAACTGCTCCAGATCCTTTAAGTTGGATGGTTTGCTCTTGTGAAGAGCAATCTTTAAGTCTTACCACAGATTTTCTATTGGATTGAGGTCTGGGCTTTGACTAGGCCATTCCAACACATTTACATGTTTCCCCTTAAACCACTCAAGTGTTGCTTTAGCAGTGTGTTTGGGGTCATTGTCCTGCTGGAAGGTGAACTTCGGTCCTAGCCTCAAATCACACACCGAGTGCTACAGGTTTTGCTCAAGAATATCCCTGTATTTAGCACCATCCGTCTTTCCCTCAACTCTGACCAGTTTCCCAGTCCAGACTGCTGAAAAACATCCCCACAGCATGATGCTGCCACCACCATGTTTCACAGTGGGGATGGTGTTCTTTGGGTGATGTGATGTGTTGGGTTTGCGCCAGACATAGCGTTTTCTTTGATGGCCAAAAAGTAAAATTTTAGTCTCATCAGACCAGAGCTCCTTCCTCCGTACATTTTGGGAGTCTCCCACATGCCTTTTCGCAAACTCAAAACGTGCCATTTTGTTTTTTTTGCTGAAAGTAATGTCTTTCTTCTGGCCACTCTGCCATAAAGCCCAACTCTATGGAGCGTACGGCTTATTGTGGTCCTATGTACAGATACTCCAGTCTCTGCTGTGGAACTCTGCAGCTCCTCCAGGGTTACCTTATGTCTCTGTGCTGCCTCTCTGATTAATGCCCTCCTTGCCCGGTCCGTGAGTTTTGGTGTGCGGTCGTCTCTTGGCAGGTTTGCCGTTGTGCCATGTTCTTTCCATTTAGTTATGATAGATTTGATGGCGCTCCTAGGGATCATCAAAGATTTGGATATTTTTTTTATAACCTAACCCTGACTTGTACTTCTCAACAACATTGTCCCTTACTTGTTTGGAGAGTTCCTTGGTCTTCATGGCAGTGTTTGGTTAGTGGTGCCTCTTGCTTAGGTGTTGCAGCCTCTGGGGCCTTTCAAAAAGGTGTGTATATGTAATGACAGATCATGTGACACTTAGATTGCACACAGGTGGACATCATTTCACTAATTATGTGACTTCTGAAGGTAATTGGTTGCACCGGAGCATTTTATGGGCTTCATAACAAAGGGGGTGAATACATACGCACATGCTAATTATCAGTTTTTATATTTCTGAAAATTTGTTTTATGTATATTGTGACGGAACGTCCCTACACTCCTCTTGAGTGCGTTCGTCATGTAGCACTTCCTCCCAGTCTGAATATAGATCCCAGATATTCCAACCGCTCCCAAGCACCAAACGAGACGAGACTTGCTTAGTGCTAGCATGGACTGTTTATTTAGAACCAAAATGACAAGTATTTATATACAGTAGAAGAGGAGACCCCCCCCCCCTGCTCATTTTACTCTAACAATACACCTGTAACAAATTAACATGAGCTAATTAACTAATCTCTTTAAGCAGCCGATGTGACTCTGTGCCCATTAGGATTTCACTACAGGTCAGACTTGTTGTCACCGAGCTTCACACATGTTAGATGCTAATATCATCAACTCCAGCCACCTGTCTGTTGTCTTGTATAATGCAAATGAGTCCAGTCTGTCTTGACACAGATTCTAAAGAGTATTTCACCTATTGTTATATGTGCTAATTAACCCTGCAATTGAATCTGACTAGCACAGATTATAGTGGGGGTTCTCGTTCACCCTGTGCCCCTTAAAATCCAGGGCCCATAATCGGTTGGCAAGAGGTTTGCATCTAGTTCTCTCCAAAAGCCTGTGTCCCGGCTAGGTCTGTCACATATATATTTTTCTAATTTTACTTCACCAACTTAGAGTATTTGTGTTCTGATCCATCACCTATAATTATAATATAATAATATAAGGCTGTAATGTAACAAAATAGGTAAAAAGCCAAGGGGGGTGAATACTTTTGCAAGGCACTGTATTGTGAATAAAATACGGGTTTATGAGATCTGCAAATCATTGCATTAGGTTTTTATGTTTGATTTTACACGGCGTCCCAACTTTTTTTTGGAATTGGGGTTGTACAATAACAGTCTGTACACCTCAACCGATATATCCTACTAGGGCGGCTCCAAGGTAAAACAGAAAGTTCCATTAAAGGGGAACTTCCGCCCCAACACTAAACCACATCAGTGTTTTGAAGATGAAAGATAGACGTGTCCCAATGACTGTTAAACAGTATTATGTTGGAACAAAGAACAACTTGTTCAATGTATCTATTTTTCTGCCTTTGAGGTTATGAAGATTTATGTTTCCTTTAATATGATAATGAAGCAGCATCAGCAAATGACTTTGATAGTACCCACCAAAGGTCCACAAAACGTCATTTATAGTCGCAAGGTGTTTTCCCGGGCACTTCTTGGTCGTGATTTTACAGTTAACCACTTAACCTCCGGAAGATTTACCCCCCCCCCCCCCCCCCCCCCCCATTTTTTTTTACAATACAGCACTGCGTTATTTTAACTGACAATTGCGTGGTCATGCAACGTTGTACATAAATGAAATTTATGTTATTTTTTTTACCCACAAATAGAGCTTTCTTTTCGTGCCATTTGATCACCATTGTTTTTTTTTATTTTTTGCGCTATAAAAACTGACAATTTAAAAAAATATATATATATTTTTTTTTACTTTCTGCTATAAAACATATTGAAAAAATAAATAAATCTAATTTCTTCATAAAAAAAAAAATGAAGGATTGCCTGGTCAGAGAGGACACCACATCCCATTTTTTATGAAGAATACATGAAAAAAAACGGCCAACTGTGGGACTTTTAAGGTGTCAATAAATAAAGAATATAGTATTGTTTAAAAAAATATACTTTATTAATGTCAATAAAAACATTTTCATAAAAAATCCCTTATTTGCATGTCGAGTTTAAAACATATATTTGTACAGACACTACCGCTCGACATGTTTCGCTTTCAGTGAGCTTCTTCAGGAGATTCTAGAGCGCTGTATCAAATGATTACTAAAAAAGTAAAGCAACAACAAAATTGGGATTAATTACTACAAAATTCATAATTTATAATTTATCAATAGAGGTGCCCAAAAATACACACTTATATTTGAATATTTCAAAAAAGAAAGTTTTTACGGTCAATCATTATTTGTTAAGGCATTAAAGGACCTACCAATTATGCAAACTCTAACCAGTATGACGCCTAGGCGTTTTGATTATTGAATAACTCCAAAATGAAAATGTTTTTATTGACATTAATAAAGTATATTTTTAAAAAAAAAATACTATATTCTTTATTTATTGACACCTTAAAAGTCCCACAGTTGGCCGTTTTTTTCATGTATTCTAATTTCTTCATGAATTTAGGCCAATATTTATTCTGCTACATATTTCTTGAAAAAAAAAAAATAATCGTATATTTATTGGTTTGCGCAAAAGTTATAGCATCTAAAAACTAGGGTATATATACTGGAATTTTTATTTTTTGTTATACTAGTAATGGCGGCGATCAGTGACTGATATTGCGGCAGACAATCTGACACTGACACTTTGTGGGAACCAGTGACACTAATACAGTGATTAGTGATAAAAATATACACTGTCACTGTACTAAACACTGGCTAGGAAGAGGTTAATATCTAGAGTGATCAAATGTGTGCCCGACCAGTGTTTATATGTGTACTATGTGGTGCTTTTACTAAGGGATGTGCTTTGCAGGGAAACAAAATCCAGCACATCCCTGCCGACAGGTCTGTTCTGTCTTTCCCCTCGCCAATCAGAGGGTGCCAGCGGTCAGCCATTGGCCGGAACTCACTGATCGGCTTGTGCTGCGACCAATCCCAGCACAAGTGGAGCGCCCCCTACCTGGAAGTGCCGGATCGGGTACTAGGTGCGTAGTCCGGCACAGGAGAGACACTTTGCCGCCGTATAATGTTGTTATGCGGTCGGCAAGCGGTTAAACTACAATTCAGGCACCGACCTGCTATAAGGTGACACCGCCTATTGCTGTCTCCCGGTGTTCCTGCACTGTCTACCCGTCACATGGACATGCAATGGAGATTACAGGAAGTGATGCGGCTGCACATTGCCCAGACATGGTCCACTGATCATCACAATCGGGAAACCTGCCCTGAGAAAATGGCATGCAGCCATCACTGCAGTGCATGTAGACCGGATCTGGCTGCAAAAAGGAGGCTGGAGATCAGCAGCACAAAGATGCAAAAATAAAAAAAAAATGGAAAATTAGAAAAACAAGTACGTTGGATTTAAAAAAATAAAAATGGCAATTGATTTTACAATGCTCTAACACAAGGTTAAAGTATAACTAAAGGCAAAACTTTATTTATTTTTTTCCATTGTGAATAGAGTGGAGAGGGATTAGAACCCCTGTCAGTTTTTATTGCTGCCTGTGTCCCCATTAGGGAGATTTCACCCTCTCTAATTATCCTTTTTACCATTATCATTGAAAGTAAAAAAAAAAAACCTAAATTTTGGGTTGTCCCCCAGAAAAGTAACAGAGGGGAAATCTTCCAATGGGGACACAAGTCCTGGGGATCCCCAAGGAATTCCCTTCATTTGCAGGGATTTTCCTCTCACTTCCTGTTTGGCTATGGGACAGGAAGTGAAGGCAATCTCTGAAAACGGACGTAGGTGGCAGAAAAAAAATCTGACAGGGGTTATAAATCTCCCTTGCTCTATCCAAAATGGTCATACAACGCTGTACCCAAATTATATTTTTAATAATTTCTTCCCCACAAATATAGGGCTTTCATTTGGTGGAATTTGATCGCCTCTGGGATTTTATTTTTTGTTAAAAGTCAGAATTAAAAAAAAAAAAAAAATACAAAACCGTTTTATATCTTGTTAATAAATTTTGCAAACAGGTAGTTTTTCTCCTTCATTGATGTACGCTGATGGTGCTACACTGATGGGCACTGATAGGCTGCACTGATGGGCACCAATAGGCTGCATTGATGGGCTCTGATAAGGCGACATTAATGGACACTAATAGGTGGCACTGGTGGGCACTGATAGGTGGCATTGATGGGCACTGATGGGCCGCACTGTAGGGCACTAATAGGTGGCACTGATAGGTGGCAGTGCTGGGCACTGATCGACACTGGTAGGTGACACTGATAGGCAGCACTACTAGGTGGGACTGATGAGGCACTGATTGGTACCACTGGTGGGCATTGATAGGTGGTACTTGTGGGCACTGATTGCTGGCACTTACGTACTGTGGGCACTGATTGGTGGGCACTGATTCGTGGCACTGGCAGGTGGTACTTCCTCTTTGGGACCGATGTCCCTTCAAACAGAAGCCGTGATCTGATTTTTGTTCTCCACACGCTAGCATGAGAAGAAAAAAAAATGATTACCGATCTTCTGTTTACATCACGTGATCAGCTGTCATTGGCTGACAGCTGATCACGTGGAAAGGGACCGGGATCGGCCCCTTACTCCGATCTGCAATCACCCGAGTCTCATTGACTCAGGTGATCACAGCGTGCGCCGCGCGCGCCCTTCAGGGGGGAGTGGCGAGCCTGCAAAGGGGAGGACATCAATAGACGTACCCCCGGCAAAGCAGATCTGCGCTGTGGCCGTCATTCGGCTGTATCGTGGATCTGAAGCAGTTAAAGGGGTTGTAAAGGTTATTTTTTGTAAAATAACAAACATTGATATACTTACCTGATCTGGGCAAGGGTTTTGTCTCCTCCCCGTCATTAGGTGTTCCCCATGGAGTCGCTTACCATGGGGGCACCCGTGGCACGAGTCCCGATGCTGCGTCCATTGACACAGACAGCAGGACTCGGCCCCGCCCCCCGACTCCTGTGTCACTGGATTTGATTGACAGCAGTGGGAGCCAATGGTATTTGTAGGATTACCAGGAGAAAATAAAATAAAAGAAGCTTGAAAAAAACAAAAAACAAACAAAAAAAAAATGCAGTTACCACACCAAGGACCAGTAAACTCCAACATAATACATTTTTGGCTTTGGGAATAGATACACTATTTATTTTTTATTTTTTCCGGACCGCCCACCGTCGTAATACGTCGGTACTTTGAAGAGGAGTATCGTTGCTATGGTATCCTCTTCTTCGGCGGGCGGTCCGCTTCAAGATAAAAGTGGTCTCTGTGGCGGAAGAGGACCTCCCACCATGCTCCGGTGCCCTCCGCCGCTTACCGGAGACGTCGGCAGCAGCGGAGGCGATCGAATCCTTTCCCTAGCCTGACATGGGGACGAGTGAGGGGAAGATGGCCCCCCACCCGTCTCCATATCATCATATCAGTCAAAACGACACTTCCGCCCATAGCCCATAGCTCTTAACCACATGCCGACCGGGCCATAGCCGAAAGACGGCTACAGCGCGGTCGCCCCCTGGGGCGCGCACTCAGGAACATGGATCACGGTAAACGGCCACTGATAGCGTCCGTTTACCACGTGATCGCTCTGTCAAATGACGGAGCGATCACATGTAAACAAACTGGCGTCACGTAATGACGCCGGTTCCTCCCTCCCCTCTGTGTACCGATCGGTACAGTGAGAGGGGAGAAGCGGAGAGGGGGAGAGATGGCAGCACCGCTGTGGGCTGGATGTGTAGTGCCCACAGTGCTGCTCTGTGACAATACTCTGCCAATACTGTGCAATACTCTGCCAGCACTGTGCAATACTCTGCCAATACTGTGCAATACTCTGCCAGCACTGTGCAATACTCTGCCAATACTGTGCAATACTCTGCCAGCACTGTGCAATACTCTGCCAGCACTGTGCAATACTCTGCCACCACTGTGCAATACTCTGCCACCACTGTGCAATACTCTGCCACCACTGTGCAATACTCTGCCAGCACTGTGCAATACTCTGCCAATACTGTGCAATACTCTACCAATACTGTGCAATACTCTGCCGGCACTGTGCAATACTCTGCCGGCACTGTGCAATACTCTGCCGGCACTGTGCAATACTCTGCCGGCACTGTGCAATACTCTGCCGGCACTGTGCAATACTCTGCCGGCACTGTGCAATACTCTGCCGGCACTGTGCAATACTCTGCCAACACTGTGCAATACTCTGCCAACACTGTGCAATACTCTGCCAGCACTGTGCAATACTCTGCCAGCACTGTGCAATACTCTGCCAATACTGTGCAACACTGCAATACTCGCCAATACTCTGCAATAAATTTTAATAGAAACAAAGAATTTTTTAATTTTTTTTTTTACCGAATTTTCAGTCTTTTTTTATTTAAATAAAATAATAAAAAAAAAAAACAGCGGTGATTAAATACCACCAAAAGAAAGCTCTATTTGTGTGAAAAAAAGGACAAAAATTTAATTTGGGTTCAGTGTTGCATGACTGAGTAATTGTCATTCAAAGTGTGAGAGCACCGAAAGCTGAAAATTGGTCTGTTTAGGAAGGGGGTTTAAGTGGTTAAAGGGCCATTTTTTTCTTTTTGTATTTTTTTTTAAATGACAACATTTTTTTTTTATTGCATTTTAGTGTAAATATGAGATCTGAGATCTTTTTGACCCCCAGATCTCATATTTAAAGCGGTGTTTCACCTTACAAAAAAAAAATGTTAAAAGTCAGCAGCTAAAAAAAAAAGTAGCTGCTGACTTTTAATAAGTACACTTACCCTCCCAGGGCGCCCGCGATGTCGGTCGTCGAGGACGAGATGTCCCTCAGCGATCCGGTTCCAGCGCCGCCATCCTCGGTAAGGGAAGCGGCTTCCCGTTTCCTACTGCGCATGCGCGAGTCGGCGCGCGGCCTACTGCGCATGTGCGATTCCAATTTGTGAATGGGGAACGCGATGTGTTGTGGGACACAGTTCCCATAACACACCGCGCCCCATTCACTAGAAGACGGAAGGAGAGAAGATCACTGCGGCGCTGGAAGAGGCAGATTAGGACGATCTGCCTAGCAACAGCCATTTCTGGTAAGTAAAAAAAAAAAAAATTTTTTTTTTTTTCATTTTAAATTCTTGTTAACATTTTTTTTAAATTTCTTTTTTCAGGTGGACCTGTCATGCTTTTTTTCTATTACTAGGGATGTTTACATTCCTTGTAATAGGAATAAAAGCGACACAAATTTTTTATTTTTTTAAAGAAAAGTGTAAAAATAAAAGGTAAAATAAATAATTTTAAATGTGCCCCGTCCCGCCAAGCTCGCGTGCAGAAGAGAACGCATACGTAATGCCCACATGTGAAAAAATGGTGTTCAAACCACACATGTGAGGTATCGCCGCGATCGGTAGAGCAAGAGCAATAATTCTAGCCCTAGAACTCCTCTGTAACTCAAAATATGCAACCTGTAGAATTTTTTTAAGCGTCGCCTATGGAGATTTTTAAGGGTAAAAGTTTGTCACCATTCCACGAGCGGGCGCAATTTTGAAGCGTGACACGTTGGGTATCAATTTACTCGGCGTAACATTACCTTTCACAAAAAAAATTGGGCTAACTTTACTATTTTTTTATTCAAAAAAAAAAGTGTATTTTTTTTTAAAAAAAACGTGCGCCTGGAAGAATGCTGAGCAAATACGGTGTGACAGAAAGTATTGCAACGACCGCCATTTCTATTCTCTAGGGTCTTAGAAAAAAATATATATATAACGTTTGGGGGTTCTAAGTAATTTTCTTGTAAACAACAAGTCTCAGAAAGAAAAAAAAAACAAAACAGAAAGCTTTAGTGTAAATGGGTACTAAAACGTTAGAAAATTATTATTCATTTAAATAATAAAAATTATATTAGGGTTGAAATAGTTTTTTTATTAAGAACAACATTAAAAAAAAACAAAAAAACAGGAGCATGACATCACATGGTGAAATGGGACAGCGAGACTGCCCAACGGCTATCGCCCATAGCGTGACTCGCGTCGACAAACAATACAACGTAAAAGACTGTGGCGAGCGTCATAATAAACAATCAAATAAAGTTTGCTGATATAAAAAGGAGAGGAAGAGGAGAGATTAAGAAAAAGGAAAAGAAGGGAAAAACAAAATAAATTTAGGAAACAGGAGTAGGGGGAAGGGAGGGGAAAGAAGAGGATAGGTGGGGGGGGGGGGGGGGGGGATCTGCTGGGAAATTATTTGTAAGGAGAAGTTATAGAATAACAAGGGAGAACCATCTCTAGAAGCCATAAAAATGATAATAATAATAATACAAATAATTATAAAGTTGTAGTTACTGTGCACCATGGAGGGGTGGGGGGGAGGGGTCAATACTCTGTGTTATGACCTTTGGATATTGCGATATTGACTGTATGAACATGACAAAAATTATTAATGGAATTTGTATTGCCTGGTTGTTTTCTCATGTTTAGATCTCAATAAAATCCTTTTTTGAAAGGAAAAAAAAAAAAAAAATACCAAAGTCGCACCAAAAGTCGGACCAAAGTAGTGCAGGAAACTTTTCTGAAGTGGCAGCGACTTCAGTAGTATCAGTGGGAACGGCTCTCACATAGACACACATTGAATTTCACATGTCCTGCGACTTGAGGGGCCACAGCTGGGCAAAACCACGTACCGGTACGTGGCCCTTTAAGAGCCCAGCCGCGGGTTGCGAGCGCGCGGGAGCTCCGTGACCATGGCCGCGGGACCAGCGGACCCGATCGGGTCACAGAGCTGAAGAACGGGGAGAGGTCTGTGTAAACAAACCTCTCCCCGCGCTTCCTACACTGCCTGTCACTGATCGACTGTTCCCTGTCATCGGGAAAGCCGATCAATGACGTCAGACGTCAGCCACGCCCCCCTAGTGTAAAAAAAAAAAAAAAAAAACACAACACGTCACACTAACTCCTCCCCGCCCCCTAGTGGTTAACTCCTTCACTGCCACTGTCATTTACATAGGAATCAGTGCATTTAAATAGCACTGATTTCTGTATAAATGACAATGGTCCCAAAAATGTGTCAAAAATGTCCGACGTGTCCGCCATAATGTCGCAGTCACAATAAAAATCGCTGATCGCCGCCATTACTAGTAAAAAAAAAAATATTAATAAAAATGCTATAAAACTATCCCCTATTTTGTAAACGCTATAACTTTTGCGCAAACCAATCAATAATCGCTAATTGCGATTTTTTTTTACCAAAAATATGTAGAAGAATACGTATCGGCCGAAACTGAGGAAAAAAAATGTTTTTTTATATATTTTTTGGGGATATTTATAGCAAAAAGTAAAAAATATTGCATTTTTTTCAAAATTGTCGCTCTATTTTTGTTTATAGCGCAAAAAAATAAAAACCACAGGGGCGATCAAATACCACCAAAAGAAAGCTCTATTTGTGGGAAAAAAAGGACGCCAATTTCATTTGGGAGCCACTTCGCATGACCGCGCAATTGTCAGTTAAAGCAACGCAGTGCCGAATCGCAAAAAGGGGCCTGGTCCTTTGGCTGCAAATTGGTCCGGGGCTTAAGTGGTTAATAGCTTTCTAAAAGCGTAAAAAAAGATAGTTTGGAAACCAATTATTAGCATGTAAGGGGTTCTGACCAGAGTGGATTTAATTTGAATCAAGTCGATTTAAATCACGATTTAAATAAAGATTTAAAAAAATTTGATTTAAATAAAAAAATAATCTCATTTAAATAAAATTTAAATAAAATAAAATCTGATTTAAATAAAAAGTATCTGATTTTTTAGGGGTAAACTGAAATGGCACACACTAGAGCATTTTACTAAAATACAAATCTGATTTAAATTAAAAAAAATCAGATTTAAATCAAAATAATCCGTTTTTTTTATTTATTTTTTTCATAAATCGTTGATTTTCATCCACCCTGGTTCTGACAATAAATATAGACATTTTAGGGGTAAACTCAAATGACGCACACTAGAGCATTTTACTAAAATACATTTGATAAAAATAAAAAAATCTGATTTAAATCAAAAGAATCAGATTTTTTTTTCTTTAAATCATTGATTTTTATCCACCCTGGTTCTGACAATAAATATAGACATTTTAAGGGTAAACTGAAATGGCACACACTAGAGCATTTTACTAAAAAATACATTTGATAAAAAAAAAAAAAAAACTGATTTAAATAATAAAAAAAAAAAACTGATTTAAATTAAAAGAATAGATTTTTATCCACCCTGGTTCTGACAATAAATATAGACATTATAGGAGTAAACTGAGAGCATTTTACTAAAATACATTTGAAAAAAATAAAAAAAATCTGATTTAAATTTAAAAAAAAAATCTGATTTAAATAAAAAGAATCAGATTTTTTTTTTAAATCATTGATTTTTATCCACCCTGGTTCTGACAATAAATATAGACATTTTAGGGGTAAACTGAAATGGCACACACTAGAGCATTTTACTAAAATACAATTGATAAAAATCTAAAAAATCTGTTTTAAAAAAAAAAAGAATCTGATTTAAATCAAAAGAATCATTTTTTTTGATTTTTATTTTAAATCATTGATTTTTATCCACCCTGGTTCTGACAATAAATATAGACATTTTAGGGGTGAACTGAAATGGAGCACACTAGAGCATTTTAAAAAATACATTTAAAAAAAATACATTTGATAACAATTAAAAAAATGTGATTTTAATAAAAAGAATCTAATTTAAATAAAATAAAAAAATCTGATTTAAATAATAAGAATCAGATTTTTTTAATTTTTATTTAAAATAATAGATTTTTATCCACCATGGTTCTGACAATAAATATAGACATTTTAGGAGTAAACTGAGAGCATTTTACTAAAATACATTTGAAAAAAAAAAAAATCTGATTTAAATTTTAAACAAAAAGAATCAGGTTTTTTTTTTTTTAAATCATTGATTTTTATCCACCATGGTTCTTACAATAAAAGTAGACATTTTAGGGGTAAACTGAAATGGCGCACACTAGAGCATTTTACTAAAAAATACATTTGATAAAAATAAAAATAAAACAGATTTAAATAAAAAAAAAATCAGATTTAAATGAAAAGAATACATTTTTTATCCACCCTGGTTCTGACAATAAATATAGACATTTTAGGAGTAAACTGAGAGCATTTTACTAAAATACATTTGAAAAAAATCTGATTTAAATTTAAGAAAAAATCTGATTTAAATAAAAAGAATCAGATTTTTTTTTTTTTAAATCATTGATTTTTATCCACCCTGGTTCTGACAATAAATATAGACATTTTAGGGGTAAACTGAAATGGCGCCCACTAGAAGACATATTGCCATCATTTTTACAACAAGGTACTGTACGCAAAATAATAAAATTTATATGCCATCCTGACGACAGCATTTAGTCGCTGGGCATTACAAAGAGCGGGTTTAAAACGGTTAATGACGACTTAGTAAGAAATAACTATTTCTGAATTGCGGTTTAACCCTAATAAAACCCTCCTTGACCTCTGCGTGGCGGTGCCCCCGTGTCCTACATAGGAGCACCTTAGTACCAGTCTCCCTGTCTGCGGCTGGGGAGGAGGTGGTGGTGAGGGGGGGTGGGGAGCCCTAATGAGAGATGGGGACACTGGGTCCCGCCAGCAGCTAGACTGGCTCTCTAGGAGCCTTGTTCATTCACTGCCCTTGTTATCCCCATTCTAAAAATACTCCAGAACCAATCAAAGAGGCCTTTAAACAAACTCGGCTCCCCCAAAACCACTCGATAAAAAAAAAAAAAAAAAGAAGTGACAAATTAGCAGGGTGGGGCAGTAGCAGGGAGGGGGGGGGGTCACTGCTGTATTATTGGAATACTGAGCAAGGCAAACAGAAAGGCAGTTAAGTCACTATTTACAACCTGGGGGGGGGGGGGGGGGGGGGGGGGGACTTTCCTGCTGTATAGTGTGACACCGCCTGCCAAAAATAACATCCTATCCTCAGGGGTTAAAACCCTCGGAGGCTCCAGCCCTGGGGGGGGTTAACAAGTCAGTCCTCCAGGAATCGCGATGGGAACTTGTTCTGGGAATGGAGCGCATTTTGGAACTTCATGCAGGATCGACGAGTGTATCAATTCTTAGAACATTCACGTCATTATTAATATTTTTCGATCGGCAAATTTCATTGAAATAATACCTGGTGATCCTGCCATGAAGGTCCTTGTGCCGGCCACTTCCTGTTACAGCTGCCTTATGTAACCCTTTTAACATGGGGAGGTCTTGAAATGACTTTCAGGTCCCGGAGAACCCCGGAGATAAAAGTGTTATATCTATAGATCAAAAGACATTTGTGGGATGGTCAGTGTCCCCTTCACATTGGTGGTCAGTGGGAAGAATGTTCCTTACATTTGAGGTCAGTGAGAAGAATGCCCCTTACATTGGTGATCAGTGGGAAGAATGTCCCTTACATTTGAGGTCAGTGAGAAGAATGCCCCTTACATTGGTGATCAGTGGGAAGAATGTTCCTTACATTGGTGATCAGTGAGAAGAATGTTCCTTACATTGGTGGTCATTGGGAAGAATGTTCCTTACATTGGTGATCAGTGGGAAGAATGTCCCTTACATTGGTGGTCAGTGAGAAGAATGCTCCTTACATTGGTGATCAGTGAGAAGAATGTTCCTTACATTGGTGGTCAGTGGGAAGAATGTTCCTTACATTGGTGGTCAGTGGGAAGAATGCTCCTTACATTGGTGATCAGTGAGAAGAATGTCCCTTACATTGGTGATCAGTGAGAAGAATGTTCCTTACATTGGTGGTCAGTGGGAAGAATGCTCCTTACATTGGTGATCAGTGAGAAGAATGTTCCTTACATTGGTGATCAGTGGGAAGAATGTTCCTTACATTGGTGATCAGTGAGAAGAATGTTCCTTACATTGGTGATCAGTGGGAAGAATGCTCCTTACATTGGTGATCAGTGGGAAGAATGTTCCTTACATTGGTGATCAGTGGGAAGAATGTTCCTTACATTGGCGGTCAGTGAGAAGAATGTTCCTTACATTGGTGATCAGTGGGAAGAATGTTCCTTACATTGGTGATCAGTGGGAAGAATGTTCCTTACATTGGTGATCAGTGGGAAGAATGTTCCTTACATTGGTGATCAGTGAGAAGAATGTTCCTTACATTGGTGATCAGTGGGAAGAATGTCCCTTACATTGGTGATCAGTGGGAAGAATGTTCCTTACATTGGCGGTCAGTGAGAAGAATGTTCCTTACATTGGTGATCAGTGGGAAGAATGTTCCTTACATTGGTGATCAGTGGGAAGAATGTCCCTTACATTGGTGATCAGTGAGAAGAATGTTCCTTACATTGGTGATCAGTGAGAAGAATGTTCCTTACATTGGTGATCAGTGGGAAGAATGTCCCTTACATTGTTGATCAGTGGGAAGAATGTTCCTTACATTGGTGATCAGTGGGAAGAATGTCCCTTACATTGGTGATCAGTGAGAAGAATGTTCCTTACATTGGTGATCAGTGAGAAGAATGTTCCTTACATTGGTGATCAGTGAGAAGAATGTTCCTTACATTGTTGATCAGTGGGAAGAATGTTCCTTACATTGGCGGTCAGTGAGAAGAATGTTCCTTACATTGTTGATCAGTGGGAAGAATGTTCCTTACATTGGTGATCAGTGGGAAGAATGTTCCTTACATTGGTGATCAGTGGGAAGAATGTTCCTTACATTGGTGATCAGTGGGAAGAATGTTCCTTACATTGGTGGTCAGTGAGAAGAATGTTCCTTACATTGGGGATCAGTGGGAAGAATGTTCCTTACATTGGTGGTCAGTGAGAAGAATGTTCCTTACATTGGGGATCAGTGGGAAGAATGTTCCTTACATTGGTGATCAGTGAGAAGAATGTTCCTTACATTGTTGATCAGTGGGAAGAATGTTCCTTACATTGGCGGTCAGTGAGAAGAATGTTCCTTACATTGGTGATCAGTGGGAAGAATGCTCCTTACATTGGTGATCAGTGGGAAGAATGTTCCTTACATTGGTGATCAGTGGGAAGAATGTTCCTTACATTGGTGATCAGTGAGAAGAATGTTCCTTACATTGGTGATCAGTGGGAAGAATGTCCCTTACATTGGTGATCAGTGGGAAGAATGTTCCTTACATTGGCGGTCAGTGAGAAGAATGTTCCTTACATTGGTGATCAGTGGGAAGAATGTTCCTTACATTGGTGATCAGTGGGAAGAATGTCCCTTACATTGGTGATCAGTGAGAAGAATGTTCCTTACATTGGTGATCAGTGAGAAGAATGTTCCTTACATTGGTGATCAGTGGGAAGAATGTTCCTTACATTGTTGATCAGTGGGAAGAATGTTCCTTACATTGGTGATCAGTGGGAAGAATGTCCCTTACATTGGTGATCAGTGAGAAGAATGTTCCTTACATTGGTGATCAGTGAGAAGAATGTTCCTTACATTGGTGATCAGTGAGAAGAATGTTCCTTACATTGGTGATCAGTGGGAAGAATGCTCCTTACATTGGTGGTCATTGGGAAGAATGTTCCTTACATTGGCGGTCAGTGAGAAGAATGTTCCTTACATTGTTGATCAGTGGGAAGAATGTTCCTTACATTGGTGATCAGTGGGAAGAATGTTCCTTACATTGGTGATCAGTGAGAAGAATGTTCCTTACATTGTTGATCAGTGGGAAGAATGTTCCTTACATTGGCGGTCAGTGAGAAGAATGTTCCTTACATTGTTGATCAGTGGGAAGAATGTTCCTTACATTGGTGATCAGTGGGAAGAATGTTCCTTACATTGGTGATCAGTGGGAAGAATGTTCCTTACATTGGTGATCAGTGGGAAGAATGTTCCTTACATTGGTGGTCAGTGAGAAGAATGTTCCTTACATTGGGGATCAGTGGGAAGAATGTTCCTTACATTGGTGGTCAGTGAGAAGAATGTTCCTTACATTGGGGATCAGTGGGAAGAATGTTCCTTACATTGGTGATCAGTGAGAAGAATGTTCCTTACATTGTTGATCAGTGGGAAGAATGTTCCTTACATTGGCGGTCAGTGAGAAGAATGTTCCTTACATTGGTGATCAGTGGGAAGAATGCTCCTTACATTGTTGATCAGTGGGAAGAATGTTCCTTACATTGGTGATCAGTGGGAAGAATGTTCCTTACATTGGTGATCAGTGGGAAGAATGTTCCTTACATTGGTGATCAGTGGGAAGAATGTTCCTTACATTGGTGATCAGTGAGAAGAATGTTCCTTACATTGGTGATCAGTGAGAAGAATGCTCCTTACATTGGTGGTCAGTGGGAAGAATGTTCCTTACATTGGTGATCAGTGGGAAGAATGTTCCTTACATTGGTGATCAGTGGGAAGAATGTTCCTTACATTGGTGATCAGTGAGAAGAATGCTCCTTACATTGGTGATCAGTGGGAAGAATGTTCCTTACATTGGTGATCAGTGAGAAGAATGTTCCTTACATTGGTGATCAGTGGGAAGAATGTTCCTTACATTGGTGATCAGTGGGAAGAATGTTCCTTACATTGGTGATCAGTGGGAAGAATGCTCCTTACATTGGTGATCAGTGGGAAGAATGCTCCTTACATTGGTGGTCAGTGGGAAGAATGTTCCTTACATTGGTGGTCAGTGGGAAGAATGCTCCTTACATTGGTGGTCAGTGAGAAGAATGCTCCTTACATTGGTGATCAGTGGGAAGAATGTTCCTTACATTGGTGGTCAGTGGGAAGAATGCTCCTTTCATTGGTGATCAGTGGGAAGAATGTTCCTTACATTGGTGATCAGTGGGAAGAATGTTCCTTACATTGGTGGTCAGTGAGAAGAATGCTCCTTACATTGGTGGTCAGTGAGAAGAATGTTCCTTACATTGGTGGTCAGTGGGAAGAATGTTCCTTACATTGGTGATCAGTGGGAAGAATGTTCCTTACATTGGTGGTCAGTGAGAAGAATGCTCCTTACATTGGTGGTCAGTGAGAAGAATGTTCCTTACATTGGTGGTCAGTGAGAAGAATGTTCCTTACATTGGTGGTCAGTGGGAAGAATGTTCCTTACATTGGTGGTCAGTGGGAAGAATGTTCCTTACATTGGTGATCAGTGGGAAGAATGTTCCTTACATTGGTGGTCAGTGGGAAGAATGTTCCTTACATTGGTGTTCAGTGGGAAGAATGTTCCTTACATTGGTGATCAGTGGGAAGAATGTTCCTTACATTGGTGGTCAGTGAGAAGAATGTTCCTGACATTGGTGGTCAGTGGGAAGAATGTTCCTGACATTGGTGATCAGTGGGAAGAATGTTCCTTACATTGGTGGTCAGTGAGAAGAATGTTCCTTACATTGGTGGTCAGTGGGAAGAATGTTCCTTACATTGGTGGTCAGTGGGAAGAATGTTCCTGACATTGGTGATCAGTGGGAAGAATGTTCCTTACATTGGTGGTCAGTGGGAAGAATGTTCCTTACATTGGTGGTCAGTGGGAAGAATGTTCATTACATTGGTGATCAGTGGGAAGAATGCTCCTTACATTGGTGGTCAGTGAGAAGAATGCTCCTTACATTGGTGGTCAGTGGGAAGAATGTTCCTTACATTGGTGGTCAGTGAGAAGAATGCTCCTTACATTGGTGATCAGTGGGAAGAATGTTCCTTACATTGGTGGTCAGTGGGAAGAATGTTCCTTACATTGGTGGTCAGTGGGAAGAATGTTCATTACATTGGTGGTCAGTGAGAAGAATGCTCCTTACATTGGTGGTCAGTGGGAATAATGTTCCTTACATTGGTGATCAGTGAGAAGAATGTTCCTTACATTGGTGATCAGTGGGAATAATGTTCCTTACATTGGTGGTCAGTGAGAAGAATGTTCATTACATTGGTGGTCAGTGAGAAGAATGCTCCTTACATTGGTGGTCAGTGGGAATAATGTTCCTTACATTGGTGATCAGTGAGAAGAATGTTCCTTACATTGGTGATCAGTGGGAAGAATGTTCCTTACATTGGTGATCAGTGGGAAGAATGTCCCTTACATTGGTGATCAGTGGGAAGAATGTTCCTTACATTGGCGGTCAGTGAGAAGAATGTTCCTTACATTGGTGATCAGTGGGAAGAATGTTCCTTACATTGGCGGTCAGTGAGAAGAATGTTCCTTACATTGGTGATCAGTGAGAAGAATGTTCCTTACATTGGTGACCAGTGGGAAGAATGCTCCTTACATTGGTGGTCAGTGGGAAGAATGTTCCTTACATTGGTGGTCAGTGGGAAGAATGCTCCTTACATTGGTGGTCAGTGGGAAGAATGCCCCCCTTACCAATAGCTAAAGAGATCAGTGGTTACTTATCTGAGAGTCAGAAACTGCTATTTGTGCATGGAAACTCTAGCAGCTTCTGGAGGAACCCCAGGGTTTCACAGACCCCAGTTGAGAAAGGTTCTGGTATAGGGTGACAACGTTCTGTCCTGTCACCAATCACACAGACTTCCAATGGATGCTGTTTCAGCACACACGGTCCACTGCTGTCACCATAATGAAATATGTCTTAAAAAATGACATGCATCCATTGCTGAGGTGTATGTTGAAAGGAGGAAGCTGAAAAAGACTTCAGCAGACAGAATAAAGCATTAAAATGGTGAAAAAAAAAGTAAAGTACGGTATTTTGTTTTAAAAAAATGGCATCATTTTGGAGACACGGTGCTTTAGCAAACATGAAGCCGTGTAGTTAGCATATAGAAATCTATCTGTGGAAACGATATGTGAAGCGCCAAAATGTGAGGATGTGCAAAAATTGCAGTAAAATATATGAATATAAAATTACACATAAAATTTTAAAAGTACAAAAATTAGATAAATAAAGTGCGGTAGTGATGAATGGGGTGGTAGTAGTAACACTAATGTTAAAAGAGTCTCTCTTATTCAAGATGGACTGCTGGAGTGGAGGTATGGAATTTTCTTTTCCAAACGTGGGTGAAAGTGGTATGGAAAGGCATTCAATATACCAAAGTATAAATGCGATCCGGAGACAATATTAATACTAGAAAAAGGTACTTCTTACTGGATGAGGTGGACGCACATTCCATATGGCAGTGAGTCAACAGCGCTTGTGTGTTATTTCTCCCTTTGGATGCTGGTTCCAGGTCCTGCGGATACGTCTTAAGGATAAGAACACGCGACCTCAGGGCATCACCGGCACTTCCAGGGGTAAACACGCGTTGGATCATCCAGTGGACGCACACAATGGTGCAAGGTGAGGAACTTGTATTTCCAGATCATCCAGGATCACATGAAGTAGGACATATTGTGAGAAAGCAAAAAATGCTCCATATGGTGCAGGTTAACCAATATAATTTATTGGAAAAAAAGTCTTACAATGAAGGAGCAAATTAAAAATAGTCCAGTAAAAGATACAGGCTAAAAACAATAAAGGGCAATGTGGATAAAATCAGATAAAATTCCCTACGCGTTTCGACCTAGTGGTCTTCAACAGGGGCATTGCAGACCACTAGGTCGAAACACGTAGGGAATTTTACCTACGTTTGGAAAAGAAAATTCCATACCTCCACTCCAGCAGTCCATCTTGAATAAGAGAGACTCTTTTAACATTAGTGTTACTACTACCACTCCATTCATCACTACCGCACTTTATTTATCTAATTTTTGTACTTTTTAAATTTTATATGTAATTTTATATTCATATATTTTACTGCAATTTTTGCACATCCTCACATTTTAGCGCTTCACATATTGTTTCCACGTTTACTTGACTTTGTTTGTTTGAGTGATAGCAGCTTTAGAAAAGCAATTATCTTCCTATTTTTATTTGGGTTTAGCGCAGTGATATTCCCCCATACTTGCACATCCTTTATAGAAATCTATCGACTCCAGTGTATTTTCTGTAACTTTTAGGTCCCCTTCATACGTATACTTGGAGTCAGTGGGCCCTGAGCACTCCCTTTTTTGAAGCCCTTTTATAGTCTCTGGCTCTAATAAGGTGCTTAAAAAAAAAAAATAACCCTGCCATTGGAATCAATAGTCCGGCGCTCTGATATGTAGACCACAGGGCCGGACGCATGGATTGGGGGGGGGGGGGGGGGGCAGCGCCCGTGCGCCTTCTATGGACGGGCCGCCACTGCTTGGAGACCCTTTACTGAATGTAAAACCTGTAACTGAAGTACATAGAGAGGCAAGTACTGTATATTGACGACTATGCAGCAATTACACAGGACATTAATTCAGAAAATTACCATCTCGTTCAGCAAAGTCTATACGACAGTTTTACTATGCGTTTGCGATTCTGTGCCTGGAATCCTGGGCAGATAATGGAGACAGGTTTATAAATGTCTGCCACAGATTTAGCAATGAAGATGAGAAACAATTTCATGGAGGGACAATGAAGGAGTGGTCAGGGTCAGGTTTCATTCTGCTGCAGTGCTTCTCAAAAAGCATCTGACAGGGAAGTTAACCACTTCAGCCCCGGACCATTTGGCAGCCAAAGGACCAGAGGTCTTTTTTCAATTTCGCACTGCACTACTTTAACTGGTAATTGCGCGGTCATGCAATTTTGTAACCAAACGAAATTTGCGTCCTTTTCTTCCCACAAATAGAGCTTTCTTTTGATGGTATTTGATTGCCTCTGTGATTTTTATTTTTTGCGATATAAACGGAAAAAGAGCGAAAATTTTGAAAAAAAAAGAGATTTTCTACTTTTTGTTATAAAAAAAATCTAATAAACTCAATTTTAGTCAAACATTTGGGCCAAAATGTATTCAGCCACATGTCTTTAGTAAAAAAAATGCCAATAAGCGTATATTTATTGGTTTGCGCAAAAGTTATAGCGTCTACAAACTAGAGTACATTTTCTGGAATTTACACCGCTTTTAATTTATGACTGCCTATTTCATTTCTTGAGGTGCTAAAATGGCAGAGAAGTACAAAACCCCCCCAAATGACCCCATTTTGGAAAGTAGACACCCCAAGCTATTTGCTGAGAGGCATGTTGAGCCCATTGAATATTTTTTTTTTTAGTCCCAAGTGATTGAATAAAGACAAAAATAAAAAAGATTTTTTTTTTTTTCAAAAAGTTGTCACTAAATGATATATTGCTCACACATGCCATAGTTATATGTGGAATTGCACCCCAAAATACATTTTGCTGCTTCTCCTGAGTATGGGGATACCACATGTGTGGGACTTTTTGGGAGCCTAGCCGTGTACGGGGCCCCGAAACCCAAGCACCGCCTTCAGGATTTCTAAGGGTGCAAATTTTTGATTTCACTCCTCACTACCTATCACAGTTTCGAAGGCCATAAAATGCCAAAATAGCACAAAACCCCCCCAAATGACCCCATTTTGGAAAGTAGACACCCCAAGCTATTTGTTGAGAGGCATGGTGAGTATTTTACAGCTCTCATTTGTTTTTGAAAATGAAGAAAGTAAAGAAAAAAAAATTTTTTTTTTTCTTTTTTTCAATTTTCAAAACTTTGTGACAAAAAGCGACATCTGCAAAATACTCACAATACCTCTCAGCAAATAGCTTGGGGAGTCTACTTTCCAAAATGGGGTCATTTTGGGGGGTTTTTATGCCATCTGGGCATTCCATGGCCTCCAAAACTGTGATTGGCAGTGAGAAGTGAAATAAAAAAATTACACCCTTAGAAAGCCTGAAGGCGGTGCTTGGATTTTGGGGTCCCGTACGCGGCTAGGCTCCCAAAAAGTCCCACACATGTGGTATCCCCGTACTCAGGAGAAGCAACAGAATGTATTTTGGGGTGTATCTCCACATATGCCCATGGCATGTTTGAGCAATATATCATAGTGACAACTTTTTGTAAAAAAAATATATATATATTTTTTTTTTTCATTATTCAATCTCTTGGGACAAAAAAAAAAAATATTTAATGGGCTCAACATTGCTCTCAGCAAATAGCTTGGGGTGTCTACTTTCCAAAATGGGGTCATTTGGGGGGGGTTTGAACTGTCCTGGCATTTTATGCACAACATTTAGAAGCCTATGTCACACGTCACCCACTCTTCTAACCACTTGTAGACAAAGCCCTTTCTGACACTTTTTGTTTACATGAAAACATATTTTTTTTTTGCAAGAAAATTACGTTGAACCCCCAAACACTATATATAATGTTAAAGCAAAGGCCCTACAGATTAAAATGGTGGGTGTTGCATTTTTTTTTTTCCACACAGTATTTGCGCAGCGATTTTTCAAACGCATTTTTTGTGGAAAAAATACACTTTTTTTTATTTTAATGCACTAAAACACACTATATTGCTCAAATTTTTGATGAAATAAAAAATATGATCTTAGGCCGAGTACATGGATACCAAACACGACATGCTTTAAAATTGCGCACAAACACGCAGTGGAGATAAACTACATACATTTTTAAAAGCCTTTAAAAGCCTTTACATGATACCACATTAGATTCACGGAGGAGGTCTACTGCTAAAATTACTGCCCTCGATCTGACCTTCGCGGTGATACCTCACATGCATGGTGCAATTGCTGTTTACATATGACGCCAGACCAACGCTTGTGTACGCCTTTGCGCAAGAGAAGGGGGGGCAGGGGTGCTTTTTTTTTTTTTTTTGGTTTTTTTTTTATTTATTTAGCTTTTTTATTTTATTTTTAAACTGTTCCTTCCATTTTTTTTCTTTGTTATGATTTTTATTGTTATCTCAGGGAATGTAAATATCCCCTATGATAGCAATAGGCAGTGACAGGTACTCTTTTTTTGAAAAAATTGGGGTCTATTAGACCCTAGATCTTTCCTCTGCCCTCAAAGCATCTGACCACACCAAGATTGGTGTGATAAAATGCTTTCCCAATTTCCCAATGGCGCGGTTTATATCCGGGAGGGGGGACATTCCCTCCCACTGCTTGTAAAAGCAGTCTAGAGGCTAATTACCCGCTAGAATTGCTTTTACATGAAAGCCGATCACTGGCTGAAAAGAATGATACCAAGATGATACCTAAACCTGCAGGCATCATTCTGGTATAACCATTCAAAGTCCAGCAACATACTGGACATATATTGTAATCTTTTTTTTTTCATGCAGCCTCTTGGCTAAACGAAAAAAAGAGATTGATTGGTGGGTATGCCCACCATTAGAATACCTCCCTTCATCCACCCACTTCTAATGATGGGCATACATGCACCATTTATATATGCCGATGCATGGGGGCATCCTCCCGCAAAAGTTATGCCGTGTACACACGGTCGGAATTTCGACCGTATGTACGTGGCATTAGGAGCCAATCGCTCCTCCCCCCCCCTGCTGCCCCCATGCTTCGGCATATATGCTCTTTTTTTTAACTGTGGTGGTGAAATCACCTCCTACAGTGTTGGAGTCGCGTCTTTATGTATCGTGGGAGCAAACGCTGTTGCTGTCAAGATAAATAAATCCGCGTTGCAACTGAATGGCGCACCTGAAAACAAAAAAATGCTTAACACTAAAACACAGTAAACAAAATTACATACCTGAAAAGCAAGCATGATAAAACATGATAAAACATAATAAAACATTGCAGAATAGAATGGAGTAAAAAAAGAGCAACAATAGAGAGAGAATAGAGTGAGAGAGAGAACAATAAAACGACAACTATTTTTTTTTTTTTTTTTTTTTTGAGATTCACAGGTAAAAAAGCTCCTGACTGAAGCGACTGAATCAAAACGCTACCACAAAAAAACTGTTAGCGATCGCAGGGATCAGGCCTGACTCTGCGAACGCTGCAGTTATGTGTGCTTAGTGTTTTGTAAGTGACAGTGATCGATCGATACTGCACTTGGGTGGGCTGGGCTGGGCGGAGGGGGAAAACGCAGGTGCTAGCAGGTATCTGGGCTGATCCCGCTAACAATGCGGTTTTTTTTGGAACCCTAAACTGCTGGGACGCTAGTATAGATCTGATCAGATCAGATATTGATCTGTTCAGATACTGTGCCACTAAGGGAGGTGTATGCTTTGTGCGTGGGTGTTTGCGGTACTGGCACTAACCTGGGGCGACGCAGACCTTATTTGACCCTAAAACCTAATTGATATCACCCGCCGGGCGATCAGGGGGTTAAACCGTTATTGGGTAATAAATGGCGGGTGCCCTGACAGTATAAAAAACAAGCTAACTAACCAGCGTCACCCGTAACAGTAATACAAAAAAAAACTGGTTACCTAGCGACACTAATGCAGCGATCAGAAAAACGATCGCTTAGTGACACTGGCAAAAGGGGGTGAAAGGGTTAACTAGGGGCAATCAGGGGGTTAAACCTTTATTAGGTAATATATGGGGGTACCTGACGCTATATAAAAACCTGACGGGGAACCTAAATAACGAAATAACTAACTGGCTAACCAGCGTCACCAGTGACAGTTATACAGTGATCACTGGTGAAAGGGTTAACTCTAGGGGCAATCAGGGGGTTAAAACCTTTATTTAGGTTGTAATATGGGGGTACCTGACCTATAAACCTATTTATGAACCTATATAAACATGGCGGTTACCTAAAAAAAAAAAAATGGTTACCTAGCGACACTAATGCAGCGATCAGAAAAACGATCGCTTAGTGACACTGGCAAAAGGGGGTGAAAGGGTTAACTAGGGCAATCAGGGGGTTAAAACCTTTATTAGGTAATATATGGGGGTACCTGACGCTATATAAAAACCTGACGGGGAACCTAAATAACGAAATAACTAACTGGCTAACCAGCGTCACCAGTGACAGTTATACAGTGATCACTGGTGAAAGGGTTAACTCTAGGGGCAATCAAGGGTTAAAACCTTTATTTAGGTTGTAATATGGGGGTACCTGACCTATAAAACTATTTATGAACCTATATAAACATGGCGGTTACCTAAAAAAAAAAAATGGTTACCTAGCGACAGCAGTGACACTAATACAGCGATCAGAAAAACGATCGCTTAGTGACACTGGCAAAAGGGGGTGAAAGGGTTACCTGGGGGGCAATCAAGGGGTTAAACCTTTATTAGGGGGGGTAGGGGGCTACCTTGGACCTAAAACTAACTGCCCTGACAGTTATTACAGTCACACTGACACTAAATGCAGTGATCAGTAAAAAAATGATCACTGCAATTAGTGACACTGTGACTGGGGGGGGAGGGGGTGATCTGGGGGGTGATCAGGGGGTGACAGGGGGGTGGAATATGTGCCTAACTGTACTGGTGTCAGTGTAGTGTTGTGCACTAACCTTTAGATGTTCGCCGCTCGGCGTCTCCGGTCACATAGACCGGCGCACCGAGCGTGACATCACTTCCGCCTTCCTGTCTATACAATAGACAGGAAGGGGAAGTTTTTCATTGGCCAGGAGCGATCGCGAGGGGGTGGCCAGAAACCACTGGCCGTCCCCTCGTCCCGGATCGCTCCTGAAGCGATCCCGACCGTCCCCGCCGGCGGAGGGGGGTCCGATCGGACCCCCCAACCGCCGGAAGAATGTCACGTACAGGTACGTGATTCTGCCTGTACGTGCCATTCTGCCGACGTATATATACAGGGGGCGGTCGGCAAGTGGTTAATGAATTAAACTGAACTCTTATCACAAGTCTCTTTTTGCCTAATGGAGTCCCTTCAGTGGCTCTAAATTGTTTCTATATGTAACCAATACATTTCTTTGGACAATCATATGGGAGTGCAGACGTCAAACTCAATTTTTGTGACTTATCATAAATCTATATCATCATCTCAGGGGGTCTCCAAACTTTCTAAACAAAAGGGCCAGTTTACTGTCCTTCAGATTTTAGAGGGGCCGGGCTGTGCCCAGTGGGAGTTGAAAATGCCCCAGTGTCAAGCTTGGTGGTCAGTGGGAGTAAAAAAATTACATCACCTGTGGTCATTAGAAAGGTGAATTGTGCCCGTGATGAGTATTAGTGATAGGAATACTGCCCCATCATTGGTGTCAGTGGAAGGAATAGTGCCCCAACATTGGTGTCAGTGAAAGGAATAACGTTTCATTGTTGGTATTAGTGGAAGGATTAGTGCACCAAAGTTGGTGTTACTGGAAGGAATAGTGCCCCAACGTTGGTGGCGGTTGAAGAAATATTATTTCATTGTTCGTATTAGTGGAAGAAATAGTGCCCCAATGTTGGTGTCAGTGGAAGAAATAATGTTTCATTGTTTGTATTAGTGGAAGGAATAGTGCCCCATCGTTGGATTCAGTGGAAGAAATCGTGCTGCATTGTTGGTGTCAGTGGAAGGAATAGTGCCCCAACGTTGGTGTCAGTGGAAGTAATAGTGCCCCAACATTTACATCAGTGGAAGAAATAGTGCCCCAACATTTGCGTCAGTGGAAGGAATAGTGCCCCAACATTGGGGTCATTGGAAGGGATAGTGCCCCATCGGTGTCAGTGGAAAGAATTCTGCCCCAATGTTGGTGTTAGTAGGAATAGTGCCCCAATGTTGATATTAGTGGAAGGAATAGTGCTCCATCGTTGGCTTCAGTGGAAGAAATCGTGCTGCATCGTTGGTGTCAGTGGAAGGAATAGTACCCCAACGTTGGTGCCAGTGGAAGGAATAGTACCCCAACGTTGGTGCCAGTGGAAGGAATAGTGCCCCAACATTGGGGTCAGTGGAAAGAATAGTGCCCCAATGTTGGCGTCAGTGGAAGAAATAGTGCCCCAACGTTTGCGTCACTGGAAGGAATAGTGCCCCTACATTGGGGTCAGTGGAAGGAATAGTGCCCCAACATTGGGGTCAGTGGAAAGAATAGTGCCCCAACATTGGGGTCAGTGGAAAGAATAGTGCCCAAATGTTGGTGTCAGAGGGAGGAATGAATAATGTTTTATTGTTGGTATTAGTGGGAAGAATAGTGCCCCAGTGCTGCTGTCAGTGGGAGGAATAGCGTTCCATTGTTTATATTAATGGCAAGAATTATGCCCTCTGTTAATGTCATTGGAAGGACTGGTGCCTCATCATTGGTGTTAGTGGAAGGAATAGTGCCCCATCGTTGGCGTCAGTGGTAGGAATAGTGCCCCAACGTTGGTGTCAGTTTAAGGAATAGTGCCCCAATGTTGGTGTCAGTGGAAGGAATAGTGCCCCATCGTTGGCGTCAGTGGTAGGAATAGTGTCCCAACGTTGGTGTCAGTGTAAGGAATAGTACCCCAATGTTGGCATTAGTGGTAGGAATAGTACCCCATCGTTGGTGTCAGTGGAAGGAATAATGCCCCAAAGGCCAGATAAAGCAAAAGCCTGAATCCGACTCGCGGGTCACAATTTGAGGACCACTGATCTATTTTATTGCTCCTGTTTAGCATTGCTTAGCTGTGAGTATAGAATTGATGATACTATATATGAAAATTCATGCAAAAACCATACTGCGTGGCATCTAAAATGTAACATAGTCATGTGAAAAACCCAATGGAAATTTGATTACTTTTTTCAACAAGCAAACATTAGATCTTCATTCACACAGTGCCTACAGATAAAGGTGATATACCGGTACTTGAATAAGCAAAAGAAAAATTTGCCTTTTCAATCATTCATTCAGCATAAAAAACAATCAATGCACCTCTAATGGTGTATTGTGGGAAAAAAAGTACTTTCTCTGCATCTGAATCCGGTATTGTTCCCTGCAGAAGAAATTACTTCTATACATTTTGTATAACTGTCCACCAGTCTCCAACTTGACCACTTCTCCATACAAAATTCCCCGAGCTGCACAATGTTTGGGGGTTTCCATGCATGAACTGTGCATTATAAGGCGCCCTAAAAAATTTCAGTGGGAATCAAATCAGGGCTTCGACTAGGACAGTACATTACCCTCTACATATCTTCTTTGTGAGCCATTCCTCAGTGGATTTGCCATTGTGCTTTGGATAGATATCGTGTTGAAGGATTCATTTGTGGTTCTTCAACTTCAACTTTTGAACAGATGACCTCACATTCCCATCATGTACACTTTGATATGATGCAGAATTCAATTGCTGACGCAATGACTGAAAGCTGTCGAGGTCCTGAAGCTGCATAGCAACCCTAAACCATAACATTTACACCACCGTGCTTCACAGTTCTTATGAGGTCCGTCTCCTGAAATGCTGTCTTCGGTTTACAGCAAACGTGTTTACTGTTACTGTGCCCAAAAAACTCTAATGCCCCGTACACACGAGCGGATTTTCCATCAGAAAAATCTTGGATGTTTTTTCCGACGGAATTCCGCTCAAGCTTGTCTTGCATACACACGGGTCACACAAAAGTTTGCTGAACTTTCTACCATCCAGAACGCGGTGACGTACAACACTACGACGAGCCGAGAAAATTACGTTTAATGCTTCCGAGCATGCGTCAAATTGTTTCCGAGCATGCGTGTTAGGAAAGCGAATAGTCATTCGCTTTCCTAACACAGCTGAGTGGACTGCGAGCGCCAAGCATGGCGCACGCAGTTCACCTATTTTGCAGCCTTACTTAACAGCTCCGCTCGGGCCGTGGGTTACACAGAGTATCTGACGTCACTTCCGGTTTCCCTCTAGCACAGGGAATGTGCCACAAAGTAGATAAAAATCCTGCAAATGAAGCGACTCGTCTGCAAACTTGTGATTGCATTGATATGGCGCTTCCCACTGTGTCCAGCGCCCGAACACAGTGCACTTAAAGGAATTTTTTTCTTTTTACTGCTGGGGGGTGGGGCGTAGCCCGTGCGCCCCCTATGGATGGGCCGCCACTGCTGACCACCCAATGATAAAAAGTTGGGGTTCCTGGGGACTTTTATCATCAGCCAGCTCTTGGGTTGAATTTGCTTTGGCGAGGATTTCCTCCCAGGGGACATTGAGACATATAATCAGGGCACTGATCAAACCCTGATTACAATAAAGTGCCAGTAATCAGTGCCCATTAGTAATGCCAGTCAGTGCTGGCTATTAGTGCTGCCCATCAATGTCCAACAGTACAACCCATCAATGCCTATCAGTGCCCACCAGTGCCACCAATCAGTGCCCATTAGTAATGCCAGTCAGTGCTGGCTATTAGTGCTGCCCATCAATGTCCATCAGTACCACCCATCAATGCCTATCAGTGCCACCAATCAGTGCCCATTAGTGATGCCAGTCAGTGCTGGCTATTAGTGCTGCCCATCAATACCACCCATCAATGCCCATCAGTGCTGCCTATCAGTGCCGCCTATCAATGCCCATAAGTGCAGCATATTAGTGCCTCCTCATCAGTGCCCATAAGTGCCGCCTCATCGGCACACATCAGTAAAGGAGAAAAATTACTTATTTACAAAATTTACTGACAGAAACTAAGAAAAACAATTTTTTTCCCAAAATCTTTTTTTTTTTTTTTTAAGTAAGAAAAAAAAAAAAACCTACATCTTGTTGTATTCTCCGTTGATGTATATCATTTGTTTTGCTTTCTTTTTCTTCTTTTTTATGTTTAGAATTGTACTATATGTACTGAAACTTCTCTCCCTTATAATCCCTACTAATGCGGCGTACACACGAAGGGACTATCCCGCGGGATTATCCTCTGGACTCAAGTCCAGCGGACAATCCCCTCGTGTGTGGGCGTCGGCTGACTTTTTGGCGCCAAAGTCCGGCGGACCAAAGTTTTAAGTTTGGTTTTAAAATTATCCGCTGGACTTGGCAGTCCGGCGGACAATCCCGCCGTTAGTAGGCTAGTCCGCCGGACTTTTGAAAATGAACGGACTTGCCGCTCATCGGCAAGTCCGTTCATTTAGCACGTGACTTCAGGTTACGTAGCTAGCGTAGGCAGTAAATGCCGCCGTGCTAGCTCCGTAACCTGGCATGGATTTAAAGGGACTCCCCACGCCGAAAAACGCAGTGGGGGTTCCCCCCAAATCCATCTCAGACCCTTATCCGAGCACGCAGCCTGGCAGGCCAGGAAAGGGGTGGGGACGAGCGAGCGCCCCCCCCCTCCTGAGCCGTACCAGGCCGCGTGCCCTCAACATAGGGGGGGGGGGGCCTGGGGAAAGGGGGCCGTGCGGCCCCCCCCACCCCAAAGCTCCTTGTCCCCATGTTGATGAGGACAAGGGCCTCTTCCCGACAATCCTGGCCGTTGGTTGTCGGGGTCTGCTCGGAAAGTCCGGCGAAGCCCCGCTGGAAAGTCCGGCGGATTGTCCGCTGGACTAGGTCCGGCGGACAAAGTCCGCACGTGTGTACGCGGCATAAGAAAATGGACCAATTTAAGAAAAAAAATAAGGTAATTTAGAAATTGATGGCAGCAACACGTCTCAAAAAAGTTGGGACAGGACAACCGTAAGGCGGCATTTTGAACCGCCGCGATTCTGCCAGCTATTTCAAAACGCTCTGGTAAAATGACAAAAATCGCACATTTCAGATGCCCTTCATTTTAATGGCACCTAAAAGCGCAGTGCGGTTCTGCCACGATCGTTGCACGATAAATCGCACTGCAATTGCGGCAAGCAGCATCATGTGAAGCTTGTTGCCCCAAAAGAACGCGATAAGCTTAAAATAAAAAAAATTATTAGTGAAACCCACAATTTTTTTTTTTTTTAATATCATTACTATTCCTTTATATTGTCTTTTGAAATGTACAAATGTAGCAATTTAGAAATGGGATGAAAGGTTTAGCACTGGGAAACACTTTTTGATAGATAAATAGTGCATTTTATATACAACTACACTATATTACCAAAAGTATTGCTTTACACACACATGAACTATAAATTAGAACTATAGGCAAAACTTATTTTTTTTTCATTTTGGATAAAGCAAGGTAGAGTATGAACCTCCGTCAGATTTTTTTTTTTTTCTTTTAGCCATCTGAATCCCATTTGGGGAGATTTTCCTTCACTTCCTGTCCAATAGCCAAACAGGAAGTGAGAGGAAATCCCTGCAAATTAAGGGAATCCTTTTGGGGCGCCCAGGTCACCAGGACTAGTGGCCCCATTGGAAGATTTCCTCTCTATCACTTTTCTGGGGACAACCCAAAATTTGTGATTTTCTTTTACTTTCACTTTCAATGATAATGATAAACATGACAAATAGAGAGGGTAAAGAACCTCAACAGGGCACAGACTGCAATAAAAACTGACAGGGGTTCCACTCTGTCCAAAACTAAATAAAAAGTTTTTCCTTTAGTTATACTTTAGTGCAGGGATATGCAATGAGCGTACCTCCAGCTGTTACAGAGCTACAAGTCCCATGAGGCATAGCAAGACTCTGACAGCCACAAGCCTGACACCCAGAGGCAGAGGCATGATGGGACTTGTAGTTTTGCAACAGCTGGAGGTCCGCTAATTGCAGATCCCTGCAGTTTAGTGGTATCCTAGTCTTAGTCCGTAGGGTTCAATATTGAGTTGGCCCACCCTTTGCAACTATAACAGCTTCACCTCTTCTGGGAAGGCCGTCCACAAGGTTTAGGAGGGTGTCTATGGGCATGTTTGACCATTCTTCCAGAAGGGCATTTGTGAGCTCAGGCAATGATGTTGGACGAGAAGGCCTGGTTTGCAGTCTCCGCTCTAATTCATCCCAAAGGTGTTCTATCGGGTTGAGGTCAGGACTCTGTGCAGGCCAGTCAAGTTCCTCCACCCCCAAACTCGCTCATCTATGCCTTTATGGACCTTGCTTTGTGCACTGGTTGCGCAGTCATGTTGGAACAGGAAGGGGCCGTCCCCAAACTGTTCCCACAAAGTTGGGAGCATGAAATTGTCCAAAATGTCTTGGTATGCTGACGCCTTAAGAGTTCCCTTCACTGGAACTAAGGGGCCAAACCCAACCCCTGGAAAACAACCCCCACACCATAATCCCAGTTGGGAGCTATGCCATTGGGTCCTACTGCGGTTAGTCAAATCCAGTCACAAGGTAGCGGGGGACGGGGGCCGAAATGCACTGCGTGTGTCAATAGACTCACACTCTGCAGCTTGGGATCGAGCCTGCACGAGTTCCCCCATAGCACGCAGCTTGCTATGGGGGTACTTAGCAGAGGGGAGGAGCCAGGAGCGCCGCCGGAGTGAGGCCAGAAGAGGAGGATCGGGGTTGCTCTGTGCAAAACCATTACACAGAGCAGGTAAGTATAATTATAGTTATTTAACCACTTCAGCCCCAGAAGAATTTACCCCCTTCCTGACCAGAGCACATTTTGCGATTCGGCACTGCGTCGCTTTAACTGACAATTGCGCGGTCGTGCGGCTTGGCTCCCAAACAAAATTGAGGTTCTTTTTTTCCCACAAATAGAGCTTTCTTTTGGTGGTATTTGATCACCTCTGCGGTTTTTATTTTTTGCGCTATAAACTAAAAATAAGAGCGACAATTTTGGAAAAAAAATGCATTAATAAATATCCCCCCAAAATATATAAAACATTTTTATTTTTCCTCAGTTTAGGCCGATACGCATTCTTCTATATATTTTTGGTTAAAATAAATCGGAATAAGCGTTTGATTGGTTTGCGCAAAAGTTATAGCATTTACAAAATAGAGTTTTATTATTATTTCCCTGAAAATAAGACCTAGCGTTATTGTCAGTGATGGCTGCAATATAAGCCCTACCCCCCAAATAAGCCCTAGTTAAAGTCCTTGTAGGTCTTATTTTCAGGGCAGGGCTTTTTTTCGGGGGAAACAGGGTAGGGCTTATTTGGGGGGTAGGGCTTATATTGCAGCCATCACCGACAACCACGCTAGGTCTTATTTTCGGGGAAACAGGGTATTATTATACATGATTTATATAGCACCAACAGCTTACGCAGCGCTTTACAATGTATAGGGGGACAACACACAAGTACAGTACAGTTTTATGGCATTTTTTTAAATTATTATTTATTTTACTAGTAATGGCGGCAGTCTGCGTTTTGTATCGTGACTGCGACATGGTGGCGGACACATCGGACATTTTTGATACATTTTTGGGACCATTGTCATTTATACAGCAATCGGTGCTATACAAATGCACTGATTCCTGTGTAATTGACACTGGCAGTGAAGGGGTTAACCACTAGGGGGCAGTTAAGTGTGTCCTGAGGAGTGTTTCTAACTGTGGGGGGGGCGTGGCTGCGTGTGACACATCACTGATCTCTGCTCCCGAGCAGAGATCAGTGACAGTGTCACTAGGCAGAATGGGGAGATGCTTGTTTACATTAGCATCTCCCCGTTCTTCCTCTCCGTGAGACGATCGCGGGTATCCCCGCAACGATTGAGTCCGCGGGACCCGACTCACGGAGCTTGCCGCGCGCGCGCCGCCTCTTAAAGGGCAGCGTTCGGGTACGTTAGTTTGCTTGTACGTGCCCGCCTGCCGCAGTATATCTGCGTGAGCCGGTCGGCAAGCGGATCAAAAATAAAATTAATTAGTTATAAAATAAAAAAAATGCTTGAACCTTTACCATCACTTTAATGTCTCCTTTTGTTGTATCGGAGGCATGGCGGTAATGACGGCAGCTCTATTTTTTTTCTCCATTTCCATATAAATGGAAGGAAAATGTACAAATCCTGCAGCTGCATAGAACTCTGTTATTACCTCGGTCCGCGCCGCTCGCACGGGACAGGAGATTAAACTTGTTTTTCATTTTTTTCTTCCCCTATAAATCCAAAAATAGAGAATCCACAAAGTCTCTTTTTTCGGCGTGTGCCGAGAACCCAGGACATTTCTAATGCGTATAGATCTGACCTCGTTAGCTTCCTGCGAGTGTTAATTTTTCATGGTAATTTTCTCGTTCGCTGGAAAAAAAAAACACATATCCGTTACAAATCATTTGCTGCGTTTAATAGGCGCACGTTTTTTTTTTGGGGGGGGGGGGGGGGGGTAATAGGTTGAAAGTTCTTGTACTTTTCTTATTTTTATCAGCTTTTAAAAAAAAAAAAAAAAAAAATTGATGTTGGTAAAGAGAAAAAAAAACACACTCGCACAGATTTGCGTCTGTATTTTTCCGTAAAGGCGGAACACGGAGCCATAATTATAACACGGTTCTGTAGCATGCCGGCTCGCTCTGCGGTTTGAAAAAAAAAAAAGCGAACGGTCGCCACACCCCTCGCCTTCGAGTATAGACAGAGGGGAGAGAGCCGGGGAGGACTGCAGATGTTGAGTTAAAGTTCTTCCTATACTTCACTGAAATCTCCAGGAGCTTATCCAATATTAAAAGGCAAATCAATAAAAATCAAAGCCGAAGTTTAATTGGGTTATAGTTTGCCATACCCTGGTTTATTCCCACGACCCCCCCTTCCCCCAAACTCCCCCCCCCCCCCCGCATACATTTTTAAATAAAGTTTTTATCTTTATTATATACCATAGAGTGGACCTAGAGATGACATCACTGGTTTTCTGACCGTTTCTGTGCAATGCAGGCGGATCATGGTTGGTGGGAGGGGCCAGCAGGGGATTGTCCAAACACTATGGGGGGGGGTTACTAAAACCGGAGCACCCAGAATCTGGTGCAGCTGTGCATGGCAGCCAATCAGCTTCTAACTTCAGGTTGTTTGATTAACCTTTAACAATAAAATCTGGAAGCTGATTGGTTACTATGCAAAGCAGCACCATATTTTGCACTCTCCATGTTTAGTAAATACCCACCTATATTACCAAAAGTATTGGCCTAGCTCCCAACTGTCCCTGATTTCGAGGGACTGTCCCTGATTTCGAGGGACTGTCCCTGATTTCGAGGGACTGTCCCTGATTTGGAGCAATGTCCCTCTTTCCTCCTCATTTGTCCCTCATTATTTATTTTCATTCTATATAGTTGTATATAAAATGCACTTTTTATCTATCAAAAAGTGTTTTCCAGCGCTAAACCTTTCATCTGATTTCTAAATTGCTGCATCTGTAAATTTCAAAGGCCAATATAAAGAAATTGTAGTGGTAAAAAAAAGCACTTGTGCGTTTAACCAATCTTGTTTTTTTTTGTACAATTCTCCTTTAACCGCTTCCCGACCGGCCACTGCATATATACGTCAGCAGAATGGCACGGGCAGGCAAAATCACGTACCTGTACGTGATCGTGCATTTGCCTGCCCGTGGGTCGGGAGCTCCGTGACCCCGGCCGCGGGACCAGCGGACCCGATCGCCGCTGGTGTCCCGCGATCGGGTTACGGAGCTGAAGAACGGGGAGAGGTCTGTGTAAACAAACCTCTCCCCGCGCTTCCTACTCTGCCTGTCATTGATTGGCTGTTCCCGGTCATCGGGAAAGCCGATCAATGACGTCAGACGTCAGCCCCGCCCCCTAATGTAAAAAAAAAAAAACACACACGTCACAGCCCATAACCCCTCCCCTCCCCCTAGTGGTTAACCCCTTCACTACAACTGTCATTTATACAGGAATCAATGCATTTAAATAGCATTGATTGCTGTATAAATGACAATGGTCCCAAAAATGTGTCAAAAATTTCCGATGTGTCCACCATAATGTCGCAGTGACAATAAAAATCGCTGATCGCCGCCATTACTAATAAAAAAAAAAATATTAATAAAAATGCTATAAAACTATCCCTTATTTTGTAAACGCTATAACTTTTGCGCAAACCAATCAATAATCGCTAATTGCGATTTTTTTTTACCAAAAATATGTAGAAGAATACGTATCGGCCTAAACTGAAGAAAAATTTTTTTTTTTTTTTTATATATTTTTTGGGGATATTTATTATAGCAAAAAATATTGCATTTTTTTCAAAATTGTCGCTCTATTTTGTTTATAGCGCAAAAAAAAAAAACCGCAGGGGCGATCAAATACCACCAAAAGAAAGCTTTATTTGTGGGAAAAAAAGGGCGCCAATTTTGGTTTGGAGCCACGTCGCACGACCTCGCAATTGTCAGTTAAAGCGACGCAGTGCCGAATCGCAAAAAGGGGCCTGGTCCTTTGGCTGCCAATTGGTCCGGGACTGAAGTGGTTAAGGGGGCGTGGTAAGGGGTGTGTCCTATGCCTGCATACTTTTGCTGATAGGTGTCCCTCATTCCCATCTCAAAAAGTTGGGAGGTATGAGTATCGGGACGCCTGTCTTTACACACGCACATGAACTCTAATAATGGTCTTAGTCCGTAGGGTTCAATATTGAGTTGGCCCACTCCTTGCAGCTATAACAGCTTCAACTCTTCTGGGAAGGCCGTCCACAAGGTTTAGGAGTGTGTCTATGGGAATGTTTTACCATTCTTCCAGAAGAGCATTTGTGAGGTCAGGCACTGATGTTGGACAAGAAGGCCTGGCTCGCCGTCTTCGCTCTAATTCATCCCAAAGAAGTTCTATGGGGTTGAGGTCAGGACTCTGTGCAGGCCAGTCAAGTTCCTCCACCCCAAACTTGCCCAATACTTTTGGTAATCTAGTGTATCTTTCTGAAAGAAACAGCAGACCACCCCAGGTAACAACCTGTTAGGCTCAGCCCTCCATGGCTGAAAGAACTGAAATTCAATTAACTAAACAGGATGGACAGTCAGGTTGGGGGAACCTCCATGACTGAAGGACCTGAAAACCAATGACTGAAAGGGGCGGGGTCAGGGACAGTCAGGCTGGGGAGGAAAGAGCTAGATGATGCTAGAAGTACTCCAGCCAAGAAATGAGGCGGGCTCGGTCTGACTTGCTGCAGCTTCTAATGCACAATGTGAGAAGCTCACAGTGTGCAGTGAATTCAGGGTAAGCCGTTTCAGTCCAGGAGAGGAGCCGTTAAACAACATGCGAGATTGAAGGAAAGTTCAGCTTTAAATGAGAACATCTGCTTATATCATGTCATATTCAAACCATAACAAGTTCCAAATATAGTACCTGTTGGGATTTGAAGATTCCCCATCCTGGCAGCAGAAGTTTGAAAATTTTACAAGTTACTCACTGACATACTGCTGGTGTGTGAGAGATAACATCATAATCAGTGATGGCTTTCTTCTGCTAAAGTCATACTTAAGTCTTGTTTTTTTTTTTTGTTTAAAAATAAACATCTTATATTTACCTCCTCTGTGCAGTTGGTTTTGCACAGAGCAGCCCCGGTCCTCCTCTTCTGGGGTCCCCCGTCAGACACTCCTGGCCCCTCCCTCCTGCCGAGTGCTCCCACAGCAATCAGCTTCCTATTAGGGCACCCGAGCCACTGCTCTGCATGTCCATTCCATTCAGACACAGAGCTGAGGCTTGGCCCTGCCCCCTCTCTCTCTTCTCATTGGCTCACTAACTTTGATTGGTTCCCGCTGCTGTCTCAGCCAATGAGGAGGGAGAGTCCCTATTACAGATGTACTCGTTATTTACCAGGCCATACACTACACGAGGAGTGCGATAGTAAGGGGTCCGGAGTGGTGGCAGGCGACACCCGCGGGGGAAAATAAAAGTGATCAGTTGGCTCTATAGCCGCACAGATCACTTTTACACAAATGCCCGGATCCAGTCGAACAACACAGAAACAAGCTCACAGTTGCTACAGCAGCCAAAAGCTTGTTTCAACCTCTCACTAGATAGATATGCCCAAAATGCTGAACTAGCAAAAGCCCATAGAAAAAAAAATGACACGGCCATCTCTAGCTGGCTTTGACCCGTTTATTTTTTCCCCCATTGTGAATGGAGGAATCCCCCCACCACTGAGACATTGTATTGTAACAGCAGCACCTATAACCTTCACAATAAACTGATATATGGCTGCAGCTGAGAAGCGGCAGCCACTGAGTGATACAAGTTCTTCCAGCTTGTCGCTTTGACAGAAGTTGCTCAAACGATTGACTTCTGTCAAGCAGGATGTCCAAACAAACACAGATAGAAATTTTGTTGACCCCCCCCCCCCCCCCACAGCTGAAGAGACAAATTTCGATCAGTGTGTGACCACCTTAACCACTTCAATACCGGGCACTTTCCCCCCTTCCTGCCCAGGCCAATTTTCAGCGCTGTCGCACTTTGAATGACAAATTGCGCGGTCATACAACACGGTACACCATCTACATTTTTATCATTTTGTTCCCACAAATAGAGCTTTCTTTTGGTGGTATTTGATCACCTCTGGTTTATTTTTATTTTTTTTCAATTTAAAAAGACCGAAATAAAAAAAAAAAAAATACAAAACCGTTTTATATTTTGTTAATAAATTTTGCATACAGGCAATTTTTCTCCTTCATTGATGTACGTTGATGAGGCTGCATTGATGGGCACCGATAGGCTGCACTGATAAGGCAGGACTAATAGGCGGCACTGGTGGGCACTGATAGGTGGCATTAGTGGGCACTGATGGGCCGCACTGAAGGGCATTGATAGGTGGCACTAATAGGTGGCACTGATGGGTGGCAGTGATGGGCACTGGTAGGTGACACTGATTGGCACCACTGGTGGGCATTGATAGGTGGCACTCATGGGCATTAATAGGTGGCACTGATTGCTGGCACTGTTATGCACTGGTGGGCACTGATTCGTGGCACTGACAGGCGGTACTGGTTGGCACAGATGGGATGGTTTTGCCTCTTCCTCTTCGGGACCAATTCCCTTGGACCAATTACTGATCTTCTGTTTACATCACGTGATCAGCTGTCATTGGCTGACAGCTGATCATGTGGTAAGGGGCCGGTATCAACCCCTTACTCCGATCTGTGATCATCCAAGTCTCACTGACTACACCTGCAGGAGGAGCGTGAAAAGGGGAGGACGTCTATTGATGGCCTCCCAGCAAAATAGGTCCGTGCTGTACCGGTTATTTGGCTATAGCGCTGATCTGAAGGGGGTTAATGCAGGGGTCTTCAAACTACGGCCCTCCAGTTGTTCGGGAACTACAATTCCCATCATGCCTAGTCATGTCTGTGAATGTCAGAGTTTTACAATGCCTCATGGGATGTGTAGTTCTGCAACAGCTGGAGGGCCGTAGTTTGAGGATGCCTGGGTTAATGTCTTTCAATCATGGAAGCTCAGCATCACATGCAAACTTTACTATGCAAATACCGTCTGCCTAAGAACACCCACTACTTCAGATGTTCCACCCATCAAGGCATTTTGAGATTTGCATAACCCCTCCCAAGAGCCCGCCCACTGCTTGCATTAGGGCTGTGGACTCATGAGAGGAGTACTGAGGCCGGGTGCTGGGATGTTTTTTTAGGAAGCCATGTACAGCCCCCCCTGCTGGCCCCTCCCACCAGCTATGATCTATCTGCATTGCATAGCGAAGCACAGAGACGCAGTGATGACATCATTGGGGCCTGTGAAGAAAACATAAGGGCTTCAATTAAAAATGTCATCGGTGTGTTTTTATGAGGATGAAGGGAAGACAAATAAATAACCAGATAAAGCGTCAGCTTTATAGCTCAGATATAGTGAATTGACATCAATGTTTCCATGAATATTATTTTTAGCAATAATGCCAACCAACAATTCCTTTAATTAGAACCTCCTCGCTCTCACTGGATGGGACAAGATCTGTAGCAGGCAGATCAGAATCACATACTGTTGTATCTTAGAAATAATCACCTATCGTGTATGTGCTGCTGCTTAACCTCCTGCTGAGCATGTAAACGCATGTGTGTGTGGTGGCAAAGAAGGCGGGCTTTAACGGGCACATGCCGTACGTGCATCCATGGGTGGCAGAGCTTTCTGTGCTCAGAGCTCAAAGGGGTTGCAAACCTTCATGGTTCATTCTATGCATTGAGGTGAAAAACCTCTTGCAGTTCAGCAGCCCCTCCAGTTACCTGAAGCCTCTTTTTCTCGCGCCGGGGACAAGCACACCAGCTCTAGCTGGTGTCTCGTGTCCTGATTGGCTAGATTAATAGCAGTGCAGCCGTTGGCTCCTGCTGCTGTCAAATTCAATGATGCGGGCGCCAGGGGGCGGCGGGGCCGAGTCTGGCATTCTTGTCTACAGATGCAACTCCTGGACTCGGGAGCGCCCCCCCTGAAAGGTAACCCCCTCTGGGAAGCGCTTCTCTGAGGGGGTTATCTAATGCGAGGAGCCGTGGGGGGGGGACCCCAGAAGAGGAGGTTCGGGGCCACTCTGTGCAAAACGAGCTGCACAGTGGAGGTAAGTATGATATGTTTGTTATTTTTAAACCAAAAAAATAAAAACTTCAATCCCAGAACAGTGACTGAGCTATCCAACACAGCTACCAGTATCTAGTAATGATCAGGAGGCAGCGGGACCAGTTCCCTATCACGTGACCACTGTGATAGCCAATCACAGTGGTCACATGATCAGACAGTTAAAGGAGTTGTATGCATTAAGGTGAATAAAAACCTTCTGTGCTGCAGCAGCCCCCCCCCCCCAGAGCCCCCCCTTTTCTCATCAGAGCCCGATCGTTCCAGCATTGAGGACGAGCAGAGGAGCTCTAGCTGATGTCTCAGCTCCTCATTGGATAGATTGATAGCAGCAGGAGCCATTGACTCCCACTGCTATCAATCTAATCTAGTGACACGGGAGCTGGGGAGGGCGGGGCCAAGTCCTACTGTCTGTGTCATTGGACGCAGCAGCAGGACTCGGGAGTGCGCCCGCATGAGTGTCTCCATGGAAAGCGGCTCTCCGTGGGGGCACTCCATGAAGAGAAAAGAAGGATCGGGGCCACTTTGTGTAAAACCCTTGCACAGAGCAGGTAAGTTTGACATGTTTGTTATTTAAAAAAAAAAAAAAACGAGCCTTTACAATCACTTTAAAAGGGACTCCGGCGGCTGGGCGGGAGGTAAACAATAAAGCATGGAGCACTGGGACGGTTTACAAAAATGGTTGAAATTTATTGACAGCATTATAAAATCAGAAAGTTTCTACAGATCTTTAAGAAATATGAAGCTATACATAATGTTCCTTAGATTTATACATGCAGGCCTGCGTTCTTTCATAATTAGAGAAGGATAAGTTCACCTTTATGAAATACATTTTTTTAAATGTAAATATTTTTGTGGGAAAAACATGGGCATTTATTATGTTTCCACAGGAGCCTGTGTCACGTCACATTCGGCTACCCATCACATTTTGCTACCCCGCTGGATTGCGCAGGCGCGACGCCACCATATGCGTTTCAACACTGTTGTAAGACCACTTTGCCACAGGGCCCCTCACCACGCTTTTGGGCACGGCCTCGCTTCACTCTGCATAATTATAATCCAACTCTATGTCCACTTGGATGGTGGGGGCTTGAACCTGGACTCAGGGGTGTGGCCACAAAATTCTGGGCAATCGCAGATCGCCACAGTGTTGGAATGCATATGGCGGCGTCGCGCAGTCCAGCGGGTAGCCAAACGTGATGGGTCGCCATATGTGACGAAACACCTGCAGAGAATTACACCATGCTCTATGGATTGCGGGTGCAATGTCATGCTCCTGCACACACTGTGTCCATACAGTTATGGCCAAAAATATTGGCACCCCTGCAATGTGGTCAGATAATACATCATTTCGCTCAGAAAATTGTTGCATTTACAAAGGTTTAAAGCGGAAGTAAACCCATCGATTTAACCGTTTAAAAAAAAAAAAAACGCATGCCGGAATGCTAACTGCACATTGGCTGTGCTCTCAACCAAACAGTCAAACCATCCAATGGCTGGTGTCATAACGGATCACATGTGCAGCACTGTGGCAGTTGAAGATTAAACAGAGGCAAAGATGGCAGCTTCCTTGGCTTAAAACGATAGGGGGGTTTACTTCCACTTTAAGGTTGGACCGTGTGCATGGCATTATGAAATCTGAAGACTACCAAAGAATTCTGGGGTGCAATGTAGGGCCCAATGTCAGAAAGTTGGGTCTGTGTCAGAGGTAGGGTTGCCACCTCATCCCTTTAAACCCAAACACATATGAATTACACGGGTTCTGTGGATGATTAAGGTGGTCATTACACTCACTTGGTGCCTTAGCTGCAATAAATTAGCCTCACAACCTGTGTAATTCATATGTGTTCGGGTTTAATGGGATGAGTTGGCAACCCTAGTCTGAGGTCATGGGTCTTACAGCAGGACAATGACCCAAAACACATGTCAAAAAAGCACCCAGAAATGGTTTAAGACAAACCACTGGAGAGTACTGAACTGGCCGGCAATGATTCCAGAACTAAATCCAATAGAGCTCCTGTGGAGGGATCTCAAAACAGCAGTTGGGAAAGAAACCCTTCCAGTTTGAGAGGCCTGGAGCAGTTGGTGAAGAGTGGTCCAAAATTCCAGTAGAAGGTGTAAGAAATTCATTGATGGTTACAGAAATCAATTGATTTCATTAAATTTTTCCAAGGGGTGCGCTACCAATTATTAAATTGAGGGTGCCAAAAATGTAGTCCATTCCATTTTTGGAGTTTTGCGTGGAATGTGTCAGATTTGGCCTCTTGTTTTTCCACTTTTTTGTATCATACCAATACAGGCAAAAGAAATAAAACACGAGAATGCCTAAACATTTGTAATTGCAACAATTTTCTGAGCGAAGTGGTACGTTATCTGACGGAAATCATGGGGTGCCAATATTTTTGGCCATGACTGTACCTCTGTACAGACTGTCAGCTTCAGAGCTGTAGGAAGTGCGACTATAAGCGCACTGATCAGCACATTCGTAGTCCATAGAGAACTACAAACCCTCTGCCGCGGTGGCAGACAGGACTTGTAGTTGATCCTTGTAAATGAAATGACGCAGCTGTGCGGGCGGAGCCCCACGCAGCCAATGCGGATTTCAAATATAACAGTGGCTGTGGGGGAGAGGAACCCCTGCCCGTTGTCATTGGGTAAGGGGGGCAGCTTGAACATGTTACAGGTAACACCTAAATACGGGTGTAACCTGTAACACGTTCAAAAGGTGAACCAATCCCTTAGGGTGAATTTTGCTGAATCACCTGTCACCAACAAGGACACACAGGAATCTATGCATTCACACTGCAACACACGCATTTTATCGCAGCACACCGTGTTCAATTGCATGGCAATGTATGCTAGTGGAGTGCATCGTACATTGCCATCAATGAAGTGTATGCTTTGTACACTTCAAATAAAGTCTATACATAACCCAAAAAAAAAGGGAGTTGAGTAACGTTCTGGATCGCACACCACACTGCCCCAACGGCAGCCGGCAACGGAGAGCTGTTGAAGCCATATAGTGCTCCTGCAGGTCTCTATTGTAGTGTGAATGAAGCCTTAAAGCAGCCTTTCTCAATATTTTTAACATGAAGGAACCCTCAAAAAACGTTCCGGTCCAAGACCCCTTTCACACTGGGGCGTTTTTCAGGCGCTTTAGCGTTAAAAAAAAGTGCATGAAAAGCACTTGAAAGAAGCCTCAACTGCAATCCCAATGTGAAAACCCAAGTACTTTAAGAGCCCTTTCACACTGCCAGCGCCCGAAAAACACTCGTAAACTAGCGTCGCTTTACCAGCATTTTTCGAGCGCTAGTGGGAGCGCTTTTAACCCCTGCTAGTGGCCAAAAAAGCACCCACAAAGCGCTGATGCCAAAAGCGCTTTGCAGTCGCTTTTCAGGCGTTTTGCAGGTGCTTCCCATTGATTTCAATGGGAAGGGGAGTTTTAGGAGCGGTGTATTCACCGCTCCAAAAGCGCTGCAAAGAAGCTGCTTGCAGGACTTTTTTTCTGACGCCCTGCCAGCGCAGCGCCTCAGTGTGAAAGCACTCGGGCTTTCAAATTGGGATTGCAGTTGCGGCTTCTTTCAGGCACTTTACAGGCCCTTTTTTAAACGATAAAGCACCTAAAAAATGCCCCCCGTGTGAAAGGGGTCTTAGAGAACCACCTTCTAATAATTGCTAGATCTACATCTCACGACAATGCTCCTAACATTGGTGGTCATTGTGAGGAATATCCTCTTTTAGATAGCTAAAAAGATGACTGGTGCCAGTGGTTATTTGTCAGAGAGGCAGAAATTGCTCAAGGAACCATTAGCAACCTCTGAAGGAACCCTGGTTGAGAAAGGCTGCTTTAGGGTCTACATATAACAGGTCACAATCAAAAATTTCCATGTTAACCACTAGGGGGGCTACAGCTTGGCAGATGGAACCCTACCCTCTGCAGTTTACCATTGATGCCATCTTGTAAAATATCAATGCTGTAAATTCAGTCCATTGAGGAGCCTTTTTTTTTTTTTTTTTTTTTTGGACTCCTCTTGTGACGTTTAGTAGGGTCATTATCATGTGAAGAGCCCCTTTGCTTTCTTCTTCTTGGGTTTGGATACCGTAGATTGGGAGCGTTGTGTCAAAGACAGTACATCAGCCAGAGGAACCTGCAAGGAGCAAAATAGATCGATGTATGACTTGTAGATGATGGAATTCCATATCTTTATATAAAAAAAAGTTCTGTTCTGTATAGTACATTATTGGCTTTACACATATACAGATATTATCTTAAACTTTTGAATGTCACCTTGGCAGGCTAGAAATGTCATCTGAGCCTGAAATGTGTTCTTGGCAATTCTGGGTACAATTGGAAAGATATTTATTTATTTATTACAGGCATTTATAAAGCACCACAATTCTTACAGAGCTGTACATTGACATCAGTTCCCGCCCTCAAGAAGCTTACAATCTAAGGTTCCTAGCTGACATAATAATAATAATAAATAATAATAATAATAATAAGGCCTATTTTGAACAGGAGCCGATTAACCTACCGGCGGGTCTTTGGAGTGTGGGAGAAAACTGTAGTACCCAAAACTCAGGCAAGCTCAGGGAGAACATGCAAACTCCATGCAGTCAGTATCCAGGCTGGGATTTAAACTGGGGACCCAGTGGTGCAAGGCAGAAATGGTAACCACTAAGATACCCTGGTGCCCTATCCCACCTAAACCACAGTGCTGCCCTATCCTGCAATATTGATACTGTAAGTAAACAGAACTTTGTGGCAGTGCCCTGATTATGAGTTCAGTCCCATCATTCCGATCAGTTTAGCTTAGCAGTGCCGCCTCATTGGTGTCCATCAGTGTGGCCTCATTAGTGCCCATCAGTGCTGCATCGTCGGTGTCCATCAGTGGAGCCTCTTTAGTGTCCATCAGTGGAGCCTCTTTAGTGTCCATCAGTGGAGCCTCTTTAGTGTCCATCAGTGGAGCCTCTTTAGTGTCCATCAGTGGAGCCTCTTTAGTGTCCATCAGTGGAGCCTCATCAGCGTCCATCAGTGCAGCCTCATTAGTGCCCATCAGTGCCGTCTCATTAGTGCCCATCAGTGCAGCCTCATTAGTGCTCATCAGTGCAGCCTCATTAGTGCTCATCAGTGCAGCCTCATAAGTGCCCATAAGTGGTGCCTCATCAGCGCACATCAGTGAATAGGAAAAATTACTTTGTTGCAAAATTCTTCCAAAAGAAACTAAGAAAAACATTTTCCTTTTTTCAAATTTTCTGCATTTTTTAGTTTATTAAGCAAAAAATAAAAACCCCAGTGGTGATTCAATACCACCAAATGGAAGCTCTATCTGTCTCAAAAAAAAATGATAAAAATTTCATTTGGGTAAAGTGCTGCATGACTGAGTAATTGTCATTCAAATTGTGACAGCCCTGACAGCTGAAAATTGGCCTGGGCAGGAAGGGGGTAAAAGTGGTTAAAGTGTAGTTTAGCCCTAAACTGCACATTTGGAAGGTCTAGGAAGTGCAATTCTGACAATTGATGGAGTAGATGTCTGTTTTCATCAGATATCTTGATAAAATAATCCATTCTCTCCATCATGTTTAATACATAAATTATGCTGACTGGGAATATTTTCTAGCCTTCCTGTGCGCATCCAATGAAATGCCTTCTTTACATGGCTTCACCACAATCTCATACCTACTGTAACATAATCTGAAATATTCTTTATGGCCAAAAGTGGATATCCGACCTTCACATCTATATGAGCTTGTTGGACATCCCATTCCAAGACCATGGACATTAATAAGGTGTTGGCTTCCCTTTACGTCCATAACAGTTTCCACTCTTCTGGCAAGGTTTTCCACATGATTTTGGAAGTTTGTCTGTGGGAATTTGTGGCCATTCAATCAGGTCAGGCATTGGTGTTGGATGAGAAGACCTCCTTGCTCACAATCAGGATCCTAATTCATCCCAAAGGTGTTCAGTGCAGTTCAAGGCTCCATGCAGGACACGTTTCCTCCACATCAAAAACCATGTCCTTAAGAAGATATTGGTTGCGTAGACCTTGCTCATTCCAGTTCATCCCAAAGGTGTTCACTAGAATTAATTTCAAAGCTTTGTGAAGGCCACCCATACTTATCAAACAATGACTACATGAAGATATTGGTTGAGAAGATCCTGCTCATTCCAATTCATCCCAAAGGTGATCAGTAAGGTTAGGGATCTGTTCAGGCTACTTGAGTTCCTTCACATCAAACTCATTAAACCATGTCTTTATGGAGATGTTGGTTGAGAAGATCTGATTCATTCCAATTTAACCCAAAGGTGTTCAGCAGAGTTGAGGTCAGAGTTTTGTGAAGGCCACTCGAGTCCTTTCATCTAAACTTACCAAACCATATCTTTATGAGGATGTTGAATAAGAAGACCTGGCTCATCCCAGTTCATCACAAAGGCTACTTGAGTTCCTCCATACCAAACTCATCAAACCATGTCTTTATGGAGCTGGCTTTGTACACAGGGGCACAGTCATGTTGGAACAACATTCCCTATACTGTTATGGAAGAGCATAATTGTCTCAAATGTCTTTGAATTTTGTAGCCTTAACAGGCCCCTTTTACTGGAAACATCTGAACTCAATCATTTGGAGGGAAAGAGGCTCTTACTTTAGGCCATATAGTAGGCGTAATGGCCAGGTGTTCACAAATGTTTGAAAGGTGAAGACAAGACTAAACCAAACCTGTTGGCTGATCACATGTCAGTGAAGTGATAAGGGGCCCCTTGTTTTTAAAGTTAGGGTCAATTCGGTTTGTTGCAGGCTGGTTGGTAAGTGCGCTGGGAATTTTTGTTCGTTTTTTGACACGCGTTGCCCTTGCATGTGCTTCTTGCTTCAAATGCCAGTTATAGGTTGAGGTGTTTGCCATTTTTTTTGCACAAAGGATGACGTAAACATGCAGGCACTCTCACTGGGCACCCAGGAGATCTATAACTGTAATGTAAACACATCTCTCTTGTGAATTAAACCCAGCACCTTTGGCTTTTTCTTTTTTAATTCACTGAGCACTCTGCTAGGCCAGCTTAATCACGTTTACCTATTTCCCCCCCCCTTTTTTTTATTATCCTGAGCGCAGTGACCTGACAAGCCAATACAGTGAGAGTTAAGGCGGTCATACGGGACAGCGGCAGGCAGCAGATCAAAGCATCCTCCAGGTCAGAGTGTCCCAGGTATGGCTTACTGGTGATCAGCAGAGAACACAGCAAAAGTATTATAGCTTAAAAGCAAAGTTCCGCCCCCCCCCCCTCCAAAAATTAAAAGTCAGCAGCTACACGTACTGTAGCTGTTGACTTTTAATATTAGGACACTTACCTGTGCTTGAATCCATCGATGTCGGCACCCCACCTGATGTTACCATCAGCTGTCGGTTGCTGCCATTGCTGGTGAGGGAACCCGGCAATGAAGCCTTGGGGCTTCACACCTGGGTCCCTACTGTGCATGTGTGAAGCGGCGCTGAGCTTTCTGAATGGCCCGGCGGCGGGGGGAGGAGGAGGGGGCTGAACTTCTCACGTACCTTGTCGCTGCATGGTCCAACAGAAGTGGGGAAGGGTATCTGTCAAAAACAGGTACATGCTCCCGCCCCCCGCAAAGGTGCTAAATGTGGCACCAGAGGGGAAAGCAATCAGATAAGCGCAAGTTCCACTTTTGGGTGAAATTCCGCTTTAAAGTATAGGTAAATCCGATATCTATGACATTAAAGCAAGCCATAGATTTTGCAATTTTCTTTCATTTAACCACGGGTTGAAGGCAAGATGCTCGATTCCCCCTTCAACACAGTCAATGTTGATAAGGGGATCACTTCCCACTGTGCCATTCTTTTCTGACAACAGGAGGTTTCCCCACTGTCAGAATACACTGATCACAGCTGGTGGCTATGGCTTGTGGTTGCATGATAAAAAGTCAATATATACAGTATCTCACAAAAGTGAGTACACCCCTCTCATTTTTGTAAATATTTTATTATATCTTTTCATGTGACAACACTGAAGAAATGACACTTTGCTACAATGTAAAGTAGTGAGTGTACAGCTTGTATAACAGTGTAAATTTGCTGTCCCCTCAAAATAACTCAACACACAGCCATTCATTTCTAAACCGCTGGCAACAAATGTAAGTACACGCCTAAGTGAAAATGTCCAAATTGGGCCCAATTAGCCATTTTCCCTCCCCAGTGTCATGTGACTTGTTAGTGTTACAAGGACTCAGGTGTGAATGGGGAGCAGGTGTGTTAAATTTGGTGTTATCGCTCTCACTCTCTCATACTGGTCACTGGAAGTTCAGCATGGCACCTCATGACAAAGAACTCTCTCAGGATCTGAAAAAAAGAATTGTTGCTCTACATAAAGATGGCCTAGGCTATAAGAAGATTGCAAAGTCCCTAAAACTGAGCTGCAGCACGGTGGCCAAGACCATACAGCGGTTTAACAGGACAGGTTCCACTCAGAACAGGCCTCGCCATGATTGACCAAAGAAGTTGAGGTCACGTGCTCAGCGTCATATCCAGAGATTGTCTTTGGGAAACAGACATATGAGTGCTGCCAGCATTGCTGCAGAGGTTGAAGGGTGGGGGGGGGGGGGGGGGGGTCAGCCTGTCAGTGCTCAGACCATACGCCGCACACTGCATCAAATTGGTCTGCATGGCTGTCGTCCCAGAAGGAAGCCTCTTCTAAAGATGATGCACAAGAAAGCCTGCAAACAGTTTGCTGAAGACAAGCAGATTAAGGACATGGATTACTGGAACCATGTCCTGTAGTCTGATGAGACCAAGATAAACCTATATGGTTCAGATGGTGTGAAGCGTGTGTGGGGGCAACCAGGTGAGGAGTACAAGTGTGTCTTGCCTACAGTCAAGCATGGTGGTGGGAGTGTCATGGTCTGGGGCTGCATGAGTGCTGCCGGTGTAGTGTCGGATTGTGTCCCCCATCTGATACTGTCCGCTGTGTACTGCGCATGCGCAGTACACAGGACAAGCAGATTCCGAAAATAGCCAAAGATGAATGGTGCCTGCGCTGTGAGTCCAGGTTCAAGCCCCACCACCCAAGTGCACATAGAGTTAGAATAAAAAAGAGCCGAGCGCAGCGAGGCCGTGCCCGAAGCGTGGCGATCGAAGCGAGCACGCGAGAGGCCCTCTAACTTTGTGCAGCCCTATGTCCACTTGGATGGTGGGGCTTTCACCTCGACTCACGGCGCAGGATTCGTTCATCTTCTGAGATTTTCCGAATCTCCTTGTCCTCCGTACTTCGCAAGCACTGTGCCTGCGTAGTACGGCCTGGACACTATACCATAGGTGGACACTATCCGACAAAACACTGGCACTGGGGAGCTACAGTTCATTGAGAGAATCATGAATGTCAACATGTACTGTGACATACTAAAGCAGAGCATGAGCCCCTCCCTTCAGAGACTGGGCCGCAGGGCAGTATTCAACATGATAACTACCTCAAACACACCTCCAAGATGACCACTGCCTTGCTAAAGAAGCTGAGGGTAAAGGTGATGGACTGGACAAGCATGTCTCCAGACCTAAACCCTATTGAGCATCTGTGGGACATCCTCAAATGGAAGGTGGAGGAGCGCAAGGTCTCCAACATCCACCAGCTCTGTGATGTCATCATGGAGGAGGGGAAGAGGACTCCAGTGGTAACCTGTGAAGCTCTGGTGAACTCCATGCCCAAGAGGGTTAAGGCAGTGCTGGAAAATAATGGTGGCCACACAAAATATTGACACTTTGGGCCCAATTTGGACATTTTCACTTAGGGGTGTACTCACTTTTGTTGCCAGCGGTTTAGACATTAATGGCTGTGTGTTGAGTTATTTTTTGAGGGGACAGCAAATTTACACTGTTATACAAGCTGTGCACTCACTACTTTACATTGTAGCAAAGTGTAATTTCTTCAGTGTTGTCACATGAAAAGATAGAATAAAATATTTACAAAAATGTGAGGGGTGTACTTACTTTTGTGAGATACTGTACTTCTATTTCTATAGATTATGGTAGGGATGATACCTGCAAAAGCAAAAAATTGATCTCACACCCCATCCTCATATATAATCGGATTCTATGACTATCAATAAACAGACATTTACCAGTCCAGGGATCCAGCACTGTCCGCACCCGGTGAAGGGTGAATATATTACTCCTTAAATCACTTGGCTGGTGCAAAGCATACAAACCCCTGGGGACCAGTTCTGTTGGACACACCTGATGGTTCTCAGCCTTCACAGATTCTTTAGGAACTGGTATATCCTCCGCGGCCGTATTGTGCTCTCTCTCCTCTGCACATTGTGCTGGTTCAGGCAGGGATCCTGGGTACTCGCTCACACCTAAACATGCAGAAATAGACATCAACAAAAGCCAGAAAAGCACAATACAGTTTTGATCATAAATTTCTCTCTAATCCAACTGTATCTCAAGCTTACTGCAGCCTTTATCGACAGACGGGGGAATTAACAAAGACCTGCGCAAGCACAAGCTTGCACCACTCTTTTAACCTCTAGAGATCTGTGCTGTAGCTGAATGACGGCTACAGCGCGGATCTACATTGCCGGGACTACGTCCTATGACGACGTCCCGTGCACGAGCGGGCTGCGCGCCCCCTGAGCGGCGCACTCTGTGATCAGCAAGTCTATGAGACTCGCTGGATCACAGATCCGAGTAAGGGGTCAATCCCGACCCCTTACCACGTGATCAGCTGTCAACCAATGACAGCTGATCATGTGATGACAACAAAGCCGGTAATCGGCTATTTTTCCTCCTCGCGCTGACAGGTTGAGGAGAAAAAAAAAGCCGATCACCGGCGGCAGTGAGAGGGACATAAGTCCCGATCACTGCGATGTGCCCCGGCTCCTCGGTGCCCACCTGTGCCCCCTACAAGTGTTGACTACCAGTGCCCACAGTGCCCACAGTGCCACCTATCAGTGCCCACAATAAGTGCCTAAACAGTGCTGCACATCAGTGTCACCTACCAGTGCCCATCAGTGTCCTCTATCAGTGCCATCTATCAGTGCCATCTTATCTGTGCCCATCAGTATCAACTTATCAGTCCCCATCAGTTCCACCTTATCTGTGCCCACCAGTGCAGCCTTATCTGTGCCCACTAGTGCAGCCTTATCTGTGCCCACCAGTGCAGCCTTATCTGTGCCCACCAGTGCAGCCTTATCTGTGCCCACCAGTGCAGCCTATCTGTGCCCACCAGTGCAGCCTTATCTGTGCCCACCAGTGCAGCCTTATCTGTGCCCACCAGTGCAGCCTTATCTGTGCCCACCAGTGCAGCCTATCTGTGCCCACCAGTGCAGCCTATCTATGCCCACCAGTGCCGCCTCATCAGTGCACATCAATGAAGCAGAAAAATTACCGGTTTGCAAAATTTTATAACAAACTATTAAACATGATTTTTTTTTTTAATTTTTGTTTGTTTACCAAAAAATAACAACCCCAGCTGTGATTAAATACCACCAAAAGAAAGCTCTATTTGTGGGGAAAAAATGATAAAAATTTAATTTGGGTACAGTGTTGTATGACCGCGCAATTGTCATTCAAAGTGTGACAGCGCTAAAAGCTGAAAATTGGTCTGGGCAGGAGGGGGGTTTAATTGTCCAGTAAGCAAGTGGTTAAACATTGCATTGGCTGCTCCTAATCAACAAAAGTGCTTTGATCAATTAGGAGCGATCAGTTCTCAGTTCTGCTGCAGCACAGAAAACGGAGAGCTGGAGCAGCATGCCCCAATTCTCTCTGCCTGTCCCTGCCCCCTGATTGGCTCAGAGTGGGAGAAAGGAGGAGGGTTGTCAACCCTGCAGACTCTGCTAGTGTAGCGTAACCACTGCACTGGCAGAGAGAGAGAGAGAGAGAGAGAGACTGTCTTCTGACAGCTCACATCTCCTACCTACCTAAGGTCACACCTGGCAGGAATCTGCAGCAGTTTTCTGTATAGAAAACTGCCATATTCCCTCTGTTAATTGAAGGAGAGCGTAATTATACACCCTCGACCATGGACATTGTGGTATCTCGTGATTAATTAACAAACAAATTCTCCTTCGCTCAAAAGTGATGTGACGGCAATAGATATCGCCTAGAATCTCTATGGCTCCCGGTAGATGCACAGACCTTGCTGCCCTCCAAGGGTCAGGGGACAGCCAATGGAATCACTGTAGAAAAAATGAAAAGGAGGGCGCACCAACCTTGTGCATTACCCAAGTGGTGTTTATTGGTATATACTAAGGAAATATACAGTAGTACCTTGGATTACGAGCATAATTCGTTCCAGAAGCATGCTTGTAATCCAAAGCACTCGTATATCAAAGCCAGTTTCCCCATAGGAATCAATAGAAACTCAGGTCATATTTTTCCAGTGTCACTGCTAGTGTATGCAGTACCGCATGTGGCCAGAGGTGGGGGGCACCGGAGACGCTCAGAGACCGCTTTAAGACGCTCGGAGACACTTGGGAACAGAGTGTTTCCGAGCGTCTCTGAGTGTCACTGTGTCCCTGCACCTCTGGCCACATGCGGTACTGCACACCCCCAGAGGCTTGAATCCTGCTCGTTTTGCAAGACAACGCTCGCAAATCGAGTCAATATTTTTCTTTTTTTTTTTTAAAACAGCTCGTATTTCGAAATGCACAAAAAAAAAAACGCGTTGCTCGCAATCCGAGGTTTTACTGTACTCACAAACAAGTAGGTAATAAAAACATATCAAAGTCTACAATGGACACAAAGTGCCCAGGTCGCCGGGACCATGTCCAGCATGCCGGAGAACCTTCCTAGATGGCTGATGCGTTTCGAGGGGTGATCCCCCTCTTCTTCAGAGCCCATGGTGACCTGGTCGCTTTGTGTCCATTGTGGACTTTGATATGTTTTTCTGACCTACTTGTATGTGAGTATATTTCCTTTCTTTCTATATACCAATAAACACCACTTAGGTAATGCAGAAGGTTGGTGCGCCCTCTTTTCGTTTTTTTCAATCTTGTGATTAATTCTGTATTGTACATATACAAGCACGCTGTGCCTTATGGAATTTAAACCGATTTTTATATGTATTTTGAATAAAGCTGATGTATTTAGTTTTTATTGAAATTGTATGTGATACTACATATTGCCTCTATTTTCCTCATGGGAAATATTTAGCTTATTCTGTAAACTACAGATATACAACTATGAGGCTACAAGGGAGCCTATTAGAGCTGCACAATTAATCATTAAAAAAAATTGTGATCTCGATTCAACCCCCCGACAATCTCTATTGCAGAGTTTGCCGATTCTTTCATATAACAAGTGGAGAGACTTATCTGCTCACTCAACTGTCAAAAGAAAACATCCTGGCAGTCGGCCAAGTTTTTAACATGAAACATTGTAACTAACTCTTCCTTCTTAGATCAAAGGGATAAACTTCTGTGTGTAAAGAAAAAAATCCAGACAGTCTGTCAAGTTTTTAACAACCTGTAAATGCAGGAAGTAAATGTGAAGAGACCTACAAGATTGGCCTGTATGCGATTTTACCTTCCGCCTCCGGCTTAATTTCTGCAGCAGTCACCGTGCTATATAATCGCTGCAGACGGTCGGTGAACCCTGGGGAGTTCCATGAGCTGCACAGTCCCGGGACTTTCTGTTGAAATTCAAATACAGGGAGATTATTAATTAGACTAAAGCAAGAAGGGAAAATAAACTGCGCGCTAGGGCACTTTTAACGTAGAACCCTTGGGAAGGGTCAGAAACTCTGTCAGCTCTTTATTGTTGAATATGTTCCCACTAAGGAGATTTCCATTCTCTTCCTTTCCCATCATACATGTTATCAGGACAGGAAATAAGAGATCCTCTACTGAACGGGGACACAGCAATAAAAGCCCAACAGAGGTTCCAAACCCTCTGCTGTCTATTGACAACATTATTTTCCTGCTTTAAAGTGATTATTAACCCATTTTTTTTTTTAAATAACAAACATGTCATACTTACACTGATTTTGCACAGAGCAGCCCCAATCCTCCTCTTCTTGGGCTCCCCGCTGGCGCTCCTCCCCCCCGCCACATGCCCACCATAGCAAACCACTTGCTAAGGAGGCACTTATGTGGGCTTGCTCCTGAGCCATGCTGTGTGTGTCCATTGACATACAGAGCACGGGCTTGGCTCCTCCCTTGCTCCCTCCTCACTGACTGTGATTGACAAAGGCCCCCGCTGCGGTCTCTGAACCTATAAGGAGGAAGAGAGCCGCTGCTCTGAAGATGGGGGGGTGGATGCCTGTGTGGTACGGCCAATCAGAATTGTAATGCAGCTTACACACTAGCGGAATTCTCGTTGGAAAAGCCTTGGATTGTTTTTCCGACAGAATTCCGCTCAAGCTTGTCTTGCCTACACCAAATTCCGACCGTCAAGAACGCGGTGATGTACAACACTACCACGAGCCGCGAAAATGAAGTTCAATGCTTCCGAGCATGCGTCGAATTGTTTCCGAGCACGCATCGGAATATTGCGCGTCGGAATTGCTACAGACATAGAAAATGTTTCCGTCTGAAAAATTGAGAGCATGCTCTCCACCTTTTGCTGGCCGAAATTCCGCCAGCAAAAGTCCGATGGAGCGTACACACGCATTTTCCGACCAAAAGCTCTCATCTGTCTTTTGCTGGCGGAATTTTTGATCGTGTGTACGCGGCATTAATGTGATATCCATGTAAAGACCTTTAAAGGCTATTTTTTTAAGGCTTGGAATGTTTGGTATCTATTTACTCGATGCAACCCCACATTTTATATTCTACCAAAAAAAAAAACTGCGTATTATATTGTGTTTGTGTGCATTTGAAGTCCACGCCGTTTATAAACTATAGACAGCAGGAGTCCAAGAGTTAAAAACACTGTTTATTGTTTTTTAATGAATACATAACTCTACTGGCACTTTTTCTGCATTAATGAGCCCGGGCTGGTTCACACCACAAAAACGCACTTCAGATCTGTTCCAGATGCAATTTTTTTTGGCATGTTCCAGTGCATTTTTGATGCGTTTCTGGTAGGGCTGTGGAAATTAAAGATTAATTCCTCGATTAATCGATTAATTCTTTTGATCGCTCAAAATTCTTTTGATCGGTACTCACCTCTCCGCGGGCTTCCGTGTCTTCAGGGAGTTCCGTCGGAGATCCGGTGACGTCACGGACATCGACGTCACCGGACTCCTCCCCGCTTCCCCAAGTGCCTACGTCTGCTAACGAAGGGAAGGGGGGGGGGAGGAGTCCGGTGACGTCAAAGTTCTGATTGAACGTAGCGCGTAAGGGGGAGGAGCTACGCATGACGTCACCCGCTGCTGCCCTACGGAACTAACACGATTGTCGGTTTTACATGCTGCGTTTTTATCATCTTTATGTGAGTAGTTTGTGTTTGAACACAAAAATGAAATCTTATACTTAAGCGGTGAGCACTCCGATCTTTTCTTTCTACCCATGACCTGCGTCCTTGCTGAGATCTAAGGAGACGTGAGAGAAGTTTATGGTCCGTGTTAACTCTTTTGATACCCGCTTGCATGACCACCTGTTGGTCCCATCGCTGGTGTCAGTAGGAGGAATAGTGTCCCATCATTGGTGTCAGTGGGAGGAATAGTGTCCCATCATTGGTGTCAGTGGGATGAACAGTGCCCCATCATTGGTGTCAGTGGGAGGAATAGTTTCCCATCCTTGGTGTCAGTGGGAGGAATAGTGCCCCATCATTGGTGTCAGTGGGAGGAATAGTGCCCCATTCTTGGTGTCAGTGGGAGGGATAGTGCCCCGTCGTTGGTGTCAGTGGGAGGAATAGTGCCCCATTCTTGGTGTCAGTGGGAGGGATAGTGCCCCGTCGTTGGTGTCAGTGGGAGGAATAGTGCCCCATTGTTGGTATCAGTGGCAAGAGTAATGCCTCTAATGCCAGGTAAAGGCAAAGTGCGGCATCCGGCTCCAGGGCCGCAGTTTGGAGACCACTGGTCTAAGGCAAAGGTCTTTAGCTTGTTAGAAGCAATAAATGTCTAAAAATGTATTATTTATTGCCCACAATAACCATGTTTTTTGTTTCATTTTCCCAGAGAATAAAAGACGGCTCCTGACTGGTCACAGCTGGTAATAACTTTTGCCCCCCCCCCCCCCCCGCCATTTTTTAAACACTAGGTACAATATTTCAATCTGCCGGCCGGTGAAGTGTGGACGGAATGGTGTTTGGGAAGCTGCGATCCCTTCTACTCCCCTACAGAAGCTCGTTAGACATCGAGAACACAGAGACTGGGGATACAGAAACTATTTCCTCCAACATTCTGCTACAAACAATAAGTCAAGGTTGTTCAAAAGACGCAACAGCTGATAAAACAGAGAAAACCGTCTGCATCGTCCGGCCGGTGCTACGGCAGCAACTTTGTTGGGCGTGTATATTTTCTTTTATTCATTTTTTTTACTTGTATGTTAAATACAAGCCACAGTGTTTCTGAAGCTTCTTTAAAGTGATACTAAAACACACACTGTTGTCCCTTCTATTTCTGTATGGAGGACGACGGCACTGCAATTATTTTAGTTAAAATAAACCATCCAAGTACCTTTTTCCTAATCAATATCCAGCTGTCACATGACCCAGCTCTCTCCCAGCCTGTCTGCAGGGAAACATAGGCAGGAGGAGCTTCTATTCCTCTGCTGCTGGTCACATGTTCAAAAAAAAACAAAACAGCTTTCGGCTTCACGGCCGGGCACGCACGCCTCATACGCGAGTCGCGCTGCGCTCCCGGACTGGACAGGCGATCTCCTGTCACGTGTCCCAGGAGATCGCCTAGAGGGAGGGGCTGCCTAAGGCGAAAGGAGCGGTCCCTGGGCGGAAGGACAGGAAGTCCCCCTCCTAACGAAGCCCCCACCCCCTCCAAAAAAAAATGACCAAATGTGGAATATAAGGGGCGAGGAGTGCTTCCATTTTTGGGTGGAACTCCGCTTTAACCACTTCAATACCGGGCACTTTCCACCCCTTGCTGCCCAGGTCAATTTTCAGCGCTGTCACGCAACACTGTACTCATATGACATTTTTATCATTTGTTTTTTGATGCAGCTTTCTTTTGGTGGCATTTAACCTCTTGGCGCTGAGCGCACGCAAATATGCAGGCTGGCCTTGGTGCAATAGTGCCAACAGTGCTGTGCCAAGCGCTCCCGACACAGTGACCGGCGGCTCACGGAGAACTCCTGATCGTTACTTGCGATCAGAAGTTTTCAGATTATGTGACCACCGTGACAGCCAATCACAGCGTTCATATCGCCATAAGCCCTTTCCCGCCTCCCGGCATAGCAAAGCCCTTAAAGCAGGGGTCTCAAACTGGCGGCCCTTCAGCTGTTTGTGAAACTACAAGTCCCATGAGATATTGCAAGGCTTTTTCTTTATTTCTGTTTTACAATTTTGAAAATAAGTAATTTTTCTTCTTCACTGATGGGCGCTGATGAGGCTGCACTGATTGGCACTAATAATCAGGGCACTAATGATTTGTGCCCTGACTATAATGCGGCGTACACACGGTTGGAATTTCCGATAGAAACAGTCCGATGGGAGCTTTCCATCGGATTTTCCGACCGTGTGTATGCCCATCGGTCTTTTTCTGACGGATTTTCCGACGGACTTTGGATTGAGAACCTGTTCTCAATTTTTCCGACGGAAAACCTTTCTATCGGATTTTCCGATCGCGTGTATGCAATTCCGACACGCAAAATTCCGACGCATGCTCGGAAACAATTCGACGCATGCTCGGAAGCATTAAACTTCCCTTTTATAGTGCTGTCGAACGTGTTTTATGCCGCGGTGTTACTGACCGTCGGAATTTGGTGTGACCGTGTGTAGGCAAGACAGTTTGAGCGAAATTCCGTCGGAATTCCGATGGGAAAACCATCAGAGCTTTTTCCAACGAGAATTCCGACCGTGTGTACGCGGCATTAGTGTAAATATCCCCTGTAACTTACCAATTATCAGCCAATTATCAGCTTTCCTTTCCTCAGATTCTGACAGCGCCGAGGAATGGAAATCCTGATAACTGGCATTTGTTTACCTGTGATCAGCTGTGATTGGACACAGCTGATCACATGGTATAGAGCCTACGTCATCAGCTCTTTACCAAGATCGGTGTTGCGCTGTGTCCATAAGACACAGCCCATGACCGACGGGGTGCACACGTGCGACGTGGTGCGAAGGACGTCATATGACATACAGTCAGGATGGCATAGCCCCCGCCCGGTCTATAGCAGATTGACCACCGGGTGTTAAAACTGTTTTAAATTGCTATACAAATATATATTTGAAAATCAAATCTTTATTATTTTGTGGAGATAGCATGGTGTGGGTGGATTTCTGCCAGTCATAGGCTGTCTCACATCCCTCCAGCCTGTGTGTTAGAATAAAAGGGCGGCGATGCAGCCGCTGCATCCCAATTGACATGAATGGGACTGTCTGCACAGGGATGCATGGAACACCTGTGCAGGTAAACACAGCACCACGCAGGGATGTTCACTTTAGTCCACCAGTGTAAACGAGGCCTAATGCCGCGTACACACGACCGGACTTTCCGGCAAACTAGGTCCGACGGGATTAATCCATCGGACAATCCGATCATGTGTGGGCTAATCCGTTCGTTTTTTTTTCGGGAAAAAATTCCGGCGGACCTAGAAATAGAACATGTTTCAAATCTATCCGACGGACTCAATTCTGACGGACTCAAATCGGGAAAATTGTCCGTCTGTGTGCTGGTCCGACGGACCAAATACAACGCAAGGGCAGCTGTTGGCTACTGGCTATTTTTTTGTCCCTTTTACGTCAGCACGTTCGATACGAAAGTCCATTTGTATGTGGCCAAGTCCGTGAGTTCGGAAAGTCCGTCGGAACGCCGCCAAAAGTCCGTCAGACCTAGTTTGCCAGAAAGTCCGGACGTGCGTACGCAGCATAAGAGCTAACTACGACGGCAAAGTGGCACTGCAGCGCCGGATCGCGTACCTAGTACATGATCCGACACTTCCAGGTCTGGGGCGCGCATGCTCCCTGCTGGCGGCCCCCGCTCCCACTGTGATTATACACAGCAGAAGCTGATTGGACGGGTACCGCGGTCTCGATGACCGCCGACACCCGCCGACCCTTCGGTACAGAGGGAGAATGGTGGTCTCCCTATGTAAACAAGGCAGATCACCGTTGTCAGTTCAGAAGGCATGGATTGTCCTGTGTTCCTGTAAAGCAAGTATACGGATCTAAGCCTTCCCCTAGTATACAAGCACCTCCCCCACAGTAAGAAAACACTGGCTAGGCACACAGTTAACCCTTTGATCTCCCCCTAAGCCCTTCCCAAACCAGTGTCATTTGTACAGTAAAAGTGCATTTTTTTTTTAGCACTGACCACTGTATTAGTGTCACTGATCCCAAGTCTCAGTAATGCTGCGTACACACGATCGGAATTCTCGTCGGAAAAAACTCTGACGGTTTTTCCGACGAAATTCCGCTCAAGCTGTGTTGCCTACACACGATCACACCAAATTTCGATGGTCAATAACACAGCGGCATAAAACACGTTCGACAGCACTATAAAAGGGAAGTTTAATGCTTCCGAGCATGTGTCGAATTGTTTCCGAGCATGCGTCGGAATTTTGCGCGTCGGAATTGCCTACACACGATCGGAAAATCCGATAGAAAGGTTTTCCGACGGAAAAATTGAAAACAGGTTCTCAATCCAAAGTCCGTCGGAAATTCCGACAGAAAAAGACCGATGGGCATACACACGATCGGAAAATCCGATGAAAAGCTCCCATCGGACTGTTTCCATCGGAAATTCCGACCGTGTGTACGCCGCATTAGTGTCAGTTAGGTGTCTAATTTGTCTGCTGCAATATTGCAGTCCCGCTATAGGTCGCTGATCACCTCCATTACTAGTAAAAAATAAATAAAACAAATCAATAAAAATATCCCATCGTTTTTAGACGCTATAACTTTTGCACAAACCAATCAATATACACTTATTGGGATTTTTTTTTTTTTAACAAAAATATGTAGCAGAATACATATTGGCCTAAACTGATGAAGCAATTTGATTGTTTCAATTTTTTTTATTGGATGTGTTTTATGGCAGAAAGTAAAATTATTATTTTTTTTTTAACTGTCGTTTTTTTTTTTTTTTTTTTTTTTTTTTTTTTTTTTTTTTTTTTTTTTTTTTTTTTTTTTTTTTTTTTTTTTTTATTAAAATTATTTTTTTTTTTTTTTTTTTTTTTTTTTTTTTGTTTATATCGCAAAAAACGCAGCGGTGATCAAAAACCACCAAAAAAAAAAGCTTGTGGGAAAAAAAAAGGACATCAATTTTATTTGGGAACAGCGTCGCACGACCGCGCAATTGTCAAAGTAACGCAGTGCCGTATCGCAAAAAAATGGCCTGGTCATGAAGGGGGGGTAAATCCTCTGGAGGGCAAGTGGTTAAAATGACCACAAAGGCATTCAGGTGACGTAGCTTTCACTTACCACTAAACTGTTATGCCGCGTACACACGGTCGGAATTCTCGTCGGAAAAAGCTCTGATGGTTTTCCCGTCGGAATTTCGCTCAAACTGTCTTGCCTACACACGGTCACACCAAATTCCGAAGGTCTGTAACACAGCGGCATAAAACACGTTCGACAGCACTATAAAAAGGGAAGTTTAATGCTTCTGAGCATGCGTCGAATTGTTTCCGAGCATGCGTCGGAATTTTGCGTGTCGGAATTGCATACACACGATCGGAAAATCCGATAGAAAGGTTTTCCGTCTGAAAAAATTGAGAACAGGTTCTCAATCCAAAGTCTGTTGGAAATTCCGACAGAAAAAGACCGATGGGCATACACACGGTCGGAAAATCCGTTGAAAAGCTCCCATCGGACTGTTTCCATCGGCAATTCGACCGTGTGTACGCGGCATTAGTGATCAGCGTGGAGCTCAGACAGATCTGCTCACACATAGAGACGTCGTCTATATAACAGTCAGTTTGCGGTCAGTGACTTGCACTGAACAATGTAACAGCGACGGATCTGTGGCGTACTATAAATTTTCCAATTAATCTGAGATGCCCAGACAATGCCCAGTCCTGCCAGCGCGAATAACAATAAAAGTCGGAACCCTGCACCATGGCACACAGAATGTTGTCTACCGCTCCATTTCCCACATTAAAGCTGCCGTCTTTTTTACTAATGTGTCCTCTGGGCCGCAGGAGACGTGTATTTTGGGCATTTCTCTCCCCCTTCTTCCAGTATCTCTTTGAAAACATTAAAATCCATCTCCGCTCTGTGCTATTTTCACTGCCGTGGGTGAGACAATACCTAAGATTAACTCCTCCTCACCTAAGACATCTCATTGTAAAGGATCTCAGGAGCCGGCACGGGCTGTGCGGGGACAATTTAATGGCAGAGTCATGCTAAGAGCTGAACATCACACACAATATACTGTATATATACAGTATCTCATGAAAGTAAGTACACCCCTCACATTTTAATAAATATTTTATTCTATATTTTCATGTGACAACACTGAAGAAATGACACTTTGCTACAATGTAAAGTAGTGAGTGTACAGCTTGTATAACAGTGTAAATTTGCTGTCCCCTCAAAATAACAACACACAGCCATTAATGTCTAAACCGCTGGCAACAAAAGTGAGTACACCCCTAAGTGAAAATGTCCAAATTGGGCCCAAAGTGTCAATATTTTGTGTGGCCACCATTATTTTCCAGCACTGCCTTAACCCTCTTGGGCATGGAGTTCATCAGAGCGTCACAGGTTGTCACTGGAGTCCTCTTCCACTCCTCCACGACGACATCACAGAGCTGGTGGATGTTAGAGACCTTGCGCTTCTCCACCTTCCGTTTGAGGATGCCCCACAGATGCTCAATAGGGTTTAGGTCTGGAGACATGCTTGGCCAGTCCATCACCTTTACCCTCAGCTTCTTTAGCAAGGCAGTGGTCGTCTTGGAGGTGTGTTTGGGGTAATTATCACATTGAAAACGATTTTGAGGTGTTGTCTTAATCTTTAAATTCTCCAGATCTCAATCCAATCGAGCATCTTTGGGATGTGTTAGAAAACCAAGTCTTACCCATTAAGGCCCCACCTCGCAACTTACAGGACTTAAAGGATCTGCCACAGCATACCTTCAGAGGTCTAGCGGAGTCCATGCCTTGAAGGGCTATGTTAGGTGGTCGTATTGTTATGGCTGATCAGTGTATATATTATTTCTGTGATAGTCATGGAACAAATTGCCAAACATTTGCCCGGTTGCTCTGAACTTAAAGGAGAAGCAAACAAATGTGTGTTGTTTGAGGCACACATAGGGCTTAACCAGAGGAGCAACATATCAAATAAGGCAATAAATGACCTTATTTGTTATGTTGCTCCATTGGAGAAGTCCTGTGTGTCCTTCGATCAACATATACAGCTAGCATACGATCCTTCTCCTTTAACCAAAAATGTGGGGAGACGTCTCCACAGTGTTAATTTTGGCATTGACGTTTGATTTAGTTTTAGTTATAATCTTTTGACTAAAATGCCATTTTAGTTTTGGTTCCATTTTAGTCATCTGCAATTGTTTTAGTTTTGTTTAAGGTTTGAACAAACTCACAGATACAGATCTAGCCACTCTGGATGGTCTGAGGAGGTCTGTACTGTTGCACAGTGCTCTGGATGGTGGTCTGTCTGAGGAGGCCTGTAATGCTGCACAGTGCTCTGGACGGTCTGAGGAGGCCCGTAATGTTGCACAGTGCTCTGGACGGTCTGAGGAGGCCCGTAATGTTGCACAGTGCTCTGGACGGTCTGAGGAGGCCCGTAATGATGCACAGTGCTCTGGACGGTCTGAGGAGGCCCGTAATGCTGCACAGTGCTCTGGACGGTCTGAGGAGGCCCGTAATGCTGTACAGTGCTCTGGATGGTGGTCTGTCTGAGGAGGCCTGTAATGCTGCACAGTGCTCTGGACGGTCTGAGGAGGCCCGTAATGCTGCACAGTGCTCTGGACGGTCTGAGGAGGCCCGTAATGCTCCACAGTGCTCTGGACGGTCTGAGGAGGCCCGTAATGCTGCACAGTGCTCTGGACAGTCTGAGGAGGCCTGTAATGCTGTACAGTGCTCTGGATTGTGGTCTGCCTCAGGAGGTCTGCAATTCTGCACAGTGCTCTGGATGGTGGTATGAGAGGCTTGCAATAATGCACAACAAAAACAATGGAAAGATAGTGAGCGCTGTTACCCACCAAATGCTAAAATCCAACCTAAGTGCTCACTGTAGGGAAAATTCACCAATTGGTAGCTAAAACAATAAATTATAACAACAATGGCTTGAATAAAGTCCATGTATCATGTGAAAATCTAGCAGCTTTAGAAGGCAGCCCCCTGGAAGCATAAGAAGGAATCTTCTGAGAGTACTGTAGATGAAACAAAAAGCGCCACTCTAAGTGCAATAACTTCTGGATATTTTAATAGCAGGCTGAGGCCTGAAGATTGAGTGTAGCTCCGCAAATGCGCCGCCTATTCGTTCCTATTCCCGGAAGTGACATCATCCTGGTTGTCGGTCGCGGCCTGCATTCCACTTGCAGGAAGTATCAGCACACTTCGTCTCCAGCCTGCTACACAAACACCACCGCTACCAGTGTATGGAACCCTTCACTCTCATGGACACTTGGCATAAAATGCCTACAGGCTGTTCATGCCTGTACCCTTGTGAGTACCATGTTTTTAGCCGGCTATTAAAATATCTAGAAGTTATTGCAATTAGAGTGGCGCTTTTTGTTTCATCTACATATTGCAATAATGCACAGTGCTCTGGATGGTGGTATTAGAGGCCTGTAATGCTGCACAGTGCTCTGGATGGTGGTATGAGAGGAATGTAATGCTGCACAGTGCTCTGGATGGTGGTATGAGAGGACTGTAATGCTGCACAGTGCTCTGGATGGTGGTATGAGAGGACTGTAATGCTGCACAGTGCTCTGGATGGTGGTATGAGAGGCCTGTAATGCTGCACAGTGCTCTGGATGGTGGTATGAGAGGCCTGTAATGCTGCACAGTGCTCTGGATGGTGGTATGAGAGGCCTGTAATGCTGCACAGAGCTCTGGATGGTGGTATGAGAGGCCTGTAATGCTGCACAGTGCCATGGATGGTGGCATGAGAGGCCTGTAATGCTGAACAGTGCTCTGGATGGTGGTATGAGAGGACTGTAATGCTGCACAGTGCTATGGATGGTGGTATGAGAGGCCTTTAATTCTGCACAGTGCTCTGGATGGTGGTATGAGAGACCTGTAATGCTGCACAGTGATCTGGATGGTGGTATGAGAGGCCTGTAATGCTGCATAGTGCTATGGATGGTGGTATGAGAGGACTGTAATGCTGCACAGTGCTATGGATGGTGGTATGAGAGGACTGTAATGCTGCACAGTGCTATGGATGGTGGCATGAGAGGCCTGTAATGCTGAACAGTGCTCTGGATGGTGGTATGAGAGGACTGTAATGCTGCACAGTGCTATGGATGGTGGTATGAGAGGCCTGTAATGCTGCACAGTGCTCTGGATGGTGGTATGAGAGGCCTGTAATTCTGCACAGTGCCCTGGATGGTGGTATGAGAGACCTGTAATGCTGCACAGTGATCTGGATGGTGGTATGAGAGACCTGTAATGCTGCACAGTGCTCTGGATGGTGGTATGAGAGACCTGTAATGCTGCACAGTGCTCTGGATGGTGGTATGAGAGGACTGTAATGCTGCACAGTGCTCTGGATGGTGGTAAGAGAGGCCTGTAATGCTGCACAGTGCTCTGGATGGTGGTATGAGAGGCCTGTAATGCTGCACAGTGCTCTGGATGGTGGTATGAGAGAGGCCTGTAATGCTGAACAGTTCTGGATGATGGTCTAAGGGATGGCCTGTAATGTACAGTGCTCTGGATGCCGGTGGTAAGAGGAGGCCTGTAATGCACACAGTGATCTGGAAGGTGGTCTGACCCTGAGGGGAGGCCTGTAATTGTAATGTACATACTGACAGTGCTCTCGTCTCTGGACAGTCGTCATCAGGAGTGGGGCTCTCGTTAGGAGGCCTGTTGCACAGTGCTGCTCTGGACGGTCATCTGAGGACCCGGACGCCTGTAATGCTGGTTTGCTACCTGCTGCTAAGCGAAGCACGCTATGGACTGCTTGCTGGGAGCGGAAGCAGGCAGAGCTCCGTGTAAAACGTCCCTTCCTGACGTTTTCATTTTTTTGTTTTCATTCGTTAACGAAAATGTAATTGATTTTCATCATAGTTTTCGTCACTGTAAAAAGGCCTCTGACGAAAATGTTTTAGTTGACAAAATGAACACTGCGTCTCCACTGACCACCAATGCAAGGAAGACTTTATTACTGATCATCAATATAGGGCGGAGCACTTCTCCACTGATAACCAATGTAATCTGGTGCTTCTTCACAGGTAATCAATGTAAGGGCGCTTTCTACACTGGCCATCAATTTAAGGGGGCCTTCTCAACTGACCATCAAAGAAGAGGCCATTCATTGACCGCCAATATAAAGGGGCTTTAAAAGGACAATATTGGAGATTTCATTTTCATATTAGAAGCACCAGATACTCTTCTGTATCCAGTGCAGCCAAACATCTAACTTAGTTGAACCTTTTGACCTTCTTGACAAGAGAGCACTTCACTCGGCACACTTGTAAGGTGGTACTTTCCTAATGATCACCAATGTAAAGCAGGGCCCTTCTCCACTGACCACCAAAGATAAAGGAGGCCTTCTCCGCCAACCAGCAATGTAAGGGGGCTTCTCCACTGACCACCAAAGATAAAGGAGGCCTTCTACACCAACCAGCAATGTAAGGGGGCTTCTCCACTGACCACCAAACATAAAGGAGGCCTTCTCCACCAACCAGCAATGTAAGGGGGGCTTCTCCACTGACCACCAAAGATAAAGGAGGCCTTCTCCACCAACCGGCAATGTAAGGGGGGCTTCTCCACTGACCACCAAAGATAAAGGCGGCCTTCTACATCAACCAGCAATGTAAGGGGGCTTCTCCACTGACCACCAAAGATAAAGGAGGCCTTCTACACCAACCAGCAATGTAAGGGGGCTTCTCCACTGACCACCAAAGATAAAGGAGAACTTCTTCACCAACCAGCAATGTAAGGGGGCTTCGCCACTGACCGCCAAAGATAAAGGAGGCCTTCTCCACCAACCAGCAATGTAAGGGGGCTTCTCCACTGACCACCAAACATAAAGGAGGCCTTCTCCACCAACCAGCAATGTAAGGGGGCTTCTCCACTGACCAAAGATAAAGGAGGCCTTCTACACCAACCAGCAATGTAAGGGGGCTTCTCTACTGACCACCAAAGATAAAGGAGGCCTTCTCCACCAACCAGCATTGTAAGGGGGCTTCTCCACTGACCACCAAAGATAAAGGCGGCCTTCTACATCAACCAGCAATGTAAGGGGGCTTCTCCACTGACCACCAAAGATAAAGGAGGCCTTCTACACCAACCAGCATTGTTAGGAGGCACTTTCCCACAATGTGGGAGGGGGCACTTCTCTACTGATAACCAACGTAAGGGGGTATTTCTCCATTGATCCAGGGCTGGTGCAATGATTTTTGACACCCAAGGCAAAACCTAATTTTGCCCCCCTGGCTCCACCCCTGACTCCACCCCCTTTGCCCAGCCCATGTATACCCCTGCTTTTTAATGAAACACCGATCAAATGCAGCCCACCAGTGCCCATCAAATGCAGCCTCATCAGCGCCTTCAAATGCTGCCTACCAGCGCCCATCAATGCAGCCTACCAGCGCCCATCAATGCAGCCTACCAGCGCCCATCAATGCAGCCTACCAGCGCCCATCAATGCAGCCTACCAGCGCCCATCAATGCAGCCTACCAGCGCCCATCAATGCAGCCTACCAGGGCCCATCAATGCAGCCTACCAGGGCCCATCAATGCAGCCTACCAGGGCCCATCAATGAATGTTTACTTGCTTCCATCCATTCGGGAGTCTATGTGCGATGTGCGAACAGAGCGGCTGCTGCCTGCTGATGCTGAGACTTAGTTGCTTGCTGCAGAGAGAAGAGAGTAGGAACACCAGTGCACGGGCGCCCTAGGCAGCAGTGCGCCCTAGACGGCTGCCTAGTTTGCCTAGTGGTAGCACCGGCCCTGCATTGATCACCAATGTAACTGGGGCCTTGTCCACCAACGCAAGGGGCGTCTTCTACTCTGACCACCAATGTAAAGGGGGCCCTTCTCCCAATGACTACCAATGTAAAATGGCTTTAAAAAGACAATACCAATGATTTAATTTTCATATTAGAAGCATTGGATCTGCTTCTGCATCCAGTGCAGTGTGCCTAACTTCTAACTTACTTGAACCCTTTGACCCTCTAGAGGAGGAACAAGTACACAGAACTTAAGAAAACAAGCAAAATTACAATACTGTCTAAATATTAAACGTATTTTGCTGATTTGATAATGGCATGTTTATTGCATCCAGTATTTAACTTCTAGCAATGATTATGGGATGTTTGTTGTCCAGCTTGTGCAGGTTGTGTCCTTTATGCTGAATCACGATCACGGTTTGCCTTTGATCTGCTATAAGCCCCGTGTGTCTGCTGGCACTGTCCCCGCATGGCAGTATAACCTACTGTACAAGTCACACTTCTGTACTCTGGAATCCTTTTTAACATTTTACTATAAATCATTTTGTAACTGAACCCGACGCCTGCGGATTAATGGAAATAGAACTAAACCTATTAAAGGAAAAACATGATTTGCCATTCCAAACACGTGTATCTTCGCACTCTGTACAGACTTAAGCCCCATACACACGCGCGGATTATCCGAGGACCAGGTCGGTCGGATCCTGTCCGTCATACTTTGTCTGATGTTGGTTTTGCGTACACACGGTCGGACAAAGTTGTCGGAAAATCCGATCATTCTGAACGTGGTGACGTTTGTTGCCTACGACGGGACTACGTAGAGGCTAGTAGCCAATAGCTTTGGTCTTGTAATGTGATCTGAGCATGCGTAGCACTTTGTCCGGTCGGACAACGGTACACACGATCGGATTTGGTGTGATCGGACCGTGTTGTCGGCAAATCTATCCAGCAGGAGATAGGACTTTGTCCGTCGGACAATCCGACGTACACTGTCCGATGGTGCATACACACGGTCTGATTTTTCAACAACATTGTCCGATCGGACAGAATCCATGCAAAAATCCGACCATGTGTATGGGGCTTTAAAGTGTCACTGCATATCAGATGCGCAGTTAGGCTATTGGAGTGCAACTTTGGATGGATGCGACTTTGGCTTTGACCATGATAATGAACGACTGTAGCATGTATAACATTTAAGGTGTGACTTTCATGCGACTTTTGAGGGTTTACATTGCAGTCTATGGTCATTCAAGTCGCATGAAAGTTGGACCAAAGTAATGCAGGAACCTTTTTAACCCCTTTGTGCCGGCCCTTGAAGAAGTTTCCGATGCCGGGAGGCGGAGCGAGGTTTATGATCATGTGACCGCTGTGGTTTCCGTTAGCTGCTGGTAAGATCCCTGTCACACTGAGCCGCGGCAGCGCTAAAGCACCGCTTAAGCGCTGTTTAACTACTTTCTTACTGGGCACTTTAACCCCCCCCTCCTGTCCAGTTTTCAGCTTTTAGTGCTTTCACTCTTTGAATGACAATTGCGCGGTCATACAACGCTGTACCCAAATTACATTTTTATAATTTTTTCCCCAAAAAAAGATCTTTCTTTTGGTGGTATTCGATCACCTCTGTGGTTTTTATTTTTTGTTAAAATTTTTTTAAAAAGACTGAATAAAAAATAAATAAATAAATTATATATTTTTTATATTTTGTTATAAAATTTTGAAAAAAAGGTAATTTTTCTCCTCCATTGATGTACGCTGATGAGGCGGCACTGATGGGCACCGATAGGTGGCAGTGATGGGCACTGATAGGCAGCACTGCTAGGTGGCACTGATTGGCACCACTGGTGGGCATTGATAGGTGGCACTTGTGGGCATTGATAGGTGGCACTGGTGGGCACTGGCAGGTGGCAATGGCAGGGGGTACTGGTGGGCACAGATGAGTCAGAATTGCCTCTTCCTCTTCGGGACCAATGTCCCTTGCAGATAAGCCGGTGATCGGCTTTTTTATTCTCCTCGCGCTGTCAGCGATTACAGAGTTTTTGTTTACATCATGTGATCAGCTGTCATTGGCTGACAGCTGATCACGTGGTAAGGGGCCGGGATCGGGGAGCGTGCAGGTTGCGCGCGGGGAGAGTGCAAAGAGGAAGCCATCATATGACGGCCTCCCGGAAATTCAGGTCCACGCTGTGGCTGTCATTCGGCTATAGTGCGGACGCCAAGTGGTTAAGTGGAGCTTTTCGGCCGGTAGCGTGCTGCTTTTAACCCCAAAGAAGGGGTTAAAAGCGCCCTTGTTGAAGTGCTTCCCAAAGCGCTTTTCAGGCGCTTTGGAAGCGCTGCCCAATCATTTCAATGGGCGGGGCGTTTTGGGAGCGGTGTATACAGCGCTCCCAAACCGCCCCAAAGATGCTGTTGCAGGACTTTCCCAAACGTCCCGTGAGCGCACCGCCCCCAGTGTGAAAAGTCACACTGAAATGAATGGGAGGCATTATTTAGAGGCTATTTATAGAGCAAAAACGCCTGAAAAACGCCTCAGTGTGAAAGGGCTCTGACTGTTCCGGGAGTGAGCAGGGCGCACGCTCTCAGCACAACTGCTAATTGATATGCAAATATGTGGCTGCTCGGCGCCAAAAGGCCCACCCGCCGAGGAGTCGCATATTTGCGTACTGTCTGCGCCTGGGGGATTATTGTCGCTGTAGGTTGCACACATTTGAACAGGTGTTATTAAAAAACATGGGTGCAACTTGTCATGTGACTTTAGTGACCAAAGTCACATGACAGGTCGCAGAAGTGTGAAAGGGGCATAATGCGGCGTACACACTGTCGGAATTTCCAATGGAAACAGTCCGATGGGAGCTTTTCATCGGATTTTCCGACCGTGTGTATGCCCAACGGTCTTTTTCTGTCGGAATTTCCGACTTGAGAACCTGTTCTTAATTTTTCCGAAGGAAAACCTTTCTATCGGATTTTCCGATCGTGTGTATGCAATTCCGACATGCAAAATTCCGACGCATGCTCGGAAACAATTCGACGCATGCTCGGAAGCATTAAACTTCCCTTTTATAGTGGTGTCGAACGCGTTTTATGCCGATGTGTTACTGACCGTCGGAATTTGGTGTGACCGTGTGTAGGCAACACAGCTTGAGCGGAATTCCGTCGGAAAAACCGTCAGAGTTTTTTCCGACGAGAATTCCGATCGTGTGTCCGCGGCATTACACTTATTTATTAACCCCCCCCCCTCAGCTACCCCTGCCAGCCTCACCTGTCCCCGATCCAGGCAGATCTTGACTATATGTTCTCTCCATGTCATTCTATAGTGAGTTCATCCTCTGGACCCTGTAGAGTTGTAGTGCAAGTCCTCCATAAGTTCTCATTCACATTGGCGTACTTAAGTGTGCCGTGTGGCATCGGACCAGCCCATTCACTTGAACTGGCTGCCCTATGCGCGTTTGCCGCCCAAAAGGAAATTCCTGCTCCTTTTCGAGTCAGCACAGTGGTGTAGTGGTTAGCACTTTCACCTAGCAGCAATAGGGTCGCTGGTTCAAATCCCGACCACGACACCCTCTGCCTGGAGTTTGCATGTTCTCACTCTGCCAGCGTGGGTTTCCTCCGGGTACTCCGGTTTCCTCCCACACTCCAAAGACATGCTGGTAGGTTAATTAGACCCTGTCGAAAAATTGGCCAAATATGTGTATGTTGTATGTGCTTGTAAGCGTGTCGGGACCCCATGGGGCAAAGGACTGTGCTATACCGCAGATGGACGTTGGTGGCAAAAGCGCCCTGAGGTGATTCAGTTCGCATAGGTAGCGCTATACAAGTCATTCATTCATTCGAGTGACGAGATTCACGCGGTTTTCAAAGGCGCCATCCTGTCTCACAACAATCGCAGCTGAATGCGTTTGCATTGCCAAATGATTCGGAACAAATCGTGAAGTGTGAATGGAGCCTTAGGCGATCTGCGGTGGGTTAACGAGATATGTTGTGGGCAGTTCCAGGGTGGTACTGCCCACCAAATGCAATAGGGGCATCATTTTTGCTGAAGTGGGGGGGGGGGGTGAGTTGTTGGAATAAAACTGCGGCTCAACTGGCTGTTGCCCTAAAAATGTATTAAAAAAAAAAAAATTACAAATTAAAGTGATTCTAAAGCCTTCGGGCTCCATTCACACCTGGGCGTTACAGGATGGCAGCAAAATGCCTTTTCCTCTATTCATACAGTAGGATATTGGCACCTTGAAACAATCACTGCCATTTTAGTATTATGGCAGCAAAACGCGGGACGTGTTTGCAATGCCATTATTTACTAATGGCGCCTCTAACACGGTGCGATTTTTGCTGCGGTTATTGCGTGATAAATTGTGCTGAAATCGCAGAAAATCGCATCATGGGAAGCTTGCAGGAGCTTTGGTGCAGGAGCTTTCTTTCGGGGGGCGACAAGCTTACTGCAATGCTGTTTTCCGCGATTGCAGCGCCATTTTTCGTTGGGGCGCCATTAAAGCGGAGTTTCACCCAAAAATGGAACTTCCGCTTTAAGTGACGGTGACCCCCCTGACATGACACATTTGGTATGTAATTTTTTTTTTGGGGGGGGGGGGATACCCTCTTTTTAGGGGCATCCACCTCCCACTTCCTCCCGGGGGTCGGCACCGGAAGGAAGATCACCTCTCCCCCCCTACGTCCCTGGAAAATTCTGGGACACGTCACAGGTCCCAGAGGATTGCCCGGCCAATCACAGCGATCAACGCGGCTCACGGGCACACACAGTAAGAATGCCGGCGCTGTTAAGAGGAGGGGGAGAGGAGCGGGGGGCTTCGTTCACCCACATCGCTGGACCGTGGGACAGGTAAGTGTCCAATTATTAAAAGTCAGCAGATATACTTTTTATAGCTGATGACTGTTTTTTTTTTTTTTACGTCGGAAATTCGCTTTAAGAAGTAATGCCATCGCAAATGCATCCCGCATTTTGCCGCGATTCCGGAATGCCCAGGTGTGAATGGAGCCTGAAGGTTTTTACATTACAGCGGTATTGACCCCTTCCGTACCCGCCCCACGCAGATTTACTGCGGCAGAGCAGCCCTCCGGCGCCAAATCACGTACCTGTACATGAATTTGCGCACAGGGTCTGGCGCGTGGGCCACCGGCGACCCGCTCCCGCTGTGATTGGACACAGAGGGAGCCAAGCAGCGGGTCCGGCGAACGTGATGCCCGCCGGTCGTTCTCAGGACAGGCAGAACTGCGGTCTGCCTATGTAAACAAAGCAGAACGCCGTTCTGTGAGAGGGGAGGATGGAGATCTTGTGTTTCTGCTAAGCTGGAACACGGATCTCTGTCTTTCCCCCAGTCAAAGCTCCTCCCTCACAGTTAGAAAGCACTCCCTAGGAGCACATTAAACCCTTTGATTGCCCCTGATGTTAACCCCTTCCCTGCCAGTGTCATTAGTACAGTGATGGTGCATTTTTTTTTAGCACTGATCACTGTATTAGTGTCACTGGTCCTCAAAAAAAGTGTCAGTTAGGTGTCAGATTTGTCTGCCACAATGTCGCAGTCCTGCTAAAAAACGCTGATCGCTGCCATTACTAGTAAAAAAAAAAAAATATATAAAAAAAAAAAATTCCATAAATCTATCCCATAGATTGTAGACGTAATAACTTTTGCGCAAAACAATCAATATACGCTTATTGGGATTTTTTTTTACCAAAAATATGTAGCAAAATACATATTGGCCTAAATTGATGAAGAAATTCGATTTTTTTACATAATTTTATTGCAGAAAGTAAAACAAATATTTTTTTTTTAAATTGAAATTTTTTTTGTTTATAGCCCAAAAAATAAGAAACCGCAGAGGTGATCAAATACCACCAAATTACTAGTAAAAAAAAAAAATAAAGATAAAAAAAATTCCATAAATCTATCCCATAGTTTGTAGATGCTATAACTTTTGTACAAACCAATCAATATAAGCTTATTGGGATTTTTTTTACAAAGAATATGTAGCAGAATACGTATCGGCCTAAATTGATGAAGAAATTAGATTTTTTTTTTTACATATTTACATATTTTTAATGCAGAAAGTAAAACAAATATTTTTTTTTTTTTTAAATTGTAATTTTTTTGGTTTATAGCACAAAAAAAATAAGGTGATCAAATACCACCAAATTACTAGTAAAAATTTTTTTTTAAATAAAAAACATTCCATAAAACTATCCCATAGTTTGTAGGCGCTATAAGTTTTGTACAAACCAATCAATATACGCTTATTGGGATTTCTTTTACAAAAAATATGTAGCAGAATATATATCGGCCTAAATTGATGAAGAAATTAGATTTTTTTTTACATATTTTTAATGCAGAAAGTAAAACAAATATTCTTTTTTTTTAAATTGTCATTTTTTGGTTTATAGCACAAAAAAATAAGGTGATCAAATACCACCAAATTACTAGTAAAAAAAAATTGGAATAAAAAAAATTCCATAAAACTATCCCATAGTTTGTAGACGCTATAAGTTTTGTACAAACCAATCAATATACACTTATTGGGATTTTTTTACAAAAAATATGTAGCAGAATACATATCGGCCTAAACTGATGAAGAAATTTAGATTTTTAAAAATGTTTTATTGAATGTGTTTTATAGCAAAAAGTAAAAAAAAAATATATTTTTTAAAAATTGTCGGGCTTTTTTTGTTTATAGCGTAAAAAATAAAAACCGCAGAGGTGATCAAATACCACCAAAAGAAAGCTCTATTTGTGGGGAAAAAAAGGACATCAATTTTTTTTGGGTACAGCGTCGCACGTCCGCGCAATTTTCATGTTAAGTACCGCAGTGCCGTATCACAAAAAATGGCCTGGTCATTATAAACCTTCCGGGGCTGAAGTGGTTAAATTCATGATATTATTGAAAAAGTCGACTATAATACAATTATATATATAAAAAAAATATAATATAAATTTTTTAAAAACTGTAATTTTTCAGATTTCGCCACCAAAATTTCCATTCGGTGCGCCTCTATTTTACATTTGAAAATTATGGTGCTAAAACCGAAAATTCAGGATATTTTTTAGATATTTCCGTATTGCACAAAATGGCCTGGTCGTAATGGGGGGGGGGATAAACCTTCCGGAGCTGAAGAGGTTAAACCCAAATACAAAAAAGTAATATATTGCAGCTCACTAATCATTGGATGTGGTGGCTGCATTCCTTTTTGGATTTTTTTTTTCCCCCTCCGTTTTCACCTGGTGATCTGGCCAGTAACACACCTCCTGTATTGGTGAGAAACAACTCTGGAGGAATGAGCACAGGAGGCGCAACAGACAGCCGCATTATCAGTTTGGGGGTGGGGGGGGGGGGGGTGAGGGGAGGGTGTTAAATGTATTGGCAGATTTAATTACAGCAACAAACTGAAGCTAAACTCCAGATCACACTTTATGATCAGTTACAGCAGAAAGTTTTTATTTTTTTTATCTTGGGATAAAGATTTCACATGAATAAATAAAAAAACGATCTTTGTAGGCACTCTCAAGGGTTTGTCTCAACCGTCTAACTGCTATATCTGCAGGACAGCTTGTTCTGTTGAAAAACAACAGATTTACTGGCTGGATCACCAGATGAAAACCGAAGAAAGAAAGCCTAAAAAAAAAAAAGAAAACTAATGCAGCCGTCACACCTAATGATCGGTGAGCTGCAATATAAGAAATGTTTGATTTTGGATTGGATTTTGAATGTTCTAATACGGCTTTAAGTATTTTCTTATAGCACATGCAGATATTTCCCTCTAGTAGAGAATCATTCGTCACTAATACATTCAGCCCTTAGAAATGTCCATCTTCCTTGAAACTGATCCAGTCACCCTGGAGATGAAGATGCAAGAATATGTACCTGTATAATTCTTGTTTATATTTTGAAAAATTAATAAAAATCTTAAAAATTAAAAAAAATAAAAATAAAAGAAATGTCCATCTTCCCAGGCAGGCTGTGTGATTCATTACAGATATTGACCAGCAGAGGTCAGCACTAATAGTAAATTGTGGGATTCATGTCATATTTAGGAGAGCTTTTCAGAAATTATGAGTTTTTCAAAAGGTGACTCTCGTTTTCATAAGCGTCACCTGGAAATTTCCTGAGATGGAAGGAACTGATCCCGAGATGTAGAAGAGGTGAGCTCCGGCTCCTGAGGGGAATTATTTTCTCTACACACGCCCGACTTCCTGTTGGCAACCAAACCAGGGGAAACACGATATATTACCGCAGAGTGCTATATAAAATGTTATTATGCTGTACAGCATGGGGGAGAGGGGGAGGGGGGGCTGGATTTCACTGTTCAAACTCACAGCATGGAAGGTCGTAAACTTTAAAGCAGTATTAACCCAGGAAGGATTTACCCCCCCCCCCCCCCACCAGGCCATTTTTGTGATATGGCACTGCGTTACTTTAACTGACAATTGCGCTGTCTTGCGACGCTGTACCCAAATAAAATATACCGTATATACTCGAGTATAAGCCGACCCGAATATAAGCCGAGGCACCTTATTTTACCACAAACAACTGGGAAAACGTATTGACTCGAGTATAAGCCTAGGGTGAGAAATGCGCAGCTACTGTAAGTGGAAAAGAGGGTCAACAATGCCCATTTGCATCCTCACTGTGCCCATTTGCATCCTCACTGTGCCCATTTGCATCCTCACTGTGCCCATTTGCAGCCTCACTGTGCCCATTTGCAGCCTCACTGTGCCCATTTGCAGCCTCACTGTGCCCATTTGCATCCTCACTGTGCCCATTTGCAGCCTCACTGTGCCCATTTGCCGCCTCACTGTGCCCATTTGCCGCCTCACTGTGCCCATTTGCCGCCTCACTGTGCCCATTTGCCGCCTCACTGTGCCCATTTGCAACCTCACTGTGCCCATTTGCAACCTCACTGTGCCAATTTGCATCCTCACTGTGCCCATTTGCATCCTCACTGAGCCCATTTGCAGCCTTACTGTGCCCATTTGCAGCCTCACTGCAACCCAAATAAAATATACCGTATATACTCGAGTATAAGCCGACCCGAATATAAGCCGAGGCACCTAATTTTACCACAAACTGGGAAAACGTATTGACTATAAGTATAGTATAAGCCCAGCGTGAGAAATGCGCAGCTACTGTAAGTGGAAAAAAGAGGGTCAACAATGCCCATTTGCAGCCTCACTGTGCCCATTTGCATCGTCACTGTGCCCATTTGCATCCTCACTGTGCCCATTTGCAGCCTCACTGCGCCCATTTGCAGCCTCACTGCGCCCATTTGCATCCTCACTGCGCCCATTTGCATCCTCACTGCGCCCATTTGCATCCTCACTGTGCCCATTTGCATCCTCACTGTGCCCATTTGCAGCCATAGGTCCCCCAAACTTCAAACTTGGTAGTTAAGGGTTCCTAGATGCCCCCTAGCTGCAGCCATTTGGGGTCTCTGGACCCAAAGGGTCCCGAAATGACTGCTGCAGATGGACACAGTTAACCGACTTTGGGGCCCTGCATCTCGGGTCACTTGGTGCTAGGAACCCCATCTTCATTGGATATGTTGTTGTGCTAGTTCCACTGGGTTTGGATACCAAATTTGGGGTTCCTAGCACCAAGTGACCCCCGAGATACGGGCCCCAAAAATCAGGTTGGAAAATGTAAAAAAAAATTTTACTTTCTGCTATAATAAATATGTAAAAAAAAATCGAATTTCATCATCAATTTAGGCCAATATGAATTCTGCTACATATTTTTGGTAAAAAAAAATCCCAATACGTGTATATTGATTGATTTGCGCAAAGGTTATTGCGTCTACAAACTATGCGATATTTTTATGGCTTTTTTTCTTATTTTTACTAGTAATGGTGGCGAGCAGCGTTTTTTTAGTGGGACTGCGACATTGCGGCGTACAGATCGGACACTAATGCCGCATACACACGACCGGACTTTTCCCGGCAAATTAGGTCTGATGGGATTAGACAATCCGATCGTGTGTGGGCTAATCCGTTCGTTTTTCGGGAAAAAAATTCCGGCGGATCTAGAAATAGAACATATTTCAAATCTATCCGACGGACTCAATTCCAGACGGACTAAAAATCGGGAAAAACATTCGTCTGTGTGCTGGTCCGATGGACCAAATACGACGCAAGGGCAGCTATTGGCTACTGGCTATTTTTTTTTGTCCCGTTTACGTCAGCACGTTCGAACGAACGGACTTTCGACCAGACTTAGTCCGTTCGTATATGGCTAAGTCCATTCGTTCGGGAAGCACGTCGGAACGCCGGCGAAAGTCCGTCGGGAAGACCGTCGGACCTAGTTTGCCGGAAAGTCCGGTCGTGTGTACGCGGCATAAGTGACACTTTTTGTCATTTTTATTTTGTGCAAGTAATGGTGGCGATCGGCCATTTTTAGCGGGACTGTGACATTGGGGCAGACAAATCGGACACTAAGTGACACTTTTTGGCATTTTTATTTTCACTAGTAATGGTGGCGATCAGCAATTTTTACTGGGACTGCGACATTGCGGCAGACAAATCGTACCCTAAGTGACACTTTTTGGGGACCAGTGCTAAGAAAAATACACTGTCACTGTACTAATGACGCTGGCAGGGAAGGGGTTAACGACAGGGGCGATCAAAGGGTTAAGTGTGTTCCTAGGGAGGTGCTTTCTAACTGTGTGGGGGATGGACTGACTGGAAGAAGAGAGAGATCTGTGTTCCTGATTAGCAGGAACACAAGATCGCTCTCTTCCTCTCTGACAGAACGACGATCTGCCTTGTTTACATAGGCAGACCAATGTTCTGCCTCCCATACGAATGATTGCAAGTGGCCTCCGGACCCGCTGATTGGCTCCCGCTGTGTCTAATCACAGCGAGAGCGGGTCTCCGGCGGCGCGCACACGCGCCCCAGAAAGAGGTACGTTGGTTTCACGCAGACGAGCTGCGCTGCCGCTGTATATGTGCGGTGGGCGGTCCGGAAGCGGTTAAATGAATATGAAATTTATTGGCCGATATCGCATATATCCTTTAAATTCGATGTATATCTTCACACTGGTCCATTGTGCTTCCGTTAAAGATCCTGCTTGCTGCATTTTTTTGTCAGTTTAAAAAAAAACGCGCCAAAAAACGCACCTCTCCGTTGAAACACATTGAAAAAGCATCAATAAGGCACCCCTGTTACATTTTTAATGCTATTTTTGAGTTACATGACCTATGAAAAACACACCATAAGGGCCCTTTCACACCGATACGCGTTTCACCACTGCGCTGTGGGTGCGATGCATTTTGAAAAAGTCCCGCATGCTGCATCTTTGGTGCAGTTCCGAAAACCACTCCAAAAACGCAGCTTCCCATTGAGATGAATGGAAATTGCAGTAAAATCGTGGTAAAAAACGCTGCAAAAAAAGCACCCACATTTTCCGGTTTTGTTGCGTTTTTGAGTCACGGGTCCATTCTTCACAGGTGCAGGAGACCTAAAAACACACCAGAAATGCAGAGGAAACCCACCTGAAAACGCAGAAAAATTGCTGTAAAAACACACATGCATTTTTAACCACAATTTTGCTGCAGAGCAGCGGTGAAAGGCACAGTCAAATCGTGGTAAAATCGCAGTAAAGTTGCGGCAAAATCGCGGTAAAGTCAAATTTACGTGCGTTTTCGTCGCCATTATCAGCACCTTTTTCTCTCATCAGCAAAATGCCAATAACACAATTTTGGGCCGATATGTTTTGGCTGCCGACATTTTGGTGCATCTCTAGAATCTTTTTTTTTTTTTCTTTTGGGATAAAGATTTTACAAAACGTTTTGCTGTAACTGATTATAAAGTGTGAGATGGAGTTTGGCTTCAATTTGTTAGTGTAATTCGATCTGCTAATACATTTAACACCCCCCCCCCCCCCAGACTGTGCCTTCTGTGCACCTTCCTCCAGAGTGGTGTCTCACTAATACAAGAGGTGTGTTACTGGCCAGATCACCAGGTGAAAACAGAGGAGAAAAAAGCAGAAGAAAAGAAAACGAATGCAGCCAATCTAATGATTGGTAAGCTGCAATATATTACATTTTTAGTTTTGGTTTTAACCACTTGTCGACCAGCTCACATACATTTACTGCGGCAGGTACGGCTCTCCTGCGCAAGCCGCGGTACCTGTACGTCGGTCTGTGCAAGGAGGATAGCAGGCGCGCGCGCACGCTGTGGGAGCGTGCCCGCAGACTCGATTTGTCCGCCACAATGTCGCAGTCCCGCTAAAAATCACAGAGTGGCGCTATTACCAGCTCATTTACTGCGGCAGGTCGGCTCTCCTGCGCAAGCCGCGGTACCTGTACGTCGGTCTGTGCAAGGAGGATAGCAGGCGCGCGCACGCTGCGGGAGCATCCCACAGACTCGATTTGTCCGCCACAATGTCGCAGTCCCGCTAAAAATCACAGATTGGCGCTATTACCATCTCATTTACTGCGGCAGGTCGGCTCTCCTGCGAAAGCCGCGGTACCTGTACGTCGGTCTGTGCAAGGAGGATAGCAGGCGCGCGCACGCTGCGGGAGCGTGCCCGCAAACTCGATTTGTCCGCCACAACATCACAGTCCCGCTAAAAATCACAGATTGGCGCTATTACCGGCTCATTTACTGTGGCAGGTACGGCTCTCCTGCGCAAGCCGCGGTACCTGTACGTCGGTCTGTGCCAGGAGGATAGCAGGCGCGCGCACACTGCGGGAGCGTGCCCGCAGACTCCATGTCCGCCGGCGACCCGCGATTGGGGTGTACAGAGGCAGAACGGGGAACTGCCTATGCGAACAAAGCGATTCCCTGTTCTGCCTAAAGACATCAGATCTTCTGTTCCCAGTGATCGGGAGCAGTGATCTCTGTCATGTCCCAGTGAGCCTATCTCTCCCACAGTTAGAACACACCCAGGGAACACAGTTAACCCAATGATCGCCTCCCTAGTGTTAACCCCTTCCCTGCCAGTGCCATTTATACATTGATCAGTGCATTTTTATAGCACTGATCAATGTAATAATGTCATTGGTCCTCAAAAAGTCTCATTTGGGGTCAGATTTGTCCGCCACAATGTCGCAGTACCGCTAAAAATCACAGATTGGGGCTATTACCAGTAAAAACAAAAAAAATTTTAAAAATAAAAGTCCCTAAATCTATCCCATAGTTTGTAGACGCTATAACTTTTGTACAAACCAATCAATATACACCTATTGCGATTTTTTTTTTTTAAAACAAAAAAATATGTAGAAGAATAGGCGGTGGGGACGACACACCAATGTCTGTGGGATTGCTGAAATGAGCTTTTAAAAGAAATCTCTGGCTATAAGTCATGTTTCTTTCTCTTCCATCGTCTTTTGTGTGATTATATATTATGGGTAAAAAAAAATGATTATTAAAATGAAAAATATTCCTTTTCTTTCTGCATAGAATAAAATCCCCCCCCTGAAGAAGACCACAATTAGAAGGGTCGAAACGCGTAGGGTTTTATGAGGAAGATTATATGCAGATTTTTGTAGTAAAAAGCAATTTTAGCAAGATTTCATACGATATATAGTTCCATCTTGATCAATGGTTGTTATTTTCATGCGAATGCTCATTATTTTTACAATTCTCATGTAATTGTCAAATTGCTTTTTGATACGATAAAGCATTTTAATCGATGACCTTTGAATAATTTCTTGGCTGCTAAAAAGCCCCATGAGGGATTTTTTTCCATTATATATGTAGAAGAATATATATCCGCATAAACTGATGAAGAAGTTTTGTTTTTTAGATATGCATTATAGCAACAATTCCGGAATGCCCAGGTGTGAATGGAGCCTGAAGGTTTTTGCCTTACAGTGGTATTGACCCCTTCCGGACCCGCCCCACGCAGATTTACTGCAGGAGGGTGGCACTCCTGCGCCAAATCACGTACCTGTACATGAATTTGCGCACAGGGTCTGGACACAGAGGGAGCCAAGCAGCGGGTCCAGCGCAAGCGCTGTCCGTCGGGACCCGCCGATCGTTCTCAGGACAGGCAGAACAGCGGTCTGCCTATGTAAACAAAGCAGATCGCCGTTCTGTGAGAGGGGAAGATGGAGATCTTGTGTTTCTGCTAAGCAGGAACACGGATCTCTGCCTTCCCCCCAGTTTAATGTCCTCCCACACAGTTGGCAAGCCCTCCCTAGGAGCACATTAAACCCTTTGATCGCCCCTGATGTCAACCCCTTTACTGCCAGTGTCATTAGTACAGTGACAGTGCATTGTTTTTTTTAGCACTGATCACTGTATTAGTGTCACTGGTTCCCCAAAAAAACTGTCAGATTTGTCCGCCGCAATGTCGCAGTCCCGCTAAAAATCAACGATCGCCGCCATTACTAGTAAAAATAAAAATGACAAATCTATCCCCTATTTTGTAGACGCAATAACTTTTGCGCAAACCAATCAATATACACTTATTGTGATTTTTTCATAAATATGTAGCAGAATACAGATCGGCCTAAATTGATGAAGAAATTAGATTTATTTTTTTTACATATTTTTATTGCAGAAAGTAAAAAATATATATTTTTTTTTAATTGTCATTTTTTTGTTTATATCACAAAAAATAAGAAACCGCAGGGGTGATCAAAACCACCAAATTACTAGTAAAAAAAAACATTTTTTTTTTCCATAAATCTATCCCATAGTTTGTAGACGCTATAAGTTTTGTACAAACCAATCAATATACACTTATTGGGATTTTTTTTTTACCATAAATATGTAGCAGCATACAGATCGACCTAAATTGATGAAGAAATTCGATTTTTTTTTTTTACATATTTACATATTTTTATTGCAGAAAGTAAAAAAAATATATATATTTTTTTTAATTGTCATTATTTTTTGTTTATATCACAAAAAATAAGAAACCGCAGGGGTGATCAAATACCACCAAATTACTAGTAAGAAAAAAAATAAAACAAAAAAAAATTCCATAAATCTATCCCATAGTTTGTAGACGCTATAAGTTTTGTACAAACCAATCAATATACACTTATTGGGTTTTTTTTTTTCTTTTACAAAAAATATGTAGCAGAATACATACTGGCCTAAACTGATGAAGAAATTTTGATTTTGAAAAATTTTGACGGAGCGATCACGTGGTAAACGGCCGCTATCAGCGGCCGTTTACCGTGATCCGTGATGGGCCGAGTCCGGAGGACCCGGCGGTCACGGATGTTCCCGAGTGCCCGCCCTAGGGGTCGCTTAACACAAAACTCAAAAAACGCAAGGAAGAAAAAAAAATTGATCTTTGAGTCTGATGATATTTACCAGATTCACACTTTAATAGTATATACAGTATATCTCTCCACTAATATTATATACAGTATATATTTCCTCTAATAGTATATACAGTATACATCTCCTCTAATAGTATATACAGTATCTATCTCCTCTAATTGTATATACAGTATATCTCTCCACTATTATGTACAGTATATATTTCCTCTAATAGTATATACAGTATATATCTCCAGTAATATTATATACAGTATATATTTCCTCTAATAGTATATACAGTATATATCTCCTCTAATAGTATATACAGTATATCTCTCCACTATTATATACAATATATATTTCCTCTAATAGTATATACAGTATATATCTCCACTAATATTATATACAGTATATATTTCCTCTAATAGTATATACAGTATATATCTCCTCTAATAGTATATACAGTATATCTCTTCTTTCTGTTATTCTCAGAGTGGATTAGATATTTTGCTTCCTAACCATATAGTTGGTTATTTTATATTCACCCCCGCATAGAGATATTTCAGAATAAATTGCCTTTTTTTAAAAGTTTTAAAACTTTACATATTAACTAAATTATACACCACACTTTTTTTTTACGGTTATTAACCGATTAATCGAAAAATAATCGGCCAACTAATCGATTATGAAAATAATCGTTAGTTGCAGCCCTAGAATAAGCGGACCACGGACCACCCAGAATAAGCGGACCGCGCTGTAGCCGTCTTTCGGCTATGGCCCGGTCGGCATGTGGTTAATGTCATCCCAGTCTTAGCCCGTAGGGTTCAATATGGAGTTGGCCCACCCTTTGCAGCTATAACAGCTTCAACTCTTCTGGGAAGGCCGTCCACAAGTGTGTCTATGGGAATGTTTGACCATTCTTCCAGAAGAGCATTTGTGAGGTCAGGCACTGATGCTGGACGAGAAGGTCTGGCTCACAGTCTTTGCTCTAATTTATCCCAAAGGTGTTCTATCGGGTTGAGGTCAGGACTGAAGTTCCTCCACGTCAAACTCGCTCATCCATGTCTTTATGGACCTTGCTTTGTACACTGGTCCAAATCAATCAGTGGAGGGGGGATTATGGTGTGGGGTTGTTTTTAAGGGGTTTGGCCTGGCCCCTAAAAACCAAGACATTTTGGACAATTTCATGCCCCCATCTTTGTGGGAACAGTTTGTGGGATGGCCCCTTTCCCATAGACACTCCTAAACCTTGTGGACGGCCTTCCCAGAAGAGGTGAAGCTGTTATAGCTGCAAAGGGTGGGCCAACTCAATATTGAACCCTACGGACTAAGACAAGCTCATGTGCGTGTAAAGGCCGGCATCTCAATACTTTTGACTACTAACTAACTAACTACTTGCTCCAGGGATGACGGCACATCTTTGCTATCGAAACGCTTCCTGATTATGACAATTTTGGACCATGTGCAATGTGTGTTGGCATGGCTGCTTGTAGGGGAGCATGCAACAGGGTGACAACACATAGAAAGGGGAGACCCCCAATATGCCTACAACCAACGATTATAGAAAAGGATTGAATGAGTTGAAACAACTCTGTCAAAGCAAACAGCACTTTCTGGGCATAACATGAGGCAGTCGTTTGTAAAAATGTAATGTCTTTATTACAAATGATTAAAATAACATAGAACAGACAACATCACCCGACTAACTAACAAGGTCAACAAATCCAGTATATACTCGAGTATAAGCCGAGTTTTTCAGCACATTTTTTTGTGCTGAAAGTGCCCCCCTCGGCTTATACTCGAGTCAAGCACTTTTTCTGCAGCAGAAAATGAAATTTTCCGACCCAACTCTGGGGCCCCCGTATCTTGGTGCTAGGAAATCTGGTATTCAAACCCAAATGGAACTAGCACTACAACATATCCAAAGATGGGGTTCCTAGCACCAAGTGACCCCGAGATACGGGGCCCCAAAGTCGGTCAACTGTGTCCATCTGCAGCAATGTCATTTCGGGACCCTTTGGGTCCAGAGACCCCAAATTTTGGCTGCAGCTAGGGGGCATCTAGGAACCCTTAACTACCAAGTTTGAAGTTTGGAGGGCCTATGGCTGCAAATGGGCACAGTAAGGCTGCAAATGGGCATTGTTGACCCTCTTTTCCACTTCCAGTAGCTGCGCATTTCTCACCCTAGGCTTATGCTCGAGTCAATAAGTTTTTCCCAGTTTTTTGTGGTGAAATATAAAATTAGGTTTGGGGGACCTATGGCTGCAAATGGGCACAGTGAGGCATGCAAATGGGCACAGTGAGGCATGCAAATGGGCACAGTAAGGCTGCAAATGGGCATTGTTGACCCTCTTTTCCACTTACAGTAGCTGCACATTTCTCACCCAAGGCTTATACTCGAGTCAATAAATTTTCCCAGTTGTTTGTGATAAAATTAGGTGCCTCGGCTTATATTCGGGTCGGCTTATACTCGAGTATATACGGTACCCAATAGGATAGACTAGAGAAGTTTGGATCAAGAATATCTTGTAAAGAATCCGTACTGCACACAAATACTGTATGAAAATATCAATGAGTAGAATCCATAAACTTCTCCATACCGTCTTGTCAACGCGTTTCACAATTTCACAATAGCTTCCTCAGGACATACTGGGTAGGTGCTGGTGAACCTCAAGACCAGGTACAGGGGGACACCACATAGAACAAGTTTAGGACTAAAATCAATGCTTCCCGCTGAACTAATTGGCAAAGGTAAAGAATGTATATATGGATGCAGCTGCGCTTCCCCTGTGAAAAGCTGCCAACACGACAATATGACAGATTGTGAAGTGAATAGAAAAGTGGATAAGTGTGGCGCTATAAAATATGTATCTGATCGATAGCTGTAAGTGAGAATCAAATCCCTATTACAATGCCATCGTTCAGAATTTAGTGACTAACCACCAAAAAAAATGGTGAAAGAAGTGTAAATATAAGCAATCCACGTCAGAATTGTTTATAAAAATAAAAATAGAACATTTGTGTTACTCATATACATGAATTTGTTAAATTATAAAGGTAAAGGTAAAGAATGAACCAGTTATTATGTGACACTTGGGTGGAGGAGGAACAAATCTCACCTCCAGTATAGCCAAGGTCACTGATGATTCTATTAATGAGGGATAGGTTGATTCAATTAGAGTGAATTAATAAGTAAAAGGGAAAGACTATATCAGACATCACCATTGATATAAAAAAATTAAGTAAGTTATGTAATCACCCCTAAAGGAGGGGGGGGGGGGCGACGACACCACTATTGCCTTGGTGTATCCACCCGAATGTAGTCCCAATCATCAAATAAGTATGTAAACAGAGCCTTGCTTTCATGAATCCAAGGCTTCCTCATGTTAACCGCTTCCCGACCGCCTCACGCCGATATACGTCGGCAGAATGGCACGGCTAGGCAAAACCACGTACAGGTACGTGGTCCTTTAAGAGCCCAGCCGTGGGTCGCTAGCGTGCCTCCGACCACGGCTGCGGGACCAGTGGACCCGATCGCCGCTGGTGTCCCGCGATCGGGTCACAGAGCTGAAGAACGAGGAGAGGTCTGTGTAAACAAACCTCTCCCTGCGCTTCCTACTCTGCCTGTCATCGGGAAAGCCGATCAATGACGTCAGACGTCAGCCCCGCCCCCTAATGTAAAAAAAAAACACACGTCACAGCCCATAACCCCTCGCCGCCCCCTAGTGGTTAACTGTTTCACTGCCAGTGTCATTTATACAGGAATCAATGCATTTAAATAGCACTGATTGCTGTATAAATGACAATGGTCCCAAAAATGTGTCAAAAATGTCCGATGTGTCCGCCATAATGTCGCAGTCACAATAAAAAAAAAATATTAATAAAAATGCTATAAAAACTATCCCCTATTTTGTAAATGCTATAACTTTTGCGCAAACCAATCAATAATCGCTTATTGCGATTTTTTTTTACCAAAAATATGTAGAAGAATACGTATCGGCCTAAACTGAGGGAAAAAATTAATTTTTTTACATATTTTTTAGGGATATTTATTATAGCAAAAAGTAAAATCTATTTTTGTTTATAGCGCAAAAAATAAAAACCGCAGAGGCGATCAAATACCACCAAAAGAAAGCTCTATTTGTGGGGAAAAAAAGGACGCCAATTTTGTTAGGGAGCCACGTCGCACGACCGCGCAATTGTCAGTTAAAGCGACGCAGTGCCGAATCGCAAAAAGGGGCCTGGTCCTTTGGCTGCAAATTGGTCCGGGGCTGAAGTGGTTAAGGGGGGGCTTGAAAATTCTAAAGCCATCACCATAAAATATGGTATGAGGTACCTCTTGCAAGAAAGGTTAATAGTGCGGGTGGTTCAACGGTGACAACTCAGGAAGGTGACAACTCAGGAGCACAAATGGGAGACCACTGTCCTCCCACAAGTACCTGGACAAGGACCTTCATGGCGGGGCCACCAAGTATAATTTGAATGAAAGCTGCATATCTAAAAGACTGAAAATAACTTTCCGAATTATATTACCGTGTTACAGTTTATTTTATTGATTGGCTTTGAACCTTATTTAACACATTCATACACACTCTGCTTAAAGTAGGTGTTAATCTGCACAAAAAAAATATCCCTCAATACGGTGTATGTACAGAGCACTGCCATACCATCATTAATGTATTTATACAGTATTAACATTACTTCATAAAGCTCTATACATCTAGTATAATGACCTAGTCATGACTAATAAGAGCTGCCTTAACCCCCCCCCCCCTGGTTTTAGGACCTTATATCCCAAACTTTTTTGAATTAATATTATTCCTGTTTACTGGAAATTGAACACAACATATTATATGTGGAGAGCACATTTCCAACTCCATACACTTTAAAGCAGAACTCTGAGCGAAAAAAAAAACCAAAAAACTTTTGATTACACCACAGAGGGTTCTAAACCTATATTTGGACTTATGGTGCCAATTCTAGATCTATCTCCATCACAACTCTGGGTGATTGTGGAAGTCCTTCGATGTGCAAAAACCTGCCAGCCCAACATTCATTTTCACCAAAGTCATAACACTTTCATACTGTTAGATCAGAGGTCTCCAAGCTTACTAAACAAAGGGCCAGCGTTAATGTCATCCAAACATTATGAGGGCCAGACTGTGGCTAATGGCTCATCTTTGGTATTATGGGAGGAATAGTGCCCCTTTGTTGGTGTCAATGGAAGGAATAGTATTCCGTCATTGGTATTAGTGGGAGGAATAGTGCCCCATAATTGGTATCAGTGGGAGGAATAATGTCCCATTATTGGTATCAGTGGGAGGTATAGCGCCTCATCATTGGCATCAGTGGGAGGAATAGTGCCCCATCATTGGTATCAGTGGGGGGGAATAGTGCTCCATCATTGGTATCAGTGGGAGGAATAGTGCCTCATCATTGATGGCAGCGGGAGAAATAGTGCCCCATCATTGGTATCAGTGGGGGAAATAATGCTCCATCATTGGTATCAGTGGGAGGAATAGTGCCCCATCAATGGTATCAGTGGGAGGAATAGTGCCTCATCATTGATGGCAGTGGGAGAAATAGTGCTCCATCATTGGTATCAGTGGGAGGAATAATGCTCCATCATTGGTATCAGTGGGGGGAATAATGCTCCATCATTGGTATCAGTGGGAGGAATAGTGCCCCATCATTGGCATCAGTGGGAGAAATAGTGCCCCATCATTGGTATCAGTGGGGGGAATAGTGCTCCATCATTGGTATCAGTGATAGGAATAATGCTCCATCATTGGTATCAGTGGGAGGAATAGTGCCCCATCATTGGTATCAGTGGGAGGAATAGTGCTCCATCATTGGCATCAGTGGGAGGAATAGTGCCCCATCAATGGTATCAGTGGGGGGAATAGTGCCTCATCATTGGCATCAGTGGGAGGAAGAGTGCTCCATCATTGGTATCAGTGGGGGGAATAGTGCTCCATCATTGGTATCAGTGATAGGAATAATGCTCCATCATTGGTATCAGTGGGAGGAATAGTGCCCCATCATTGGTATCAGTGGGAGGAATAGTGCTCCATCATTGGCATCAGTGGGAGGAATAGTGCCCCATCAATGGTATCAGTGGGGGGAATAATGTTCCATCATTGGTATCAGTGGGAGGAATAGTTCCTCATCATTGATGGCAGTGGAAGGAATAGTGCCTCATCATTGGTATTAGTGAGAGGAATAGTGCCTCATCAATGATGTCAGTGGGAGGAATAGTGCCCCATCAATGGTATCAGTGGGGGGAATAGTGCCCCATCAATGGTATCAGTGGGGGAAATAGAGCCTCATCATTGATGGCAGTGGGAGGAATAGCGCCCCATCATTGGTATCGGTGGCAGGAATAGTGCCCCATTGTTGGTATCGGTGGCAGGAACAGTGCCCCATCGTTGGTATCGGTGGCAGGAATAGTGCCCCATCGTTGGTATCGGTGGCAGGAATAGTGCCCCATCGTTGGTATCGGTGGCAGGAATAGTGCCCCATCGTTGGTATCAGTGGGGGGAATAGTGCCCCATCGTTGGTATCAGTGGGGGAATAGTGCCCCATCATTGGTATCAGTGGGGGGAATAGTGCCCCTTCATTGATGGCAGTGGGAGGAATAGTGCCTCATCATTGGTATTAGTGAGAGGAATAGTGCCCCTTTATTCCTATTCCTTTATTCTACAAGCTAGGCTTCAGCAGCATGTGAACCAAGAGCTACCACAAGTACAAGCTGGATTTCGAAGAGGCAGAGGTCAAACTAGACTAGAGATCTAATTGCCAACATTCGCTGGATCATGGAGAAAGCAAGGGAGTTCCAGGAGATTTACTACCTCTGCTTTATTGACTACAGTAAAGCCTTCCATTGTGTGGATCACAAAAAGATGTGGCAAATACTAGAAATAGAAATGGGAATACCAGACCTCCTCACCTGTCTTCTGAAAAACCTGTATGCAAATCAAGAAGCAACAGTTAGAAAAAGGACATGGAACAACTGACTGGTTCAAAATTGAGAAGGGAGTGCGGCAAGGATGTATATTGTCACCCTACTTATTTAACTTATATGCAGAATACATCATGCGAAAATGCCAGGATCAGCGAATCACAAGCCGAAATTAAGATCGCAGGGAGAAATATCAACAACCAGAGATACGAAGACGATACCACACTGATGGCAGAAAGTGAAGAACTAAAGAGTCTCTTAATGAAGAGAGCACAAAAGCTTGCCTGAAATAGAACATTAAGAAAACTAAGATCATGGCAACCAGTCCCATCACTTCTTGGCAAATAGAAGAAGAAATAGAAAGAGTGACAGATTTTATCTTCCTAGGCTCCAAGATCATGGCAGACGGTGACTGTAGCCATGAAATTAAGAGACACTTGCTTCTTGGGAGGAAAGCAATGGCAAACCTAGACAACGTTATAAAAAGCAGAGACATCACCCTACCGACAAAGTGCCGTATAGTCAAAGCCATGGTATTCCCAGTAGTAACCTATGGCTGTAAAAGTTGGACCATAAGGAAAGCTGAATGCCGAAGAATTGATTCTTTTGAACAATGGTATTGGAGAAGACACTTGAAAGTTCCTTGGGCGGCAAGAAGATCAAACATACTGAAGGAAATCCACCCTGAATATTCACTGGAAGGACAGATCCTGAAGCTGAAACTGGAATACTTTGGCCACCTAATGGGAAGAGAGGACTCATTGGAAAAGACCCTTGTGACAGACCTAGCCGGGACACAGGCTTTTTGAGAGGACTAAATGCGAGCCTCCTGCCAACCGATTATGGGCCCTGGATTTTAAGGGGCACAGGGTGAAGGAGAACCCCAACCCCAGTCAGATTCAATGCTGTATATATGTGTATATATAATGTGTTTTGAATCATGCTGTTGGGACACACACTGTCAGATGCTAATGTCATGAACTCAAGCCACCTGTCTGTTGTGTTAATGTTTATGGTAATATGGTAATGTCTATTGAATAGTCATTCAAATGAGCTAGGAGCCTTAGAGTCTTGCCCTGGGGGGTCTTCTCTCAGTCAACTAGTCTGGGTCAATGATTAGATAATTAGCTCATGCTAATTATGTTAGGTACTAGTCACATTGGCTGCTTAAAGGGATTAGTTAATTTGTTTATGTTAAGTTGTTACAAGTGTATTGTTAGAGTAATATGAGCAGGAGGGGGGATCTCCTCTTCTACTGTATATAAATGTCAGTTTTAGTTTTGTAATAAATCAGTCCATGTTGGCACTAAGCAAGTCTCGTCTCGTTTGGTGCTTGGGAGCGGTTGGAATATCTGATATCTATAGCCAGACTGGGAGGAAGTGATATATGACGAACGCACTCAAGAGGAGTGTAGGGACGTTCCGTCACAACCCTGATGTTGGGAAACATGGAAGGAAAAAGGAGAAGAGGATGACAGAAATCAAGATGGATAGATAGCATCATCGAACCAATGAACATGAAAATAAGTAAGCTCCGGGAGGCAGTGGAGGACAGAAAAGCCTGGCGTGCTATGGTCCATGAGGTCACGAAGAGTCGGACACGTCTAAGATGAGTGAACAACAACAATTCCTATCAGTGGGAGGGTTATTGCCTCATCTTTGGTGTCAGTGGGAAGAATAATGCCCTGTTGTTGGAGTCAGTGGATGGAATGGTGCCACAAGGGCCGATAAAGGCAAGCAAAGGGCTGCATATGGCCTCTAGGCCACAGTTCGGAGACCACTGTGTTAGATGATGATAACAATACAAAACTGCCATTCAGTGAAACCTTAGGGATCCACTACCATTTATCCACTTTCGGAAACAGGTGTTACCTACATCAACAATAGGTGATGGCATATAGTGGTCAGCAAGCCTGGAATTCATTCCTGAGGTAAACTCTATATCAGTGATGGTCAACTTTCTTGATATGGGGGAGGGGGCTAAAAGTGCAGGCCCTGACATCACCAAAGGGTCACATATATAATACAGTGAATATTCATTATCAGAGACAGCAGACTATTGGGCATGATACAAGTGATGCCCAGAGACTTTCGACACAATCCAGGAGATAGTCATAGATTGTGGACATGGTATAAGAGATGGTCAGAGACTGTGAACATGCTGTAGGAGACTGCCGGAGACTGTAAACATGCAATAGGAGGTGTTGGAGACTAGGTCCATGCTTCAGGAGAAGTGATAGACATGTTACATGAGGCTTCTAGAAGTAACGACTATAAGAGGGCAATATGGAAACCCATATTAGTGTCCAAGGGCCACACAAAAAGTACCAAAGGGCTGCCGGTTGGGCACTAGGGCTCTTTATAGTTTTCACAATTCTTTTCAGGCCAGCACCAAACCTCACCACCGCCATCATTCCCACAGCGTGATCATGCCTCGGAATTTAGCTTTGGTCTAATTTTAGGAGCTCCCTGTTTTTTATTTTGCAAACATCCCTGTGTCTATATACGGTAACACTCCATATCCACTCACCCCACAAACCTACAAATAATCTCCAAATTTCTATTTATCCAAAACAAAAAAAACAAATTGCCCAAACAAAAACTTGACCCACAATTCTGTGGCTGGGATCGTTTTCAGCATGTCTCATCAGCTGTCCGATTGAAGTGGCCGGTGAGCTGACCCAAGTTTCAGTCTGGGGATGCCAGCGTGTGCCCGTCAGCGGGCCGGCGGCCTCCTAGACTCTGCGCTTCTGTTTACTAGAGATAAGGATCTGCCCAAAACAACAACATGGTCAAGATTTTTAGGCTTTTTTATTAGCTGCATGGAACAGAGATTTTAAAGTGAACCTGTACTTTGCCTGTCCGAGAGAAAGTAGCAAGTTGAATTAAAAGCTGACTTTATTAGCCTCAAATGTTAAAAAAAAAAGCTGCTCTGGCTCCAGAACTCGCCTTCTCCCTGGCACTGTCCACTGTCATAATTCAATTTCATCACTAGATGCCCTCAGTCTTCCGGGTTGAATGATGCCCAACATCACTCCACCTGGACAACTGAACACATGCGAGTGCAAGGTGTCAAGGACTTACAAAGTAGTGATGCCAAGAGAGGCCCTGACGTCATCACGTCAGTGCCATATTCTGCCTCATTTAAGACCACCCACCACCAAGAGAAGATTTGAGGATGATGCCCTGACCTTATCATGTGAGTGCCATTCTCTGCTTTATTGAAGACCACCCACCACCAGGAGAAAATCTGAAGATAATACCAAGAGACAGAGGGGTGGCTGTGGACGTGGCATACTTGGATTTTGCAAAAGCGTTCGATACAGTTCAGCACACACGGCTCATGTGTAAGGTAAGGTCTACAGCAGGGGTGCCCAACCTTTTGAAGAGCGAGGGCCACTTAAGCGACTTGGTAACTGGTCGCGGGCCACAATGAGCGGAGCTGGTGGATGGCATGTCCGTGTCCACTTTGCATTTGGAGAGCGGACACGGACGCAGCCCACTACTTTTTAGTGGATCGTATTGGAGGTAGAACACAAGTCGGTTTATGTCTGCCACTACTTAGAGGTGAATGGAGGGTCCAATTGGTTGGACTGTCGGACTGACCGTGTGAAAGGGGTCCAAGGCTGCTTTCACAATGATGTGCTGCGGTTTACCTGCACCATGTGTGCAACACAGTGTACCTTTGGCTTTCCTGTAGTTTGCAATAGACTGCTATTATATTCTGCAGGTTTGGTGCACTTTCAGAAAGCTCACCAAACTCGCAGATAATAATAGAATTCTATGTCTCAGTGCAGTTAACCCGCAGGTAAATTGCTCTGCACCTGCGTATCAGTTTGAAAGCAGCCCAGTAACCACTGCAGAAAAGATATGCCTAGTAGTAATAAACTGACCTTTAATAACAGAATTCTTTCTATTCAATCCCAGAGCAGGAGGTCGCGGGCCACATCAGAGGGCTCCGCGGGCCACATATGGCCCCCGGGCCACTGGTTGGGCACCCCTGGTCTACAGGCTTGGAAAGATCAGTTTGTAAATGGATAGAAAACTGGCTAAATGACAGAATTCAGAGAGTAGCGGTTAATGATTCTTACTCTGAATGGTCTAAGGTTATCCGTGGTGTACCCCAAGGTTCAGTGCTGGGACCCTTACTTTTTAATATCTTTATAAATGATATTGGGTCTGGGATCAAAAGTAAAATTTCTGTCTTTGCAGATGACACCAAGCTATGCAGTGGAATAACGTCCTTACAGGAGGTCTCCAATTTACAAGCCGACCTCAATGCTGTGTCTAATTGGGCGACTATGTGGCAGATGAGGTGTAATGTTGATAAATGTAAAGTTATGCACTTGGGGGCTAAGAATATGCATCATACATACTAGGGGGAGTACAACTGGGGGGATCCGTAGTGGAGAAGGATCTGGGGGTTTTGGTAGATCATAAGCTCAATAATAACATGCAATGCCAAGCTGTGGTTTCCAAAGCAAGCAAAGTCCTTTCTTGTATTAGGAGAGGTATGGACTCCAGAGAGAGAGATATCATTTTGCCCCCCTGTACAAATAATTAGTAAGACCTCATCTGGAATATGCAGTTCAGTTTTGGGCACCAGTTCTCAAAAAGGATATCAGGGAACTGGAGAAAGTGCAGAGAAGGGCAACCAAACTGATAAGAGGCATGGAGGAGCTCAGCTATGAGGAAAGATTAGAGCATGGGTCTTCAAACTACGGCCCTCCAGTTGTTCAGGAACTACAATTCCCATCATGCCTAGTCATGTCTCTGAATGTCAGAGTTTTACAATGCCTCATGGGATTTGTAGTTCTGCAACAGCTGGAGGGCCGTAGTTTGAGGATCCCTGGATTAGAGGAACTGAATTTATTCACTCTTGAGAAGAGAATAAGGGGGGATATGATCAACATGTACAAATATATAAGGGGTCCATATAGTGAACTTGGTGTTGAGTTATTCACTTTACAGTCAACACAGAGGACAAGGGGGCACTCCTTACGTCTAGAGGAATAGAGATTTCATCTCCAAATACGGAAAGGTTTCTTCACAGTAATGCCCCGTACACAAGGTCGCAAAATCCGACCACAAAATCCATCGGATTTTTTCCGACGGATTTTGTCCGACACTGGTGTTGCATACACACGGTCGGACAAAGTTGTCGGAAAATCCGATCATTCTGAACGTGGTGATGTTCGTTGCGTACGACGGGACTACGTAGAGGCTAGTAGCCAATATCTTTGGTCTTGTAATGTGATCTGAGCATGCGTGGCACTTTGTCCGTCGGAATTCGCTACACACGATCGGAAAAATTCCAATAGGACTTTGTTGTCGGAAAATTTGAGAGCAGGAGATAAAACTTTGTCCGTCGGAAAATCCGACGGAAAAAGTCCGATGGAGCCTACACACGGTCGGAATTTCCGACAACATTGTCCGATAGTACATTTTCCGTCGGAAAATCCGACCGTGTGTACGGGGCATTAGAGCTGTGAAAATGTGGAATAGACTCCCTGCAGAGGTGGTTCTGGCTAACTCAGTAGATTGCTTTAAGAAAGGCCTGGATACATTCCTAAATGTACATAATATAACTGGGTACTAACATTTATAGGTAAAGTTGATCCAGGGAAAATCCGATTGCCTCTTGGGGGATCAGGAAGGGATTTTTTCCCCTGCTGTAGCAGATTGGAGCATGCGCTGCTGTTTTTTTTTGCCTTTCTCTGGATCAACTGTGGGTATAGAATTGGGTATATTGGATTGTACGATATTTTTTATTTTTCTTTATTTCTTTTTTTTTTAGGGTTGAACTGGATGGACTTGTGTCTTTTTTCAGACTAGCTAACTATGTAACTATGTATATATGAGAGGCCCTGACCTCATCACGCCAGCGTCATTCTCCGCTTCCTTGAAGACCAATCACAACCAGGAGAAGATCTGAAGAGGATGAGGAACTGTGCATCACATGAACCCTTGGGCTTACACCTCATCTCTGGGGGTAGGAAAAATGCTCACAAGAACTCATCCTTATCGGGAGGGTGGTACTTACCCGATCGTCTGTGGAATGTCCCTCAGCATTCCTCACATCAAATGCAACACTATGGGCTCTGCATTGGACTTATTGATGTCAGAGGACCTGTGACCGCCAGAGCATTGCAGGGATTGGTCTTACAGGCTGGGGGGAGCCTGCGGGAAAGGAGGATTGGATAAGTAAATGTGTTTTTGTGGCTCCCCTAAACCAAAATGAGCTTTCAACCCTTGCAGTGTGGGGGCAGCCCCTCTGCGAGGGAGCATTAGTCCTTTCTCTGGAGTTCAGCTTTAAAGTGGTTGTAAACCTCAGATATGAAATATGATTAAAGCATACGCCTCTATTGTGTGTACTTGTCTTAATTAAGAGCACCAAGTGTAATTTCTGTCTGTTGCTTCGTTCCTCTACTATCAGCATGAATCACTTCTGACATGTTTTTCTGACACAAAGAGATAAAAGGTGACAGGGGAAGGAACTCCAGCAGATTGACAGCCTCAGCTCTGTTCTTGTGTGCTGTGTGCTGTGTGTGTGTGTGTGTGTGTGTGTGCTGTGTGTGTGTGTGTGTGTGTGTGTGTGTGTGTGTGTGTGTGTGCTGTGTGTGCGGTTCTCTTCACTCCAATCAGCTCTCCTCCCTGAGCTCTGCAGTGTGTAACTTAAGCTATTCACCCCCTTTTTTCTGAACTCTCAGACAAGCTTATAAGTTCAGCACTTCAAATGGATGTAGAGAAGAGAAAATGCAGATAAACAGGTACAACTTATGTAAAAAGGATTTATTTTATCCTTGTGTATCACTTGAGGCCAGTCACTTCACTGGGTACATGGAAGGGTTTACAACCACTTTAAGTAAAAAAACAAAAAGTAAGTTGGGGGGCCTAGAAAATTGTGCTTAAACTTAGCCCTCCCAGCAGCTTATACCCATCTTTCTTTCACTCCACCGCCCATCTGTTCAGCTGCCTGCAGCAAACGAATGTCCCCAGTAAGCTATGAGTTATCGGTGTTACACAGGGCTATGTAGGAGAATGTGACTTACTCTATGTGACAGGGCTGGGCCAATCAGTGGTGAATCTGTGCTTCTCTAAACAATGCAAGCAGATCTTGGCTGAGGAGAGGGCCGCCAGGTGCTGTACATAGATTCTTGATAACACCACAGCACCCTGTCTCAGTACTCATTTCAGGAGGCTTTAGCCCTGATGCAAGCAATAGGCTTGCTTATGGGAGGAGTTATGCGATCAATGCCTTCATGGGTGGGTGTCAGTCAGGGTTGTCAACCGTCAGTAAATTTACTGACAGTTTCTAAAAAATCTGTAATTTTTACAACTGTCTGTAAATATCTGGGGCTGATAATTTGTCATGCTGTACTGACTTTGTAAGTGTAAACCAGACAAATTACTTGTTATGGGTATTGTCATTGTATTTCCATATTGTGCTTTCTGCTCCCTCGGTACAGAGCTCTGTATTGTTTACCAACACAGAGCTCTGGGCTGTGATTGGACACTCAGCAGGTCCCGGCCGTGAATCAGTGGCCAGGACTTGCTGACATGCTTCTGCTGTGTACAATCACAGCAAGAGCCGGGGGGGGGGGGGGGGGGGGGGGGGACACATGCGTGGGCTCTAAACCTGGAGGAAGGCAGCAAAGTACGAGTATGTCGCCTTGCCTACAGTATTTTTGCAGGTGAGCGGTCGGCAAGTGGTTGAATATCGATGGTCTTAGACCCCTTTCACACCAAGGGCGTTTTGCAGGCGCTATAGCGTTAGAAATAGCGTCTGCAATCCGCCCTAAAACAGCTGCACCATTGTCAGTAGTGTGAAAGCCCGAGTGCTTTCACACTGCAGCGGTGCGCTGGCATGGCGTCACAAAAAGTCCTGCCAGCAGCTTCTTTGGAGCGGTGAACTCAACCCTTTCTCGGCCGCCAGTGGGGGGTAAAAGCACCCCGCTAGCGGCCGAAATGCGCCGCAAATCCGACGGTAAAACGCCGCTAAAAATAGCAGCGTTTTACCGCCGATGCTATGGGCGGTGTGGTGTGAAAGGGGTCTTAGTTTTTAACTACTTGACCTCTGGAAGATTTACCTCCCTTCATGACCAGGCTATTTTTTGCAATACGGCACTGCTTTACTTTACAAGAAAAAGAACCGCTGCTCCAGGTGTATAGAGATGAGGCTGATTGGAGTATCTTGCAGAGTGCTAGCCCCGGCCCGCCTCCGTGGGAAACTTGGAAAGAAGAAAGAAATGGCTGCACATCCAGAACTTCCGATTGGTGTTATAATTGTGAAACAAAATAAAAGGCAAAGACATCAAACTGTGGTCACGTAGACGCGTTTCACACATACATCTTGTGCTTAATCATTACCACGATTAAGCACAAGATGTATGTGTGAAACGCGTCTACGTGACCACATCTTTGTGAAACAAAATAAAAGGCAATTGGAAGTTCTGGCTGTGCAGCCATTTCTTTCTTCTTACTGCGTTACTTTAACTGACAATTGCGCTGTCATGCAACGCTGTACACAAATAAAATTGATGTCCTTTTTATTCACACAAATAGAGATTTCTTTTGTTTCTTTTGATCACCTGCGTTTTTTATCAAATCAAATTTAGGCCAATAATTATTCTGCTACATATTTTTGGTAAAAAAAAAAAAAAAAAAATCCCAATAAGCGTATATTGATTGGTTTCGCAAAAGTTATAGCGTCTACGAACTATGGGATATTTTTATGGAATTTATATTTATTTTTTACTAGTAATGGCGGCGATCAGCGATTCATAGCAGGACTGCGATATTGCAGCGGACATTCAGACACTGACACATTTTGGGAATCAGTTACACTAATAGTGATCAACGCTATAAATATGCACTGTCACTGTACTAATGACACTGGCTGGGAAGGGGTTAACATCAGGGGCGATCAAAGGGTTAACTGTCTGCCTAGCCTGTTTTACTACATTGTGGGAAGTGCCTAAAAAAAAATCCGTCCCCATTCACTCCAGTGTGAAAGCCATCGGTCAACGGTCAAAAAAGTCCTGCTAGCAGCATCTTTGGGGCGGTGAAGGAGCGGTGTATTCACCGCTCCTATACCGCTCTTACCCATTGAAATCAATGGGACACCGCGGTAATACCGCTGCGGCGGCGCTTTGCGGGGGGTTTTAAAACCACACCGCTAGCGGCCAAATCCCGCGGCTAAAACGTCACAGTGTGAAAGGGGCCTAATGGAAGACATGGATCCTCGTTCCTTGCTTTGCAGAGACACAGGATCCGTGCCTTCCCTACTGGCAGAACGGCGATCTGCCTTGTTTACATAGGCAGATCGCCATTCTGTTTTTCTGCATGTTTGATGGGTGCCAGCGGACATCGAGTCCATGTTACTCGCTGATCGGCTCCAGCTGCGTATAATTGGGTAGGGGGAGATGTTCGTTCCCCCCCCTACCCGGAAGTACAGGATCATGTATACATACGTGATCCCGCACACAGCTGCCACCCTGTAACAGAAAAACTGCTATAGGGTGGTTGGCAAGAGGTTAATAGGAGTTCTGTAATTTTTCAGGGTGTCAGTAAAAATGTGCTCCGTCAGTAAATTTTCCATATTTTGTTAGTAAAAAATGCTGCAGGAGGTTGGCAAAACTGGTGTCAGTCTGGAAGCATGGGCTTTCCTAGGCAGGTTACATAGTAGGTGAGGTCGAAAAAACACAAGTCCATCAAGTCCAACCAACCTATGTGTGTGATTATATGTCAGTATTACATTTTATATCCCTGTATGTTGCGGTCGTTCAGGTGCTTATCTAATAGTTTCTTGAAATTATTGATGCCCCCCCCCCCCCCCGCTGAGACCACCACCTGTGGAAGGGAATTCCACATCCTTACCGCTCTTACAGTAAAAAACCCTCTACATAGTTTAAGGTTAAACCTCTTTTCTTAAATTTTAATGAGTGGCCACGTGTCTTGTTAAACTTCCTTCCGCAAAAAAGTTTTATCCCTATTGTGGGGTCACCAGTACGGTATTTATAAATTGAGATCTTATCCACTCTCAAGTGTCTCTTCTCCAGAGAGAATAAGTTCAGTGCTCGCAACCTTTCCTCAAAACTAATATCCTCCAGACCCTTTATTAGCTTTGTTGCCCTTCTTTGTACTCGCTCCATTTCCAGTACATCCTTCCTGAGGACTGGTGCCCAGAAGTGGACAGCATACTCCAGGTGCGGCCGGACCAGAGTCTTGTAGAGCGGGAGAATTATCGTTTTATCTCTGGAACAAATCCCCCATTTGCATGCAGGCCATCCTAAGGAACACCCACATGTGAAGTTGAGCCTCCATGATTAATAGAACTGAAATCCAAATGAATGAAAGTGGTGAACCAAGAACAGTCAGCCTGGGAAGGACAGGACTAGATGATACTGGGCGTCCTCCAGCGAGGAAATGAGGCGGGGCTCCATCTGACTTGCTGCAGCTTCTAATGCACATGGTGAAAAGCTCACAGTGTGCAGTGAAATCAGAGTAAGCCATTTCAGGACGGGGGAGAGGAGGAGGCTGTACAACTATGCAAGACTGAAGGGAAGTTCAGCTTCAAATAAATTAGATTTCAGAAAGGCACTCAAACAAATGCCAGCATTGTTAAGAGTCTGTTTGATCATTCACCAGGTTTATTCCCAGCAAGCGATCGAAATCATTCATAAATGTTTTGATATAAAGTCGTTCAGCAAACATGACAGAAGACGCAGGCCCCGACAGGTCCCGCTTCCTAAGGCCTGGGCTTGAGTTTAGTTCAGGTCACTGAAGAAGTAAACGATGCAATACCTGAAGAGGATGAACGGTGGGATCCTTTGATCCCCTATTGTTGCCTGGCACGTGTCGCCCTAGATTTGCATTTGGGTGTTTCAGTAGCTCCGTGTCACTCATGACTCTCTAGAAAAGGCACCGTAGCCCGCATCACAGACCAGCTTTTCTTCCTAAAGGGTGTCATTCCTGGCACGCTGCAACAAGGCAAGCTGCGATGAAGGAATCTTTCACTGCCTACATGTTTATCTTCCTTCGGGGAGTGACTAGATTCGGCAGCCCCTGGCTGAAACCAGTAGCATGCCATACACTCCGTGTACCAGTGGACTGTCACTGACACTCACACACTTGGCCGCCTTCCACGCGTTCCATTACACACTGACCTCTCAATGGCAGGAAAGTGACAAGCGAGGGCTTTAAGTGTTCCAATAATATGGGAATTGAGAGTTTACTAATCTGATTCTTCCATTTCCTAGTTTAATGTACTAAGTTTTCATGCACTGCATTAAATCGTAATCCTTGCACACCTTAACTGTTAATGGTTCGGCCTCCATGGCTCGAAAAGGCAGCTTTTGCCGAGAATCAATGTCAGCAGTGGACAACTTTCATGATATGGGGGACTCAAATGTGACCCATGATATCACCAAAGGGCTACACATAATATTCAGTGAATATTTTCCCACCGCCAGACTCTGCAGACATTCCCTAGGTCAAAGATTATAGGCATGCTACAAGAGATGGCCAGAGACTGAAGACATGCCACAAGGGAAGGTCAGCCACTGCAGACATGCTACAAGAGATGGTTAGAGACTGCCTTCAGGGTACAAGGAATGGCCAGAGACTGCAGACATGCTACAATGGATGGCCAGAGACTGAAGACATGCCACAAGGGAAGGTCAGACACTACAGACATGCTACAAAAGATAGCCAAAGACTGCAGACATGCCACAAGAGATGGTTAGAGACTGCCATCAGGTTAAAAGAAATGGCCAGAGACTGCAGACATGCTACAAGGGATGGCCAGAGACTGCAGACTTGCTACAAGGGATGGCCAGAGACTGCAGACATTCTACAAGGGATGGCCAGAGACTGCCGTCAGGTTACAAGAGATGGCCAGAGACTGCAGACATGATACAAGAGATGCCCAAAGACTGCAGGCATGCCACAGGAGATGATCAGCGACTGCAGACATGCTACAAGGGATGGTTAGAGACTGCAGACATGTTTCAAGAAGGGGTCAAAGATTATGGGCATGCAACAGGATATGTCCAAAGACTGCAGACAAGCTACAGAAGATGGTTAGAGACTGCAGATATGTTTCAAGAAGGGGTCAAAGATTATGGGCATGCTACAAGATATTACCAGTAACTGCCAACATGCTACATGGAGATTATGAGTAACTGCCGACGTGCTACAAGAGATGGTCAGAGATTGAAGATATGCTACAAGAGATGGTAAGAGACTGCAGACAGACGACAAGAGTTGACCAGAGGCTGTAGGCATGTTATAAGAGGTAATCACAGACTGCAGATATGCTACAAGACATAGGCAAAGATTATGGGCATACTACAAGAGATGACAAGTGACTGCTGGCATTCTTCAAGAGATGGCCAGAGACTGCTGACATGCTATAAGAGGTGGTCAGAGTGCAGATATGCTACAAGATATAGTCAAAGGTTACAGTATGAGTATGCAACAAGAGACAATCAGTGACTGCTGGCAGGCTTCAACAGATGGTCAGAGTTTAAAGAAATGCTATATGTCATGGTAAAAAAATGCAGACAGGTTATAATAAATGGTGAGAGAATGCATACACGCTACAAGACATGGTCAAAAATGGCAGACGACATACAGCATTTGCGGGAGACTGGAGACACCATTTACGAAAAAAGAGAAGATTTCATCAGGCGGAAGTCACATGACGTGACGCAACCCGTAGGGGTCTCGAAACCGGAAGTGATGCGAGATACCATGCAATGCTCAGTACTTTTATACTATATGGTGCTGTATTAATGTTTTAAATGTAAGCGTCTCTCTTATCTTTTTAATAAAGGGTTGTTTATGCAATTTTACACTATGGGAGGCATATGTGCTTTATTTGAACATGTTGCCGAGCTAATACATCGGACGTTGAAAGTGATTACACACTCCGCTTGAGTGCTTCCGTCACAATTGGTGGCAAGCAGTAGAACGCTTTCTGCAGTCTGGGACATCCAAACCTCCACCTGGATCCAAGATCAGAATAGCAGACTTCGGTCACCCCAGCGGAGATATGGACCTGGCATCAGAGTTCCCAGGGCTGCTGCGGATCGTCCTTTCAGCATACACCAGGACTGTGTCTGAGGATGAATACCTGGAGCTCAGGCAGCAGATTCGGGTGGAGCTCTGGATTGGAGCCCTCCAGCTCGCTGGTATAAAAGAGGGCAAGTGTTTTCCAACCCCAGAGCAACGGGCCAGTTGCCAGGAGATAGAGCTGGACAATCATTATCGGGCCCTGCAATGGCACTCAGAGCAAGGATATTTAGGGGAGATAACAGAATTCTCTCCGGAGGGATATGACTTTGGCGGCCCTGGATTGCTGTGGGAGAGCCTTACAGATCGTTTTGTGTTTGGTGATGAAGGGGAACCTACCCAGAGGACCTGCAAGAATATAAAGAGGCTATGCTCGGTCTTGCAGGGGTCTCAGAGCTTAAACCTGATCTGGGCTATTTGCTAAGGAAGGAACAGAATCTGGAAAGGGCATACAGGAAACTGCTAGAACACATTCAGCAGCATGCCAGAGAATCGGCAGTGGAAAATGTGGAGGTTGCCATCCCCAAAGCTGAAGTGCTGACAACAGGGCAGAGCTCTGCTAACCTCTGCCCAGCACCGATAGCATCTTCAGGGTTCCACGGACAGGAGATGGTGAACCTCTATCCCCAGACACCAGTTGCAGAGACAGGGGATTTGATAGACTTTTCTGCTGAAGAAGAACAACCTGGTGAGCCTCCAGCAGAAGATTTGGTATCAGGGCCAAACTTCACTGAGCTTTGCCCAGCACCAACAGCAGTATCTGTGGAGTTACAAGGAATGTCCCCAGCTGAAGCGCTGGCCACCGGACAGCAGCAGATCAGGATACAGTGGGAGAAGAGAGAGGAGGTGTCCATCGTCCCTCCCCAACAGTCGGCCAGGGTGGAGGAAGCTGTCTTTCCTCCCCAGCAAAGACCCGTGCACCTGGGAGACAGTACCACAGACATGTTGCCCCAGCAGCCAGATGAGGGAATGGCAGAGGAAGCAGCCGGCTCACCTCCCCAATGGCAGCTACACAGTTTGGGAGTGGAGGAAGCCAGCCTCCTGCCCCAATGGTTAGCCAGAGCGGAAGATGTGGAAGTGCTGGCAACAGGGCAGAGTGCTACCAACCTCTGTCCAGCAACGGCAACAACTGTGGAGTTCCAGGGAGCCGGGGCAGTCGGCCCCTCTCTCCAGCGACAAGCTTATGTAGTAAAGCTTCTACTCCCAGCTGAATCACTGGCAACAGGGCAGAGTGCCACCAGCCTCTGCCTAGCACCTACAGTGTCTCTACAGCTTTAGGAAGCTGGGGCCATCGGCCCCTCTGCCCAGCAGCAGACCGAGCCTCAGAATGTTAAAAACCACCCAGCTGAAGCCCTGGCAGCTGGACAGAGAGTCAATGACCTCTGCCCCACACCTACTGATGTCAACTATTCCTTGCAGCCAAGAATGGAGATCATGAGGACTGACTATGTGAGTTCACTCTGCCTGACTAACGCATGTCCAGACCAGGTGGAGGTCTGGCACCTTGTTAGTCGACCTTTGATGGGGGAGAAATGTGACAGACTCACCCAGGACAGAGGCTTTTTGAAGGGACTGAAAGCTATCCTCTTGCCTACCGACTATGGGCCCTGGCATTTGAGGGAGCTACAAGCATTTAGGAAGATATTCTGTTACGTAATGCAAAAGGACATTATTAAGGAGGCCATAATGGTCTCTGCCAGATTAGGACTCAGTGGACAGATGTAGGTGAAAGGAATGCTGATTAATGAGATCTGGAAAGCCTGGGTCTTTCACCCAATAGTTTATTGTGCTCATTGACACACCTTTGTCTCCTAGCAAACTATTGGGGGATGTGTTTATACTTATGTGTATTGTTAGTTGTGAGTTAGGGGACGATAAGGTTGCCCTGAAAGGTCATATCTCTGATTTACCAAGTCTGGGTAAATGATTAGTAAACTAGCTCATGGTAATTAGGTTTCTGGTTACAGTTTGTATTGTCATCCTGGTGTATATATTTGTGTGAGATCAGGCTATTTCTGATGTACTCCAAGACTGGTGTTGTCTGGTTCTTGGGGATTACTATAGCCAGATCTATTTGTCTTGTGTTCCAAGACTTAGGAAGCGATATACTGACGGAAGCATTCTGCGGAGTGTGAGATAGGATCCATCACAAGGAGGTTTAGAGGGAACAGTACCACACAACCCTGGTGTTTTTTCATATTAAGTGGAGATTGCTGAAGTATCTTGGAGGCCCAGTGGGCATATATACGAAGGCCTATATGGGCCTTTAATGAGGTGAGAGTTCTGTGAGCACTGAGGTTTTCACAGACTGGATTAGAAGAAAAGTGGCTGACATACATCATGTTTGGAATTTGGACTTTATTCAACCTTTATATGATTTCACCTATTCACTAGTAGTATTTGCACTTTAATCATTTTGTTATGTTTGATTTATCATGTGCATAATTTGTCGGCTACATTACTCATTTATGTATTCACTGTTTTAGTAGTTCTCTTCTGATTTGTTTATGAGAGGCTGCACATCCCCATTTGTTATTTCAATTTTGCATCATTGGGGGAACACAATAGGGGCTGCAGCAACCTAGACACATATTATTGATGGATATTGAATTTTGAGTGGTTCACAAATACACATTTTATATTTTACCATTCACACAGTGCAGAGGTTTTTACCATTGGTTTTCTAGCCTAATGCCGCGTACACACGATCGGAATTCTCGTCGGAAAAAACTCTGACGGTTTTTCCGTCTGAGTTCCGACGGAATTCCGCTCAAGCTGTGTTGCCTACACACGATCACACCAAATTCCGATGGTCAGTAACACAGCGGCATAAAACACGTTCGACAGCACTATAAAAAGGGAAGTTTAATGCTTCCGAGCATGCGTCAAATTGTTTCCGAGCATGCGTCGGAATTTTGCGTGTCGGAATTGCATACACACGATCGGAAAATCCGATAGAAAGGTTTTCCGTCTGAAAAATTGAGAACAGGTTCTCAATTCAAAGTCCGTCGGAAATTCCGACAGAAAAAGACCGTTGGGCGTACACACAGTCGGAAAATCCGATGAACAGCTCCCATCGGACTGTTTCCATCGGAAATTTCGACCGTGTGTACGCCGCATAAGGCTTTGGCCATAGGCTGCTCAAAGTGAGTTTATGATGATACAGACAAATCATAAAATTTACATTAGTTTGAGATGCTTCCAAGATCCGATTCAGAATTCAATGACAGGAGAAACTGACCTTCTGACCTGCTTTTGTTCAGGTTTAAGTGGGTTTTGCATTCCCATAGCCCTGCAAAACCTGCTTAAAGCAAACAAAAGCCTGTCTACACTAAAAGGTTTCCTACAAGTAGCATGTCAAAACGATCTGTAGATCTGAGAATACAGGCAGCTAAAGGCTCTCTTTCCCAAACCTCATTATTAGTCCTAAACTGTAAGGTGCGGATGGACCCGGATCAACCTGCTGTCAGGGATCCCATGCAGAAAGTTCTTATTTTCATGCACAGGGTTGTGAACACAGAAGCCTAACTAGATGTACTAGGAGAAGAATGAGCACTGGCCCGTATCTGCATGTGACCCTCCAGGTCTCGGCGCCTGATGGTCTACTTAAACCCAGGGTCTGCCTGGCTTCCATGCTGTATTGTCTTCAGCTCTGGTGCCTGTATTTCAAGTTTCTGAATGTCTGCTTACCTTGTTCCTGACCTGGCAAAGCCTGGCATCTCTCTTGGATCACCCCTGCCTGATATGTCCACTGCTGACTTGTGCTACCAACCTTGGCTTGGGCTTCTGATTACAATTATGCCTCCCGACTTGGTACCTCGCTGCAAGCATGTTACAGACTCCTGCCTGTTACTGACCTTGAACTTGATCCTGACCCTGCACCTGTTTGCCTGGCTGCTGTTGAACAGAGCTTATGACCAGACCCCATACTGCCACTGGAAGGACTCCTTTGTCTCCAAGCTCCAATTCACTTACCCAGCTTTCTGGCACCTGTAACCTTTCTACTGCCCTAGCAGTCTCTGTCTCTACTACCAGCAGGGCCAGTGCTACCACTAGGCAAACTAGGCAGCTGCCTAGGGTGTCCTGCTGCCTAGGGCACCCGGCCACTGGTTTTCCTACTCTCTTCTCTCTGCAACAAGCAACTAACTCTTAGTATCAGCAGGCAGCCGCCTCTCCGTTCACACATAGTGTCAGAGGCGCAGCAGTGGTGAATGACTGTCTGTGTCCCGACTCCCGCAGCAAGCACACAATTATTGATGGGCACTGGTAGGCTGCATTTGATAGGCGCTGGTGAGGCTGCATTTGATGGGCGCTGGTGAGGCTGCATTGAAGGGCGCTGGTAGCCTGCATTTGATGGGCGCTGGTGAGGCTACATTTGATGGGCGCTGGTGAGGCTACATTTGATGGGCGCTGGTGAGGCTGCATTTGATGGGCGCTGGTGAGGCTGCATTTGATGGGCGCTGGTGAGGCTGCATTTGATGGGCGCTGGTGAGGCTGCATTTGATGGGCGCTGGTGAGGCTGCATTTGATGGGCGCTGGTGAGGCTGCATTTGATGGGCGCTTTATTAAAAAGGTGGGATTTACATGGGCAGGGAAAAAAGGGCGGAGTCAGCCAGGGGGCGGCAAAATGAGGTTTCGCCTAGGGTGTCAAAAATCCTTGCACCAGCCCTGACTACCAGGGATGCTTGGATGGGAATTGATGAAGAGGCCACACTCGTCCTCTTTGGCTCCACAGTCAGGTATGTAACAACCGGTGGTCCAGACCAAGATATAGAATGGCCTTTAAGGGGAACCAGTACCTGAGAAAACCATAGGCCCCATCCAGCAAAGCTGGATGATCAACCAAAAATCCACCAAAAAGAGGTGAAAACTATACTGCGCTAAAAGAAAGACAAAAAACAATGAAATTTGGCCAACCAAAGAAAAATCTACTGGGTCAAATCTCAGGGAAAAAAATAAAACACACCCCTAGGGGGACAACTACATCTAGAAGGGAGACCAGCCGGTTACTGTAGAAGGCTTAAGTCTAGCATTCCTCACTCTTGACTTCAGGGAAAGGAAGTGACTATAATAATGAAAGAGGTTTCCTGAGCAGATAACCAAATTTGCAATGAGATAGCCATGGGTGTGAAATCCCTCAGTGTAACATTCCAATAGTTAGAAGGTAATGACTCACCAGGTTGTAAATAGAAGTCTAGCAAAAATATAGTTAGACTTTTCTCAGCAGAGCTAAAGAGAATATCTTCACCCTCCTAGGACACTAGCAACATTTTGAGGCATGCTGGATAGAGGAGGGGCTATACTGGGGTATTTTTTCCTGTTTGCCAGTGTCCCAACCTCCTGGCCGCAGTTTAACCTAAATGTTTCAGGTTACCTGTGTCCCTCAATGGTCAACAATGAAAAGTGTTTTCATTTGATTCATTGATGGGCTGTTGGGGAAGTTGAAAATCACTATAGTAGTTAGAACTACAACAGTGATAGCCTTGATCTTCTCTGCAAGAGGATTCCCCTCTACACACTGACCACAGAGGCTCACCTACTGGGCACTGCTACCATTTATGGAACACATTCTACATTTTTTAATAAATACAAGACGAAGTAGAGAGGAAGGACAGTGACGCCATGATCTCCACCATGACCAGAGAACACTTTTATGTTCAGAGGGGAAACCACGCAGAACCAGAACTGGAAAATGTAAGCCATTATTGTAGTAGCGCCAACTACTACAGTGAAATTTACCTTCCCCAGCAGCCCATCAGGTATGAGATATGCATATTTGCATTGTGCCAAGCTGGACCAAAGTTAAGTATGCAATAAAGAAAATTCCTGGAGTTACGCTTTAACTTATTTTTCTATTTATGCATTTTTTTTGTACCACAGGATCAGGGTCAGGGAAAATCTGATTACCACCCCCCCCCCCCCCCCATTGTAGTAGTAGAGCAATTACAAAAGAGATGTATTGCACCCTCTGGGACTGGGTGTTGGACTGGAGTTGATAGTTCAGCCAGCACTGAACCCTAGGGGACCCCTTGCTGCTACTGGAACCCAGTGCCATTTTGATGGAAATGGATAAGGAAAGCGTCTTCTCCACCTTCGCTCCATTGTAAAAACTTTCTTTATGATAACGAGATCTATTTTTTCATGTTAAAGGGTTAGTTCACCTTTACCAAAGAACTGCCTATGCAGGTATGGGGCGCCTGTAAAACTGTACAGCTTTGACTAAAGTTGGATATTGCCATGCTCTTACCTAAATTTACATATTTCATAATTGCCTGGTTTGGGTGGACCACAGTGTGAGCTCATTTATTTGACATGGGACCCTTTCCCGATTGGCAAAATCTACTTTACAACTCCTGCCACGTTGCAGGGCTTTGGCCCTTCCTAATTTTCAGGTGTATTACTGGGCAGCCATTTTGGTTACTGTCCTTTGGTAGTTTGTTGGATCTCATTCTAACGCTGAGGTCTGTTTGGAAGCTGCATTTCTGGGCTCTCTCACGGAGCTCCGAACTTTGGTATACAGAGGATTGTGGGTTTATGCTATGCTCCCAATTTCTACCAAAGTCATTCTACGAGTGTGGGGAGCGGCTAGGCGTAGATTTCTTCAGGTAAATAATGGGTCACCTGTGCAGCCCCTGTAGGGGAATCCTACCTTGTATCACTTTTGTACCGTTCCGGATCCTCTGGTGTGGGCCAGATATGGAATTAAGACTTGAGGATATTATCCCATCTGGTTCCTTGCTACTCTTTTCCCAACTCTCTCGGAAATTTTGATTGCAGGGCTGGATGCTCTTTCGCGACTTTCAACTGGGGCATGCTGCCAGGTCCCAGTTCCCTCATGTACCTGTCCTCCAAGCTGACCCGATTGAGGAACTCAAGATGAATTGAGTAAGCCTAGTTGCGCTCTGTATGCAGCTCTTTGTACAAATTCTACAAAAGTAATGCAGTTGTGGGATCGTTGGTAGATAGGATATAGAGGACTGGGAGGATTGCCTGGAGGCTTGTCCTAAGTTAGATATTTACTCCAGAGATAAATAGTCAAAATTTCTTTATAGGGTTTATTACACGCCACTACGGCTGCATAGGATTTACCCTCCTACTTGTCCACTTCACCCAGGTACCTATATTCACATGTTCTGAGAGTGCCCCAATGTTTTTCAGTTTTGGTTGGAGGTCTTTGACCTCCTTAATTATCGCCTTTAACTAGGCCTTCAGAGGTGCAAGCTCTCAAACCCTTTGGGGAAATAGTGCATGTGAGGGGGTTTGCTGGGAGTGTCTTCGCAACATCCTAGCAACAAGGCAGAACAGGATGAGAGCTTTTCTGGCCAGGCTTCAGGAGGTAGCTAAATGGCCTACACCTCTGTCAAGGGCATAACTTAAAGTGGAATTGCATCCAAAAAAAATAAAAAGTCATGAATGTTCTTAAAAAATTAAAAAAAAAAACATACTCACCTCTAAATGGCTGTTGCTAGGGGGTCCCTCGTAGTCTGCCTCCTTCAGTGCCTGGGCTGGTGACATCACTTCCCCTCAAAGCAGGAAGGGCTCAGCTCTGCCCCCTCCCTCTTGTCAATCATCTGGGACATGTGACAGGTCCCCGATGATTGCACGGTCAATTACGGCACGTCTCGCGCATACACAGCTGGGCGCCCACAGTTACAATGTCGGCACCGCCGAACGGAGGGGGAGACGGAAGGGGCATCGCTGGACCCTGGGACAGGTAAGTGTCCGATTATTAAAAGTCAGCAGCTGCAGTATTTTTTTTTTCTTTAAATGGCAACACCTCTTTAACTTTGGTCAAAGCTACACAGTTTGTTTTTATCTACAGGCGCCCCTTTCCTGCACAGGCAGCTTTTTGGTAAAGGTGAGCTAACCCTTTAAGTAATGTGTAATGCCGCGTATACACTGGCAGATTTTCCGATGGGAAATGTTCGATGGGAACTTGTTGTCGGAAAATTCTGACCATGCGTAGGCTCCATCAGACATTTGCTGTCGGAATTTCCAACAACAAAAATTTGAGAGCTTGTCGGAAATTTTGATCGTGAGTACACAATTCCGACGCACAAAATTCCACGCATGCCCGTAATCAAGCAGAAGACTATTGGCTATTGAACTTAATTTTTCTCGGCTCATCGTACATGTTGTATGTCGCCGCATTCTTGATGTTCAGAAATTCCGACAACATTTGTGTGACCGTGTGTATGCAAGACAAGTTTGAGCCAACATCGATCGGAAAAAAAACATGGATTTTGCTGTCGGAATGTGCGATCGTGTGTACGTGACATAACACTTCCAAGTGAGAGTTATACTTCTTGTGCAGTTACTGGCTTTGTCAACAAATGTTTGACACAGATCAGTTCCTGCTGCCGCCTCTCACCTTCTGATCACTTGGGCAGCCTGCAGCAGACGGATTTCATTATCTCAGCCTAGACAAAGTCACTGAATCTCAAACAGCTTTTTAATGATAAAAAGTAGAGCCTTTCTCAAAAAATAAACCGCTGCTGTATATTGTGACATGTCAGCATCTCATTCAAAAGTTTTGGAAAGTTTCTCAAAGGTCCATTTTAATTCCCAGCAAAACCTTCTGTGAAAAAAAAAAAAAAAAAGCAGTCTCTTTAAAAGCTGAAAACCCCTAAAACATACTTCATTGGGTTAATTTCACCTTAGTCAAAATATATGCTGAAAATTGCCCCGAGCAGCAAACGGGCAAACCTGCCCAAATGAATTACCCACAATATAAGAGAACTATTAATTTTGGCCTTCACAAACAGGTCCCAAAATGTGATTTCAGCAACACATCTCCCGTCTTATGTCCCGTGCGGTGACTTTGGCGCCTCAGTGTGCCCTTGGTGGCATCTCCGTCCCCGTAATAAAACGCAGCCACTGACAAGCAAGGTGAAACTCGTCAGCGCTCCTGAATAAACACAAGTAACGGGAGCCGCTCGCAGGACAGGGCTCCGTAATGCCATTGGCAGCAATTAGGTTTTACTAAGTAGGTCAGGAGCCAGGGAGAAGAGAGAATCCCTTCTGAAAGAGCCGGAGGCCATGAACCCCTCATCACAACGGGGGGATTGAGAGCCTTCCCCTTAAAATATGCCGCTTCCTGCATGCCACAAAACGTACATTTCTGACTCCAGATCTCAGCTAGCTGCGGCTTGGCAGGGTCCCGGCCTGGTCAAACCTGACATGAAACATCTGGGAGCCATAGCGAAGGAAGGAGGCAATGGGTGCTGCCCTACTCCCTATCAGATGTTAGGTGGTGCGGCACCCTGTCACACAGGTGCCACCGCGATATGCAGCACAGGAAGCGGCCAAAAACATATTTAGCTTCCTCCGTTAAAGGCTCGTAGTGTGTTTGGACAAGCTGGACAGTAAATGTCTTATTCATAGCAGCCAGAATGGATGTGATGCAGTTACGGAGGAAAACAATATTTTATTAGGACTGGATTATAAAATAAAAACAGCCTTATAAAGCAGACAGGTAGTACTCTGAATAACTCAATTAAAGTGGAACTAAACCCATTGATATAACGGTTTCCCAAAACAGTTACATTCAAGGCGTGCCGGCAGTGCCAGGACAAGATCAACTAGTGCCAAATGCGAAGATGGAAAACTGCGCTCCCACCCCGTCGCCCCACTCCTAGTTCTTCCCCCCCAGCCTATCGGACACTCCCCCCTAGTACAAAGCTCTTCTCTCAACCTCAACCCCTCCCACCACTACAAAACTCACCCCACCACTACAAAACTCACCCCCCACCCACCACTACAAAACTCACCCCCCCACCTCCCCTTGACACAGCTCTTCCACGCACCCTCAGCGACCCTTCGCTTCTTTGAATGGGCTGCTGTACCAGTGGGAAACTCAGGGAAAAGGACCCTTTTCTAAAACCACAGCCACAACCCTTTTTTATTTGTCATGCTTACTGAAATCACTGAAAATGAAAGAAAATCACAAATCTTTGGGTTGTCCCCAGAACAGTAATAAGAGGGGAAATCTTCCAACGGGGACACTAGTTTTTGTAACAACCAGGGATTTCCTCTCACTTCCTATTTTGGGTATGGGGCAGGAAGCTATGGAAATTTCCCCAATGGTACACAGAGGGATGAAAAAAAAAAAAAACGGGGTTATAACCCTCACAAAAAAATTCCCAGCTTTTACCAGCCAGCCTGCAAAAACAAGTTGACCCTAAGGCCCCTTTCACACTGGGGCGGGAGCCGCGGTGACGGTAAAGCAGCGCTATATTTAGCGCTGCTTTACCGTCGTTTTAGCCTTGGTATTCGGCCGCTCGCGGGACATTTTTACCCCCCGCGAGCGGCCGAAAAAGGGTTAAAATACCCCGCAAAGCGCCGCCGTAGCGGCACTTTGCAGCGGTATTGCCGCAGTATCCCATTCAAATCAATGGGAAGGAGCGGTATTGGAGCGGTGAATACACCTCTCCTATACCTCTCCAAAGATGCTGCTAGCAGGACTTTTTTTACCGTCCTGCAAGCGCACCGCTCCAGTGTGAAAGCCCGCCGGCTTTCACACTGGAGTGAATGGGGCCAGTTTTTTCAGGCGGTTTACAGGCGCTATTTTTAGCGCTGTACCGCCTGAAAACCGCCCCAGTGTGAAAGGGGCCAAACAGATTATGCTAAAAAACAGAGGGTTTTGTTTGCACACATTTGCAAATATATGCGAAAGCCGCAGTGCCCACGTCAGGGGACCTCTGTATATACTGCTGCCCTAACTCTAAATTTCCTCCATAGTAGGAGCACATATGAGGTGGGTCTAAAACAGTGGTCTCCAAACTGCGGCCCAAGGGCCGGATGTGGCCCTCTGCTTGCCTTTTTCCGGCCCTTGGGGCACTATTCCTCCCACTGATACAAGACACTATTCTGCCACCTGACACCAACAATGGGGCACCATTTCTCCCACTGACACCAAAAATGGGGGTAACTATTTCTTCCTATGATACCAAGGACTGGGCACTATTCCTCCGCCTAATACCAATTGTGGCAATGCTTACTCCCACTGATGCCAGGAAAATTTCCACTTTCGCTGGCCATAGTCCGGCCCTCCTATTCTGAAAGACATTAAACCGGCCCTTGGTTTAGAATGTTTGGAGACCCCTGGTCTAAAAAGTCTGGTGAATAGTCCGATAGCTCAACGACAACATGGGCCAGGTGCGTGAGCATGCACATGGCTATCCAGAGACACAGTGTGAGAGGTAGGGTCTCGAAACATCCACCGTACTCCCCTGATCTGGCGCCTTGCGGACTTCTGTTTCCCCCCGCCTGAAGAGCGTCATGAAAGGCGCGTGTGTTGGGGACGTGGCGGCAATCCAAGAATGGGTGACAGCGGTTCTGCAATCAATTCCTAAAGAGGCCTCCAGAAGCTTTTGGCAAAAAAGTGTTGTGAAGGATGGCGATTATTTTGAAGGCCAATGAAGGTAAATTTGTACCTTCTGTTTTGTATGTTTTCTGATACCATTCACTGAACTTTTTAGACACACCTCGTATAAGAATAAATAAATAAAGGGCAGGTATGCCTTGGGTGAGCCCACCTCTCCTTTTTTTTTTTATAATCAAGCGTATCAGACCACAGAGAACTGGCCCAAATAATAGCCAAGAGTCATACACAACTGAGCAGTTACTGCCTGCAAACTCCCTGTGCAAGGTATTATGACATCACGAGAGGGCAGATTTGTGTGTGAACAAACCCATGTGATCACCATGTCACATGTAATAATCATCACATGATTACGAACCAAACTGATTGGTTTCAAATTGCTAGGGGAGATGTGGAGCTGGCATGTGATCTGAGAACTAGGAATGTGCACAGGTGCGTGTTTCTAATGCTTGCCTGAAATTAAAGTGGTTCTAAAGGCAGAATGTTTTTTTTTTTTTATTACCTTAATGCCATTTCTACATTTACGTAAAAAAAACCTTCTGTCTGCAGCTCCCTCCGCCAGTCACCCCCCCCCCCCCCCCTTATACTTACCGGAGCCTGATCTCAATCCAGCGCTGTGCCCAGCGGCTCTCTCCACTCTTCACAGGACAGCAGTTAGAAAAAAAGTCAATTTTGAAAAAAAAAAAAAAAAAAAACAATATTTTTTACTTTCTGCTATAAAACATAGCCAATATAAAAAATTAAAAAAAAATCTAGATTCTTCATCAGTTTAGGCCAATATGTATTCTACTACATGTTTTTGGTGAAAAAATCCCAATAAGCGTATATTGATTGGTTTTCACAAAAGTTAACACGTCTATAAACTAAGGGATATATTTATGGCATTTTTATTTTTACTAGTAATGGCGGCGATCAGCGATTTTTATCAGCGACTGTGACATTTCGGTGGACAAATCTGACACTAAGTGACACTAATACAGTGACCAGCGCTAAAATAATGCACTGTCACTACACTACACATGACACTGGCAGGGAAGGGGTTAACATCAGGGGCGATCAAAGGGTTAAATGTGCTCCTAGGGAGGTGCTTTGACTGTGGGAAGAGAGAGATCTGGGTTCCTGCTTAGCAGAAACACAAGATCTTCATATATTCCCCTCTGACAGAACGGTGATCTGCCTCTCTTGGGAGAGATCGCCAGGTGCCCGCGAAATCTGGAATTCCCGCCAGCAAAAGATTGAGAGCAGGTTCTCAATTTTTCAGTCGGAAAAAGTTCTGATCGGAAATTCCGATCGTCTGTACCAATTCCGATGCGCAAAAATTCCTAGGCATGCTCGGAAACAATTTGACGCATGCTCGGAAGCATTGAACTTAATTTCCTCAGATCGTCGTAGTGTTGTACGTCACCGCGATCTTGGCGGTCGAAAGTTCAGAGAACTTTTGTGTGACCGTGTGTATGCAAGCCAAGCTTGAGCGGAATTCCGTCGGAAAAAAACATCCAAGTTTTTTCCGATGGAAAATCCGCTCGTGTGATACGGGGCATTAGGGAAACCTCTGAGTATTTGTAAATTATTTATGCAATCATAATGTGATTTTTGTATGTCTTTTTCCTTCTTTTTATATGTAATAAATTAATTTTTTATCTAAGAATTGTAATGCGGCGTACACACGGTCGGAATTTCCGATGAAAACACTCCGATGGGAGCTTTTCATCGGATTTTCCGACCGTGTGTATGCCCAACGGTCTTTTTCTGTCGGAATTTCCGACGGACTTTGAATTGAGAACCTGTTCTCAATTTTTCCGAAGGAAAACCTTTCTATCGGATTTTCCGATCGTGTGTATGCAATTCCGACACACAAAATTCCGACGCATGCTCGGAAACAATTCGACGCATGCTCAGAAGCATTAAACATCCCTTTTATAGTGCTGTTGAATGTGTTTTATGCCGCTGTGTTACTGACCGTCGGAATTTGGTGTGATCGTGTGTAGGCAACACAGCTTGAGCGGAATCCTGTCGGAAAAACCGTCAGAGTTTTTTCCGACGAGAATTCCGATTGTGTGTACGCGGCATAATTGTATTTATCAGTCCACTACTAACTTTGGGGGTTCGATCATTCGTGTGGCCAGCCTCAGCAGCTACCCTCACGCTCTTACCCCTCCCCTCGTCTTCCTATATCATTTTGGATGATGGTACTTTTTTATCCCTAGGTTTAGGTGTCCCTATTTAAGGCTATACTCAACAAATTTATGCATCCTATCTTCAATGTTGGTGGCGTCACATGGCGAAGGATTCATTTGGATTGTTGACTCACAAGCACTTAATTTCAAGTTTCGCCTTGTTCTGATTTATTTAATCATTCATCTTTGCCATTTGGACTGATTTGATCACAGTTTGGACTTTCACATAATTTATAAGCGCAACTTTTCTTTTGTAACACAGCGTCCCAACGTTTTTGGAATTGGGTTTGTAGACCAAAAAAAAAAAAAATGTTACGTCAGGACAGGTGAAACACAATGGCTTACAAGGCGGCGTTTGACTCCAGGGGGTTAAATTTCCTCAAACTTCAACGAAAGTTAACTCAACACACAAAACCATATTCCCTGTATGCTGGAAGTGAATAAAATCGAATTACGTTTTTTTTTTTTTTTTTCTTTCCGCGTTGCGCTGTGCCATTATCACGACTAGTCCCATGTACACATCACCTCTGTGGCTTTACGAGTGGAGATGAAGGGGTTTTTCACAGTCTGGCCCCGGCTTATTCTCCAAACTCCTGGTCTGGCTGCTGCCCGGGACAGAGCCCCGTCGTTTTATTGAGAAACCTGACTCTCAGCCTCGGAGTCCGCAGGGACTTACCGTCGAAAATCCGACTGAGAGCGAGCCCTGTGTTCGGAGGGGGGGGGGGGGGGGACTTTTCACTTTTTTTTTTTTTCCTCCTTTTAAAACTAAAAATACACTCGCACGCACAAACAGAAAAACAAACATAATAAAAGGTGAGACACTCCCCTGCATTCATGCAAAAATAACTCTGGTTAGCGAGCGAGTTGAAAGCGTCTGTCTGTCAGACCATCCAGATCCCCTTATTTCCCTCAACCCAGAGGAGAAACACCTCAAGCTGCTGGAAAGGGACAGATAAAAGAACCAAAGAGGGACGAGAGGAGGGCGCCTGTCGAGAAAGAGGGAGCGAGACAAGGAGCAGTTTAAAAAAAAAAAAATGGGGGCACGTAGTCAAAACGCATTCAGGAAAAGAAATAGCAACTTCCAACTAGGTAAACAGAATCCTGGAAAGGTCCCATTTCTATAAAGGTCACCGGGTCAGGCAATAAATAAGCACAATAAACAGTGAGGATTAGGGGGTTCAGCGAAGAAGGAGGGGCCGAGCTTTGATGTAACCCTGCTTCATGTCACTAGATGTCCTGGTAGCAGGGTAGGGATGTTTGGGCTGGACGCTAGCCAATCACAAATCAGCATTCCAAGGCAGAGAGAGCTGTTCGGGGGAGCCTTGAGTTAGCGCAGTACAGGTAGCAGAGGAGAAGGAGGGGGCTGGTGGGGTTTGCCGAGAGCTCCTGTCAGAGAAGTGATAGGTTTAGCGCAGCGGAAACAATGGCAGCTACTGTATATTTTACGAGGTAAGGAGCACAGGACGGGAAGGGGATTGGAGACAGTACGAGGAGCAGTCTGCATGCGAGCCACCAAAAAAAAAAAAAGAGGTCATTGACTACCTCTGTGCCACAAAGACTCGTATAGAGGCTAGAATGTCTCCCGTCCATTGGGTGACACAGGGAAATACAAGAGACCGATTGCTGAGCTCCGTCACCAGCCACTGGGCTGCGTTGTATAAAGATACCAAACCGCAGGGCTTGGACGGTCACTCCATGCAAATTCCGGAACAGCTTTTTAATTTTTTTCTTGTCGTCTGCGGTGCTGAATTTGTACAATGATAAAAATTTAAAGATGACCACATAAACCAAAAATTAAACAAACTACCTACCTAAAATACTAAAAAGGCTAAAGCTAAAACTTACAACTAAAAGTTGGCTTATGTATATATGCATTGGAGACAGATGTAACATATATGCTCAATAAAAACTTTTTTGATTTAAAAAAAAAAAAAGAAAAAAAGTTGGCTTATATAAAAGAACTAAAAGCGATTGTAAAGGATTTTTTTTTTTATTTTCTTTTTATTTATGTCCCTGCTGTGCGCCTCCTCTATCCTTAGGATCAGCGTTTCTATGTCGGCCCTTGTTGGTAAGGCCTCAATATCGGCTCTGGTAGGGAGGGCCCGCAGCATGGTGCGGAGATCGGTGTCTAATCGGCCTTGCGATGGGTCTGACATATCTGTGCGGAATGCTGCCGGCGTCTCTTCAAGGTAATCCAGGTCTTCTGGTTGTGCTGGCGAATTGCTTTGGAGTAGGCCCGGGGTCTGTTCTATGTGCGGCCCACGTGGCGCGGCTCCAATGGCGCCTGTTTGTCTCGATGTACCTCCAAAAAAGTTGTGGATGCTGGTTTGCGAGTTCTGGGACCTGGTCCCTCTTGAGGTCGAGCGTGTTCTATATTGATTTGGGGTGCTCATGCCATGCCCACATGAGTTAGATGGCAGGTAAAGGCCACAGTGGATCAGGTTAGGCCGGGAGCTCTGTCGGTGCACGTCTTTACTCGGCCATTGCTAAGCCACGCCCCAGGATTTTTTTTTTTAAACAACAAACATCTCTATACTCACCTGCTCTGTGCAATGGGATTCCAGTGCCCCCATGGGAAGCTGCTTCCCATTTGGGCATTTATGCATGCCCACTACCGAGTCCATTCACACAGACAGCGGGGACACGGCCCCGCCCCCCTCATCACTGGAGCTGATTGACAAGATTGGGAGCCAATGGGTGCTATCAATCTGTCCAATGAAGAGGGAGACAGCGGTGAGAGCCGCTGCTTTTGTGCATGTCACTGGATCGCATCGGGCTTATGTGAGAATAAGGGGGGCTGAAGGGATCCTGCAGCAAGGAAGTTTTTTTGTTTACCTTAAAAGCAAAGGTCCGTCAACCACTGCAAAAATTTAAAGCCAGCAGCTACACATACTGCAGCTGCTGGCTTTTAATAATAGGACACTTACCTGTCCTGGAGTCCAGCGATGTCGGCACCACAGCTGATGTTTCCATCAGCTGTCGGGTGCTGCCACCGCCATAGCCTGTAAGGGAAACCGGTAGTGAAGCATTATGGCTTCACGCCCTACTGCGCATGTGCGAGGCACCCGCTGTGCTCTCCTACTGGCCCGGCTGCAGGGGGAAAGGAAGAGGGAGCCAATCGGCGATGTTAACAGCCGTGACCGAGACTCCCGGAAGTAGGGACAGGATACCTGTCAAAGGCTCCCCTCTCTCAAAAAATTTCTTTGAGGGTAAATGTCCAATGGTGACACAGACAGAACTTTTTTTTAGTAGAAGAAGGTAGGAACTCCTATTAACTTATTATTGCTGTCTATTGCCCCGTACACACGGTCGGAAAATCCGACCACAAAATCCATCAGATTTTTTTCTGACGGATTTTGTCCGACACTGGTGTTGCATACACACGGTCGGACAAAGTTTTCGGGAAATCCGATCATCCTGAACATGGTGACGTTCGTTGCGTACGACGGGACTACGTAGAGGCTAGTAGCCAATAGCTTTGGTCTCGTAATGTGATCTGAGCATGCGTGGCACTTTGTCCGTCGGAATTCGCTACACACGATCGGAAAAAGTCCGATAGGACTTTGTTGTCGGAAAATTTGAGAGCAGGAGATAAAACTTTGTCCGTCGTAAAATCCGACGGAAAAAGTCTGATGGAGCCTACACACGGTCGGAATTTCCGACAACATTGTCCGATAGGACATTTTCCGTCGGAAAATCCGACCGTGTGTACGGGGCATAAGTCCGAGCTGCATATTTCCCCTTAATTAAAGTAAACCTTCAGCTTGTTTTTAGAACCCATTGGGTTCTACTGCATTAGAACCCAATGGACCCAATCTTATTAGAGAGATTTGCCCCTTACCTTCCTGTTCTGGTGACAATGGTTTCACCAGAACAGGAAGGTAAGGGGCAAATCTCTCTAATAAGGCCCCTAAATGCAGTAGAACCCAATTGGTTCTAAAAACAAGCTGAACGTTTACTTTAATACAACTGGTCCTCTTTAAAGTGGAACTCTGGGCATTTTGACTTGCTACAATGCTTCCTACCCCACCCCCTCGAAGCACCTCAAGGCATTTTGAATTAGAAAAAAAAAAAAACATACAGGCGCATCTAATACAATTTGAATATCATCAAAAAGTTCATTTATTTTAGTAATTTAATTCAAAAAATGAAACTCATATATTATATAGATTCATTACACACAGAGTGATACATTTCAAGAATTTCTTAAAATTTTGATGATTATGGCTTAGGCTACTTTCACACTGGAGCGGTGGGGGCGCTGGCGGTCAAGCGGCGCTATATTTAGCGCCGCTTTACCGGCGTTTTAGTGGCACATTGCGGCCGCTCGCAGGGTGGTTTTACCCCCCGCGAGCGGCCGAAAAAGGGTCAATACCGCTCGCAAACCGCCGCTGCAGCGGCATTTTGCGGGCGGGTTCGGTGCGCTGCCCCATTGTTTCCAATGGGAACGGGCGCTATAGGAGCGGTAAATATACCGCTCCTATAGTGAGCCAAAGATGCGGCTTGCAGGACATTTTTGAGCGTCCTGCAAGCGCACCGCTTCAGTGTGAAAGCCCTCGGGCTTTCACACTGAAGACACAGCAACAGCTGTTTCGGGTCGGTTTGCAGGCGCTATTATTAGCGCAATAGCGCCTGCAAACCGCCCCAGTGTGAAAGGGGCCTTACTGCTAGTAAAAACCCAAAATTCAGTTTTTCACAAAATTTGAATATTGAATAAGACCAATAAAAAAAAGGATTTTTAATACAGAAATGTTGGCTTACTGAAATATATGAAGTCTGTCCATGTACAGTATAGTATGCACTCAATACTTGGTTGGGGCTCCTTTTGCATGAATTACTGTATCAATGCGGCGTGGCATGGAGGTGATCAGCCTGTGGCACTACTGAGGTGTTATGGAAGTCCAGGTTGCTTTGATAGCGGCCTTCAGCTCTTCTGCATTGTTGGGTCTGGTGTCTCTCATCTTCCTCATGACAATACTCCACAGATTCTATGCATTAAGATAAAAAAACTTTTTGTGTGTAGCAGCCCCCCAGGACCCCTAATTACTTACCTGAGCCCCATCTCGCTCCACCGAGGTCCACGAATGTCTAAGCTGTCCGGAACATTCCTCCTGATTGGCAGAGACACAGCAGCGGCGCCACTGGCTTCCGCGGCTGTCAATTAAAGCCAGTCAGCCAATCAGGGGAGAGAGGGGGCTGGGTCAGGTCGGGCTCCCTGTCTGAATGGATACACGGAGCCTAAACGAGCGCCGTTTAGGAGATATTTCACTTGTAGTGCGCCGATGATGTAATCGGCGCATGCGCTGTGAAAAAACGGACCTCTGTGCCTTTTCTTCCCCCAGCGCGTACCGTTACTGACGGCTCCTGCGCGCATCCACGGGAGTGACGTTATGCGGCTACGGCCAGTCAGAGAGCCGGTGTCCACGGCCCCTGGAAGGTAGAGGAGCGAAGATGGACGCAGCCTGCACTGGGGACAGCGGTGGATTAGTTTGCAGGTAAGTGTCACATAATGGCCTAGTATGGAGGGAGCAAAAGAGGAAGTAAAACCCATGCATCCATTACTTCATCTTTAAACCAGGTATTGGTACTTTTGGCAATGTGGGCAGGTGCCAAGTCCTGCTGGAAAATTAAATCGGCATCTCCATAAAGCTGGTCAGCAGAGGGAAGCATGAAGTGCTCTAAAATTTCCTGGTAGAGGGCTGCGCTGACTTTGGACTTTATAAAACACAGTGGACCGAGGGGGCGTGGCGACCGAGCTCCAACATGGACGCTTGATCTGAGTGCTCCGCTCGGCCGCTGGAGAGAATCCACCGCCATCCGTGACCAACGGCAACATCAATGTCCCTAAAGACAGCCACGGACTCCCTGAGACCCGCTGCACCTGTAGCCATGACCCGCCAGCGAAAAAACCCGCAGAATCCTCAGAAGTTGCAGGAATTCTTCAAAGCGCGCAGGCTTCAACAAAATGGCGCCTCAGGCAGACAGATGGAGCAGCGGCCCGCGATCGTGTCTAATGGCAGCTCCGGTCCTCCACATCAACCCCACGGAGTAACCCTGCACAGCAGATCCTCCTTTGGGACATCTAGCCCATCCACAAGAAGCCCAGCCAAACAACAACAGAGGATTACATCCCCTGAGAGGCCGCTGAATGACCCTGACATGGAGGTAAGCAGATCCACTACTGATGCGGAACCAGGAGTGCACACTACACAAGATCCCATTGCAGCATTTCCCACCTCTGACAGACCGGTGTCAGACACTGTTCTCAAGGACATGCTGATGTCCCTGAAAGCCTCACTTCATGCTGACATGACTGCAGGGATAAATCACTGTCAAAGGGAAGTTCAGGCCCTGGGCAGCGGAGTGGATCACATTGAACACAGTATAAGCAATGTTACCTCATCCTTTAACACACTGGTGGATGCCCATAGCAACCATAGTGAGGAAATCACCTGGCTGAAAAACAAGGTAGCAGATTTGGAAGATCGTTCCAGAAGGAACAATAAAACACAGTGGACCAACACCAGCCGATGACATGGCTCCCCAAATCATCACTGACTGTGTAAACTTCACACTGGACCTCATGCAACTTGGATTATGTGCCTCTCCACTCTTCCTCCAGACTCTGGCACCTTGATTTGCAATGCTAAATTATCCGCAGTTGTGATGATTTGGTCTAAATTGGGTGCGATTTCAGCCCTTGTACAGGCTCCTAAACCGCATCCAAGTAGGATCAAGTCGCAGGGCAAAGTCGTACGACTTTGCTGTCGGATCGGTGTGAACCGAGCCTAATACAGCTGTCACATCTAAGAATTGGTAAGCTGCAATATAATATGTTTGCTTTTGGATTTAATACTAATTGGAGTTGTACTTTAACGTGAAACAGGACAAAGAGAGGCCACGAAATTGGGTGACCCCATAGACAGTGTACACATCCTGAAATCCTGGGAGTGGAGATAATTCTCAGACATGCAACAGTATAAAGAGGGAGGCTGAGATATCTCGGTTATGAAAATAGACACTTATTAAATTAATATCAACTCCATCCAAATATATTCAAGGTCAACGCAGTGAGTGGAAGGTAACGCTTTACGCCAGCTGAGCAAATACAGTGAGGTCATTCCTTTAGTTTGTAAAAAAAAAAAAAAAAAAGGAATTCGCCAGAAATTATTTTATTAACTTGAAAGCGTTGAGACGTTTCATGTCATGCCTACAAGACATCACAGGTCTTTCCGAGGAAACGTTTTCTTTCCAGATTTGGAAAGCTCTTGTAGGGGAGGAAAGAGGTTGCAGAATGACGGCCGGCCGTTACGTAATAGAGAAATATTGCTACATGAGGTTCCCACACAATAAAGAGGATCAGGGCTTTTTTTCAGCAGGAACCAGGGGGGGGGGGGGGGGGGCCGGTGGGGGGGGGGGGGGGGGGGGGGGGGGGGGGGGGGGACGACTCAGTCCCACCCTCTCTGGCTCAAGTCTTCTGCTCCCTGCTCATCGCTATCACTTGGTAACACAGAAGTCCAGCTTTGTAGGTTATCAGTTTAGATTTAAACAGTAGGTCTGGTGCTAGAATTATTGCTCTCACTCCGACGATCGCAGTGATACCTCACATGTGTGGTGAGATCACTGTTTACATATGAGTGCGGGACCGACGTGCGCTTGCCCCTGCGTGTGAGCACGGGGTGACGAGGGCGCTTAAAATATTTTTTTTTATTAATATTTATTGTAAAATATCTTTCATTTTTTTTTCTTTTACAAAAAAAATTAATTGATCACTTTTATTGCTGTCAAAAGGAATCCCTTTTGACAGCACTAGCAATGACAGGTGCTCTTTATGGAGAGATAGGGGTCTATTAGACCCCCCATCTCCCCTTTGGGCTCCAATGCATCTGATCAGACACAGATCGGCTGCTTCACTGGCCGCTATGCTACCAGTAAACAAAGACCCATGTATATGGGGCAAAGCGGGACATCCGTATATCCTGGCGAGGTAAGAAAACCATCCAGTGGATCGGTACTGATGTACCTTAAAGTTGCTGCTTCTCCATAAACAGGGGTACATGCAGATCTACACAGGCTAAACCTTGGCTCCTTCCATTGTGCCGGTCATGCGAGAAAAACTCTCCATCTACTTCCTGGTAGACTCGCCCCATACAAATGGGGGATACGATCATGACGATCGTGGTGTCCGGGCGGAATTGACATCAGCGCGTTTCACAATACTATTGCGTAGATTCTTCTGGACATTGAACGGAGCGTACAAGGGCTCCTTTTAACATAGTCCACCCCTCGTAAGTATCCGCTAGACATGTGCGATTAGTTTCGTACGACTTCGTAATTCGTACAAATTTTTCGAAATTCGTACGAATTTACGAATCCGTAGTACGAATTTTTTCGAATATGAATTCCGTACTGAATACGAAATTCCGTTTACGAATTTCGTCGCCGAATTTATTCGAATCCGACTACCAAATATCGAATTTCAACTAATATGAAAGAAATTATTATAGCGGATATAACGAATGATTCGAATGAATTCGAATGGATTCGAATGAATTCGAATGGATTCGAATGAATTCGAATGACAAAGTGTCATTTTTGCAGGAAAAATTCAGTTTACGAATTTCAGCTCCAAATTGTTCGAATCCAACTACCAATATCGAATTTCAACTAATTCGAAAGAAATTATTATAGCAGATATAACGAATGAATTCGAATGAATTCGAATGATTCGAATGACAGTGTCATTTTTGCAGAAAAAAAAGCTATTTAAAATCACTCGCGGCTATTGCCGGCAAATGAAATGTCGGCTCCGTAACACAGAGAACAGTCATTCATTGACATATAAAAAAAAAAAAGCGTAGGGGTCCCCCCAAATTCAATAACCAGGCCCTTCAGGTCTGGTATGGATATTAAGGGGGACCCCAGCCAAAAAAAAAAAAAAAAATGGTGTGGGGTCCCCCCTAAATATCCATAGCAGACCCTTCAGGTCTGGGATGGATTTTAAGGGGAACCCCGGCCAAAAAAAAAAAAAAATGGCGTGGGGTCCCCCTCAAAATCCATACCAGACCCTTTATCCGAGCACGCAACCTGGCAGGCCGCAGGAAAAGAGGGGGGGACGAGAGCGCCCCCCTCCCGCCTGAACCGTACCAGGCCACATGCCCTCAACCTCTGAGACCCCCAAAGCACCTTGTCCCCATGTTGATGAGGACAAGGGCCTCATCCCCACAACCCTGCCCATTGGTTGTGGGGGTCTGCGGCGGGGGGCTTATCGGAATCTGGAAGCCCCCTTTAACAAAGGGACCCCCAGATCCCGCCCCCCCCCCCCTGTGTGAAATGGTAAGGGGGTACAAAAGTACCCCTACCATTTCACCAAAAAAGGTGACAAAAATGGATAAAAATGACAGGAGACGGTCTTTGACAATTCCTTTATTAAAATCTTCTTTCTTCTGGTCTTCCTTCTTCCTTTCTTCATCCTTCGGTTTCTTCATCATATTCACCAATGGCCAGGGTTGTGGGGATGAGGCCCTTGTCCCCATCAACATGGGGACAAGGTGCTTTGGGGGTCTTAGACCCCCAAAGCACCCTCCCAATGTTGAGGGCATGTGGCCTGGTACGGTTCAGGAGGGAGTGGGGGCCGCTCTCGCCCCCCCTCTTTGCCTGCGGCCTGCCAGGTTGTGTGCTCGGATAAGGGTCTGGTATGGATTTTGAGGGGGACCCCACACCATGTTTTTTTGGCTGGGGTTCCCCTTAAAATCCATCCCAGACCTCAAGGGTCTGGTATGGATATTTAGGGGGACCCCACGCCATTTTTTTTTTTTTTGGCTGGGGTTCCCCTTAATATCCATAGCAGACCTGAAGGGCCTGGTTATTGAATTTGGGGGGACCCCCACGCTTTTTTTTAGCAATGACTTCAATGAATGACTGTTCTCTGTGTTACAGATCCGACAATTCATTTGCCGGCAATAGCCGCGAGTGATTTTAAATAGCTTTTTTTTCCTGCAAAAATGACACTTTGTACAGAGGCAGTTCTAAGCACAGGAAACATGCCCCCCTTCATAGACATACTATAGAGTATATAGTATATATATATATATATATATATATATATATATATATGTAGATATATATATATATATATATATATATATATATATATATATATATATATATATATATATATATAGTATGTCTATGAAGGGGGGGCATGTTTCCCGTGCTTAGAACTGTCTCTGTACAAAGTGTCCTTTTTGCAGGAAAAAAAAGCTATTTAAAATCATTTGCGGCTAATTGCCGTTTCCCGTAACACAGAGAACAACTCGAATGTTGAGGGCATGTGGCCTGGTACGGTTCAGGCGGGAGGGGGGGGCCCTCTCGTCCCCCCCTCTTTTCCTGCGGCCTGCCAGGTTGCGTGCTCGGATAAGGGTCTGGTATGGATTTTGAGGGGGACCCCACGCCATTTTTTTTTTTTGGCCGGGGTTCCCCTTAATATCCATACCAGACTTGAAGGGCCTGGTTATTGAATTTGGGGGGACCCCCACGCTTTTTTTTTTTTATCAATGAATGACTGTTCTCTGTGTTACAGAGCCGACATTTCATTAGCCGCGAGTGATTTTAAATAGCTTTTTTTCCTGCAAAAATTACACTTTGTGCAGGAACAGTTCTCTATATTAGATATACTGAATCTCGAATTCATTCGTAGCATTCGAAGCATTCGTTATATCCGCTATTATAATTTCTTTCATATTAGTTGAAATTCGATATTTGTAGTTGGATTTACTAACGATTCGTAACTGTTCGTAACGATTCGTAACAATTCGTAACTTGAAATTGAAATTCGATATTTGTAGTTGGATTCGAATTGTTCTCTGTGTTACGAGAACCAACAATTCATTAGCCGCGTTAACGATTCGTAACGATTCGTAACTTTACTAACGATTCGTAACGATTCGAAAGAAAATTTACGATTCGTACGAAATTCGTATTTCGTACGAATTCGAACGGAATTTCGTACACGAATTACAAATTTTTTTATATGCGAAACGGGACGAAACAAAACAAATTTTTTGACAGTTCCCATGTCTAGTATCCGCCCCCAATTCACAACATTTTAAAGGAGACTCACATGTGATGAAAAGAAGAGAGTTGCTCAGATTTATGTCTATTATTAATCAGGTCATTCAATGCATTCTTAACAGTTTTTTGGGCTTCTAAATCTGTAGTCTTCCGTGGATACTCTCCATGTATCCAACTGTATATGGAATGTCATGTTGTTTAATGGTTTATTTAAAGTGGTAGTAAACACGTTTTTTGTTTTTTTTAAACCACCTGCAAGACAAAGCCATAATGAGCTAGTATGACTAGCATACTAGCTCATTATTCATCACTTACCTTAGATCGGGACCTCAAAGCCGTCCTCGTCTTCCCCTCCAGCTGCAGCCATCTCTCCACAGATACCCGGAAGTAACCCGCCGCTGCGGCGCTGTGACTGGCCGGAGCAGCTATGCTGACGCTCCGCGCATGCGCGCGGGAGACGTCAAATCCGGCAAGGTCGGATTTGTGAATGTGGATTAACCCTGTGAATGCACCGTTGTCAACGGTGCGCATGCGCTGTAGACAACGTTGTAAAACTTTTTGCCAAATATCTCCTAAACCGTGTAGGTTTGGGAGATATTTCTTGTACCTACAGGTAAGCCTTAATCTAGGCTTACCTGTAGGTGCAAGTTGTAATGGAGGGTTTACAACCACTTTAACTAGAGACAGGGGGAAAGAAAGACATTCACACACATACATGGAAGGACAAAGATATAATATTATAGTAACATAGCCAGGTTGTGGGGGAAAACCTGGCAGTGTCCGCAAGGGAAAATGCCCTTTCTTCTTGGATATTGTGATAGCCAGGTGGTCTCTGTTTTAAAAAATTCAGATCGTATTAAGGTGTCACCCAGATTTTTGGCCCTTCTGGCTACCATCTTAGGGGTTGGTCCCACTATTTTGTCTATCCCTGGTGAGTTCGTTAATATCCCCCAGTGCTTGTGGAGAATGTCCCTGACTGTATCCCACTGTGCCCCGTACTGAGTTATTATTCTCACGGGGCCTGGCTCCTGCATTACAGATTTAGATGATTTCTCTAAAAGATCAGTATGATCACGAAAAGCTGCCTTTTGTTTAGCCCTTCTAAGCTGTTTATGGGAGTAAGGCCCCTTTCACACTGGGGCGTTTTTCAGGCGGTACAGCGCTAAAAATAGCGCCTGTATACCACCTGAAAAAATCCGGCCCCATTCACTCCAGTGTGAAAGCCGGCGGGCTTTCACACTGCAGCGGTGCGCTAGCAGGACGGTCAAAAAAGTCCTGATAGCAGCATCTTTGGAGCGGTATAGGAGCGGTGTATTCACCGCTCCTATACCGCTCCTTCCCATTGATTTGAATGTGACACTGCAGTAATACCGCGGCAATACCGCCGCAAAGCGCCGCTACGGCGGCACTCTGCGGGGGGTCTTTAACCCTTTTTCGGCCGCTCGCGGGGGGTAAAACCGCACCGAGAGCGGCCGAATACCGCTGCTAAAACGACGGTAAAGCAGCGCTAAATATAGCGCCGCTTTACCGTCACCGCGGCTCCCGCCCCAGTGTGAAAGGGGCCTAACCCCTCTCTAGAAATCGTTTATAGAGATCATCACTCTATCGTCTGTAATCTGTCAGGTTTGAGCAGTTGCGCTTGATGCGGAGGAACTGGCCTGTCGGTATACCATCTTTTAGGCATTTTGGATTATGGCTGTCTGCCCCATGCCGCTGTCTCCTTGCGGTATGTACTGGTCACTAAGGCAGAGTCCTTAACCCCGATCCATAAGTCGAGAAAGGAAATCCGCTCTTTGTCACAGACATAGGTAAGTCTAATATTTTGGTCGTTGTCAATCAACGCACCGATGAATTCTTTTAATGACTCAACATCGCCTCTCCAGATCATCAATACATCGTCAATGTACCTGAGCCAGGTATGTACGTGGCCCAGGTACATCGGCGAGGTAAAGACCAGGTCCTCCTCCCAGAGCCCCAGATGCAAACATGCAAAGGCCGGGGTCCATTGGGGCTCCCAAGGAGGTACTTTTGGTATGTAGGTAAAACCTGGAGAGGAACTGGAAAAAGTTGTTGTCAAGGGCGAAAGTCAACAGGTCCCCCGGAAATTCATTCTGGGACCCACATTCGGGGTAATGTCTTTCAAGGAATGTTCCCACAACCTCAATTCCCAATTCATGCGGAATTGAGGTGTAGTAGCGCTCCCAAACCACCCCTGCCCATTGCAATGAATGGGCAGCGCTTCCGAAGCGCCGCAACATGGGCATTTTAACCCCTTCTTCGGACGCTAATGGGGTGGCCGAAAAGTACCGCTTAGACAGCGGTAAAGCTGTAACGAGCAGCGCTTTACGGCTAACGCACGGGCAGCCCCAGTGTAAAAGCCATGTAAAGCACCCTGCAAGCTCCTCCCCCAGCCACAATCTGCCTACATTGCACAGACAAAAGGGTATGAAATGAAAACAAAAAGTTTTATTTTTTCCTATATATATATTATATTTTATATTATATTTTAGGCAAAATTAATGCAGATTAAACTTTAGCTTTAAAACTGAACTCCAGGCAAACAGCCTAATACACAGATGAAAGACCTATACTATTTGACCAGGCAAAGGATTTTTATTTCTGTCCATCCAGGCCTAAAACCTACGAAGACCTGCTGCATGCACAGCAATGCCATGTATTTGCTGCAGTTCAGTAAAACTTACAGGTCTTGCTCCTCCCCCATCTCGTTGCGACACCCCTTGATAAAGTCACGTGTGTAGTGACGAAACGCGACGGTCCACGTCTGTGATGTCATTGCGCACAATCAGGAAGTAGAGAGTGTACCGATGTGGACACAAGTCCTGCGGATGTTTGAGTGATTCAGGGAGAATCTTACCCTAACCACACAAGCAAACCACCTGTGTGCACCAGGAATAATGCATCTGTAAATGTGAGTTTGATTGCTGAATTTTAATAAATGATAGTGTTTTATACAGTCAAACACTATGTCAACTTTTTCCTTGCCCTTATGATACACACCTATGCGGATTGACATATAAGGGACTAGAAGAGCTCCTCTGTAGATAAGAAGGCCGGCTCTGTGAGATGTGTGACACAGCAGTGCTACTCACAGGACATAGTAACTACGTGTCACAGAATTCAAGGAAGGAAATGTGTGGGATCTTCACAAAGTAAGTTTATAAACTTCAAGATTGTTCAGGGTAACAGGAGTAAGGCTGGGCATACATGGTCGAATTTGGAATTAATTTTCTTTTAAAAATTTGAAATTTTGTGCGATTTGTGATCTGATGGTGCCACCATTGATTTCGAAATTCAACCAACCAATCCTTCAATTTCACCTCATGTTGCTAAAGAAAATAATTTTTGTGGCTGGAAATCTTTCTTTTCTTGCACTCATGCGCATTTCTTTTTCGATTACATTTTTTGCACGATTCTCCCATCGTTGATTAGAAAATCTTTTTTTTTTCCAAAAATTTCCAACATGCCCGATTACTCAAATTTGATGGCCGCACGAAAAATGGCTGTTGCTGCAGCCCACTAATGGTGCAAAATTCGAACGAAAATTCTTAGATAAGATTTTCGAAAGAAAATTATTTAGAAATTCGACCCATGTATGGCCTGCTTAAGCTAGAAATAAATTAAATACAATGTGGAAGTGAATATAGGATTTTACATTTTGACAACAGATATGCTTTAAAGTGGTTCCAAGCCTAGGTTCACACGGCCGCGACTTTGAATCCAACATCCCTGCGTGACTTCATTGCGGCTTGCATACGACTTCTTTAACAGAAGTCAATGCAAGTCGTATTGAACTTGCACCAGAAGTAGTGCAGGAACCTTTTTCTAAGTCGGAGCGAATTGAGTCACACCGATTAGAACGGTTCCATTGCCAATAATGGGGCATGAATTTGAACTCTCAAGTCGCACTGCAAGTCGCGGTAGTGCGAACCAGGGTTAAGGGCAGAAGATTTTTTTACCTTGCAGTAAGGTAAAAAAACAAAAAAAAACTTCAGCATGCAGCTCCCCCTAATACTTACCAGAGTCTGATTGCAATCCAGCGATGTGCACGAGAGCAGCTGCTCTCCTGGCTCTCTGTTGCCTCATTGGCTCAGAGACAGCAACATGAGCGCTGATGTCAATCACAGCCAGTGAGGAGGGAGTGGGGGCAGGGCCAAGCCCCATTCTGTGTCTCTTATGCCCACAGAGAGTCGGCTCGGGAGCGAGCACGCACAAATACCCCTATAGCAAGCGGCTTGATCTGGGGGCATTACCTTTAATATCACTTTAATTTGTGTATTTTATATCTGTCGGAAGTTCACCTTTAAGCTTTGAAATAATACAATTAGGGGTCGATTGATTATCGGAGTGGCCGCTTATCAGGGGCCAACATTCACATTTTTCAAAGTATCGGTATTGGCCAGAAGCGTACCGATATTACCAATATTGCTTCAAGTTGTTGTTTTCAATACTTTCAAGTGCAGAGGAGGGGTTTGGGGGTCTTATAGACCCCCGATCTCTCCATAAAGAGTACCTGTCACCACCTATTACTGTCACAAAAAGGTTACATTCCTTGTGACAGCAAAAAAAATTAAAAGGGCAGTGTAAAAATAAAAACTTTAACCACTTGCCGCCCGCCATATAGCAATATGACGTCGGCAAAGTGGTTGCAAAATCCTGACCGGATGTCACGGCGATCGTTGTTGCGCCGTGTCAGTCTGACACACCGCAACTACGATCTCTCTGTAGGATACTCTTTACCACGTGATCAGCCGTGTCCAATCACTGGTGATCACGATGTAAACAGGAAGAGTCATTGATCGGCTTTTCATCACTCGCGTCTGACAGACGCGAGTAGAGGAGAGCCGATTGGTTGCTCTCCTGACAGGGGGGGTCTGTGCTGATTGATTATCAGCACAGCCCCACCGAGGATGCCCACACTGGACCACCAGGGACGCCACCAGGACCACTAGGGATGCCAATCAGTGCCCACAATGGATGCCAATCAGTGCCCACAATGGGCATCACTGATTGGCAGGCTGTATTGTTTGGCACTGATTGGCATCAGATAGTACCATCCATTAATGTACATAAGTGCCACCTATAAGTCCCCATCCATGCCACCTATCAGGCACTGATAGGTGGCACGGATGGGCACTATCAATGCCCATTTGTGCTGCCTATTAGTGCCCATCAGTGCCACCTAGGTGTACCCATCAGTGCTGCATATCAGTGCCCCATCAGTGCTGCCTTATCAGTGCCCATCAGTGCAGCCCCATCAGTGAAGGAGAAAACTTACTTATTTACAAAGTTTTGTAACAGAAACAAAAAGAAAACCTTTTTTTTTTTCAAAACTTTCGGTCTTTCTTTTATTTGTTTAGCAGAAAATAAAAATCCCAGAGGTGATCAAATACCACCAAAAGAAAGCTCTATATGTGGGAACAAAATGATAAAAATGTAGTTTGGGTACAGTGTAGTATGACCGCGCAATTGTCATTCAAAGTGCGACAGCGCTGAAAACTGAAAATTGGTCTGGGCAGCAAGGTGTATAAGTGCCCGGTATTGAAGTGGTTAAATGTACAAAATATCGGCATCTGATATCGGCTTGAAAAAACAATATCGGTCAACCCCCAAATACAATAGCTTTATCGCATATGTACGACTAGGGCAGGGCAATCCCTACATACAGGCCCAGCAGGGACCATTCTTCTCTGTAAGTGATCTGCTCAGTCATGGGCACTTTCTGACATTGCATACTAAAGCTTAAAGCCGTCACATCTATATTTAGGAACAAGAGGAAAGTGTAAGCTATTTTAGAAAAACGCTGAAATATCAATGTAATTTATGCCTGGAGGAATCCACAGGCAAAGCTCTGTGACAAGGCGTAAATCACACGCCAACATGGCAGCAAAGAGCAGGCCGTGCTTCCAGGAGAATACGTCTGATCTGCCTCCAGGGAGTCTGCAGCAGCAGGCGGGAAGGTGAAAGGTGGCGGACTTGTCACCGGCAAACAATGGAGAAGGTTATACACAGGACACACGCGTGTCATGGCTTCCGTTCTGCTCTCAGCCACTTCTCAGCTGCCAGTTCTCCTGTAATTTCTTTCACTTTTACTGTACTGGGAGCAGCCAGGATTCCCAAACCAGGCGCGGCTCAGCATGACAAACGAGGCAAGTCGGAAAACTTGGAGAGAAGTGGTAAATAAGATTTATGGTTTTCATTCTCTAACCCAGGAATAGGCAACCTTTAGGAGGTGGAGATCTACCTGTACAACATTAAAGAGATCAAACACCACCAGGATTCAGCGCCCTTTATTTCCCCCCCCCCGCTCCCCATCCTGAAGATCCCCTGCAGCAGCCGGCAGGGGCGTTGCTAGGTCTACAAAATATCTGGGGCTATAGCCCATAGCAGCGTAGTAAAGAAAGTCATATGCTTGGGCGGGCATACACATGTATATACAGTAATATACGCGTGTGTGTATATATCCCCAGAGAGTCCCCCCACTTACATCAGGGTCCCCAGAGAGGCCCCTCCTTACATCAGGGTCCCCAGAGAGGCCCCCCCTTACATCAGGGTCCCCAGAGTGCCCCCTTACATCAGGGTCCCCAGAGAGCCCCTCCTTACACCAGGGTCCCCAGATAGCCTCCTCCTTACATCAGAGTCCCCAGAGAGCCCCCACTTACATCAGGGTTCCCAGAGAGCAGCCCTTACTTTAGTGTCCCCAGAGAGCCTCCCCCTTAAAATCAGGGCCCCCAGATAGCCTCCCCCTTGCATCAGGGTCCCCAGAGAGCCCCCCACTTACATCAGGGTCCCCAGAGACCCTCCTCTCCCCTTGGGGTCCCCTGCAGAAACTCAGGGTTATGAGCCCCAGATTCAGGGCTGTAGCCCCAAAAGCCACCCCCTAGCAACGCCACTGGAGGAGGGGAAGCCAACAGAGCTGCAGGGGGGGGGGGGGGGCAGCAGAAGAATGAAGGGGAATCTGGACAGGAGGGGCAGCAGGGAATTGTATTTTCCACCTGTTGCAGCTAAATGCTGGCAGGAGAGAGAGGAGGAGAAGCTGCCTTTTAGCTGCCACAGGAGGAACATGAATGTGATCAGTTTCAGTAAATGCTGACCCAGCTGCCCTCCCGTTCAGGTTCTAGGGGTCGGCAAGGAAAAGACGCGATCTATCCAACACCTGCCCGCGATTTATAGATCGATGGGTTGCCAACCCCCACCCATAACCTGTGCTAGAGATTGAAACTTCACCCATGGAAACAAAGTTTTTCTCTCCTGGTTCCTACCCCTCCCTCTTCCACATCCGGAAAATGTTACCTCAAGTTTTGAACTCTTAGGCCTCATTTAGCCAGGCGTACTACAGCGTACACCCATGTGAGGGTCGTTTTTACCCGCACGGGGATGCATGGGTCTTCTGTGCACCCCCCGTGTAGGCAGTCCCATTGGGATGCAATACAGACAGTATGCACCCAGGACTGTGCACCCGCACGGATGTCAAATCCGCACTGGTGTGAAACAGGGCTAAAGATCTATCTACTGCACTCAAGTATGGTGCCCAGATGTCTGATGACTATTTCTTTTCACGTTTCTCTTCCAACCAATTATTATTATTATAATAACAGATTTGGGTAGGGAATTCAGGGGATAGGAGAGGCTCGGGAGAAGTCCTGGAGGCGAGCATGGGAGGAGGGGACAAGGGGGCTAGAAAGCAGGAGGTTTTGAGAGGAACAAAGAGAATGATTTGGTTGGTATGTTGAGACTAGGCTAGTGATGTAGCTGGGGGCAGAGTTGTGGGTGGCTTTGTAAGTTATTGTTAGAATTTTGAATTTAATTTGTTGGGTGAGAAAAAGCCAGTGGTGGGATTGGCAGAGAGGGGTGGCAGACGCTGAGCAGTTGGTAAGGTGGATGAGTCTGGCAGCAGCATTCATGATGGACCAAAGGGGGGATAACCTATTTAAAGAGGAAGTAAACCCTAAAAACTTTTCTCTTCAGCCAATCCTGCCTCGACCTAACAACTGTACTTTCATTTTCTTCATCAGCACATCCCACACAGTTATTACCTTTTGTATGACTTGACCCTTACTTCCTCTTTGTTTCCCTGCAAAGGTTCTTGGACCTACAGGTAAGCCTTAATCTAGGCTTACCTGTAGGTCAAAGTGGTTTGTAAGGGTTTACAACCACTTTAAAGGTAAGCCAATAAGGAGGGAGTTGCAGTTTTTTTGCATTTGTAGTTGAGGCGAGAGATGACCAGGGATTGGATTAGGAGCTTTGTGGTGTCATTGGTTAGGAAGATGTGTATTCTGGAGATGTTGCAGAGGTTGAGGCGGCAAGCTTTGGACAGTGATTGGATGTGGGGCTGAAAGGTGAGTTCAAAGTCCAGGATAACACCTATAACCCTGGCATGTGGGGATGGGTGGATGGTTACGCCATTGCTCTTGACAGAGAAGTTGGGGGGGGGAAGAGGCACGTGGGGGAGGACATATTATGAGCTTGGTATTGGACACAGATTGTGTTTGAGGAAGTGGTGTGACATCCAGACAGATATGTCCGTTAGTAAATTAGTGATATGTGAGGAGACTGATCGAGTGAGCTGAGGGGTAGAGAGATATATTTGGGTGTCATCAGCGTAGAAATGATATTGGAAGCCAGTTGACCAAGGGAGGAGGTGTAGATTGAGAATAGGAGAGGTTCAAGAACAGAAACTTGGGGGACCCAGACAGAGAAAGGAAGAGGAGAGGAGGAAGTAGAGTTGTAGGTGACACTGAAGGTGTGGTGGGATAGGTAGGATGAGAGCCAGTGAAGAGCACAGTCACGGAGACCAAAGGAGTACATTTTTTTTGAGGATGAGAGCCAATAGGTAAGCGCTTCACCTTGCTGCCTTCCTAGGACTGGGGTAGTCCAGAAAGAAAAGGCTCAACAGCAAAGCGCATTACCTTTTATTACTAAACTGGAGCAATTATTATGCGCACAAACCAACGTAAATACATGCTCATCAATAAAGTCCAAAAATGGAAACACCAGTACCGGTGGTGACCTGGCTCTGAAGAAGAGGGGACACCAACTGAAACGCGTTAGCCTCTGTAGACCTGCGTGGCTTCTCCCTGTGCTAGGCTGGTGCATCTCCTTTGTTTTCCCAGCCCAGGATGTATCTTTACCAAGCTGCACTCTCCCAAATTTTTCCTCAAGACCTTCTCAACCAAACAATGGTCAATGACGGTTAGAAAGTGCTCTTACATGTGAGTTTTCAAAGAGGAGTTGTTGAAGACTTATTTGGAACAGCGTGGCTTCCTATATAGACGTTTTATGTTTATGATGGAGTTTAGCCAACAGCTTGATTTGTGACTCACGGGCATATGCAAGCTGAAAGAGATGTGCAGTGATACTAGTATGTAATTACCCATGATGGTTCCCCAGTGTTGAATATGCTTGAACCTGTTTATGGGAAAGAATACAGAGGTAGCAACCATGATGGTTTATGTAGGCCTGCTGCTTTAACGTCTTCCCACCCAGCCCTGGCAACCCTTTAATATGGTCTTTACGTTTGAGGGGGGGGTTTCCCGATCATGTGACTGCCTATCACTGTCACAGTGATCACATGACTCATTAGTGGGGAGGAGGAGCTCTCTTTGATAGCTCAGTCTCGGTGCTGAGAGCGCTCAGTGAAACACTGGCCACATTGTGATGCATATGTGGGGCGTGTGGGCTTTAAAGCCCACCGTTTTCCAGCTGCACATACATTTTTTGCGGGCTGCAACAGGTTAATGCAACTCCATGATTACATTCACTTTAACCACTTGCCGCCCGTCACCGTCAAATGATGGAGGGACGGTGCATCTCTCATTCTGGGTAGACGTCATATGACAGCGCCCCAGAATAGGCGCACAGCACGGCGATTATGGCTGCGCCCTGTTCCTAGGACATAGCGCGACCCCAATCTCTGTAAAGAGCTGATGACACTATTTAACCATGTGATCAGCTGTGTCCAATCACAGCCAGTCATATGTAAATGCGGAAGTGCCGTTGACACAGTGTGTGGCGAGGAGTGCCGATCAGCAGTATCTCCTCGCAGGTGAGACCAGGGCAGGTAATCAGGGCCCAGCTTGAGACCCCTGCGACTAGAGGCTGATCAGCTGACATTTTTAAGATTTTCCTGTTGCTGAAGGGGGAAGAAAGCAACAGGAATGACACAGACCTTGCAGAGGGCACACAGATTAGGGAGAGAGAAAAGAAAAGAAGAAGAGGTGACAGGACAAATTCTGTTGCCAGAAAGACACAAAAGAGTTAAAGAGGAGCTCCAGTCTGAAAAAATAAAATACTGTAGCTGCTGACTTTTAATATAAGGACACTTACCTGTCCAGGGATCCCATAATGTTGGCACACCAAGCCGATTCGTCAGTCGGGGGCAGGCACCGGCATTGTAAGTAAGGTTTCCTACTGCACAAGCGCGAGTTGCATTGAGTTTGTTGAATGCCCCCCCCCCCCTCTTCTGGGACCTGTATGTGTCCCAGAAGGCAGCGGGCGGAATTTTGTAGATCGCCAATGGGGATCTTACCTGGAAGTGGGAGCGGGTACCTGTCAAAACCAGGTACCCGCTCCCCCCCACACCCAAAAAAGAGCGGGTACCTGTCAAAACCAGGTACCCTCTCCCCCCCCACACCTAAAAAGTGCCAAAATGTAGCAGTGGAGGGGGTGGGAGCAAGCAAACGGAGCTTCCCCTTTTGGGTGGAGCTCCGCTTTAAACTTACATGGATAGTGTCTTAACTTATCCCTGATATTCTCTACTTTTTCCCTCATTGGCAGCCTGTGAACTTCAGCACTGTAAAGCTTCTGCCAGCCTTCCTCTCTAATTGGGCCAAGACATATAATGAAGGCTGGAAATGTACATTATTTAAGTGACATATAGTTTTTGGAGACCAAGGAGGGGGGAGAGATTCCAGTAAGGAAGTGACTGCTCTGGGCTTCAACAAAATGGTGGCCTCCAGCAAGAAGGAATAGGGGGCAATTTACAGAACACATTGGTTTTGGTAGCATAATTATTATTGTGGAATGGATATTCTTTTTTTTTAAAGACCATTTTAAGTAAGCTGCTCTCTCTCCTTGTGCAGGGTGACTGGTCTTGTCTGTGTTTACCCCTTTTTCTCATTTTAAATCCTCCCCTGTCCCTGAAACTTATAAACTTTAGGGAACAGATGGTCTTTATTGAAAGCGGCAGACCAAAATTGATATCTGAAGAAAACATTTGTGCCCAGAGTTCAGCTTTAAAAGAATAAAGACAAGCCTTGGGGGCATTTGCCCCTTTTTCTCATCTCAAATCCTCCCCTGTACCTGAAACATATAATGTTTTGGGAATAGAGGGTCTTTATTGAAGGTGGCAGACCAAAATTGATATCTGTTGAAAACAGTTGTGCCCAGAGTTTAGCTTTAGAAGAATGGAGACATGCCTAGGGGGGGGGGGGGGGGCATTTGCCCATTTTTCTAATTTCAAATCCTCCCCTGTACCTGAAACATATAACCTTTTGGGAATAGATGGTCTTTATTGAAGGCGGCAGACCAAAAATTGATATCTGATGAAAACAGTTGTGCCCAGAGTTTAGCTTTAGAAGAATGAAGACATGCCTGGGGGGGGGGGGGGTTGCCCCCTTTTTCTAATTCCAAATCCTCCCCTGTACCTGAAACATATCATGTTTTGGGAATAGAGGGTCTTTATTGAAGGTGGCAGACCAGTTTGCCCCTTTTTCTAATTTCAAATCCTCCCCTGTACCTGAAACATATAACCTTTTGGGAATAGAGGGTCTTTATTGAAGGTGGCAGACCAAAAATTGATATCTGATGAAAACAGTTGTGCCCAGAGTTTAGCTTTAGAAGAATGAAGACATGCCTGGGGGGGGGGGGGGGCGTTTGCCCCTTTTTCTAATTTCAAATCCTCCCCTGTACCTGAAACATATCATGTTTTGGGAATAGAGGGTCTTTATTGAAGGTGGCAGACCAAAAAATGATATCTGATGAAAACAGTTGTGCCCAGAGTTTAGCTTTAGAAGAATGAAGACATGCCTGGGGGGGGGGGGGGCGTTTGCCCCTTTTTCTAATTTCAAATCCTCCACTGTACCTGAAACATATAACCATTTGGTAATAGAGGGTCTTTATTGAAGGTGGCAGACCAAAAATTGATATCTGATGAAAACAGTTGTGCCCAGAGTTTAGCTTTAGAAGAATGAAGACATGCCTGGGGGGGGGGGGGGGGGCGTTTGCCCCCTTTTTCTAATTCCAAATCCTCCCCTGTACCTGAAACATATCATGTTTTGGGAATAGAGGGTCTTTATTGAAGGTGGCAGACCAAAAATTGATATCTGTTGAAAACAGTTGTGCCCAGAGTTTAGCTTTAGAAGAATGAAGACATGCCTGGGGGGGGGGGGGGGGCGTTTGCCCCTTTTTCTAATTTCAAATCCTCCCCTGTACCTGAAACATATAACCTTTTGGTAATAGAGGGTCTTTATTGAAGGTGGCAGACCAAAAATTGATATCTGTTGAAAACAGTTGTGCCCAGAGTTTAGCTTTAAAAGAATAAAGACACGCCTTGGGGGCATTTGCCCCTTTTTCTCATCTCAAATCCTCCCCTGTACCTGAAACATATAATGTTTTGGGAATAGAGGGTCTTTATTGAAGGTGGCAGACCAAAATTGATATCTGATGAAAACAGTTGTGCCCAGAGTTTAGCTTTAGAAGAATGAAGACATGCCTGGGGGGGGCGTTTGCCCCTTTTTCTAATTTCAAATCCTCCCCTGTACCTGAAACATATAACCTTTTGGGAATAGAAGGTCTTTATTGAAGACGGCAGACCAAAATTTCTATCAGTAGACGTCACTGGTAAAAATCTAAAAGAGAAAGTGCTTGAGGAGAAGACTTCTTTCATGCCGACTGAATTGAGACTACGACCATTCAAACCTGTTGGTCATCTCCTAAACTATGGTTCCTCTGTGATTTAAAAAGAGAGCAAGGATGGAACCCAGCGACCGTAGACAACCCTACGCGTGTGTTGGAATCATTCCGTGCGCCACAACGAAGACACACAAACTGGGATAACACGCCCACGGTGCGACGGCTCACGCCATATAGGGCACAAAGAAGACGATTCTACTGTCACCGCACCTCAAACACCATCCCCACCATAAAACCTTTCCAAGGACTTCAGATTTGGGAAAACTAACAAGCATTTAATCTCCTCCAAAATTAGCCGAGACAAAGGTCAGGAGGACGGTGATGCTTCACCTCCTGACCACAGGCTACCGTCACACAGCAATCAATATTTATTTGCCTTGTCCCCCATGGCCTGTCAGCGGCTCCTTGCCCTGATATGTTTGTTTGTTCTTTGGGGTTAAGAGTCTGGCTCGGTCCAAGGGAAATTTTTTTTTTTTTTTTTTAAAAAAGAAGCGAAAACCCACAAAAGCATCTGGTGAGAAGGGAGCTGTAGCCAAGAGTGTGGACAAACCACGGGCAAGCCACAGACGCATTGGTCATTGGAATAATTACCGGAAAAAGGCACAGAGTCTCCGATGGCAGGAGGGGGGGCCCAGGTGCGGTACAGAAAGCCCCAAAATGGTATGTGTCACAGCACAGAAAAGAAGGAGAATCAGTGCAATGAGACGAAATACAAGATTCCATTTTACAGGATCAGGTCAAGGGCACAGAACATAGATCTTCATAAGCGGAGCATACAAGGACATCCATAATAACCCCCTTTTTATGGGGAACGGTTAGCAGAAAATGCCATTGCATATAAAATGTATCTTAACAGCCCGTCTGTGTGCGCCTTATTACTAAAGAATTGTGGCAGACAGAAAATTAATGGGTAAGGTTTGAAATATATACAGAAACGTATACAGATTAAATATCAAATTGCTTACACACGAGCGGCTGTTTTTACTTTCAGCGCTTTGCGGATTCCAAAAATATTACTAAAGTTTTTTTTTCGAGAAAAAGGTCTTTTCTCTAAAACAGGATTTCAGGGCAGAGAGTGAAAACTTTGTGTCACAGTCTTCTTGACCCACCATGAATCACCCCTCCTGTATACCGGTGCTATAGTATCTCACAAAAGTGAGTACACCCCTCACATTTTTGTAAATATTTTCTTCTATCTTTTCATGCGACAACACTGAAGAAATGACACTTTGCTACAATGTAAAGTAGTGAGTGTACAGCTTGTATAACAGTGTAAATTTGCTGTCCCCTCAAAATAACTCAACACACGGCCATTAATGTCTAAACCGCTGGCAACAAAAGTGAGTACACCCCTAAGTGAAAATGTCCAAAGTGGGCCCAATTGGCCATTTTCCTCCTCGGTGTCATGTGACTCGTTAGTGTTACAAGGTCTCAGGTGTGAATGGGGAGCAGGTGTGTTCAATTTGGTGTTATCGCTCTCACTCTCTCATTCTGGTCACTGGAAGTTCAACATGGCCCCTCATGGCAAAGAACTCTCTGAGGATCTGAAAAAAAGAATTGTCGCTCTATATAAAGATGGCCTAGGCTATAAGAAGATTGGCAGGACCCTGAAACTGAGCTGCAGCACGATGACCAAGACCATACAGAGGTTTAACAGGACAGGTTCCACTCAGAACAGGCCTCACCATGGTTGACCGGGATGCGATGCGGGGACCTTGTTCTAAGGTAAGTATTTCATAATGAGCTAGTAGGTGGTGCATACTAAAAACAAGGGAATACTTAGAAAAAGAAGGGGATGCTGCACACCCGGAGTGATATTGAAAAAGCGGAAATTGTTCCCCAAAAGGGATTTTCTAGGCAGCATGGCAGTAGGTGAAGGATAACAACGGGTTTAAAAGCTTTATTTAAACATGATTTAAAAAAATGACAATTACAGTAAAAATATGAGCTGTGGTACAGGAGATGTAGAAGCACAACAGCGCATAAAAAGCTAAACACAATGGTACAAAATAATCAAGCGCTTGGGTGAAACTGATGCGTTTCGACCCCATTGGGTCTTCTTCAGAGGATATATGCGCAATCACATGTGTATAGCCGTTTTTCCCCTGAGCCTGAGATCCTCTAATGCCCCATACACACGGTCGGATTTTCTGACGGAAAATGTCCTATCGGACAATGTTGTCAGAAATTCCGACCATGTGTAGGCTCCATCGGACTTTTTCCGTTGGATTTTCCGACGTACAAAGTTTTATCTCCTGCTCTCAAATTTTCCGACAACAAAGTCCTATCGGACTTTTTCCGATCGTGTGTAGCGAATTCCGACGGACAAAGTGGCACGCATGCTCAAATCACATTACAAGACCAAAGCTATTGGCTACTAGCCTCTACGTAGTCCCGTCGTATGCAACGAACGTCACCATGTTCAGAATGATCGGATTTTCCGACAACTTTGTCCGACTGTGTGTATGCAACACCAGTGTCGGACAAAATCCGTCGGAAAAAATTTGACGGATTTTGTGGTTGGAATTTCCGACCGTGTGTACGGGGCATAAGACTTCCACTAACCGGTCCCGGCGAGGGTCCCTGGCCAGCCCACACACCACCGGAGAGAGCCAGGCACAACTGCAAGACTTACGGGGAGTTACATAAGTGGAAAATTCCTTAAGGTCGGTGAGGTGCGTGAAGGGCGTGAGGGCGAACAGGCAGCACATACAGTCTGGGCATCAAATAACAGCGCTATCAGTGCATTTGTAAGCACGGATAGAAATATATACATAATTATACAGTGGATATGGAAATTATTAAATGTAATGTTAGTTGGATTTTGCTGTTATATCTGATTATTATAACCAGCGGCATAAAGTAATTTACTTGGTAATATCAAAGAGAAATAAAAATAGTAGCTAAGAATGGTTAAAGTTGAGGATGTGTCCAAAACAAGCATGTTAATAAGATTTAATAGGTAAATAAAAAGAGAGAAGAAAAAGGAGAGACTGGAATAAAGGAGAATGAAAGTGAATGAAAAGGAGACATAAGAAAGAGGGAAAGGAAGGAAGAAAGAGGGAAAGGAAGGAAGAAAGAGGGAAAGAACCCTGACAGGTGAGAAGAGGGAAAAAAAGGGGGGGTGTAGAGGAAGGGGGAGACGGGGAAGATGGGGAAGGAAAGAAAAAAGAAAAAGAGAGAGAAGGGGAAAATTAGGGAAAAAAAAAAGAAGAGAGAAAAATGAGAAGGGAAAAAAGAAAAAACAAGGAGTAAACAGGAGAAGGGGGGGGGGGGGGGGGAATTATGGGAGTGACAGTGAATGAGAATCAACGGAGTATGGAAAAGTGAAAGAAAAGTGAAAGAGATTTGTGGGAAAAAGTCCATAAGTGATGTGAAGAAAAAATGAAAAGAAAAGCAGACCGAGGCATATATCCTCTGAAGAAGACCCGATAAGGTCGAAACGTGTCAGTATTTTTAATCAAGCTCTTGATTATTTTGTACCATTGTGTTTAGCTTTTTATGCGCTGTTGTTGTTCTCCTGTACCACAGCTCATATTTTTACTGTAATTGTCATTTTTTTAAATCATGTTTAAATAAAGTTTATCCCCTTTTAAACCCGTTGTTATCCTTCCCCTACTGCCTTGCTGCCTAGAAACCCCCTTTTGGGGGACAATTTCCCCTTTTTCGGTATGTGGTGCATACTACCTCATTTTGCCTTTGCCTTACAGGTTTTTTCTTTTTGTTTGTTTTGCAGGTATACAACCGCTTTAAAGTTCATGTGCGTGTAAAGGCAGGCACCCCAATACTTTTGGTAATATCGTGTATATAGTTTTTGTCAGCCATAATAAAGAGTTGTTCCATTTCATTTATTTTTGTGGTGTGGACAATGGTTTACAGAGGGTCCAACATTTGTGTGTCAAGAAGTGTCCTACATTGAGTCCCACTGTCGCCACACTCGGTTGTGCTAGTTTGTCTTCTATCACTTTGATGGACTGACCCTTTAAGTGGTATTTGAACATTTTGGTAAGCAGTGGGCTAGGAATAAGGGGTCAAAGCAGTTACTGCTGGGACCAGATCCCTTGCTCTATGGGGCAACTGGACTGGCTCCTATACACTCTTACCCTTTAATGCTTGAGAAAAAATTTAATTATCGTATATAATCGAGTATAAGCCGACCCAAATATAAGCCGATGCACCTAATTTTACCACAAAAATGGGAAAACGTATTGACTCGATTATAAGCCTAGGGTGAGAAATGCGCAGTTACTGTAAGTGGAAAAGAGGGTCAACAATGCCCATTTTCAGCCTCACTGTGCCCATTTGCAGCCATAGGTCCCCCGAACTTCAAACTAGGCAGTTAAGGGTTCCTAGAGGCCCCCTAGCTGCAGCCAAAATTTGGGATCTCTGGACCCAAAGGGTCCTGAAACGAAATGCTGCAGATGGACACAGTTGACCGATTTTGGGGCCCCGTATCTCGTGACCACTTGGTGGTAGGAACCCCAAATTTGGTGTACAAACCCAGTGGAACTAGCACTACAAAATATCCAAAGATGGGGTTCCTAGCAGGAAAGTGGCCCTGAGATACGGGGCCCCAAAGTCGGTTCTGAAAATGTCAAGCACTGTTCTGCAGCAAAGAATGACATTTTCCGAACCGACTTTGGGGCCCCGTATCTCGGGCCACTTGGTGCTAGGAACCCCATCTTTGCACACCAAATTTGCACACCAAATTTGGGGTTCCTAGCACCAAGTGGCCTCGAGATACGGGGCCCCAAATTCGGGTCGGAAAATGTCATTCTCTGCTGCACAAAAGTGCTTGACTCGAGTATAAGCCGAGGGGGGGCATTTTCAGCACAAAGAAATGTGCTGAAAAACTCGGCTAATACTCAAGGATATATGGTAATAAGAAGAAGAGGAAGGTGTCTTAATATGATCCTGTGGGCAAGGCTGCAAAGATTACGCCATAAGCACGCTGTAAAAGATTGGGTTTACTGACCTGCCCAGTGGGTATATAACCCCTGCATGATCAGCCACATAGATCTAAAATGTAAATGGAATCTCTATTGTCTCAACGATATACCAGATATCATTAGCAAAATTCCAGTACAGGTGGAGCCTAGTGGAATGGGGCAGCCTCGGGTTTCTTTTATGTCTTGGATTCTCCAACAGTGAGATCTCCCTACTATAAATTACCATCTCAGAGGGTTTGGGGTCTTCCCACACACCTTACAGCTCCTCCTGTTACAGTCTGCATAAGATAAAAAATAAAAAGCCTGGAAGGTATGGTGGCATTCAGAGATCTCACCAACATAGTCCTGAAGAGATAGAAGAGGCCATCAAGTGGTTCAACTCTCCGGCATCTACCAAAAACTAAGAATATCAGTTTTGGGTGGACTGACCCTTTAACACCCGAGAATCCCTAACAACATAAAGCCTCATTCAGCCCCATACTAGCTGGAAAAAAAAAAAAAAAAGCTCAAAAGCCATATAGAAGCCCTGTGAGTAATGGGAGTTAAGGAACGAGCCCCTGTAATTAAATAGAACTGCTACAGCAGCCTGTGCCCTCAAACCTGTAACGCTGTAACCACTTGAAAAGCAGAGCTACATTAGAGTGCGGGCTGAGCAAGGAATTCCATCATTCCGAGAGCTATGCATTTCAAAAATAAGCCTTCCATGTGCCCAACAAAAAAAAAAAGAAAGAGAGAGAGGGAGAAACCACAGCTTAATCGTTTTCCGCCACTAGAGGAAGAAGTAAGACGGAGCAAAGCAGTGCGCTTTGAATGAGAGGTAATTAGAGAGAGAGACACATTCCTGGCTAATCCTCTGTGCCAAGGAATCGTACAAGAGGCTGGTTTTTAGGTGTAATGGGCTGAGATCACACAATGTAGATAGTCCGCTGATTGATCCAGCGTCAGCTCACTGACACCTTCAAAGAACCCAGTCTGCACACAGCTATGTTCTTATTCCATGAAATGTGCAAGTACTTTATCTAGTCCTTTATTTACATAACCTTAAAGAAGAACTGGGGTGCGTATACATACATACATACAGTGCAGAGTATAGAGGTGCGCTAGGTACAGAGTTCAGGGGTGCGCTATGTACAGAGTGCAATTTCAGGGGTGCGCTATGTACAGAGTGCAGGGTTTAGGGGTGTGCTACGTACAGGGTGCAGAGTTCTGGAGTGCACTCTGTACAGAGCGCAAGGGTTGAGGAGTACGCTACGTACAGAGTGCAGAGTTCAGGGGTGCGCTATGTACAGAGTGCGATTTCAGGGGTGCGCTATGTACAGAGTGCATGGTTTAGGGGTGTGCTACGTACAGAGTGCAGAGTTCCGGAGTGCACTCTGTACAGAGCACAAGGGTTGAGGTGTACGCTACGTACAGAGTGCAGAGTTCAGGGGTGCGCTATGTACAGAGTGCAGGGTTTAGGGGTGTGCTACGTACAGAGTGCAAAGTTCCGGAGTGCACTCTGTACAGAGCGTAAGGGTTGAGGAGTACGCTACGTACAGAGTTCAGGGGTGCGCTATGTACAGAGTGCAATTCCAGGGGTGCGCTATGTACAGAGTGCAGGGTTTAGGGGTGTGCTACGTACAGAGTGCAGAGTTCCGGAGTGCACTCTGTACAGAGCACAAAGGGTTGAGGAGTACGCAACGTACAGAGTTCAGTGGTGCGCTATGTACAGAGTGCAATTCTAGGGGTGCGCTATGTACAGAGTGCAGGGTTTAGGGGTGTGCTACGTACAGAGTTCAGGAGTGCACTCTGTACAGAGCGCAGGGTTGAGCAGTACACTACATACAAAGAGCAGATTTCAGAGGTGCACTCTGTACCGAGTGCAGGGTTGAGGAGTAAGCTACACACAGAGTGCAGGGTTCAGGAGTGCATTATGTACAGAGTGCAGGGTTTAGAGGTGCGCTATGCCTGGAAAGGCTGTCCACAAGGTTTAGGAGTGTCTCTATGGGAATGTTTGAGCATTCTTCCACAAGTGCATTTATGAGGTCAGGCACTGAGGTGGATGAGAAGGCCTGGCTCACAGTTTCCACTCTTATTCATCCCAAAGGTGTTCTATCAGGTTGAGGTCAGGACCAGTCACGTTCCTCCACCCCAGACTCGCTCATCCATGTCTTTATGGACCTTACTTTGTGCACTGGTCCAAATCATTTGGTGGAGGGGGGATAATGGTGTGGTTTTTTTTTTTTTTTTACAGGGGTTGGACTTGGTCCCTTAGTTCCATTGAAGGGAACTCTTAAAGCGGTTCTGCACCCACTTTTGAATGTTGGTGCCATTGTTTTTAAAATTACCTTCTTAGTTCTCAATGGTGCATTTTTTTTCCCACCTACCTTCTGTTCTCCGCTGGTGCTTGTTGTCCTCCAAATGTTTCCATGCGTCGATGGGCGGGGTTTCAGCGGGGATCAGCGTCATTTCCCCTGAGCTCCACACTGTCTCCTGGGATCTCGAATAAACCCTCCCAGGAGTCAGTGCGTCTACCCCTAGTGAAATCTTGCGAGATTTAGACGACGTGACGTCATCACGCTCACCTTATTCTAGGGCAAACAACGCCGCTCGTAGCTGTAGCCACTGAGCGTGCGCGGGAACCAGCAAGAAATGCTGGTTCCTCCTAATCAGGGAAGGAGGAAGTGATTGCTTGTGGGTTTCAAATGCCCACAAGCAAGATGAGATCGGACGGAATTTCTTTATAAGGAATCGATTAGGAAGAAAAAAAGAAGATGGATAACGGGAGAAGACACTAAAAGTAAGTATATTAATAACATAACCTTGTTTTTACTCATTTAGGAAAAAAAAAAAAAATTTTGTCTGTGCAGAACCGCTTTAAGGTGTCAGCATACCAAGATATTTTGGACAATTTCATGCTCCCAACATTGTGGGAACAGTTTGGGGACGGCCCCTTCCTGTTCCAACATGACTGATCACCAGTGCACAAAGCAAGGTCCATAAAGACATGGACTTAGCAAGGGTGGTGGAAAATGAACTTCAAGTGCAAAAATTCACACCATTATTGTTAAGTTATTGATTAGTAAGTTAGCGCTGCACTATTTTTTGTTTTTGTGGTGTGGGAACAACAGTACTTACTAAAGATTGGCATGTGGAATTAATAAACAACAACAGATTTCAAATGTGCCCCCCCCCCAGGCCGCCTCCCCATGGACAATGTGCCTGGCTGCTGAGTTCATCTCCCTATTCCTGCACTCAGTGCACTGATGGACACTGATTGGCAGCACTGTAGGGCAGCACTCATGGGCACTGATTGAAAGCACTGATAGGTGCCACTGATTGGCAGCACTGATAGGCAGCCCTGATGGGCCCTGATTGGCAGCACTAATGGCACTGATATGTGGCACTGATTGGCAGCATTTAGTTTCACTGATTGGCAGCACTGATGGGCACTGATAGGTGGCATTGGTTGGCAGCACTGATTGGCATTTATAGGCAGCACTGATTGGCACCGATAGAGGAGAGGGGGAGTTTCACATTGAACAGATAGCAAAGCTCGTAAGAGCCACTCGGTGTGTGAAACTGTCAGGTAATGTAATTGCTTGTAGAGAGACCAGCTGTTAAAACTCAACGGTAATGTCAAGGATGGGCGGGACCGAGTTGCTATCAAACCCCAGGAAACTGCTTAAGAAAGGGGGCGTAGCCCCGTACACATAGCAGCCCGTCCAGCCCCTATCCCATCGGCTGGTGTTTGATAGCTGTTTGGTCTCCCCCACCCCTGACATCACCGCTAAGTTTTGACAGCTGGTCTCTCTACAAGCAGTTACATTACCTGACAGTTTCACACACTGAGCGGCTCTTGCAAGCCTCGCTATCTGCTCAATGTGAAACTGTTTCACAGGCAGCGCAGGCTACACACTACAAATGCAGCATTTCACAGCATCACAGCGGGCAGATCTCGAAAGGCAGCAGACATTCAGCTACACTAACATGCACGGGGTGATTGGGGTCTGACCAGGCACACCACATGCTCAAACCTATACTTCTGGTTTTAGCTCCAGCAGCTGTAGAGTTGCATGCAGCTGCTGTGCCCGCCTTTCCCTTTCTCCGGCCTGGTCACAGAGCGCTTTGTGTTATGTGAACCCATCTACAAAATACAAAGGCTTCTGTGAATGGGCAGCCGAGGGGAGTGGCAGGCAGAGATGCTGTGTGTGAGAAAGCAGGGTCTCTCCTTTCAGAGCTTCAGGAGTATAGTGATAGCTGTTCTCCCAGAGCTCCATAAAACTGTCAGATTAAAAGTATAACTAAAAGGCAAGACTTTTTTTTGTAGTACTGGATAGAGTGGAGAGGGATTAGAACACGTGAGTTTTTATTGCTGTTTGTGCCCCCATTAGGAAGATTAACCCTCTCAATTTATCCTGTTTACCACATGTGTCAAACACAATTGCTTTGGATTACAAGCATTCTCCTGCAACGGATTATGCTCGTAATCCAAGGTTACACTGTATTGGGTAGTTATGGATTCCCCCTATTTATTATAAATGTGTATTAACTTGTCTATTCCTATAGTTAGCTAGTCTAGCAAAGCTCTGATAGTGCTAATGGTGATGATACAATAACAAGGTTAACTATAAAAAAAATCAGCACACTGCTTTACTCTATCCAAAATGAAAAATACATTTTGACGGGGCGATCACTTGTAAACAAACCGGCGTCATGTGATGACGCTGGTGTCTTGTCGAATACTGTCCCCCGTCGGATAGTGTCAGCCCCATACTGTGCAGACGCAACGCTTGCGCAAGATGGAGGACAAGGAGACGCCGAAAGTCTCCGAAGATGGAATGCGCCTGCGTACTGAGTCCAGGTTCAAGCCCCACCATCCAAATGGACATAGAAAAAAATTTGCAGAGCGAAGCGAGGCCGTGCCCGAAGCGTGGCGAGCAAAGCGAGCCCGCGAGGGGCCCTGGTACCAAGTGCTGTTTTACATCATCTACTGTATGTCCACTTGCATGGTGGGGCTTGAACCTGGCCCCAGGGCAGAAGGTACTATTAAGTCCGCAGGCGCCGTTCATCTTCAGAGACTTTCAGCGTATCCTTGTCCACCGTACTGCACTATCCAATGGGGGGACACTTCTCGGCAGAACACCGGTTCCTTTCTCCCCTCTGTGTACTGATCTGTACAGTGGAGGGGAGAGATCGGATGGCAGCAGCGCTGTGGGCTGGATCTGTAGTGCCCACAGCGCTGCTCTGTGACAATTGCAGTCACATCCATGGATCCATTCATCCATGCTCAGCCATCCTGCCAATAATCTGCCAAACCCAGCCAATAATCTGCCAAACCCAGCCAATAATCTGCCAAACCCAGCCAATAATCAGCCAATACTCTGCCATACCCAGCCAATACTCTGCCATACCCAGCCATACCCTGCCATACCCAGCCAATACTCTGCCATACCCAGCCAATACTCTGCCATACCCAGCCAATACTCTGCCATACCCAGCCATACCCTGCCATACCCAGCCATACCCTGCAATACCCAGCCATACTCTGCAATACTTGGTAATACCCAGCCATACTTGGCAATACCCAGTCGTTCCCAGCCATACTCAGCCAATATTACAGTGGGGGAGATGTCCATTACAGTGGGGGAGATTACGTGGATATTACAGTGGGGAGATTGTGGATATTACAGTGGGGACTATATGGTGGAATTTTCACAGGTTTTTGCAAATTAAATTATTATTTGCTGATCCGAAAAATGATCCGATCTGTGACTCTGATCCGAGGAACGATCCGATCCGTGAGTTTTTTGATCTGTTGCACCCCTAACTCATAATATGCCAGCACATTTTACCATGCCTTCCAACATTCTGAGATGGGAATGAGGGAGACCTATCAGCAAAAGTATGCAGGCATAGGACACACCTCTTGCCACAAAGGAGAATTGTACAAAAAAAAAACATGATTGGTTAAACGCACAAGGGCTTTTTTTTACCACTTCTATTCCTTTATATTGGCTTTTGGAAATTACAAATGCAGCAATTTAGAAATCAGATGAAAGGTTTAGCACTGGACAACACTTTTTGATAGATAAAAAATGTATTTTATATAGATCAGACCAAAATGAGGGACAAATGAGGAGGTATGAGGGACAGAGGGAATCAGGGACAGTCCCTCTAAATCAGGGACAGTTAGGAGCTATGATTTTACAGATTGGCTAACTTTTAGGGCCAGTTCACACCATAGAAACGCAGTCTGGATGCGCTCCAGATGCTTTTTTGCATGCACGTTTTTGATGTATTCCAGTGCGTTTTTGATGCAGTCCAGTGCATTTCCCCCCCCCCCCCTTTTTTTCCCCTTAACCTTAAAATAAGAACATCAGTGTTCCAGTGCGTTTTTGGTGCTTTCCTGTGAGTTTTTGATGCTTTTTACTGCGTTCCAGTACAGTCCAGTGCAGGAAAAATGCAGCATGTTCTACTTTTTTTTTTTTAGAACTGGAATGCACTGGTGTGAACTATGCCATTGAAAACAATATAACCTACTTTCTATGCGTATTTGATGCAGAAAAAAAAAATGCAATGGACTGCATTTGGTGTGAACTGGCCCTTAGGCCTCATGCACACTGGATGTTTTTTTTAACGTTTTTACAGCAGCTGTTTTTGTCTGTAGACATTTTTTTCTACAGTCATTAAACTCTCCATTATGTTATCTTATGTGTCCATGCACATATAGGCTGTTATCAGCAGTTTTGGGCAGTGGTGTTTTTGAGCAGTAAAAAAAACAAAAACAAAACTAGTGGATACTGAGAGATGTTTTTCAGCTGTAAAAACGTTCTAACGCTGATAAACGTCGATAAACGCTTATAAACGTCGCTCAACCAGCGGTTTCTTTAGCGTTTTTGATCCAGTGAAAAAAAAAAGGTAACGCGGAAAAACGCTAATACAAAAACGTTGAAAAAAGTTGAAAAACTCACTGCAAAGCTACTGCCATTTTTATAATGTTATTTAACCGCTTCCCGACCGCCGCCTGTACATATACGTCGGCAGAATGGCACGGCTAGGCAAAAGCACGTATATATACGTGCCCTTTAATTGCCTAGCCGCGGGGGCGCGCTCGCGACCCCGTCGGGAGCTCCGTAACCACGGCCGCGGGACCGGCGATCGGGTCACAGAGCTGAAGAACGGGGAGAGGTCTGTGTAAACAAACCTCTCCCCGCGCTTCCTACACTGCCTGTCATTGATCGGCTGTTCCCCGTCATCGGGAAAGCAGATCAATGATGTCAGACGTACAGCCACGCCCCCTACTGTAAAAAAAACACAACACGTCACACTTAGCCCCTCCCCACCCCCTAGTGGTTAACTCCTTCACTGCCAGTGTCATTTACATAGGAATCAGTGCATTTAAATAGCACTGATTTCTATATAAATGACAATGGTCCCAAAAATGTGTCAAAAATGTCCGATGTGTCCGCCTTAATGTCGCAGTCACAATAAAAATTGCTGATCGCCGCCATTACTAGTAAAAAAATAAAATATTAATAAAAAAAAATGCTATAAAACTATGCCCTATTTTGTAAACGCTATAACTTTTGCGCAAACAAATCAATAATCGCTAATTGCGATTTTTTTTACCAAAAATATGTAGAAGAATACGTATCGGCCTAAACTGAGGGAAAAAAAAATTTATATATTTTTTGGGGATATTTATTATAGCAAAAAATATTGCATTTTTTTTCAAAATTGTCGCTCTATTTTTGTTTATAGCGCAAAAAATAAAAAACGCAGGGGCGATCAAATACCACCAAAAGAAAGCTCTATTTGTGGGGAAAAAAAGGACGTCAATTTTGTTTGGGAGCCACGTCGCACGACCGCGCAATTGTCAGTTAAAGCAACGCAGTGCCGAATCGCAAAAAGGGGCCTGGTCCTTTGGCTGCCAATTGGCCCGGGGCTGAAGTGGTTAAACGTCCAGTGTGCATGAAGCCAGGAATCCAAAAACACAAGCACTAATGTCTCAAAACATTTTATGTAAGATTTCATGCACACATATAAAAAATACTGCAGGGTTTATTTGATACTTAAGATGAACATAAAAAAAATAATAATAAAAAAAATAAAAAAAATAGAATAAAAAGATGAACATAAAAAACATAAAAATAATAATAAAAAAAATAAAAAAAATAGAATAAAAAGATGAACATAAAAAACATAAAAATAATAATAAAAAAAATAAAAAAAATAGAATAAAAAGATGAACATAAAAAACATAAAAATAATAATAAAAAAAATAAATAAATAAAAAAGATGAACATAAAAAACAAAAAAAAAAAAAAAAAATGAACATAAAAAACATAAAAATAAATAAATAAAAAAGATGAACATAAAAAACATAAAAAAAATTATAATACAAAAAAAAAAAAAAAAAAGATGAACATAAAAAAAAAAAAAAAAAAAAGTTGGTGATCAGTTTAGGCCGAAGATAGAGAGTAACATCCAGAATAATATCTCCTGAGAGTCAGTGCGATCCATAGACTCTCTGATGGTCAGCCCCGTCCCCACAGTAAAGCACTGTTACACACTGTGGCATCGGGGATACAAATTTGCACTTAGAGACACAGCGACTGGCACAGGTCTGGGACTGTTCCAAAACGACAGACTTTTTTTTTTCCTGACCCCCGGTGACCTGCAATCCTTCTGCCCCAAGGATTTATCTTCTGTGTCAGATTTATTCCCTTGCACATCCCATGCCCTCTACAAGGCCTGTGTGTATATGTGTTACCTTTCTATGCTCACCCCTAATTCTGCAAGCCTTCCGTCCTCAGGGCCAACCCCAAATCCCACAGAGAACAGTAAACACCAAGGAAAAACACTGGGACCCAATGTGGACTTCTCAGACAGTGCGGCCACCGGTCCTTTCCGGGCTAAAGGGCTGCGAGGAGGCGCGCGCTCCCATGAAAGAGGAGCTATGAATAGCCAGGTGAGCAGCGTGTGGCTTAATGAAGCCACACTGCCAGCATTAATTCCAGATTCCCCTACATGACTCGGGCTTTTCATCTGCTGCTCTTTTTGGAAATCAAATGCCGCAAACCAGGGCAGCAACAGCACAAACCGCAGGGAGATAGGGGGACGGGCGGGCGTCAGACAGTCCTTCTGCGCAATGGCACCTCTTTATAGAACAGCAGAGAGTTCTATTTAGCAGTATTGACCTTTGAAGGTTATTAAAAAAATAAAAAAAGTCTATGGATTGCCCTGAATTTCAACGAGCAAAACACCTACATGATGTTCTGCTTATATAACAACTTAAAGTGGAAGTGAAACTTATATCCGAATTACCTGAAATGCCTAATCTGCCAAGAAATGTTTTGTTCAGCCCGTGTTCTGATCCAGAAATCGCTGTCAGATTCTGACCGCACCTTTCCGAACTGCAGTTATAGAAACATAGTTAGGTCATGGACCTACCCCAATCTGTGATTGGTTAGTGAAGCAGCAACAGCGCATTGATTGGTCAGCCCTGAGCGCTGTCCTCCTATCAGCCAACTCAATGTTTTGTAAAATCTGATTGGCTTACAGTGCGACCCTTCTCCTCCCCCCAGTCTGAAATCTGTTGTACAGGGGGCTACAAGAGGTAAAGCAACAAGTTCCCTTTAAAAGAGAAGTGCGGGGTATGAAAAAAAAAACATTGATACCCGTCTAGGTGGATGCAGCATCAATCTGATGCTGCATCTGTCCCCCCTTGCCTCTACACCGAGAATTGAGCAATCAAAGACCGCTGATTGCTCAGTTTTCGGTCTACTGGGAGCAGAGAGCGGTGACTGTCAGTCACCGCTCTCTGCTCTGCCCCTCCAGTGCTCACTGGAGCACTAGGATGTAGCAGGGGCGGGAGTGGATGTCTCAGGCTCTTAGCAGTGCACGAGAGTTTTTTTTAATGACCGAATCGCAGCTTTACAAAAGGCGGGGGGTATGTATAAGCAGCTGAGGGGTCTGGCATTAAAGGGGAAATAGGGCCAAAGCACCAAGTTTGCTGTTGGTGGACGTCACTCAGCTGGTCCAGACTCTGGAGAGGTCCCAACTTTAAAGCGGAGTTCCACCCAAAAGCGGAAATTACGCTTATCTGCCCCCCCCCCCCCGGTGCCACATTTCGCACCTTTCAGGGGGGAGAGGGTACCTGTTATTTCCATCAACTGTCAGGTGCTGCCGCCACTGTTGCTGGTAAGGGAACCTGGCAGTGAAGCCTTTGGGTTTCACGGCCGGGCCCCTACTGCGCATGCGTGATGCGTGCTGCGCTCTCCTACTGGCCTGACAGCAGGGGGAGGGGGCCAGTCTTCTGACGTAGCTCACCAAGGCGAGGTCCGACGGAAGTGGGGACAGGGTACCTGTCAACAACAGGTACCCGCTCCCCCCTGAAAGGTGCGAAATGTGGCACCGGGGGGGGGGGCAGATAAGCGGAAGTCTCTCCAGAGTCTGGACCAGCTGAGTGACGTCCACCGACAGCAGCTGAGTGACGTCCACCGACAGCAGCTGAGTGACGTCCACTGACAGCAGCTGAGTGACGTCCACCGACAGCAGCTGAGTGAAGTCCACCGACAGCAGCTGAGTGAAGTCCACCGACAGCAGCTGAGTGAAGTCCACCAACAGCAGACTTTAGCACGCTGTCGGCTGAATATAGGTCACAGTGTGCACTGCTGTGACCCACAGGAGAAGTAAGGCCAAAGGAGCTTTGGCCCTATTTCCCCTTTAACGCCAGACCCCTCAGCTGCTTATACATACCCCCCCTAAGCCGATATATATTCTTCTACATATTTTTGGTAAAAAAAAAATATTGCGATAGGCGTATATTGATTGGTTTGCGCAAAAGTTATAGCGTCTACAAAATAGTGGCGTGCGCCTGCTATCGTTCCTGCGCAAGCCAACATACAGCTATTTGGACAGGAGAGCCAACCTGCTGTCATATGACGGCATACGACGGCGGCTGGTCGGCTAGTGGTTAAAAATGGAGGAGAAGCTGCAAAGCATGCTGGGTATCCAGGAAGTTGAAAGAGACAGCCAGCAGACAGGCAGCACTCACAACATGAAAGGCCACTTTTCAACTAAGTTTATATTGGATTGTCAAATATAACTATTGTTTGTATTGTTATTACATTGCTGATGGGGGCACTGGACAGAGAGGAGGGGCCAGTATTGTTATTACATTGCTGATGTTATAAAATAAAAGTGTGTGCTGTGACTATAGATTTCTTTAAAGTGTATTAATAAATTCTCGTTTTTTTTTTTCTCTTAAAATAACAAACATGTCATACTTGCCCGCTCTGTGCAGTGGGTTTTGCACAGGGCAGCCCGGATCCTCCTCTTCTCTGCTGGCCCCTCCCTGCTGTGGAGTGCCCCCACAGCAAGCAGCTTGGTATGGGGGCACCCAAGCTGAGTTACAGCTCCATGTGTCCATTAAGGAGCCCAGTTTCTGCCACGCCCCCTCTTTCCTGATTGGCTAACTGACTTTGATAGAGAGCAGCGGGAGCCAATGGCGCCACTGCTGTGTCTCAGCCAATCAGGAGGAGAGTCCTGGACGGCCAAGGTACTTGTGGACATCGCTGGAGAAAGACTGAGCTCAGGTAAGTATTAGGGGGGCTGCTACACACAGAAGGTTTTTTATCCTAATGCATAGAATGGATTACGATAAAAAAAAAAAAAAAAAACTTTACAACCCCTTTAAATCCCGTTACAGCTTACCAGTCCTTAAGGTGATTCTAATGCCTAAACATTTTTTACCTTAATGCATTCCTTGCATTAGGGTAAAAAAATGTTGAAGCATCAGTATTGCCCCTCATCCTCCTTTTACTTACCTGAGCCCTCATTTGATCCAGCGCTGTGCACGTCTACAGTAGACATGTGCAATTTGTTTAGTTCCAAATTCGTTTTTTAACAAATTTTGACAAATTCGTTAATTCCGAAATTCCAAATTTCCGAAATTTCCAATTTCTGGAAAATTCTGAATTCGAAAATTGGAAATTTGGAAATTTCCGAAATTCGAAATTCCGGAAATTGGAATTTTCGGATTTCCAAATTCTGTATGTTCGATTTTCCGAAAAAAGCAAAAAAACTACAACGAACACATTTTTTGTCAGTACACATGTCTAGTCTACAGCTCTTCTATTCCATTGGCTCCCGCTGCTGTCAATCAAAGCAAGTGATAAAGGAGCAGGGGGCGGGGCCAGGTCCCGCTGTCTGTCTTCCAATGGGGGCACTGGACAGAGAGGAGGGGTCAGGAGTGTCAGTACTGTAGTCCACATAGCTGGAGTCAATGCTAGATGATAATAGCCAGCACGGGAAGTTGCCAGCTCCCAATTTTTCTGGCAGCATCGACATGTGTTTTTTGCAATTATTGACCTGATCTAGCAACAAGCTTTCAACCTTTCAACAGGTAAAAGAGAAGTATGGGAATCATTTTTTTTTTTTTTAATCATACTTACCTAGGTGGGTGGATGCAGTATCAGTCCAATGCTGCATCTGTCCCCCACCAGCTCTAACTCTGAGAACCGAGCGATCAAACAGTACCGATCACTCGGTTCTCTCAGCTTCTTGAGCAGAGAGTTGCTGACTGTCAGTCACTGGCTCTCTGCTCTGCCCCCGTGCCCACTGAAAACCCTAGGCTGTGGAGAGGGCAGGCTCTCAGTGGCTCGCTGAGAGGCTGAGCCGGGTGCCGGTCCAGGCATGTGGGCGGATCCTGACCATATGGTTGTGATGTTGTTCCAAGCCTGGACCGGCTCTGTAACGTTAGCCGACTGTGGGATTCAGCCCGCTGTCAGCTGAAAACGGTTCAAAGGAGTGCCGAATGAACTACACTCCTGTGATCCATGGGAGAAGCTGTACTTTACCTATAATATAAATATAGGGAACACATTAGAAAAGTTCATTGTTAGGATTTACATACACGTTAATAAACACCTGGACATGTCGATCCCCTCTCCTTACTTTGCATATTGTGTTTTGGTTTCCTAAAACAGACATTATTTTATTTTTGAATGCCCGTGTATCCATAATTCCCTGAACGTGTTCATTCCAGTGACCCGGCACAGTATAATGCAGTCACTACCGCTTGCCCTGCGTTCTCACAGCACAGAATCCCAGCCAGTCAGCTCCAGCGGAGAGATAAAACCGCCCCATGGACTGGGTCCCTGTGCCCGCCTATGGACAACGGACATCAGTGCCATGTACTAAGAGTGGGTGACCACAACACTGACATGCCAGCTGAAGCCAGAGCTATTTCCGTGGAATGACCATCCCCAGTCTTAACTCTTCTAATGTTTTAAAAGAGCATTCCTGGCATATCACACTCACGCCCTTTGTGCTCGGAGCTGGGCTTAGTCCAAGATAAGCCTTGGTCAGCGGCTGGAGATCACTCACTCCACCAAAACACAACACAGTGATGCAAGAGGAGGAAATTAACCCCTTCCCAGCTGCAGGGAAATGGGCACAACGTTTCTTCCTGGTAGCAATGAGATGATCGTGATCTCGTGACAGATAAACGAAACGATAAGACAAAATGTAAAAATATATATTTCTTTAGAAATAAATGTAAAAATAATAAAATAAAAATACGTGTTGTTGCAGTGATGTCACAGGTCGGTAGTGAATGGATGAGCAGTGTTTCATGATTGTCATCCTTGTGTTGACACCAGTCTCTAGGGAATGGACAGATTGCATCCTCCTCTTTTCACCAGTCTTTAGGGAATGGGCAGACTACATCCTTGGGTTGTCACTGGTCTCTAGGGAATGGACAGGCAGCATCCTTGTGTTGTCACTGGCCTCTAGGGCAGCTCTCAAAAATTCCACTCGCCTGCTCGCATTTTGCGAGTGGAATTTAGCGGAGGGCGAGTGAGGACGGCCGGACCAGGCTGACAGTTTCCTGCCTGATCGTTTCTGACAGAAGCGGTGAAGCAGAAGCGGTGCCGCTCCTATGTTCTGTAAAAAAGCCCAAAGCGATCAGCCAAGTAACTGTTAGAAGGATCGTGCATCCGGAGGACACAGAGCAGGGATCTCCCGCTGAGACTCCAGGAGGCGGGACTTCGTTTGACAGCGCAGCTATTCATATACAAGCCGCATCTCGGCCGACCCGATCCTCCTGATTCCTCCCTGGTGCATTGCTGGGCATGGATGACTGGTGAGGCTGCACTTTTGGGCAATGATAGGCTGCATGATAGGCTGCACTTTTGGACAATGATGGGCTTCACTTTTGGGCAATGATAGGCTGCACTTACGGGCAATGAGAGGCCGCATGATATGCTGCACTGATGGGTGCGGATACGCTGCACTGATGGGTGCGGATACGCTGCACTGATGGGTGCGGATACGCTGCACTGATGGGTGCGGATACGCTGCCCTGGTGGGCGCGGATACGCTGCACTGGTGGGCACGGATACGCTGCACTGGTGGGCACGGATACGCTGCACTGATGGGCACGGATACGCTGCACTGATGGGCATGGATACGCTGCACTGATACGCTCGGATACGCTGCACTGATGGGCACCGATGAGGCTGCACTGATGGGGCCTGATATGCTTTATGTTAATATTGTTGTTCATATTTATTTTTGAAACTTAATTCTGCATAAAACATATAACAGTGTAATTTCATGAGATAATTTACAAGAGCGTGTTTAGGGACGGACTTAGGGACAGGGTAGAGGTTGGCGAACTGATGGCGAGATTTCAAGTAACTCTTAAGGCCTGGCTAGTGGCTCACATTTTGAGCCCTGCTCTAGGAAATGGACAGGCTACATCCTTGTGTTGTCACTGGTCTCTGAGGAATGGACAAACTACATCCTTGTGTTGTCACTGGTCTCTAGGGAATGGACCGGCTACATCCTTGTGTTGTCACTGGTCTCTGAGGAATGGACAGGCTACAACCTTGTGTTGTCACTGGTCTGTAGGGAATGGACAGTCTACATCCTTGTGTTGTCACTGGTCTCTAGGGAATGGACGGCTACAACCTTGTGTTGTCACTGGTCTCTAGGGAATGGACGGCTACAACCTTGTGTTGTCACTGGTCTCTAGGGAATGGACGGCTACAACCTTGTGTTGTCACTGGTCTCTGGGGAATGGACAGACTACATTCTAGTGTTGTCACTGGTCTCTGGGGAATGGACAGTCAACATCCTTGTGCTGTCACTGGTCAGCTGAATAGAAGGGTAGCATCCTTGTGCTATCACTGGTCTGCTGAATAGAAGGGTAGCATCCTTGTGCTGTCACTGGTCAGCTGAATAGAAGGGTAGCATCCTTGTGCTATCACTGGTCTGCTGAATAGGCAGGTTGCAGCCTCAATAAGGATACTGGCTGGCCAAAAGTGAACGGACAAGTTGAGATAACAATGCGAAGATACTGTATAGACATTGCAATGTCGGTGATGTCATGGGCCTTTCAGTAAGTAGCTGGTCTCAAGTAATTCATGGGCTGCATTCTAAGGCCGGCCACAGATGGTGCAAATTTCTTTCCTGCAACCAATTGGTTGCAGGGAAGAAATTTGTACGATTCTCCCATTAACACAGACAGTGTTGTCACTGGTCTTAGTAACAGAGAAATAAAACATTTTTACCTTAATGCAAGGAATGCATTAAAGGGATTGTAAAGTCTCAAGGTTTTTAAGGTGAAAAACCTTCTTTGCTGCAGCTGCCCCCAGAGGTCCCCCCCTCTTTTTTTTTTTATTACCTGAGCCCATCCGTTCCAGCTATGTGCACAGATGGGCTCCAGCCGCTGTCTCTGTCCTCATTGGATATATTGATAGCAGCGGGACCCATCGGCTCCCACAGTTGTCAAACAAATTCAGTCACACAAGAATGGGGGTAGGGGGGTCCCATTGTCTGTGTCACCCACCCCGGTGCCCTCCATGGGGGAACACAATGAAGGGGAGGAGCCAGGAGCGCCAGCAGGGCACCCCAGAAGAGGAGGATCGGGGCTGCTCTGTGCAAAAACCCTTGCACAGAGCTGGTACCGTATATACTTGAGTATAAGCCGAGTTTTTCAGCACATTTTTTTGTGTTGAAAATGCCCCCCTCGGCTTATACTCGAGTCGAGCACTTTTCTGCTGCAGAAAATGAAATTTTCCGAACGGACTTTGGGGCCCCGTATCTCGGGGCCACTTAGTGCTAGGAACCCCAAATTTGGAGTGCAACCCCAGTGGAACTAGTACTACAACATATCCAGCTGGGGTTTCTAGCACTAAGTGGCCCCGAGATACGGGGCCCCAAAGTCGTTCGGAAAATGTCATTCTCTGCTGCAGAAAAGTGCTTGACATTTTCCGAACCGACTTTGGGGCCCCCGTAGTGCTAGTTCCACTGGGGTTGCACACCAAATTTGGGGTTCCTAGCGCTAAGTCCCCCCGAGATACGGGGGCCCCAGATGTCGGTCAACTGTGTCCACCTGCAGTAATGTAATTTCGGGACCTTTTGGGTACAGAAACCCCAAATTTTGGCTGCAGCTAGGGGGCAACTAGGCACCATTAACTACCGAGTTTGAAGTTCGGGGACCTATGAATCAATATGCAAATGAGCAAAGTGAGGCTGCAAATGGACACAGTGAGGCTGCAAATGAGCACAGTGAGGCTGCAAATGAGCACAGTGAGGCTGCAAATGGACACAGTGAGGCTGCAAATGGGCACAGTGAGGCTGCAAATGGGCACAGTGAGGCTGCAAATGGGCACAGTGAGGCTGCAAATGGGCACAGTGAGGCTGCAAATGGGCACAGTGAGGCTGCAAATGGGCACAGTGAGGCTGCAAATGGGCACAGTGAGGCTACAAATGGGCACAGTGAGGCTGCAAATGGGCACAGTGAGGCTGCAAATGGGTATTGTTGACCGTCTTCCACTTACAGTAGCTGTGCATTTCTCACCCTAGGCTTATACTCGAGTCAATACGTTTTCCCAGTTTTTTTGTGGTAAAATTAGGTGCCTCGGCTTATATTCGGGTCGGCTTATACTCGAGTATATACGGTAAGTATAACATGTTTGTTATTTATTTATTTTTTTTATTGAACGTTTACAACCCCTTTAAAGGTAAAAAAATAGTTTTTAGCTGTATTATGACTTTAAGTGCTTCCCTGGAGTTTCGCTTTAATGAAAAATGTATTTAAAAATCATATTTAAAAAAGGGGCACCCTGAAATGTGAGAGGTATTTTACCGAAAACCTAATAGAATTGAGACCTATACATATCACGTTCGCACTTGATTTGTGTTTAGGTTGGATCCCAGGCCCTATATACGGGATGTACATTAAGCCCGGCTCTCTCTAGCGCAGCATCTGTATTCAGTTCACTTTTGGCAGCAAATGTGACCCGGATCTGCCAAAATTGTTTTTATCTGTTTACCTTTGTCTCCCCTCAAAATGCTTAACAGATTTGACCAGAAATCCCAAATACTTTGGTTGTGCCATCTTGTTATTACAGAGGAGGATGCGAGGAGGACAAATATAGGGTGTGTTTATTACAAGGCAGGCAAACAGCGCTGGCAGGGTGATTACAGGGCAGCACAGTAGAGCTCATGGTACAGACACCGCACTAACATTCTGTCACTCGCCATCTGCTTTGGGTTCATTGCTTCCTTACGAGGGTAGATGCAGAACAAATCCAAAACCACCGCTCAGTTATCCTATCTAGTTGTTTGGAGATTGTGCCATGCCGCATTACGAGGGGGGGGATGGAGCAAAGTATACGCGCGGCTTAGACTGCCACTGAAAAAATTCATTGCGAAGAATTACGCATAGGAAACCAAAAAAAAAAAAAACCCGACATACAATTAACTCTAATTGGGTAACAGAATAACATGCTTAAAATCAAACACTATTCACACTTACAAGAAGTGTGCGCACAGGAAACCAGGTCACCCTATATAAACGTACTGTCATAAAACCAACAATCAGTGGCTTTAAAATGCGTTGGCATTTTAACCCTTTATATGGTTCACCCCACATTTCATGACACTTTTTTTTTTTAACAGCTTCAGCCCCGGAAGATTTGGCTGCTGAATGACCAGGCCATTTTTTTTCGATTCGCTTTAACTGACAATTGCGCGGTCGTGCGGCGCTGCACCCAAACAAAATTGATGTTTTTTTTTTCCCCCCCACAAATAAAACGTTATTTTGGTGGTACCGTATATACTCGAATATAAGCCGAGATTTTCAGCCCATTTTTTAGGGCTGAAAGTCCCCCCCCCCCTCGGCTTATATTCGAGTCACCGCCGTCTGCCTACATGAACAGCGTTGTCATGCAGACAGACGGCAGTTTTAAAAAGCCGCGCCGCCTCCTCCCGCCCGTCCGTGATAGGCGGACACTAATTTTCCAAGCAGTACAGTGTTCCGCCTATCACGGATGCCCTGTCATTCTCATCTCATGGACGAGGATGAGAGACGGTCCGTGATAGGCGGAACACTGCACACTGACTGCTGGGAAAATAGCGTTCCTCCTATCACGGACGAGGACGAGGAGGAGGCGCGGCTTTTTAATTTCTACAATGGCGCGTACGCGCTGACAGAGCGGGGACAGAGCAGAGAGCGGGGACAGAGCGGAGAGCGGGGACAGAGCGGAGAGCGGGGACAGAGCGGAGAGCGGGGACAGAGCAGAGAGCGGGGACAGAGCGGAGAGCGGGGACAGAGCGGAGAGCGGGGACAGAGCGGAGAGCGGGGACAGAGCGGAGAGCGGGGACAGAGCGGAGAGCGGGGACCGAAGACCGATGGCAGAGGGCACAGGACGGATGACAGAGGACCCGCAGATCGGCACAGGTAGGCTGCAATGGGGACACGGGGGGGTCTGTACAGGGAGACAGGCAGCTGCAGATGGGCATTGCTGGCCCTCTTTTCCACTTACAGTAGCTGCTGCATTTTGTACCCTCGGCTTATACACGGGTCAATGCAGTTTTCCCATTTTTTGTGGTGAATTAGGGGCCTCGGCTTATACTCAGGACGGCCTATAGTCGAGTATATACGGTATTTTAATTATCTCTGTGGTTTTTATTTTTTGCGCTATAAACAAAAAAAAAAAAAAGAGAGACTTTTGTTTTGAGATTTTGAAAAAAAAAAACACAACATTTTGTACTTTTTGCTATAATAAACATCCCCATTTTTTTATTTTTAAAAGCTAATTTTTTTTTTTACTTAAGGCCCCATGCACACGAGACGCTGTTAAACGCGCGTTCAGAGGCAGTTGGACACTTTTTTTCAACTGCACCTGAACGCATGCAATGTTATCCTATGTGTCCATGTACACAGTTTCGTTTTTTACCGTTTTTATGCAGTTGCGTTTAACCTCGTTTTTCCAGAAGCAAAAAAATGCGTTCAGACACTTTGCTTTTCCACGTTTCAGACGCAAAACGCAGCTAAACGCGGCTAAACGTAGGCACCTGCGTTTAGCCGCGTTTGCGTTTATAAGCCTTTTTAAAGGAACCCAATTTTTTGTACCAGAAAACTCAGAAATATGATGGTAAACCATAAAAAATACTAGAAAAATTGGTTTAAAATGTCGTAATTAGTTTAGATAGTTCATAGAGCATATATACTCACTGATGCACACATGTTTGTGAAATATCCAACGGACATTCGCTGTGCCATCAACGGATGGGTCCAATATCGACGAGCTCTGACTCTGGACCTCTCATGCAAATTTGCGACGACGTTGCTGCCTCATCAAGAGCAACATCAGGAGCATTTCCTGACATATATTCAATATGGGATCCATTTCCAAAAAAAAAAAAAACACAGAAAGAGAGGCAAATGCAAGTGTACAAGTGCTCTCTCTGCTGCTGCTGCTCACTCTGATCAAAATGGCAGAAATAGTTAATAATATATGCTTTCTGAGCTTGGGGACGGTCTATATGATGTTATCTTTACAGATGCTTATAGACGCAGCTAAATGTAGCTACACGCGGCATGAAAAAACAGCAAAACGCGCTTTTTTAAACGCAGGTTTCTGCTTTTTAAAACACGCGTTCAGCAGAGTTTGCATCTGCGTCTCGTGTGCATGGGGCCTTAGGCTGATAAGTATCCTTTTACAAATTTTTGGTAGTAAAAAATCGCAATAAACGTATATTGATTGGTTTGCGCAAAAGTTATAACGTCTACAAAATAGCGGATCAATTTATAGCATTTTTTATTTTTTTTTACTAATAATGGCGGCGATCTGCGATTTTTTTATCGTGATTGCGACATTATGGCGGACACATCGGACACTTTTGACACATTTTTGGGACCATTGGCATTTATACAGAGATTAGTGAGATAAAAATGCACTGATTACTGTAAAAAAAATGTCACTGGCAGTGAAGGGGTTAACACTAGGGGGCGATCAAGGGGTTAACTGTGTTCCCTGCTGCTTGTTCTAACTGAAGGGGGTTGGGACTTGCTAGGGGAAGAGATAGATCTGCGTTCATACTTTGTATGAACACACGATCAGTCTCTTCTCCCCTTAGTGTCACGAGCGATCGCGACCGCCAGGCACTCGCATCGGCTCAGGGGGCGCGCGGGCGCAGTGGCCACAGGGCGAAGCGACGTAAGGCAACGTTGTTTTTTCGCCCAGCCGTGCCATTCTGGCAGCTGGTCGGCAAGTGGTTAACACAATGAACCTAGAAAGTACAGATTTTCACTAAATATTCTCTGGTCGTGAATCAATCACTCTCACTTAAAATACACTGCTCAAAAAAAATGAAAGGATCACTTTTTAATCAAAGTATAGCATCCAGTCAATTAAACTCCTGGGATATTCAGGGATGGACTGGCCACCGGGACTACCGGGAGATTCCCAGTGAGCCGATGGCCAGTGTGGGCTGGTTTCAGCCGCATCTGCGGTGCGCGGCGATCTACCCGTCAAACAGCCGACACCTGACGGGTAGATTGAGATTTAGCCAGTATGCAGCTGATGTACCGTACCCTGATGTGTTGTGCCCTGGGCCGGTCTGGATGAAGTCCAGGGCCACATTTTTGTACCAGTCCAGCCCTGGGGATATTGATCAGGTCAGTTAAGTAGTGGAGGGGGTTGTAATCAGTTTCAGCTGCTTTGGTGTTGCTGAAATTAACAGGTGCACTAAATGGGCAAAATGAGACGACCTCCAAAACAGGAATGGTTTTACACCACTGCCATTTTTTGTCCCTACTCATCTTTTCTGACTGTTTTTCACTAGTTTTGCTTTTGGCCAGGGTCAGTGTCAAAACTGCTAGCATGAGGCGATACCTGGACCCTATAGAGGTTGCACAGGCAGTCCAACTCCTCCAGGATGGTACATCAATATGTGCCATTGCCTGAAGGTTTGCTGTGTCTCCCAGCACAGTCTCGAGAGCATGAAGGAGATTCCAGGAGACAGGCAGTTATTCTAGGAAAGCTGGACAGGGCTGTAGAAGGTTCTTAAAAGAGAAGTATGGGTTAGGGGTTCTCCCCCCCCATCATACTTACCTAGGTGGATGATGTATCTGTCCCCCGCCGCCTCTGGCCTGAGCCACGATCACCGCCGGTGGCTAAGTTATCTTGACTCCCCTGAGCAGAGAACTGCTGCCTTTCAATCATCAGCTCTCCTGCTCTGCTCCTCCATGCTCACTGGAGCCCCGAGCTGTGGAGGGGTGGGGAGCGGCCGTCTCAGTGGCTCGCTGAGAGGCTGAGGTGGCCATCAGTCCAGGCACCTGGTGGATCCAGACTTCCAGAGTCGGGATGATGCAGTGCCTGGACTGATCTGTGTGACGTCAGCAGAAAACGGACTCTCTGCTGAAAACGGGTCACAGGAGTGCAAAGCGAATTGCACTCCTGTGACCCTTTGGAGAAGCCCAGCCAAACAAGCTCAGGCTGGGCTTCTCCTTTACCCCATCAGCAGGACCAGAATCTGCTCTTTTGTGCAAGAAGGAACAGGATGAGCTCTGCCAGAGCCCTACAAAATGACCTCCAGCAGGCCACTGGTGTAAATGTCTCTGACCAAACAATTAGAAACAGACTTCATGAGGGTGGCCTGAGGGCCCAACGTACTCTAGTGGGCCCTGTGCTCACTGTCTGGCACAGTGGAGCTCGATTGGCATTTGCCATTGAACACCAGAATTGGCAGGTCCGCCACTAGGGCCCTGTGCTTTTCACAGATGAGGGCAGGTTCACCCTGAGCACATGTGACAGACCTGAAAGGGTCTGGAGAAGCCGTGGAGAAGGTTATGCTGCCTGTAACATCATTCAGCATGGCCGGTTTGGTGGTGGGTCAGTGATGGTCTGGAGAGGCATATCCATGGAGGGATGCACAGACCTCTACAGGCTAGACAACAATGGCACCAGTGGCGGTGCGTGCATAGAGGGTGCAGGAGCGTCGCCCCCCCTCTCCTGCACCGCTCTATCACCAATAGAGATAGATTCATGCCCCCTATTCAGGTGTTTCAGCCCCTTGTCGGGCGCCGGGCATCTGAATTACAGCGGGGGGGGGGGGGGGTGTTTATGGAAGCGCCCTATTAGAGCTGTAAAGCTCTAATAGGGGACCTGATTAGAGCGGTGTGCTCTAATAGGCTTCCATAAGTGTAAACAGCGGGCGCACTGCTGTGCGTTCGCTGATTACACAGTATTGTGTTAGAGAAGCGAATACATCACTTCCCTAACACAGACCCGCCTCTCAGCCAATCAGGTTGCCGGGTTTGTTACCTGTCACCTGATTGGCTGAAGTCACAGGCGCTGTGATTGGACGCTAGGAGTCCAATCATAGCAGAAGACATGAGGAGCACGGGAGAAGACATCGGAAGATGAGGGGACACCGCGCGCTGCACACCGAGACAAGGTAAGTGCAGAGGGCAGGCAGGGGGCACAGTGACAGCACTTGAGGGGCACAGTGGCAGCACTTGAGGGGCACAGTGGCAGCACTTGAGGGGTACAGTGGCAGCACTTGGGGCACAGTGGCAGCACTTGAGGGGCACAGTGGCAGTGTTTGATGGGCACAGTGGCAGCGTTTGATGGCACAGTGAGGCTGTTTGTTTGCGCCCCCCCAAAAATTTTGAGCACCAGCCGCCACTGAATGGCACCCTGACTGCCATTAGGTTCCTGGAGGATGAAGGAATCGATACCATTGAATGGCTCCATGCTCGCCTGACCTAAATCCAATAGAACACCTCTGGGACATTATGTTCTGAGCTGCTCTGTTGCAAAACTATTTCATAGAGCAGGTAAGTATGACATGCTTGTTATTAGAAATAGATATATTGTAAATGGGTTTACAATCACTTGAAATTTTTTTTGACCCATTTTCAATGCCCTGGCTGAGGGAAGGAGGTTCTCACCCAATATTTGACAGTACACGGTCCTGTCCACCATCCCTTTGATGCAGTGAAGTTGTTCTGTCCCCTTAGCAGAAAAACACCTCCAAAGCATGTTGTTACCACCTCCATGTTTGACGGTGGGGATGGTGTTCCTGGGGTCATAGGCAGCATTCCTCCTCCTCCTCCAAACATGGCGAGTTGAGTTGATGCCAAAGAGCTTGATTTTGGTCTCATCTGACCACAACACATTCAGATGTTCATTAGCAAACTTCAGACGGGCCTGTACATGTGCTTTCTTGAGCAGGGGGGGCCTTGTGGGCCCTGAAGGATTTAAGTCCTTCACAGTGTAGTGTGTTGCCAATTGTGTTCTTGGTGACTCTGGTCCCAGCTGCCTTGAGATCATTGACAAGATTCTCCCGTGTAGTTCTGGGCTGATTCCTCACCGTTCCCATGATCATTGAACCTCCACGAGGTGAGATCTTGCATGGAGCCCCAGACCGAGGGAGATTGACAGTTATTTTGTGTTTCTTCCATTTGCGAATAATCGCACCAACTGTTGTCACCCTCTCACCAAGCTGGTAGGCCAGGGGTGTCCAAACTTTTTTTCAAAGAGGGCCAGATTTGATGAAGTGAACATACCTGAGGGCCGACCATTTTGCCTGACATTCTTTGAACCATTAAAATTCGGTTTAAGTGTGTTCGTTCGGGCACTAATACACTGCCCAACAAGAATTCTCTTGCATTTGTGGCTGTGTGTGGTGAAGAGATGAGCTTGGGTGTATTATTCGGATATACCGTATTTATTGGCGTATAACATGCACCTTCACTTTAATGCCCCGTACACACTGTCGGATTTTCCGACGGAAAATGTCCTATCGGACAATGTTGTCGGAAATTCCGACCGTGTGTAGGCTCCATCGGACTTTTTCCGTCGGATTTTCCGACAGACAAAGTTTTATCTCCTGCTCTCAAATTTTCCGACAACAAAGTCCTATCGGACTTTTTCTGATCATGTGTAGCGAATTCCGACGGACAAAGTGCCACGCATGCTCAGATCAAATTACAAGACCAAAAGCTATTGGCTACTAGCCTCTACGTAGTTCCGTCGTACGCAACGAACGTCACCACGTTCAGAATGATCGGATTTTCTGACAACTTTGTCCGACCGTGTGTATGCAACACCAGTGTCGGACAAAATCCGTCGGAAAAAATCCGATGGATTTTGTGGTCGAAATTTCCGACCGTGTGTACGGGGCATTAGAGGGAAGTTTCAGGAATTTTTCTTTTTTAAATAAAAAACTGTGAAGCAAAATAAGGGTCAGTGCCCATCTGCAGACCCACCATTGCCATGAATGTAGCCTCACCATTGCCATGAATGTAGCCTCACCATTGCCAGGAATGCACTCACCATTGCCAGGAATGCACTCACGAGTGCCAAAGATTACCTACAGGAGAATCTGCTGTTTACACGGTGGCCTCTTTAATAGAAAGCCCCGCCTCCTTTGATGGACAGAACAGACGTCCAAAAGCCGCCCGTAAACAGGAAATTCTCCTGTGTGTGTACGGCGCTCGTCCCGCCTCCTCCCTGTCCCCTCCAAGGCATATACATCTTTTGTGGCCCCGGCACTGGGAGATCGTCGAGGGATATATATGTCTAAATAACCGGGCGGGCAGTTCAAAAAACGGAACGCGGACTTTGGACATGCCTGTGGTAGGTGATGGTTTTGTAGTAGTGTAGGTCTACAAACTTGTCCCTGACATCCTTGGACCGCTCTTTGGTCTTGGTCATGGTGGAGAGATTGGAATCTGATTGATTGATTGCTTCTGTGGACAGGTGTCTTTTATACAGGTAACAAGCTGAAAGTAGGAGCAGTGCCCTTAAAATGCCAGTTCACACTAGGGGTGCAACGGATCGTCGCCGATCCGTGATCCGAACGGATCACCCCGTTCGGATCGGCACACCCCGCGATCCGTGGAGCGCTCCGCGGCCTCGGCCTTAGGAAAGGCCGCGGCTTCGGCCTAGCTCCAGAGCGGCGGCGGCCATCTTTGTACACCCGGCGGCCTTAGGAAAGGCCGCGGCTTCGGCCTAGCTCCGGAGCGGCGGCCATCTTGGTACACCCGGCCACTGTTTACAATGTGATCGCTCCGTCAAATGACGGAGCGATCACTTGTAAACAAACTCTGCATTACCCAGCCAATACCCTGCATTACCCAGCCAATACCCTTCATTACCCAGCATATACCCTGCATTACACAGCATATACCCTGCATTACCCAGCATATACCCTGCATTACCCAGCATATACCCTGCATTACCCAGAATATACTCTGTGATACTCTGCATTACCCAGCCAATACTCTGCATTACCCAGCCAATACTCTGCGATACTCTGCATTACCCAGCCAATACTCTGCGATACTCTGCATTACCCAGCCAATACTCTGCATTACCCAGGCTATACTCTGCATTACCCAGCCAATACTCTGCGATACTCTGCATTACCCAGCCAATACTCTGCATTACCCAGCCTATACTCTGCATTACCCAGCCAATACTCTGCATTACCCAGCCGATACCCTGCCAATACTCGGCGATACCCTGCCAATACTCGGCGATACCCTGCCAATACTCAGCGATACCCTGCCAATACTCGGCGATACTCAGACAATATTACAGTGGGGGAGATGACGTGGATATTACAGCGGGGACTATATGGTGGCAGAATTTTCACAGGTTTTTGCAAATTCAATTATTATTTGCTGATCCAAAAAATGATCCGATCCGTGACTCTGATCCGAGGATCGATCCGATCCGTGAGTTTTTTGATCCGCTGCACCCCTAGTTCACACTGGGGCAGCTTCAAAGTCATCCGAATACGTGTTAAACACTGTGCATGCGTTTTTGATGCAGAATTAAACCGCACAAGACTGCATCTGGTGTGAACAAGCCCTAATAGTGTAACATTATTAGGAAAAGGACCTCATTAGGACAGAAAAACATTATCAGTTACTTAGATGGAGAGCCCGATATTTCATAATGGTACGGTCACAGGAAACTGTTGTTTGTGCGCAGTGACAAGGGTTGACTTATACATAGACCAGAGCCACTAACACTGGAAGTGACTAAGATGGACAAACAAAATGACTGGACAAAAGGCTTACACAAGGAGGATACAGACTCACAGCCCTGCCTTTGTGATTCAGGCACACATCAACTCCCTCACCCTGCAGGTAGCCGCAGATCTATCTAAGAACACACCAACCTTTCCCATGTTTGTTTTCCCTGCCGTGACTATAAACTGTGGTTCCTGGTAGTCATGACTTAACCCCGTCCCCTACGTCAAAGTTAGACCTATGGGTAAAAATGGAAGCACAGGGGGTTAAGGTGCCTAAACCATAATTGCAGCAGGGGCATGTTCCAATGTTCCTTTTAGGTGATGAGCAGAAACCTTTAAAAGGGGATGTGGGTAGCGGAACACTCCCTTGTTTACAAGACCAGATTGGGTCTATGAAACCTGTGATGGGAGTACTGTAATTTACATGACGTCAGGGCAGAAGCTTCGTCAGTTTTGGTTCAATGCCAGATCTTGAAATCCAGCTTCCAGTATTGAAAAAAAGAAAAATTGCTCAGGCATTTAAAAAAAAAAAGGCAGCTGCAATACAGTGCAATTCTACTCTTTGGCACTGTCCCCTTTCAGACATTCTGAATGCACACATTGGTCTTCTTCTGGGACTAGTAATGCCCAATGTCATCCAACCCACCTCCTGTGACTGCAGGCAGGGCCGGTGCTACCACTAGGCAAACTAGGCGGCCGCCTAGGGTGCCCTGCTGCCTAGGGCGCCCGGAAACTGGTTTTCCTACTCTCTTCTCTCTGCAGCAAGCAACTAAGTCTCAGCATGAGCAGGCAGCCGCCTCTCCATTTACACATAGTGTCAGAGGCACAGCAGTGGTGGAGGATTTTCTCTGTGTCCCGACTCCCGCAGCAAGCAAACATTCATTGATGGGCACTGGTAGGCTGCATTGAAGGGCGCTGGTGAGGCTGCATTTGATGGGCGCTGGTGAGGCTGCATTTGATGGGTGCTGGTGAGGCTGCATTTGATGGCGCTGGTGAGGCTGCATTTGATGGGCGCTGGTGAGGCTGCATTTGATGGGCGCTGGTGAGGCTGCATTTGATGGGCGTTGGTGAGGCTGCATTTGATGGCGCTTTATTAAAAAGGTGGGATTTACATGGGCAGGGGAAAGGGGGCGGAGCCAGCCAGGGGGGGGGGGCGGCAAAATGAGGTTTTGCCTAGGGTGTCAAAAATCCTTGCACCAGCCCTGACTGCAGGGTGTCATGGACCTGCCCCCTGCACTTAGTACAATTAATATGGAGAATATCATCACTTCTTCACTCTCTGCATCTTCGAGGACCGTCCACCATCAGTAGAAGAGGCAAAGAGCACCCCTTGTGTGTCACATGACCGACTATGTATAATTTAGTCTGTAGCAAAGTTATAGAGTCTACAAACTATGGTATATACACTATATTACCAAAGGTATTGGGACGCCTGCCTTTACACGCACATGAACTTTAATGGCATCCCAGTCTTAGTCCGTAGGGTTCAATATTGAGTTGGCCCACCCTTTGCAGCTATAACAACTTCTCTTCTGGGAAGGCCGTCCACAAGGTTTAGGAGTGTGTCTATGGGAATGTCTGACCATTCTTCCAGAAACACATTTGTGAGGTCAGGCACTAATGTTGGACGAGAAGGCCTGGCTCACAGTGTTCGCTCAAATTCATACCAAAGGCTGTATTGTCGGGTTGATGTCAGGACTCCCCCCAAACGCCCTAATCCATGTCTATTTTTTTACACTGTAATTGCTTGTTACAGTGATGATCACTGTAACAGCAATCATTTGAACTGTCACGAATGGCTCAATACAGTGCAATACTACGCAACTCTCTGTTGTTTCCCCTTTCAGACATTCTAAATGCCAGCACCAACCCACCTCGTGTGACGGCAGGATGTCATGGACCTGCCTCCTGCACTTAGTACAATAATGTAGAGAATATCAGCATGTCTTCTACGCTCTCTGCATCATAGAGGACCTTCCACCATCAGTAAAAGAGGAAGAGAACCCCTTCTATCACATTATGGACTATATATCTGTTGGGGGGGAGGCCCCCCAAGGGGAAAACTTGGGGGTAGGCGGGAAAAAAACAGGTGGGAAGGGGGAGGACTGGAGGGGGTGGCAGGAGGTGAAAGAGTACTGGAAGGTCAGGGAGGATTGAGGAGAAGTAGGATGACGAACTGCTGTTTTAAATCACAAACTCAGCTCGGGAACCAACCAAGGTGACTTTAAAGTCCAAATATATCTTTTCGTGTTCTTCATATGTAACCATTCTTTTTAGTTTTTGGCTTTCTTATTTATATTTACACCTCAACAGCTACATACACAGTTTATCCCCTTGACGCCAACGTAACGCAAATATGCGGCCCCACTGGACTGGGCTGAGATACGATATTTGCGTATCTCAATCTGATTGGCTCTCACAGTGATCAGTCACTGTGAAGCCCGCCCCCTGTGTTTTCTGTCTCTGTGAATGTAGGAGAGAGATACAGTGTATCTTTCTCTGTCCTTGCAGCGAGAGAAAGAAAAAGTGTGTGTAGGAAAAATAATAATAATAATAATTTTAAAAATTTAATTATATAGATATATATCTATATCATTTATATAGTGTGTTTTAGGTAGGCACTGTTGTTTCTGGGCTGTACTATGGGTACAAACAACAACTAACATACACATATGTGGCACTGCTGCGATCATGAGAAGGAGAATTTAAGTTGGATTGTTCTTTGGTGGTAGGTTATGGTAGTAGCCGAGTTTTTCAGCACATTTTTTTGTTCTGAAAACGCCGGCTTATACTCGAGTCAAGCACAGAGAATGACATTTTCCGACCCGAATTTGGGGCCCTGTATCTCGGGGCCACTTGGTGATAGGAACATATGTGGTAGTGCTAGTTCCACTGGGTTTGCATACCAAATTTGCTAGCGCCAAGTGACCCAGAGATACGGGGCCCCAAATTCTGTAAACTGTGTCCATCTGCAGCAATGTCATTTCTTTGGGTCCAGAGACCCCAATTTTTGGCTGCAGCTAGGGGGAATTTAGGAACCCTTAACTATCAAGTTTGAAGTTTGGGGGACCTATGGCTGCAAATGGGCACAGTGAGGCATGCAAATGGGCACAGTGAGGCTGCAAATGGGCACAGTGAGGCTGCAAATGAGCATTGTTGACCCTCTTTTCCACTTACAGTAGCTGCGCATTTCTCATCCTAGGCTTATACTCGATCAGGCGATATCCATTACCATCCTATGCATTAAGGTGAAAAAACACAGCCCCCGTGACAGCCCCCCAGCCCCCCCGTTTTACTTACCTGAACCCTCGAACTTGTCCCGTGCTGTCTCTCTGCTTGGGGGTTCTCAGCTGTTGATTGGATAGATTGATAGCAGCACAGCCATTGGCTCCGCTGCTGTCAATCAAACCCAATGACACGGCCGCGGGGGGGGGGGGGGCGCGAGTCCTGCATTCGGCGTCTATGGATGCCAAATGCTGGACTTGGGAGCGCGCCCACAAGGTAACCCCCCAGGAGAGCGCTTCCCAGAGGGTTATCTAATGTGGGGAGGAGCAGCGAGAGCCGCCGAGGGACCCCAGAAGAGCAGGTTTGGGGCCACTCTGTGCAAAACGAGATGCACAGTGGAGGTATGACATGTTTGTTATTTAAAAAAGAAAACATGAACCTTTAGTGTCACTTTAAGTTGCTGCACCTATGCCTCATTCATGGTTGCAGGAAAGAAATTTGCACCGTCTATTACCGGCCTAAGTGACTAAGTCCCGCCCCCGCTGGGAGCAGATAATTGCTCGGCAGGAAGGATTCCCCTGTCAGCGTTGGAGGAATCATGTGAATTTCATCCTGCAAACCAGGATCATTGGTGTCAGTTGGAGAAAAAGTGTCTCAAGGGCTCGATAAAGGTAAGTTGGAGGAAAAGTGTAATGTCTGATTCATCCACTGGGGGCTCAGTCATCTCCACTATCCCCTCAGCACATTGATGAGGTCTCAGCCACATCACCTGATACCTCCTCTTGTTCCTATTTAAAAACAGCTGGCGCCAATGACTCATCGTTCGTGCTAGGAACCTGTTACCAGGCCTAGTGAACCAGCCGCACGTTGCCGCTTACTTCTCCAAGTTTTGGCCGGACAGAGCCCCACTTCATCCTCTTCGTTTGGGCCGGACAGAGCCCCACTTCCTTCTCTTCGTTTGGGCCGGACAGAGCCCCACTTCATCCTCTTTGTTTGGGCCGGACAGAGCCCCACTTCATCCTCTTTGTTTGGCCCGGACAGAGCCCCACTTCATCCTCTTTGTTTGGGCCGGACAGAGCCCCACTTCATCTTCTTCGTTTGGGCCGGACAGAGCCCCCACTTACTACTCTTTGTTTTGGGCCAATGAACGATTTACCGCCATCTTTCCAAACCTACGGAGTGCCCCCATCAGCATAACGCAACTCACTGCAAGTATACCTGAACTGCATAAACTTTGTACTTCTGAACTGCTATGACATCCAGCAATGCTAATGGAGCCCTGCCTGCTGTAAAAAATTAACCAATCTTAAATTTACACTGGCGACTACCCAACTTATGGCTGTAAATAAACTCTCTAAATAAACCCCAACTAATCCTTCAACATACCTTTGTTTCTTTATCTGTAATTTGCCATAAGGTGTAACCACTTAACTACATAGTATGTATATAAGTCCGAAGCTGTGATCCTCTACAACAACACCACTAGCTCAATGCCTGAGACATTACAAAAAGTGTCTCAAGGGCTGGATAAAAGGTAAGCACTTTTCCTCTGGCCTTGGGGCCACAATTTGGAGACCACTGGCCTATTGCATTGTTGGCCATAGAGATATGGTCTGCGGTTTAATGAAGAGTGATGCTTGCAGATAGAAAAGTTTGATGTCAACAGGGATATTGTCCATAGGGGTGCAAGTCCTGATTAAAATATACACAATGCCATCTCATTTCCCAACGAATGCATTACTTGGGCTTCACCCTTTAAGGAGAAGAATTTCCAGGGGTCTAATCATCGAGCAATAAAGCACGCGCCCTTCAGAAAAGCACGACGCAACATAATAGACTGGCATCCTTTCCAATAAAGCTTTTGTTTGAACTCCGTCCATCTTTCCTACACTTTCAATGATTAAGTAGAGGTTGGGCGAGCGGTGACACAAGGTCCGCAAGCCTCAAATACTCTTAGCGGGAGCGTTTCCTGCCTCTCCAAGAATACACGCAGTTATTTTTTGCCTGGAAGACAATGTTGATTGCCAACCCACCTCCTCCCAGGTCAGCCGGCCTCACTCTGGGCACATTAAACAAACAAATGAGCCACGATTACCGATAAATCTCAGCGCATCATGCAAAGAAGTTGGGAAGGACCCCCACCTAAGAGGAAAAGCAATATCTTATAAACGGTTAAACCCCGGAAGCTTTCTAAGTCCCATCATTCACTTTTTTGGAGGTGAGATAAAGGACAATGTTGGGGTCACGGGGTTATCTCCTATAAACAAGTCCGTTTAGACAGTGCACCTCATTTCCAGCAATGCAACTGGCTTCCTCTGTCAGTAAAAACAAGAGGAGAGTGAATGTGCAAGCCTGACATGTTTATTATCTTGGTCAGTGACGAGGGAATCCATATTGTAAATCTCATAAGCTCTTATTTGGGATACCTTCAAAATATATATACAAAAGGGAGCTAAGGTTTACTTTTCTATGGATAAAAAACACGATAAAACCCCTTTATTTTTTATATGTCGGTTCACATGGTTTTAATTTAAAGTGGAACAGATAACCAGTGTTGGTCATCTTACTTTAAAAAAGTAATTAGTTAAGTTACAAATTACTTCTCCCAAAAAGTAATTGCCTAAGGCCCCTTTCACACTGGGGCGGTTTTCAGGCGGTACAGCGCTAAAAATAGCGCCTGTACACCGCCTGAAAAAACCGGCCCATTCACTCCAGTGTGAAAGCCGGCTGGCTTTCACACTGGAGCGGTGCGCTAGCAGGACGGTAAAAAAAGTCCTGCTAGCTGCATCTTTGGAGCGGTATAGGAGCGGTGTATTTACCGCTCCTATACCGCTCGTTCCCATTGAAATCAATGGGAAACCGCGGGGATACCGCCCGCAAACCGCCGCTGCAGCGGCGCTTTGCGGAGGTTTTTAACCCTTTTGCGGCCGCTAGCGGGGGTTAAAACCACCCCGCTAGCGGCCGCATACCGCGGGAAAAACGATGGTAAAGCAGCGCTAAATATAGCGCTGCTTTACCGACGCCGCCCCGCACCGCCCCAGTGTGAAAGGGGCCTTAGTAACTCAGTTACTACATTGGAAAAGTAATTAGTTACGCAGAAAAGTAACTGACTTTTTAAAAATATTCTATACGTGTAACTAAGGGGCGGGTCTAGTATTACTGTAACCAAGGGGCGCATTTATTATTATTGTTATATATCGTGTAACCAAGGGGCTGCTCTATTATTACTGTAACCAAGGGGCAGATCTGTTATAGCGTGTAAGCAAGGGGCGGGTCTATTATTATTATATCGTGTAAGGGGCGGGTCTATTATTATTATATCATGTAAGGGGCGGATGGCTACAGAAGAGGGCGAATATTAAATTAATGGGCAGAGCTCGATATATAATAACAAATGCGCCCATTGGTTACAGTAATACTAGACACGCCCCTTACTTACACGATAGACGCCCCTTGCAGAGTAGCACGAGCATCAGGAGCATGCGGCATCGCCTCGTACAATTACATGTTAACTGCGCCTGCGCGGTGTAGAGTTCACTCAGAGCTGTTTAGGTTCGGCAATTTTCGGAAGCTCCGTAGTCCTTCGTACTGAGCAAGCCCTGCGCCTGAGCAGTACAGGGGGTCCTTATCCGGCGGGGGAACTTTTTAGGCAGGACACCCGAATTACACTACTGCCATCTAGTGGTGGTAGATGCAATTGGGGTAACTAAGCCAAAGTAATGGGAACGGAGTTACCATGAGGGGAAAAGTAATCAGTTAGATTACTCGTTACTGCATAAGTAACTGCATTAGGTAACTCAGTTTATTTTAACTCAGTTACTTACATCACTGCAGATAACTATAGAAAAAAAATTATCCAGTTATGTACCGTATATACTCGAGTATAAGCCGAGTTTTTCCAGCCCATTTTTTTGTGCTGAAAATGCCCCCCTCGGCCTATACTCGAGTCAAGCACAGAGAATGACATTTTCCGACCCGACTTTGGGGTTCATAGCACCAAGTGGCCCCGAGATACAGGGCCCCAAAGTCGGGTCGGAAAATGTCATTCTCTGCTGCAGAAAAGTGCTTAACATTTTCCGACCCGACTTTGGGGCCACTTGGTGATAGGAACACCAAGTTTGCATATGTTGTGCTAGTTCCACTGGGTTTGCATACCAAATTTGGGGTTCCTAGCACCAAGTGACCCCGAGATACGGGTCCCCAAATTTAGTCAACTGTGTCCATCTGCAGCAATGTCATTTCGGGACCCTTTGGGTCCAGAGACCCCAATTTTTGGCTGCAGCTAGAGGGCATCTAGGAATCCTTAAAGCGGTGTTTCACCTAAAAAATAAAATGTTTTAAAAGTCAGCAGCTAAAAAAAAAGTAGCTGCTGACTTTTAAAAAGTACACTTACCCTCCCAGGGCGCCTGCGATGTCGGTCGTGGAGGCCGAGATGTCCCTCGGTGATCCGGTTCCAGCGCCGCCATCCTCAGTAAGGGAAACGAGCAGCGAGCGCTGCCCGTTTCCTACTGCGCATGCGCGAGCCGGCGCACGGCCTACTGCGCATGCGCAAGTCGAATTTGTGAATGGGGAACGCGTTGTGTTGTGGGATATAGTTCACATAACACACCGCGCCCCATTCACTAGAAGGCGGCGCTCGGAGCAGAAGACAGAAGATCACCGCGGAGCAAGAAGAGGCAGATTAGGACGATCTGCCTAGCAACAGCCATTTCTGGTAAATTTCTGGTAAATTTCTGGTAAATTTCATTTTAAATTTGTACTAACATTTTTATCTAGTTTTGTTTTTCAGGGTGGCCCACCACTTTAATTACCATGTTTGAAGTTTGGGGGACCTATGGCTGCAAATGGGTACAGTGAGGCTGCAAATGGGCATCATTGACCCTCTTTTCCACTTACAGTAGCTGCGCATTTCTTACCCTAGGCTTATACTCGAGTCAATAAGTTTTCCCATTTTGTTGTGGTAAAATTAGGTACCTCGGCTTATACTCGAGTATATACGGTACTAAGATATCATTAAAGCAGAACGCATTCAAAAATAACTGGATAAAATGAATAGCCCATTAAAAGATCAAATAAAAAGTAGCTTTTGCTGCAATATTGATCCTCAATCCACAGCTGACCCCAATACTTCTTTTACACCACCAAATGTCCTCTTTGTGATGCCTGGTATCATTCAAGTCATTTCTTCTTAGCTCTGGTTGTCATGGACCTTCCCCTAGCCCATGACTGGATGGAGAAGCAGCACAATGATGGGCTTATCTCTCTATCACTTGCTTTTTCCTAGCAACATGCTTCTTGTCAGCACATGAACTGACTGGCTCCTTGTGCTGCTTCTTCATCCTACACTCCAGCCCTGCAGGCATAGCTCCCAACTGTCCCCGATTTTTAAAAGGGGCTGTACCTGATTTGAAAGTGTCCCTCTGTCCTCCTCATTTGGTCCTCATTTGGGGCTCATCTGTATAGTTGTATATAAAATGCACTTTTATCTTTCAAAAAGTTTCCCAGTGATAAACCTTTCATCCCATTTCTAAATTGCTGCCATTATCTAATTAATCATTAACTTATCTTTTTTTTAAATGTATAATTCTCCTTTAAAGGGGTTGTAAAGGTACGTGTTTTTTCACCTTAGTGCATAGGATGAAAACACCTGGCAAGTGACCGGCCCCCCAGTTTAAAGTGGGATTCCACCCTAAAGTGGAACTCCCGCTTTTCGGAACCCTCCCCCCCTCCGATGTCACATTTGGCACCTTTCAGGGGGGGAGAGGGGTGCAGATACCTGTCTAAGACAGGTATCTGCACCCACTTCCGGGCATAAACTCCCACGCAGCTTCCTGTCCCAGCGCGCTGTCTGCCGAGACACACACGTGTCCCGGCAGACAGCGCTGAAGATTCTCATTGCGCCGCGCAACTCGCGCATGCACAGTAGGGAATCGGGAAGTGAAGCCACTTCCTGATTCCCTCACCGAGAATGGCGCCGGCTACAGCAGAGAGCCGAGCGATCGATCGGCCTCTGCTGCCGACACCGCTGGACCCCCGGACAGGTAAGTGTCCATTTTTTAAAGGCAGTAGCTGCAGTATTTGTAGCTGCTGGCTTTTAAAAAAAAAATTTCAGTACAGTCCCGCTTTAACTTACCTGAGCCCTAGAACTTGACCCACGGGGACGCGCAGTCTCTCTGCCCGGGGGTTCTCGGCCCTTGATTGGATAGATTGATAGCAGCGCAGCCATTGGCTCCCGCTGTTGTCAATCAAATCCAATGATGCGGGCACCCGGTGGTGGGGACGAGGCGATCATCTAGAGGAGCTCCACCATTGGACAGACCCTCGGTCCTTGTTTTTTTGTACAACACTTCAAACATGTTAACTTTTGTGAGTAACCACACAGCCTTTGTAAGAAAATGCTCCAGATGGGTCCTGTTCTTACTTTGCAAGCCTAGTACATACTACCCGGTCTGAAGAGGGCTGCAATGTCTATACTTTCCAGTTAGGATTGTGGGATACAGTGAACATTTTGGTCATTTGGTTTGGATTCTCTGGAACTCCTTAGCGCCACAAAGTCAAGTTTCTGGTTCTGTGTTTGAAAGGCTGTGTGGTGCCAGGAAGGGTGGCACAAGAACGATCCTTGAACATACAAGGAAGGTAAGCATTCTACCAGGTGGGCTGGAGGAACTACTTAAAGCGGTGTTCCGGACGAAATTATACTTTTTAAATAAAAATACTGCTATAATACACAAGCCTAATGTATTCTAGTAAAGTTAGTCTGTAAACTAAGGTCCATTTTGTTAGTTTTTAGCAGTAGTTTGTTATTTTATAAACTTACAGCAGGCCGTGGCCATCTTAAGTGTGGGCATCTGAAGCCAGACTGTATTTCTTCCTGGATCTCATACTTGCAGATCTCGCACATGCTCAGTGCAGCACAAGCAGTGTAATAGGTTTCAGGTCAGGTTTCCATAGCAACGGCAGTGTCAGAGGAAGTTGCCGCCCCTTCCCAGGAGGCATTGCAAACAGGACATGATGCGATGGGCCGCGGCCAGGGAGGAAGAAGTGAAAAATGAATACATCAGATATACAGTAGGCGCTGAGAAAAAAAATAAAAAAATATCCAATTCGTTTAAAGTGCACACTTTGGTGAGGAATGCTGAAGAGTTGTAAAAGTGGGCGGAACTCCACTTTAAAGTGGAAGTAAACCCTCCTATCATTTTCAGCCAAGGAAGCTGCCATCTTGGCCTCTGTTTAATCTTCAACTACCTTGATGCTGCACATGTGATCAGTTATGACACCAGCCATTGGATGGTGTGACAGTTTGGTTGGGAGCACAACCTATGTGACAGTTAGCATTTCCGGCATGCCAGGAATGTAACTGCTTTTTGAAACTATTAAATCGTTGGGTTTACTTCCGCTTTAACAGACAATATTACCAACGGACAACATTTATCCAAGCTGAAGTTGTCCTTTAGACCCCTTTCACACTGGGGCGGTTTTCAGGCGGTACAGCGCTAAAAATAGCGCCTGTATACCGCCTGAAAAAATCCGGCCCCTTTAACTCCAGTGTGAAAGCCGGCGGGCTTTCACACTGGAGCGGTGCGCTAGCAGGACGGTCAAAAAAAGTCCTGCTAGCAGCATCTTTGGAGCGGCATAGGAGCGGTGTGTTCACCGCTCCTATACCGCTCCTTCCCATTGATTAGAATGGGACACCGCGGTGATATCGCGGCAATACCGCCGCAAAGCGCCGCTACGGCGGCGCTCTGCGGGGGGTCTCGGGGGGTAAAACCGCACCGCGAGCGGCCGAAAACCGCGGCTAAAACGACGGTAAAGCAGCGCTAAATATAGCGCTGCTTTACCGTCACCGCGGCTCCCCGCCCCAGTGTGAAAGGGGCCTTAATCTGGAATAGTTTTTGAATTAAGAATAATGAGAGATTGGTTGCCATGGGGAAATTGCTGGGATTTTGCTGGGATTTTAGCGTTAGTCATCAGGCTTCTAATGCGAAACAATTCCCCTTGTAAAAAGTGTGCGATGCTGAATCAGTAAATAGCCACAGTGGATTTGATCTTAGTTCGTTGTGTTGTCACTTTGACCACTACTCTGTTACAGTAACCACAGCCCTGTCATTGCATCCATCCCATTATCATAGGGAAACTGCAGCCAAACAAACAAGGGCGCAGGGCGGACTGTCATTGAGATAACGGAAATGCCATTCTCCTACACACACAGCTCCAAATAAACTCTGCCCAATGTAAAGTGTCTTACACGCTTGCTTTGCGGCACTGGAGGGCTGAGTCAATTTCCTGGCAGGGCTCTAACTGCATGGCATTCCTATCTGATCTCCGTGTTTGTTTGGGTATCCTCCCTGAACCTAAAATCATATTAGCTTACTATAGACTACGCTGGCCCCGGTGAGCGGTTGCAAATTTATTCGTGCTTGTATGACTGTGGTGCCAGCACTAAATGATGATGATGATGATGAGCGATTTTTCAAGCAGGGACTAAAGCCCCATACACACGGTCGGATTTTCCGATGATTCAGACAATGTTGTCGGAAATTCCGACCGTGTGTAGGCACCATCGGACAGTTTCCATCGGATTGTCCGACGGACAAAGTCCTATCTCCTGCTGGATAGATTTTTTGACAACAAAGTCCGATCACACCAAATCCGATCGTGTGTAGCGAATTCCGACGGACAAAGTGCTACGCATGCTCAGATCACATTACAAGACCAAAGCTATTGGCTACTAGCCTCTACGTAGTCCCGTCGTAGGCAACAAACGTCACCACGTTCAGAATGATCGGATTTTCCGACAACTTTGTCCGACCGTGTGTACGCAAAACCAACATCGGACAAAGTACAACGGACATGATCCGACGGACCTGGTCCTCGGATAATCCGAGCGTGTGTATGGGGCTTAACACTATATGGCTAAAGGTTTGTGAACACCTGACAATTACACATATCTTGCTTTCCCATTCCAAAACCAAGAGTGGTATTATAGAGTTCGCTACCCTTTGCAGCTATAGCAGCCATTACCCTTTGTGGGAAGGCTGTTCACAAGAGTTTGGAGTGTGTCTGTGGGAATTTGTCCCCATTCAACCAAAAGAACATTTGTGTGGTCAGATACTGATGTTGGCTGAGAAGACCTGGCTCATTCCAATTCATTTCAAAGGTGTTCAATAGGGTTCAGGTAAGGACTTTGTTCAGGTCACTTGAGGTCCTTCACACCCAACTATGTCTTTATGAAGCTGGAAGACAAGATAATAAATGCCAGTGTGGATGAGCAAGAATTACACCATCAGTTGCTGCCCAATGGGCAAAGAAGGAAACTGCCATGTCTGAAAGAAGAACAGAAGATGGCTGCGGCAATGGCAATTTCTGAAATCCTCCCATTCACGATAGCTCTGCTTAAAAAAGACATTTATAGTGTATGCAAGGGCGCGCTGAAAAAAGGTCCATAATAGCCAAAAGTCTATATTAAAAGTCTATATATAGAAGAGGGGTCTTCAAACACTTAGGGCTGCACTCATGGAGAGAAACGGTCTCTACATAGGAAAGAAAGCAAAAGAAAGGCGCCTCTAAGTGTAGAAGTTAAAATGTTTACCGTATGTATCGGCATATAACACGCACCCCAAGTTTAGGAGGGCATTTTTAAGGAAAAAAAGTTTTAGGAGGGAAGTTTAGGGGAAAAAAAAAAAAAAAACTTACATTTAAGCGTCATTTGCAGCTTGCCCAGCGTCATTTGCAGCCTTGCCCAGCGTCATTTGCAGCTTGCCCAGCGTCATTTGCAGCCTTGCAGCGTCATTTGCAGCCTTGCCCAGTGTCATTGCAGCTTGTCAGTGTCATTGTAGCTTGCCCAGCGTCATTGCAGCCTTGCCCAGCGTCATTGCAGCCTTGCCCAGCGTCAATTGCAGCCTTGCCCAGCGTCAATTGCAGCCTTGCCCAGCGTCAATTGCAGCCTTGCCCAGCGTCAATTGCAGCCTTGCCCAGCGTCAATTGCAGCCTTGCCCAGCGTCATTGCAGCCTTGCCCAGCGTCAATTGCAGCCTTGCCCAGCATCAATTGCAGCCTTGCCCAGCGTCATTGTAGCTTGCCCAGCGTCATTGCAGCCTTGCCCAGCGTCATTGCAGCCTTGCCCAGCGTCATTGCAGCCTTGCCCAGCGTCATTGCAGCCTTGCCCAGTGTCATTTTCAGCCTTGCCCAGTGTCACTGTAGCTTGCCCAGCGTCATTGCAGCCTTGCCCAGTGTCATTGTAGCTTGCCAGCGTCATTTGCAGTCTTGTCCGGGTTTAAATTTCCCGCTGCCGAGCTGACCGAAGCACCCCAGGAAAAGGCTGAGCCGACTGTTCGGCTCCGCTCGCGGTCTCGCCTCCCTGCTGTTTCCGGAGCAAATGCAGGGAGGCGGGACTACGAGGAGAGCCGAACAGTCGGCTCGGTCTATTCCAGCGCTGCTTCGTTTTTTTCCGGCCACGATTCGGTCTTTTTCGGCAGCGCTGCTATTTTTCGGCGGCGCTTGCCATTTTTGTCGCTTTTTTTGGGGGGTATCAGCGTATAACACGCACCCACGACTTTCCCCCGATTTTAAGGGGGAAAAAGTGCGTGTTATACGCCGATAAATACGGTAATTGCCCCAAAAGGGATTAAAAACACTTGCAAGATATGTGGAATGACAAGGCATATCGTTTGTGTGGGTGATCCGGCATGGGTGAGGTCCAAGGCGTGTGCAGGCTTCTGATGCTCTGTCTTTCCGATGGTGTGGGATCACGGGGGTGCCAGCAGGAGGAAACAGCAAGGGACTGACAGGGAGATTGTAATCCGGTCCGCGGCCACAATCAAAAATACAGGTAGCACAGGGACCAGAAATGACATCAACAGCACAGGACGACAACCAGCACGGAACGCAAACAGGAAACAGGAAGCAGGAAGCAGTCATCAAAAGGGGGCGCGTTTCGGAACGACTGATTGGTTCCTTTATCAACCCCTGCTTAAAAAAAAAGACGACTATATCAGTCTGCAGGGCCATAAAGATTGAAGACTGTGATGGTAAGAATTTCACTGGAGACTTACATTTAGTGTTAAGGGGTAGTGTTCAGGTTTATGGTCAGTTAGTGTGATTTTTTTTTTTTTTTTAGAAGGGAGAATGTAAAATTAATTTTAAAGGAATAATAAATTAAGATTTTGGTTGTGTCTTACATGGAATAAACGTTATTTGTTCTTATTTTTCTATCGCAAAATTCCTAGTGTTAAAACTCCGGCAAAAAAAAAAAAAAAGAAACAGCTCAAATTACTCTACCCAACGTAAAGTGTTCTGCACTATTGCCACGTAGCATTGGAGTGCCGAGTTAATTTCTTGGCAGAGCTATATCTGTTTGGTCTTCATATACAGTGGCAAAAACAATTACCGTATTTGATCCCCTGCAGATTTTGTAAGTTTTCCCATAAGGAAATGAAGGATCTATAATTGTTATCAGCTGTGTATTTTAAACGATAGAGACAGAATATCAATCAAAAATCCAGAAAAAACACATGATACAAATGTTATAAATTGAGTGGCAGATCAGTGAGAAAAGTACAGTAAGTATTTCATTCCCTACCAACCAACAATAATTATGGCTCCCACAGACTGGTTACAATATGTGCCCATGTGGTACACAGATTAGTCCTGTCATTTTAACCGCTTCCCGACTGCCTCACGCCGATATACGTTGGCAGAATGGCACGGCTAGGCAAAAGCACGTACAGGTACGTCCCCTTTAATTGCCTAGTTGTGGGGTCGGGAGCTCCGTGACCACGGCCGCGGGACCAGCGGACCCGATCGCCGCTGGTGTCCCGCGATCGGGTCACAGAGCTGAAGAACGGGGAGAGGTCTGTGTAAACAAACCTCTCTCCGCGCTTCCTACACTGCCTGTCATTGATCGGCTGTTCCCTGTCATCGAGAATGACGTCAGACGTCAGCCCCGCCCCCTAATGTAAAAAAAAAAAAAAAAAAAACACACGTCACACACCATAACCCCTCCCCACCCCCTAGTGGTTAACTCTTTCACTGCCAGTGTCATTTATACAGGAATCAATGCATTTAAATAGCATTGATTGCTGTATAAATGACAATGGTCCCAAAAATGTGTCGCAGTCATAATGTCGCAGTCACAATAAAAATCGCTGATCGCCACCAATACTAGTAAAAAAAAAAAAAATATTAATAAAAATGCTATAAAACTATCCCCTATTTTGTAAACGCTATAACTTTTGCGCAAACCAATCAATAATTGCGATTTTTTTTTTACCAAAAATATGTAGAAGGATACGTATCGGCCTAAACTGAGGAAAAAAATTTGGTTTTTTTTTTTTAGATTTTTTGGGGATATTTATTATAGCAAAAATAAAAAATATTGAATTTTTTTCAAAATTGGCTCTATTTTTGTTTATAGCGAAAAAAATAAAAACCGCAGGGGCAATCAAATACCACCAAAAGATAGCTCTCTTTGTGGGAAAAAAAGGACGCCCATTTTGTTTGGGAGCCACGTCGCACAACCGCGCAATTGTCAGTTAAAGCAACGCAGTGCCGAATCGCAAAAAGGGGCCTGGTCCTTTGGCTGCCAATTGGTCCGGGGCTGAAGTGGTTAATAAGGTGCTCCTAACGACAACTCATTATGTGTATAAAAGACACTCGTCCACAGAATCTCTTTCTACCATTTAAACCTCACCATCGTGGGCAAGACCAGAGAGCTGTCAAAGGACAGCAGAGACAAGGTTGGAATGGGCTACAAGACCATCAGCAAGAAGCTTGGTGAGAAGAAGACAACTGCTGGAGTGATTATTCGTAAATGGAAGAAATACAAAATAACCATCAATTGCCCTCGATCTGGAGCTCCATTCAAGATTTCTCCTCATAGGGGAAAAATGATCATGAGAAAAGTGAGGGATCAGCCCAGAACTACACGGGAGGAGCTTGTGAATGATCTCAGTTGGGACCACAGTCACCAAACCATTGGTAACACAATACACCGCCATGGACTGAAATCCTTCAGCGCCCGCAAGGTCCCCCTCCTCAAGAAAGCACATGTACAGGTCTGTCTGAAGTTTTCCAATGAACATCTAAATGATTCAGAGAAGGATTGGGAGAAAGTGCTGTGGTCAGATGAGACCAAAATTTTGTTCTTTGGCATAAACTCGACTCGCCGTGTTTGGAGGGAGAAAAATGCTGACTATGACCCTAAGAACACCATTCCTACAGTCAGGCACGGAGGTGGAAACATTATGCTTTGGGGCGCTTTCTCTGCTAAAGGTACAGGACGACTTTGCCGCATTGATATTCTGTCTCTGTCATTTAAAATACACCTATGATAAAAATTATAGACCCTTCAAGTGGGCAAACAAAATCAGCAGGGGATGAAATACGTATTTTTGCCACTGTATGATCTTCGTGTTTGTTTGGCTATCCTCCCTGAACCTAAAACATATTGGCTTATTACAGAGCACACTGGCCCTGGTGAGTGCTTGAAAGTTTATTCATACTTGTAGGACAGTGGTACCAGCATTAGATAATGAGGAGCTACTTTTCATACAGTGACTGACACTATATGGCCAAAAGATTTTAAACACCAACATTTGAGCATGCTGGACATTTCTATTACAAAACCATGGCCTTTAATATGGAGTTGACCACCCTTTGTAGCCATAACATCCCCCACTCTAAAGCCCCATACACACGCGCGGATTATCCGAGGACCAGGTCCGTCGGATCCTGTCCGTCATACTTTGTCCGATGTTGGTGTTGCATACACACGGTCGGACAAAGTTGTCGGAAAATCCGATCATTCTGAACGTGGTGACGTTTGTTGCCTACGACGGGACTACGTAGAGGCTAGTAGCCAATAGCTTTGGTCTTGTAATGTGATCTGAGCATGCGTGGCACTTTGTCCATCGGAATTCGCTACACACGATCGGAAAAAGTCCGATAGGACTTTGTTGTCGGAAAATTTATCCAGCAGGAGATAGGACTTTGTCCGTCGGAAATTCCGACGTACACTGTCCGATGGTGCCTACACACGGTCGGAATTTCCGACAACATTGTCCGATAGGACAGAATCCGTGGGAAAATCCGACCGTGTGTATGGGGCTTAAGGCTATTAGGTACTAATGTTGGATGAGAAGATCTGGCTCGCAAATGGAATTCCAGTTCATGCGTTGATGCAACATAAAGGTAAGCCAACTGCCAGGATAACCTAAAGACTACTCACACACATATACCTGTAGTATATACATAAAGTAAAGTACTGGTTGATGTTTTCTTGTTAAAAAAAAAAAAAGTACTGGTTGATGTCGTATTCGTTTTAGCCAGGTATATCACCTACATAAGGTGAGGAGCTAATAGGGTTTGTGTCTGCTATGGAGGAAACAAACTTTGTTTTCTCAGATTTCAATAAGTTCTGTTTTGGGTCCTGTATAACTTTGGGTGGGATAAAGCCTCCAATACTGGGTCCACATCTTACCTGGTAGCCAGACCTTTCGTGGAATGGCGACAAACGATGGTACTTAAAAAATCTCCATAGGTGACACTTTAAAAATTGCTACAGGTTACCAGTTTAGAGTTACAGAGAATTATTGCTCTTGCTCCAACGATCGTTGTGATACATATGTGTGGTTTGAACACTGGTTTACATTTGCAAGCTCGATTTGCGTATGTGTTCGCTTCTGTGCGCGACAAACAAAATATTTGGGGGGCACACACTAAAAGATGTACTAAAGATGGTGCAGCCATAATACTATAAAACAGAACAAAATATTACAGCGCACACATGCAGAAAGTTAAATTGCTTCTGCGCGAGCTCGGAGGTATGGGGGAATTTTTTTTTCTTTATTTATTTATTATTTATTTATTCTACACCATAGAAAAAAATCTGATCACCTTTATTGCTGTCACAAGGAAACATCTCTTGTAACAGTAATAGGAGGTGACAGGTACTCTTTTTTTTTTTTTTTCAAATAACAATTTTTATTTGCTCACATAGTAATACAAACAGTGGTGCATGAAAGAGTTTCCAACATACAATTGTTCAATAAAGCTATATAAAAACATAACAGTCGTGAAGGTAACTGAGATAGCATAATGCCACTGGGTGCATATTTAACCATATCCTCTGGATATCTATTTCTTAGAGGTGACACTGCAGTCCTTTGGTGTCTTTGGTGATATCCAGTTCTAGGTTTAGTGCAATAAACTGAAGAGAAAGTCTCCCCAGGGGGTAACATCCCGGGGAGGTAGAGGTAGAACCAAGGAATAAGAGAAAGGAGATCTGAAAGAAAGGAAGAGGGGTTAAGAGGGGGGTCGGGTGGGGTAAGGAGGGGGTAACATACCGCTTTCTCGGCTCACCTGCCCGCTCAGCGCCTGTCCTCCCTCAGATGGACAGGTACTCTTTATGGAGGGACCTGGGGTCTATAAGACCCTAAATCCCTTTTTTTCCCTTTAAAAGCATTCAAAAACGGCAAGTTTAGCAGTTTTGAATACTGGTATGTTTTTGAATTCAGCGCCTTTAAGTCTGTAGTAAACCGGAAGTGATGCCATGACATGCTTACGGGTTACTAGACCCGAGACCCAATCAAAGCCGATTCATTCGGGTCTCCGGCCAACCAGCGGACGTGTCGCCTGGTCACTTGGGCCTCCCGGAGGGACAGGAGAGCAGGAGAGTGGGGGGGGGGGGGGGGGGGTTCGGGAGAGATGTCTTGGAATGCTCCTGGGTGTTCGTGTCTCGTGCATGGCCTACCCTTGCCAATGCCAGTTCAGCCTGTCCTCTTTACTATATATGTACAGTATATATATATATATATTAGGGCTGTGGATATTAAAGATGAATTCCTCGATTAATCGTTAATTTTTTTGATTACCGATCAAAAGATACTCACCTCTCCGCCGGCTTCCGGGTCTTCAGGGAGATCCGTCGGAGATCCAGTGATGTCACTGACATTGACGTCACCGGACTCCTCCCCCCTTCCCCAAGTGCCTCCGTCTGCTAGGCATGACATCACCTGCTGCTGCCCTACAGAACTACCGGTAACACAATTTAGTTGATTAATCGGTTAAAAAAAAAAAAAAAAAACTATTGATCGAACATGAAAATTTTAATCAGTAACAGCCCTAATTATATATATATATATTAGGGCTGAAACAACTAATCGATTAATCGTCAACTAATCGATTATGAAATTAATCGATTACTATTTTCATAATCGATTAATCGGCCAGTAACATAATGGGGTTAAAAAAAACTAAATGTAGCCCTTTATAGTACAAAAAGAGCAAATAATCGCTACTGCAAATATTACTTTCCCTGTTGCACAGTAAAAAACAAACCCCCAAATATATATATATATATATATATATATATATACTGTAGCAATTATTTGCTCTTTTTGTACTATGAAGGGCTAATAATTTTTTTTTAACTCCATTATGTTACTAAATGTTTTAGGCCTGGTTCCCACCCATGTGTTTTTTTGGTGCTTTTTGCAGAAACGCACTACAGTTCATTTAACGTTCACATCTATGCTTTTTTCAGCTGCTGCGTATTTGAAAAAGGTCCTTAACCCTTTCCAACGCAAAACGGTGCTTTTTTGGTTCAATAGACTTCAATGGAGAAGCTGCAGAGAAGCATTTTTGCAGAAATTTGTGTTTTTTAATCTGCCGAACAACAAATTGGCCCAAAAAAGGCATAAAAAAAGCAAAAAACAGCAAATCGCAGCAAATTCGCGTACGCAAAAAGCACTGCATGAACTGATCACTGCATAGGTGTGTACTGAGCCTTATGCTGGCCACACGGATCAATTTTCAGACGAGAATATTCATGTGAAAAAAGTCTAATGATATTTACCAGATTCAATCTCTAATAGTATATACAGTAAATCAGAGTGGATTAAAGATTTTACTCCCTAACCATACAGTTGGTTATTTATATTTACCCCTGCGTATAGAGATATTTAGGAATAAATAACTTTTTTTTAAATTTACATATTAACTAAATTATACACCACTTTTTTTTTTTTTTTTAAGGTCATTAACCGATTAATCTAAACAATAATCGGGCAACTAATCGTTTATGAAAATAATCGTTAGTTGCAGCCCTAATTATATATATATATAGCCCTGAGCCACCCCCATCAAATCATTCTCTGCAGCTATTACCTTTTGTACCACCACTCCCGTCCCTTTAGAATGTAAGCTCTACGAGCCGGTGTTGTATCATTATCCGTCCCCCATCACGAAGTGTCCGAGGTGTACTGCGCATGCGCAGTACACCCCGATTCCGAAAATTGACGAGGATGAACGGTGCCTGCGCCGCGCGAGTCCACTTTTAAGCCTCACCATCCAAGTGGACATAGAGTTAGAATATAAAAGAGCCGAGCGCAGCGTGGCGAGCGAAGCGAGCCCGCGAGGGGCCCTCTAAGTTTGACTAACCCTATGTCCGCTTGGATGGTGGGGGCTTCACCTCAACTCACGGCGCAGGCGCCGTTCCGAAAATCTTCTTGATCCGTACTGCGCATGCGCTGCGCATGCGCAGTACACTTCGGACAACTAGTGACAGCCGGACACTTGGTGATAGATCACCGGGCCCTCCTGTATTGAACTGTACTGTAATTGTGCTGTCCCCCTCTACATTGTGCGCTATATAAATCGTGTATTATAATATTATTATTTTGTATTATAATAAATAATATATATATATAAATATATATATATATATATATATATATATATATATATATATATATATATATATATATATATATACATACACACACACACACACACACACACACAAGGTTTCTTGAAAACGTTTCCGCGCTTTTTTTTTTTACTCCATTAAGGGACCTCAAACAATTATTACTACTCTTAAAAACAAAAAAAAAAAGTAAAATAAAAGCGTAGAGCTGGTCTTCTCACTGCTGCACTGGTAATAAAAAGAAACACTTGTACGCCAGGAAGTTTAAAAAGGAGACAGATGCGCTCCAAACCCCGGGTGAAGCTGCTGACAGTGGTCAGGGAGGCATTAAATGAAGCTTCTGTCCTGGTTTCTGCTGTTTACCATGATGCCATTTTTAACTCTGCAGTATTTCTTCTTCTTTTTTCCAGGACAGCACACAGTGGATCTTCTCTCTCTCTCTAGATTTCCTTCTCTTTGACTAATCCCTCTAAACCCACCGTACATATATATATACGTATTACACCTTCTGGAATCTCTAATGCTATAGGATTCCATTAGTATTATACCAAATACTACACACATTGCACACACATGCAATTTAATTGCTGCAGTAGCAACATGCAGACCCTGTGCGTGCTTACAGGTTGAGAACGATTCAGATCACTACTTGTAACAATGCTTCATATATATCAAATGAGTAGGGGGGAGGGACTTTACTAAAAGCGAAACTATAGTGTATTTCAGTGATTATGTATTTGGTAAATCTGACATATTTTCACAGCAAATCTGTGCTTTGCCCATAAAGGGTCAAGAGATTTGCTTTAAAGTGGATGTAAACCCAAAAAAAAATTTCCTTTCATTTGAGCCCAGTCTTGCCACACAGATTTACTCCAGCCCTGAGAAATCCTCTTTTATTGTTCAGTTAGAAAATTTTTGACAAAGTGCTGAAAACTTTGTCAAAAACGCCCCCTTGCTGTGAGTGACAGGTGATTTACATATCTCATGCACTAGCCTGAGACAGGCACATGCTGTGCAATTATAAAAAGTGAGACATCCACCGCACTTAACAAATCCTGGTGATGGAAAGGAATGTTATCTGTGATCAGGTGACCTCAGACACACACACTGCACTATAACAATCATCAGATCACTGGATGTTCTACTCTGCCCAACTCTGACTACATACAGCTCCCCTATATTCTTCTTGCTGTTCACTCGAGAATACATTTTCTTTCACTCTGGTATGTGCCTGTCTCAGGCTAGTGCATTAGATATGTAAATCACCTGTCACTGACAGCAAGGGGGCGTTTTTGACAAAGTTTTCAGCACTTTGTCAAAATTTTTCTAACTGAACAATAAAAGAGGATTTCTCAGGGCTGGAGTAAATCTTATTCTCTACATTATGACATCAAAAAAATATTTTTTGGGATTTACATCCACTTTAAAGGCCAACCCAGGCCTCCACCGTGCTACCCTACCCCACCTCACTTCTTTATACTTACCTGCTCTATTCAATGGAATTGCACAAAGAGGCCCAAACCTCCTCTTCTCTGGTCACCCGCTGGTGCTCCCGGCTCCTTCTCTATATCCCTTGCCCCCAGGGCCGTTTTTAATATTGATTGGACCCTGGACAAAAAACTTTTCTTGCCCCCCCCCCCCCCCTATGCAGTTTTGCTCTCCACCTGCTCTAAGACATACAATAAATAGCAGCTAGACTCAAAATCAGTTTACTGTATCAGATCAGGCAGCGATTGCGATTGGTTGCCAGAGGTTACAGTGCATCATTACCGCTCACTGACTAGTTGCTAGAAGTTACAGCACACATTACGGCTCACTGATAGTTGCTAGAGGTTACAGCACATGATTTCTGCTTGTTGATTGATTGCTAGAGATTACTGTGGATATGACCTCAGGGGGGGCATGATATACATACCAATGCCGCCGGCTGCCGCTATTTACATATGAATGCTGCCACTATTTACATATGAATGCCGGGAATTTACATGTAAATATAGGATCTGCAGGTGAGTCATCTGTACACAACAATAGGACAGAGCTGGGCAGCATTAGTAGCAGCACTTCACACCGAGATATCGGGACACAGCACAGAACTAAATCCTCAAGGAAGGAGGGAATTTAAACCAGGATAGTTGGCAAGTATGAGGCAGCTGCTTTGGGCCCCACAACAATGACAGGGCCCAGGGCAGCTGCCCCTTTTGCCCTGCCTTAAAAACTGCCCTGCTTGCCCCCACAGGAAGCCTCTTCCCATGGGGGCACTTGTGCGTGCTCGCTTCTGACCTCCCGCTGCAGTGTCCACAGACAGCGGGACTCGGCCCCAGCCCCCGCTCCCTCGTCACTGGCTTTGACTGACAGCAGCGGGAGCTCCAGCAAAGTTAGTAAGACCCGGAAGTGTGGGGAGAGAAGAGCTGCAGATGTGCACAGTGGTGGATCAAATGAAACTCAGGTAAAAAAAAAGGGGGGGGGGGGGTGGGGGATACTGATGCCTAAACATTATTTACCTTGATTCAAGGAATGCATTAAGGCAAAAAATGTTTAGGCTTTAGAATCACTTTAATTTCTCTTTTAATACCTATAATTTCTAGACGTCTCACAGTATATCCTAAGCCTTGGCTTCGTTCAGCCCAGAAGACCAAGAATGTTTTCTTTGGCTGAATTGAATTATTACTACACAAATCTTTTTTTTTTTTTTTTTTGCATAAAAAGGAATCATAAATGTGATCAAAATTAATCACCAGAAGCTAACCAATCTACCAACCACAACTTCAAGTGACCAGAATCTGATCAATTGTAAAGTCAACCACTTGCCTTGTATGGCTCGAAAGAGACTTTCTTTGGGTAAAATATAAAACTCCGAATTTAAATGAAATCAGAAACGGGGGAAGAACGATGACGATCTTGTGAAAAATGATTCGATTTTTACCCTGCATGTAATCAGGGCAATTCCAATTCTTTCTCCTTGTGGATGATCTTTAAATTCTTTGCAACTTTGACAAACAATGAAATAAATAAGTAATGCCTCATATCACTGGAATATCAGAGAAGCTTGTTCATGTTATTTCAAAAGCCATCTTCAATTTTTTTAAATCAGCAGCTTTTTTTTTTCAAAAAGTACCTGTTGATCCATCATGAAGGACCTTGTTCAAGCCCTTCCTGTTATTGGGTGACAACAATCGGTCTCAGCTTTCCAATTGTGCTCCTGGATCGCCACCCTATCACGGGGGGCTTTCAATGGAGATTACAACTGAATGTGAGTTAGGGATCTTAGATTGTAAGCTCTTTGAGGGTAGGGACTGATGTGAATGTACAATGTATATGTAAAGTGCTGCGTAAATTGATGGCGATATATAAGTACCGTATATACTCGAGTACAAGCCGACCCGAATATAAGCTGAGGCACCTCATTTTACCACAAAAAAAATGGGAAAACTTATTGACTCGAGTATAAGCCTAGGGTGAGAAATGCGCAGCTACGGTAAGTGGAAAAGAGGGTCAACAATGCCCATTTGCAGCCTCACTGTGCCCATTTGCAGCCATAGGTCCCCCGAACTTCAAACTTGGTTAGGTTAAGGGTTCCTAGATGCCCCCTAGCTGCAGCCAAAATTTGGGGCCTCGGGACCCAAAAAGTCCCGAAATGACATTGCTGCAGATGGACACAGTTGACCGACTTTGGGCCCTGTATCTCGGGGCCACTTGGTGCTAGGAACCCCAAATTTGAATATGTTGTATTGTTGGGTTCCACTGTGTTTGCACACCAAATTGCATGGTGTTCCTAGCACCAAGTGGCCCCCAGATACGGGGCCCCAAAGTTGGGTCGGAAAATGTCATTCTCTGCTGCAGAAAAGTGCTTGACTCCAGTATAAGCCGAGGGGGGTGCTTTCAGCACAAAAAAATGTACTGAAAAACTCGGCTTATACGGTACATTAAATAATAATAATAATAACTGATCAATTCAGCACACACTGGGCAGGCATCATCCATGGTTGTCACCATTAGGAATCCAGATAGCAGCACTGCTACTGTCATGCAAGCATCATAAGGCCTCATGCACACAAGGCTGAAAACATGCTGGGTGTAAAATTCCAGGTGTTTTCCTGCACCCCCCTGGGAGCTGCAGGTGGCGCATACAACCTGCCATACAAGTGAACGGCTATTTGCGAATGTACTTCCATAAATGCCGATGCTCCTGCAATATCACCCTGTCACATGGGTTTCCAATGGAGATTACAGCTCATCAATGCAACCCACATCAGGCAGGCATGGTTCACAGTTGTTACCATGAGAAAACCTGCTTCATCATTGGAGTGTATGTTGACAGGAAGTGGCTGCAGGACATCAGCAGTAGTGAGATGCTGTGAAAGATTAAAAAAAAAAAAAGCAAAAACTGTGCCCCCCCCCCCCCCCCAGCCAAGATTGGCCACGTTCCTTTTTCTAGCTGCCAAACAACCAATTGCCAAGGCCTGGAAGAAGCCCTCAGCCTTCATACAGGTAATCAAAGATCGAAGTACCCTAACGCTGGTTCATGAAAATATGTCCAGCATCCTTAACGACTCTCAGCCCAAAATCCTTGAGCTCCTGGGAGTTTCTCCCCACCCACGCCCTCCCCTCCCTCCTTTATTGCCACCCCCCTTCCCCTTCTCCTTCCTTCTCCTCCTACTCACTCCCCCCTGTCCTACCCTGGCCCCAACTTGCTTCCCTACAAATCTGCCCTTCCACCCTCTTGACCTATGGCGCTCATATGTCACTGACATCATATGATATTTGCAGCCTTTGTCACGCATTTTAGGGTTTGCACAGTGTTATTACGCACTCTACATTGACTCTCGATTTGTTTTCTGATGTTGAAGCCCCTGTGTGGGCGTAATAGTTGTTATGACCTTGCTCCTTCCTGAAAACCTTAAAGCGGTTCTGCACTAACTTAAATCGTTTTTTTTTTTTTTTTTAGGTGAATGATTGTAAATGGTGTCTATCTTATAATCTGCTTACTTGTTTTGTTGCTGTCCGTTCTCTCCGTCCGTTTTTATCTGCAAAGAAGTCTTTAAAAAAAAATTCTTGACAGATGTCATCTTGCTTGCGGGCATTTGAAGCCCACCAGCAAACACTTCCTCCTTCCCTTCGTTCTGAGGAACCAGCATTCATTGCCGGTTCCCGCGCATGCTCAGTTGCTTCACAGCTACGAGCGGCGTTGAAATAACGCGAGATTTCGCATCTGACCTCCGCAATGACTCCTGGGAATAATTACACGAGATCCCAGGAGACACTGCATTTTCGAAAGGAAATGATGCGGATCCCCGCATATAGCCTGTCCACCGCCGCAGGGACAAAACAAAAGATGAACTAGAGATAACAGGTACACTTACCAGATGTAGATTTAAAGAGGAAGTAAACCCTCGTTTACAACTTTAGCTTACAGGTAAGCCTATATTAAGGCTTACCTGTAGCTAACAAGCATATCTCTTAAACCTGCACGGTTTAGGAGATATACCTGTATTTGCATGTGCCGGCGTCATGCGGCACATGCGCACTTGCGACAACTGAAGCAATGGCGCTATATGCCGATGCTTCAGTTGTTATATGCAGCTCTCGTGCGCATGCGCGTGACGGCATCGCGGTGCTGGCAAATCACAGCGCTGGAGCAGCGATACCCGGAAGTCACTCCGGGAGAACATGTCGGCGGTCGGAGGGGGAGAAGAGGACCGATGCCGGGGCTTCGATCTCAGGTAAGTGATACATAATTAGCTAGTATGCTATGCATACTATCTAATTATGCCTTTGTCTTGCAGGTTTTTTTTTTTTTTTTTTTTTTTTTCGTTTTTTTTTTTTAAGAGGGTTTACTTCCTCTTTAAACCTGCATTTAGAAGTATTTAGATGGTATAGAAGCAATAGAGCGCAACAAGCATAGATGTGTGCAGAACCGCTTTAATAAAAACCTTAAGAAAACAAGAAGAAAAAAGTAAAAACAAACATTTTATTAAAATGGCAGATGTGATATTCAGCAATTGCCAACTGAAGTAAGGTTTACATCTTGTGACAGTATGAGGCACTAACACTGTAAAAATCCTTGTAAAAAAGGCTCAGGGCTTGCATGTATGTAGAGTGTTCCAGAGTATGGATTATGAGCAGAGAAAACTGATTTTACGACTTTCTCCAGATTTTGATATTCCTGTAATGGGCTCTGTAGTTTGGAGATTTCAAAGTGCTTTGGGATGAGAGAAGTCTCCAACCCAGTGTCCAGGTCTTCAAGAGTGTGCAGGTATGCACAGCTGTTATAATGATAGGCTTGGGCATAAGAGCGCCCATTTGGAGATAGGTTTGTGTTCCCGTTAGAAGACAGAGGTGCTCTACTTAAAAGAGAGCGCTCCATGCTGGAGGAGAAATTCCACGTCTATCAGCCTGAGAAAGTTGAGGCCAAGGAAGACAGAGCCGGGAAAACTAGGCAAGTCCAAGGGACAGAAGTAATCTGTAAATCTCAGAGAGGTGAGGGAGTCCGGGGTGCTAGGAGAACCCTATTGAGAGACCGGGAGTGGGCCCGTACAGCAGGGAGCTGTAACTACAGGCTAAGTAAGCCAGGAAAGCCCAGAGAGCCAGGAGAAGCTGAGTTAGACTGTCTGAGGAACCAGTGAAAAGAGCAGCGGTGCCGTTGAAGAGGGAGCCAGGTGGCTCAGCATTTTCTGTTACCTGTTTTTGCTGGTGAAAATCCCCTGCATGGGCAACTCTTCGTGGAGTTGCCCTTTGTTTTTGGGCTGACAAACCTTTAAACCCACAGTTCGGACTGATGTGGGCACACTAAAACTCGTCTACCACTGAGCTACCGAACCCCCCATATCACGATCTCCTTTAAGAAGAGGCTTGTAGTAACTCAAAAAAATGATTGCAATGTGTAATATTATCACAAGATGCTGATAATAATATAGATCAAAAAAACACATAAGATCACCCGTTTGTGATGTACATCTCTCTGACTTGACTAGCTATGTATAAATATAGTTGGAAGCGTAACTGCTGTTGACACTGGCCGCAATGTGGTTTCTGCCTGCTGGTAACACTATGGCGTTGTGTTGAACAGTCACACATTGGTACTTTGTACTAAGCTGGGTTTGTGACACTAATGAGTGTGGGGAAGAGCCTAGGTATATAAAAAGAGGTGTGGATGGGGGAAACTCACCCGCTGCCCATTCTGTGCCAGTTCCGTGGGTAAACACAGAGGTGACTCACAGCCCAGCGCCTTTTAGGAAAAATGTGGGCTGCCGCAAACAAGGCCGAGAGAGGGAATGAAACAAGCCATAGGCTCTCAGTACTCAGACAGTAAACAGTAGGTGGGTTTTTTTATTATTGACCCCTAACGCTGATGTCTCACTAAAACCAAAATCTCTCTCTTGCACACCAATGGAAAGACTTTTACGAGACAACTTACTTTCCAAGTGGACTTGTTTGCTGTGCCCTAGAGATAGGAAGGATTTAGAAAGCCATAGCTGGTAACGATAAGTCCCGAAATCCCAGAGAAGAATGTGATACTTCCTGTAGCAGCTCACAAAGTGCGCCACCATGTCTGAATGGAACAGCCTTACACTGGCCTTACATTTAGCACTTTGAAAGAGCAGACAAATATTTCATTCCAATTAAATTTTTCTGTTCAATATTTGTTTAAATTTTTTTATTCCAAAAAAAATTTTATTGGGAGTTTCCGTGATGTACAATGCAATAATAATAATATTCAAGAGGGTAAAAGTTTTTACAGTCAGGTGATGTCCTCACCTCGCCAAAAGGTAACAATCCTGGGTCCATGTCAGATATAGTTTACATAACTTTTGGTGAAATGTAATCATAAATAAAAAATAATTATGCAAAATTCACCTATAAATGCAGGAATCGAAGAAAACCAACATCCCATATTCAGAGATATTTTCAGATCGGAATCTCACTGATAAACAAGGGCATAGGTGTAAAGCTAGCATTAGGGAAAGGGGGCAATATAGAGCTTAAGAGGGAGGAGGAGGCGGTAGTATCTCACTCTTGGGGGGGAAAGGGCGCGTTGTCACAAGTGGTATTGGGCTCAAGTTAGGCATAAGTTGGGTACCTATTAGTAAGCACAGAGTACGGTATACAGCAGTGGTCTCAAACTGGTGGCCCTCCAGCTGTTGCAAAACTACAAGTCCCATGAGGCATTGCAAGGGTGACAGTTACAAGCATGACTTCCACAGGCAGAGGCAATATGGGACTTGTAGTTCCGCAAGGGTCACCAGTTTGAGACCCTTGGTCTACAGCAGGGATATGCAATTAGCGGACCTCCAGCTGTTGCAGAACGACAAGTTCCATGAGGCATAGCAAGATTCTGACAGCCACAAGCATGCCACCCAGAGACAGAGGCATGATGGGACTTGTGAATGAATGAATGAATAATTTGTATAGCGCTACAATGCGAACTGAATCGCCTCAAGGCGCTGTATTCGTGCTTTGATGTCAAGCTTCTTAGAAGAGGTGGGTCTTGATTTTTTTCCTGAAGGCCTGATGGTTATCTTCCATGCGGATATCGTTCGGTAGAGTGTTCCATAGCCGTGGTCCTTGGACAGCGAATCTCCGTTCCCCCTTAGATTTGTAGCAGGATTTAGGAATGAGGAGGAGGTTTTGGTTAGACGATCGGAGACTGCGATTGGGTGTGTAGTGTTTTATTTTCTCGAGAAGGTATTGGGGGGCGTCTCCATGGGTGCATTTGTGGGTGAGGCAGAGGGTCTTGAATATGACCCGATTCTTTACGGTTAGCCAGTGTAGGCTCCTCAAGGAAGGGGAGATGGATTCCCAGGGTTTTTTTCCTGTTATCAGCCTTGCCGCCGTGTTTTGGATAAGTTGTAAGCGCGCAAGTTGATATTGGGGTAAACCTATGTAAAGGGAGTTTGCGTAGTCAAGTCGTGTAGTTTTGCAACAGCTGGAGGTCCGCTAATTGCATATCCCTAGTCTACAGGGTCCTCTTATGTAAAGACTCTTCTGGAGGTTGAGCCTTCCAGCAAGGAAAGGTCAAGATAGAAAAAAAAAGGGGGGGGTGGAAGAGGAAGGGTGACGGTATAGGGAGGGGAAGTGGAACCAGCCACAAGGGTCCTCCAACACATGAAGTCTGCTACCTCAGCCAACCAGTGTAGGAGGTGGGACAGGTTGGGTAAGTAGGGTCGAAAGGGCATTGAGTAGACGAAGGTCTGAACTGCATCGCAGAATTGCAATGATGGAGAGAATCGCTCAGGTAGCAGGTATGCCAGTTGGGGTCTGTGATGTCCTGGAATGAGTAACAATTTGGTTGTACATATCCGTCTTTTAAAAGTGAAACCAACAGGCCCGTGAATTTGGAAGGGGAATCTTTTGCTATATGAATACATTTTTTCATCTTAACAATTTTTCCCAGGCGAATGAGCCACTCAAAGATGGAGGACATTTGAGTGGAACCCCAATGAACAGGAACGCACCTTTTGGATGTGCATGGCAAGCAATTTAAAGTATATCTAAAGCCCCACACGGTAGGATTTTCGCATGGATTCTGTCCGATCGGACAATGTTGTTGAAAAATCCGACCGTGTGTATGCACCATCGGACAGTGTACGTCGGATTGTCCGACGGACAAAGTCCTATCTCCTGCTGGATAGATTTTTGGACAACAAGGTCCGATCACACCGAATCCGATCGTGTGTATCGAATTCCGACGGACAAAGTGCTACGCATGCTCAGATCACATTACAAGACCAAAGCTATTGGCTACTAGCCTCTACGTAGTCCCGTCATTGGCAACAAACGTCACCACGTTCAGAATGATCGGATTTTCCGTCAACTTTGTCCGACCGTGTGTATGCAACACCAACATCGGACAAAGTATGACGGACAGGATCCGACGGACCTGGTCCTCGGATAATCCGCGCGTGTGTATGGGGCTTTAGAGGGGAGTGAGGTATGATGTAGTTAGTATTGCGCCAGGGAGTAGTCCAGTGTGTAGGACGTTCCTCTGGAAATCATCAATGCACTTTGTGGGCAATCCAACCATACGTGTAATATTGTACCTGCTACCTGAAGACAACACTAGCAGCGATTGGATCAATATTTTTATTGGTTTAAAGAACTGTATACTGGATCCTTAGTGACAGCTTCCTGGCGGGAAAGCTCAGGCAGGTTCAGACTAGGATCTGAACACCCCAGAGCTCATCCCTATTCATTGGTAGCATTTGCGAAAATACGTTTTCTATTAAATAAAAGGATATTTTGTAAAGTAGATGGGAAATCAAATTGGGGTATAGATTGCAAAATATATTCATTTTAATTTAACTTTTTTAAAGCCAACCTGTAACATATTTAGGAAAATCAAGATGAACAAGGAATAGGTTTTAATTTAAAAAAAATATATTATTATCAGTAGATGTAGCAATATGTTCATGTAAAAAATAATATGCAAATCTTGACTTAATCTTAAAAAATAATAAATTCAAGATTAATCACTGCGCTAGTAATAATAAAGCAGCTGACATAAATTGTATGGTGACAATAAAAAGCATAAAAGATAAGTGTACGCAGCGCACACAGCATAACATTAAAAGTAAAAGTCCATAGTGTTTAGGATAAAGTCCTTCCCTGACGATGTTCGATTGGACGAAACGCTGCGTAGGGTAGAGCTTTGACGTCACATCGCTGTAACCTGTCTTTGTGGTTGGAAACGAGTGCTATCTATTACAGACTGCTGCTTTTGACATGCCTGTTATTATTTGTTAAATGTGAGTACCCTGACTATTTTTAACCACTTGACATCCGCGATATGGCCGAATGACGGCCACAGCACGGATCTAAATTCATATTCATATGACGGCCTCTCCTATGCACTCTCCCTGCGCGCGCCCTACAGGTTGCGCGCGGAGCGCACTGTGATCACGAGTCACTGATCCGAGTAAGGGGCGGGTCCCGGCCCATTACCATGTGATCAGCTGTCAGCCAATGACAGCTGATCACATGATCAAAACAAAAGCTTGGTGATTGTTTTTTTTTTTTTCTCCTCACGCTGACACCGGAGTCAATTATGCCTCATGTATGCCACCTGTCAATGCCCACAAGTGCCACCTGTCAATGCCCACAAGTGCCACCTGTCAATGCCCACAAGTGCCACCTATCAATGCCCACAAGTGCCACCTATCAATGCCCACCAGTGCCGCCTCATCAGCGTACATCAATGACGGACAAAAATTACCCATTTTAAATTTTTATAACAAAACAAAAAAATGTTATTTTTTTTTTTTTTTTTTTAATTCTGTCTTTTTTAAATTTTTTTAACAAAAAATAAAAAAATCGCAGAGGTAATTAAATACCACCAAAATAAAGCTCTATTTGGGGGGAAAAAATTATTAAAATTTCATTTGGGTACAGTGTTGTATGACCGCGCAATTGTCATTCAAAGTGCGACAGCGCTGAAAGCTGAAAATTGGTCTGGATAGGAGGGGGGTGCCCAGTAAGCAAGTGGTTAAATAAATGTGATCCTGGTTTTAAAGTATTACACCATGAGGAGTTGCTTTCTTGTATTCTAAGCATGCACCTTTGAATATACATCTGGTGAGACTAAAAGACCCGGCCATCTATGATCCTAATGAAGTTGTTTCGTGGTGCTGTGGATATAGCATGCTTGTTTGACCACCTGTAATTCAGTGGTCCATTCTCTTTGGTAAGAGGCCCGGTGTGTTGATGTTGAGTGGAGGATAAGTTCGTGCTCACCTAATTGTGTCTCTGTCTACACCATGGTTTTTTTCCCTGAACAAGGACTTTATCCTAAACACTATATTGACTTTTACTTTTAATGTTATGCTCTTAGCACTGCGTACACTTATCTTTTATTATTAACAAATGCTATGCCCTGCCCCCTTTCAGCCTTCCTAGCTTCCTCATTGGAGGTTTAATAGGATATACTTCTAAACTTTAGGCAAACAGCTATATAAACTTTTGAAATGTATATAAGTGATCTAGATTTCTCCACTTCATTTAAAGAGTTAGTTCACCTTTACAGTAAAAATGTAAAGGTGACCAAACACCGGACACCGTCCCCACCCCCTTGGTCCCTGCTGTCCTTATCTCCAGCCATGCTGAGCTGTCGGGGCTCCCGCAGCTCCCTACATAGCCAGGTCCATAAAGACATGGTGAGCGAGTTTGGGGTGAGGAACTTGACTGGCCTGCAGTCCTGACCTCAACCCGATAGAACACCTTTGGGATGAATTAGAGCGGACACTGCAAGCCAGGCCTTCCCGTTCAACATCAGTGCCTGACCTCACAAATGCGCTTCTGGAAGAAGACACACTCCTAAACCTTGTGGATGGCCTTCCCAGAAGAGTTGAAGCTGTTATAGCTGCAGAGGGTGGGCCAACTCAATATTGAACCCTACGGACTAAGACTGGGATGCGATTAAAGTTCATGTGGGTGTAAAGGCAGGTGTCGCAATACTTTTGGTAATATAGTGTATCTTGTGACATTTCAATTAAGTTATAAGAGAAAAAAAGTGAACAGTGTGATGCGTCAGACAGGACATATTGGTACGGTTTCAACCAAGCGCATACAGGTAGTCATATGTGCAGCGCCTGCTGGTGAAGTCCACAGGGCTGCACCTGTGCTTAGTGTCTTTAGTCATTTTACGTTTTTTGTTTTAGCAGTCATAAGGTAAGCCGTCGACTGCAATTGATTTAGACTTTTTTTTTTCTTTTTTGTTTATTTTATATTTTTGATCCCCCTTGTCTAGATCTCTGAAGGCCTCACCCTCTTGCTGCTACAGCGGCAGTTACTTACCTGCTTTGTATAGGATTAACTTGGACAACATCAGTCAGCTTTACAAGTAAGAAGTCTTTATAAATATATATATTTTTACTATTGCTTGTAGTCCAAGTCCCTATCTATCTCCAAACAACATAAGTAATAGTATTTGATTCTTTGGTCTTGTTGCTTTTAGACTTGCTGAATATAGCGTTGCTTCTCAGCGACCCCAGTGGTCCACAGGCTGATGGCTAGACTCCACTGCCCTCCGTTGGTCATTTGAGGACATGTTTTTATCTGGTTCCTAATTGTGGCTATTCTGTAGTAACGTTATATGCAATAGGTATTTATTTATTTATTTATTACAGGATTTATATGGCGCCAACAGTTTACGCTGCGCTTTACAATATAAAAGGGAGACAATAAAGTTATAATACAATAAAATACAGGAGGATTAAGAGGGCCCTGCTCAGAAGAGCTTACAATCTAATAGGGTGGGGGAGGTGGTACAAAAAGGTTGTAACTGTGGGGAATGAGCTGATGGAGGTGGTAAAAGATTAGATTAGTTGGAGACGGGATAGGCTTCCCTGAAGAGATGAGTTTTCAGGGATCGCCTGAAGGTGGCTAGAGTAGTGGATAGCCGGACAGGTTGAGGCAGCGAGTTCCAGAGGATGGGAGAGGCTCTGGAGAAATCCTGGAGACGAGCATGGGAGGAGGAAATGGGAGAGCTTGACAGGAGGAGGTCTTGAGAAGAGCGGCGAGGACGGTTTGGGATATGTTTGGAGACAAGATTGGCGATGTAGCTCGGGGCAGAGTTGTGGATGACTTTGTAGGTTGTGGTTAGTATCTTGAATTTAATTCGCTGGGTGATTGGGATCCAGTGCAGGGATTGGATAACTGCGTTGGTGAAACTGCGCATCACTCGTGACAGAGCCACTCAGGAAAGAGCCACCATGTCTGCGCCATCCCCTATATAGGGGATGTGATTCATCCCAAAGGTGTTCAATAGGGTTGAGGTCAGGGCTCTGTGTAGGCCACTGGTGTTCCTCCACACCAAACTCATCAACCCATGTCTATATAGAGATTTTAATAACCTGGCTTGTTCCGATTCATTCCAAAGGTGTTCAGTATGGTTGAGGTCAGGGCTCTGTGTAGGCCACTGGTATTCCTCCACACCAAACTCATCAACTCATGTCTATATAGGGATGTTGATAACCTATCTTCTTCCGATTCATTCCAAAGGTGTTCAGTAGGGTTGAGGTCAGGGCTCTGTGTAGGACACTGGTGTTCCTCCACACCAAACTCATTAACCCATGTCTATATAGGGATGTTGATAACCTACAGTATCTTCTGATTTATCCCAAAGGTGTTCAGTAGGGTTGAGGTCAGGGTTGTGTGCAGACCACTGGTGTTCCTCCACACCAAACTCATCAACCCATGTCTATATAGAGATTTTAATAACCTGGCTTGTTCCGATTCATCCCAAAGGTGTTCAATAGGGTTGAGGTCAGGGTTCTGTGTAGGCCACTGGTGTTCCTCCAGACCAAACTCATCAACCCATGTCTATATAGAGATTTCAATAACCTGGCTTGTTCCGATTCATCCCAAAGGTGTTCAATAGGGTTGAGGTCAGGGCTCTGTGTAGGCCACTGGTGTTCCTCCACACCAAACTCATCAACCCATGTCTATATAGAGATTTTAATAACATGGCTTGTTCCGATTCATCCCAAAGGTGTTCAATAGGGTTGAGGTCAGGGCTCTGTGTAGGCCACTGGTGTTTCTCCACACCAAACTCATCAACCCATGTCTATATAGAGATTTTAATAACCTGGCTTGTTCCGATTCATCCCAAAGGTGTTCAGTAGGGTTGAGGTCAGGGTTGTGTGCAGACCACTGGTGTTCCTCCACACCATACTCATCAACTCATGTCTATATAGGGATGTTGATAACCTATCTTCTTCCGATTCATTCCAAAGGTGTTCAGTAGGGTTGAGGTCAGGGCTCTGAGTAGGACACTGGTGTTCCTCCACACCAAACTCATCAACCCATGTCTATATAGAGATTTTAATAACCTGGCTTGTTCCGATTCCAAAGGTGTTCAGTATGGTTGAGGTCAGGGCTCTGTGTAGGCCACTGGTATTCCTCCACACCAAACTCATCAACTCATGTCTATATAGGGATGTTGATAACCTATCTTCTTCCGATTCATTCCAAAGGTGTTCAGTAGGGTTGAGGTCAGGGCTCTGAGTAGGACACTGGTGTTCCTCCACACCAAACTCATTAACCCATGTCTATATAGGGATGTTGATAACCTACAGTATCTTCTGATTTATCCCAAAGGTGTTCAGTAGGGTTGAGGTCAGGGTTGTGTGCAGACCACTGGTGTTCCTCCACACCAAACTCATCAACCCATGTCTATATAGAGATTTTAATAACCTGGCTTGTTCCGATTCATCCCAAAGGTGTTCAATAGGGTTGAGGTCAGGGTTCTGTGTAGGCCACTGGTGTTCCTCCAGACCAAACTCATCAACCCATGTCTATATAGAGATTTCAATAACCTGGCTTGTTCCGATTCATCCCAAAGGTGTTCAATAGGGTTGAGGTCAGGGCTCTGTGTAGGCCACTGGTGTTCCTCCACACCAAACTCATCAACCCATGTCTATATAGAGATTTTAATAACATGGCTTGTTCCGATTCATCCCAAAGGTGTTCAATAGGGTTGAGGTCAGGGCTCTGTGTAGGCCACTGGTGTTTCTCCACACCAAACTCATCAACCCATGTCTATATAGAGATTTTAATAACCTGGCTTGTTCCGATTCATCCCAAAGGTGTTCAGTAGGGTTGAGGTCAGGGTTGTGTGCAGACCACTGGTGTTCCTCCACACCATACTCATCAACTCATGTCTATATAGGGATGTTGATAACCTATCTTCTTCCGATTCATTCCAAAGGTGTTCAGTAGGGTTGAGGTCAGGGCTCTGAGTAGGACACTGGTGTTCCTCCACACCAAACTCATCAACCCATGTCTATATAGGGATGTTGATAACCTACAGTATCTTCTGATTTATCCCAAAGGTGTTCAGTAGGGTTGAGGTCAGGGTTGTGTGCAGACCACTGGTGTTCCTCCACACCAAACTCATCAACGCAGGTCTAGATAGGGATGTTGATAACCTGGCTTGTTCCGATTCATCCCAAAGGTGTTCAGTGGGGTTGAGGTCAAAGCTCTGTGCAGAGTTGAGTTCCTCCACACCAATCCTACCAGTTACCTTTGGGTCGATATAACGAATAATACACTCTTGAGATATACTTATACACTATATTACCAAAAGTATTGGGACACCTGCCTTTACACGCACATGGCATCCCCATCTTAGTCCGTAGGGTTCAATATTGAGTTGGCCCACCCTTTGCAGCTATAACAGCTTCAACTCTTCTGGGAAGGCTGTCCACAAGGTTTAGGAGTGTGTCTATGGGAATGTTTGATCATTCTTCCAGAAGTGCATTTGTGAGGTCAGGCACTGATGTTGGAACGAGAAGGTCTGGCTCAAAGTCTCCACTCTAATTCATCCCAAAGGTGTTCTATCGGGTTGAGGTCAGGACTTTGTGCAGGCCAGTCAAGTTCCTCCACCCCAAACTCGCTCATCCATGTCTTTATGGACCTTGCTTTGTGCACTGATTGCGCAGTCATGTTGGAACAGGAAGGGGCCGTCCCCAAACTGTTCCCACAAAGTTGGGAGCATGAAATTGTCCTAAATGTCTTGGTATGCGGACACCTTAAGAGTTCCCTTCACTGGAACTAAGGGGCCAAGCCCAACCCCTGGAAACAACCCCCACACCATAATTCCCCCCTCCACCAAATGCTTTGTTCTTTAGCTACTGTTAAAAAACACTTTTTTAACCACTTAAGCCCCGGACCAATTTGCAGCCAAAGGACCAGGCCCCTTTTTGCGATTCGGCACTGCGTCGCTTTAACTGACAATTGCGCGGTCGTGCGACGTGGCTCCCAAACAAAATTGGCGTACTTTTTTTCCCACAAAAAGAGTTTTCTTTTGGTGGTATTTGATCGCCCCTGCAGTTTTTATTTTTTGCGCTATAAACAAAAATAGAGCGACAATTTTGAAAAAAAATTCTATATTTTTTACATTTTGCTATAATAAATATCCCCAAAAAATATATAAAAGATTTTTTTTTTCCTCAGTTTAGGCCGATACGTATTTTTCTACATATTTTTGGTAAAAAAAAAATCGCAATTAGCGATTATTGATTGGTTTGCGCAAAAGTTATTGCGTTTACAAAATAGGGGATAGTTTTATAGCATTTTTATTAATTTTTTTTTTTTTACTAGTAATGGCGGCGATCAGTGATTTTTATTGTGACTGCGACATTATGGCGGACACATCGGACATTTTTGACACATTTTTGGGACCATTGTCATTTATATAGCAATCAGTGCTATTTAAATGCACTGATCCCTGTGTAAATGACACTGGCAGTGAAGGAGTTAACCACTAGGGGGCAGGGAGGGGTTAAGTGTGATGTGTGTGTTTATTTTACTGTAGGGGGCGTGGCTTGACATTCAACATCACTGATCGGCTTTCTTGATGACAGGGAACAGACGATCAGTGACAGGCTCAGTAGGAAGCTTGGGGAGAGGTTTGTTTACACAGACCTCTCCCTGTTCTTCAGCTCTGTGACCCGATCGCGGGACACCAGTGTCGATCAGGTCCGCTGGTCCCGCGGCCACGGTCATGGAGCTCAGGACCTGGCGTGCCCGCGACATACAGCTGGGCACTTAAAGGAGGACGTACAGGTATGTGCTTGTGCCCAGCCGTGCCATTCAGCCGATGTATATCGGCGTGAGGCGGTCCTTAAGTGGTTAAAGCAGTAGTAAGGTCCGCCTTTTTATTTATACCTACAGGTAAGCCTATAATAAGGTAACTGTGTTAAAAAGTATCCTGTTCACCTTGACAGCTTGGCAGTCCCCTTGCTTTCTTTTTCAAACTGACCACAGTAGGCAGCCTGGATGCCCTCCAATGGCCAAAACGTGTGCCAACACGGCCCCCTGCAAAAAACATTCACTGGGAAGATCAATGTACTGCTGTTTCTCTGTCCCTAGCTCTCCAAGCAGCTGAGAACAGAGATCATCTAAAAAAAAAAAGGTATTTATAAAAAAAATTTTTAACCACTTACTGAACACCCAACTGCAATGTACTGTGGGTGAGCGGCGGCTGCAGGCAGAGTGACGTTGTTAGGCACACATTTTAGCGGTCAACCGATACATCGGCCGATTTTTGGCTTTTTTAAATTAATCGGCATCGGCCGATTGTGCTGCAAATTAGACCGATTAATTTATGCACTAGCCGGTCGGAGCGACTTGATTTTTTCCTATCTGGGCAGCCGACCAAATCTGAGAACATTGCTGATAAAAGAAGCAAAATATTTCTTCTTATCAAAGGAATGAGCTCTGGTGTGTAGAAGATCTCAGTTTAACTATTTAAAGACTAATGGGCTGATTTACAAAAGCTGTGTTCCATCAGTAGGTGAGGCGCAATGCACATTTTCATATTTACGAAACGGTGCGGCGGAAACAGAGCGCGAATCCCACATTTACTATAGCGATCTTGGCACACGGGGGAATGCAATCTGTGCACCACTATGGACATGGTGCACGGCATCTTCAATTCAATATTAACAGAAGATGGAGGTGCCACTATTATGGGGTGATGTGCGGTGATGTGGGGTAATGTGAGGAAGTTAAGTAACAACTGCCCAAGTAACAAATAAGCCCAAAATAGAATGAGAAAGTAACTTTTTCAGAGAAAGCCTGCTGTGCCCGCAAGTACGTTTAGAACTGCGTGAGATCAATGTAAGCACTAAGTGGGGACTAGCAAAAAAAAACAAGTCAGTTCCCATAGACTGGTATGGTATTTGTTGTATAACTTTTGCTCATGTTAGGCTCTTTGTTTGCCCCCCCCCCCTGGACCGGGGGTGTTTGTCCCATCTGTAATTTTGTAGCATGCTGGATGATGTGCTTAATTTTGGACTGGGGGGTGGCATTTGGGTTGTTCTGGGCATGCTCAGGGACTTTGTTTTTTTGCTGTGGCTTTTGGTGTGTGAAATGCATTTGTGTTGGTCTGGGCATGCTCAGGGACTTTTGTTATTTTTGGTGCTTTTTGTGTGTGAACAGCACTTGGATTTTTCTGGGCATACTCAGAGAGTGTATTTTTTGGGTTAGTAATTTAACCGCTTGCCGACCAGCCGCCACAGTTTCACTGGCACGGCTGGGCAAAACAATGTTACCTTACGTCGCTTCGCCTTTTGGCCACTAGGGGCGCCCGCAGCGTGTGCCCAGAGCGAAGCCGATGAGAGTGCCCGGCGGGCGGGATGATCGCCAGGCTCCCGCGATCAGTCGTGACAGAGCGAGAACCGGGATCCTTAACAGGTATACCCACTTTGAAGTTCTCTCTACCTTGGGTGAACTTGCATTTTATGTGTTTCATGGACTGTGCATGTGTTTTCAATTGCATCATTAGCACACAAACCTATGTTATATAATGCTTGCAGATAGCATTCTTTACCTTGCCCTGAAATGAGGCAAGATTGTGTGTGCGTGTCAAGAGAGTACATTTGGGTGTTTTTATAAAGTTTGTAACACATGTATTTTCTTTGTATTTTGTTTGTTATGTCTTTACAAAACAGATGTGTTTTAGAGCAAGTATTTTGTATTTATTTTATTTTTTTGGGGGGGGTTTCACTGAAATATTGTTGATGTCAATCTGTGTTGTTTGTAGGCTGTTGGTTTCACTTTGATTTAATTGTCTGTGCTGCATTGTTTTGCAAAATCTTCCTCAAGCTGTTTAGATCCTTACGAGACTGTCCGTTTGTGGGCGCAGTCCTTTTAACTCCTGTTAATTTCCTCTGCAAAATGGTCAGACCTCCAAACCATATTCTGTTAGTGTCTCAAATTAACATACATGTGTTTTTTTGCTTTCCTCGCTCGTTTAAAAGTCCTGTTTTGTCGACCAATAAAATTTGTAGCAAATTTTTATGTTTTATGTTAATAATTTGTTTTGCAGATGCATGCTCAATCCAAGTAATGCATTTTACACTCCCCCCCCCCCCCCAAACTATTTTCATGCAACAGATTTCCCAGATGCAGCTTAACCAGGCTGATTGGCATGGCAAAGCAAAAAAAGGTGCGATTTGTCTAAAAGATACTTTCCTGATGCCTTCATGGTAGCATATGCATGGATTGTGCATATGCTGCCATGGATAGGCACCAGGAAAGGAAAATTACAGCGAGCCAAGTATCACATTTTCTATTTTAGCGCAGTGGTTCTCAGCCTCAGTCCTCAAGTACGCCTGACAGGACATGTTTTGGGAATTTATCTTAGCTAAAATAGCTGTCCAAAATACCAAGCCATTGACTGCGATTTAAAGCACCTTGGCAAGATGAAGGAAAACCTGCAAACATGGCCTGTTGGGGGTACTTGAGGACAGGGCTGTGGCAGGTAAGTATAACTTGTTTATTTTATTATTTTAAAATACTGTATTTATCAGCGTATAACAAGCACCTTTTTCCCCTGAAAATAGGGGGGAATTTGCGGGTGCGTGTTATAAGCCGACAGCGTACCTCGGAGGGGAAGGAGGGGAACGAGTGCCACCAAAAATCATGAGCCTTTATCTCCTCTCAGCTCTCCGCTCGGCTCTAACTCGGCTCGCACGTCACACACACAGTCCCGCCTCCGCCATTGGACCAGTGTTCTATCACAGGAGCTGGTCCAATGCCGAAGGTGAAGGCAAAACTGTGTAGGTTACTGCAGATTGAGCGCCGAGTAAACAGATGATGGCTCAGTGATTTCCTATGAGAGATGGTGAGCTGCATTGATGGGGCAGATGGGCCCAGAACAGGCTGCAGATGGGCCCAGAACAGGCTGCAAATGGGCCCAGAACAGGCTGCAAATGGGCCCAGAACAGGCTGCAAATGGGCCCAGAACAGGCTGCAAATGGGCCCAGAACAGGCTGCAAATGGGCCCAGAACAGGCTGCAAATGGGCCCAGAACAGGCTGCAAATGGGCCCAGAACAGGCTGCAAATGGGCCCAGAACAGGCTGCAGATGGGCGCAGAACAGGCTGCAGATGGGCGCAGAACAGGCTGCAGTGAAGCTGCAGATGGGCACAGAACAGGCTGCACTGAAACTGCAGATGGGCACAGATTAGGCTACATTGATTCTCACTGAGCATTATTTTGCTTCAAAGTGATGTAAAAAAAAAAAAAAATCTGAAACTTCCCTCTTAAACTGGGGTGCGTGTTACACGCTGATAAATACGGTAGTAAAATTGGATCCTTAACAATCAATTACAATTCACATACTGATTAAAAGGGGAAAAGAGGAACCAGGGAAGGCAAAATAAAGAGAATATTAAACTTCATATTTAATTCTACAAAAAAAAAAATGAAAAATAGAGCTTATAATATGGGTTCAATTTATAAACGTTTTGACATCAGATTCACACATATGTCTAATGGAATCCTATTAGGAAAATGTGTGAATCTTGAGTGAAAAAAATAAAAATAAAAGTATAAATAGACCCTTATATATCCAAAAAAAAACAAATATGCCCTAATCCTCCGCAAACAACCTAAAAATAGGCTTTAGATTTAAAATCGATCGATAGATGTTAAAACAGAGTCAATACTTGCTTCTTGTCTCTCTAAGAAAGATTAATTTTAATGCTCCGGCCCTTTTTTACTCGCGCTGCGCGAGAAACATTTACATGTAACACTTCAACACATTCTAACAAGTCCTTTCTGTCACCTTCCCCTCCTGGGAGCCTTTCAGTAGACGGCAGCAGGCACTTTTTTTTTTTTTACCCTCTCTAATTTGTTTGCTTAGCATTGCGTCTCCTTCCAGTGGCTAATTGACCGCCACTGGCCAGCCAGCTATGCTTCTGATCTGCAGAAGATGTGAATGCAACCCCTCAGCCAAGCGTGCATATTTTAACAGGCTCCTTTAACTAATAAAATTTATATGCGTTTATATACATGCAGACATATACATGCTAACTTTTTATTAACAGTTTGTGCAGTAGCGTGGGCGGTGTGCCAGGACTTCTTTTTTTTTTCTCCTTTTGCTCCTCGAGAACAAATTTTAAAGCCGTTTCAAAGCCAAAAATATCACTTAAGCGGCTATTAGCGTTTACCTCTCAGCCTCAACACACACGCTAAATATGGAATTGCGGCTATTTTAATGGTTTCTCTGGTTGACATGAATGGCCGAGTCTCTGTACATACACACAAATAAATAGAGAGACACGGTTATATTTAGGGCTGAAGAAAATATTGATTAAAGGCCTAAACAGATTATCGGCGACCATATTAAGGTGGTTACACATGGATGAAATTTACACGAGCAAAATAGGAGATAAAAGGAGCTTTCATTCACGGGGACGACGTTTGAAGATTCTGAGGCCCTTTAAGGCACCGATCCAATCAACCTTTTTTGGCTGAAGGGGAACCAGCCACCCCCTGAGCTTATGCTAAAATCTTGGATCGTTATAAATCTGAAGGCTTTCCTAAAGGGGAAGTCCAGCCTAGATCTGAAGTTGGCCATTGATGGGTAGAATTTTCAACAAAAATCTTCTTCTTAGGAAAAGAACGTGCTAAGAAAGCTTATTCGTTTCTGTAATCATTGATGGGTCAAAATCGATGTACGTTTTCGACCGTAGTGACAATAAGATTTGAAGGATCAGGATGGAAAATTTTTCTCAAAACAAATTTGCAAGTTGGTCATAATTTTGAATGTGGCAAAATCTTTGAGTAGGTTAGGTAGAGTGATGTGCGGTTCCGTGAGAAATAGGAGAATGTCATCGCTGAATGCCGCCAGTTTATAGGTGTGCTTAGCGATCGTGACCCCCTTAATGTCTGGGTTAGACCCGAGGCGTTGTAGTAAAGGTTCTAGGGTTAGTACAAAGATCGGTGGGGAGAGAGGGCAGCCCTGGCGAGTACCGTTTGAGATGGGGAAGGCATTTGATAGGTGGCCATTGACTCGGACCTTGGCCGTTGGGGTGGCGTACAGAGCCATTATAAATTGCAACATACGGTCCTGTACGCCAAACATTTTGAGGACTTCCAACCAGGGGCGTAGATAAGGGGGGGGTCAGGGGTGTTCAAACCCCCCCAGGGCCAAAATGAAATACATGGTGTCCCTGCTCTGCAGCCACACATGGCACCAGCGACAGGCAGCACTGCAGGCAGATCCCTTTCACACTGAGCCGCACCGAGCGTCAGCGGTAAAGCGCTGCTAGTTTTTAGCGACACTTTACAGTTGTTTTAGCAGCCATTTTCGGTCTCTAGTGGGGTGCTTTTAACCCCTGCTAGCGACCGAAGGGTTAAATGCGCCTGAAAACTACCACTGCCCATTCATTTCAATGGGTAGGGGCGGTGGAGGAGCGGTGTATACCGCTCCTCCACTGCCCCAAAGACGCTGCTTGCAGGACTTTTTCTAATGCCCTGCAAGCGCACCGCTCCAGTATGAAAGCACTGGAGCTCTCACATTGGGGCTGTAGGGGAGGCGTTTTTTTTAGGCGCTTTACATGCGCTATTTTTAGCCTAAAAGCGCCTGAAAAACGCCCCAGTGTGAAAGGGGTCTTCCAGTGGTTTTCTTTGGGTAAAGTCCATTGATTCCAAAATCAAACGTTATAAGCAAATTAAATCTTTTGAATAACATTCAAATGTTCTGTGAATTTGTGAAGACTTTTCATTAAAAATTCTATCCATCTATGGCCAGCTTAACCTCTGAGCACTTTTACCTCCTTCCTGCCCAGACCAATTTTCAGCTTTCAGCGCTGTCACACTTTGAATGACCATTGCGCAGTCATGCAACGCTGTACTCAACGAAATCATTATCATTATTTTGAGACAGAGAGCTTTCTTTTGGTGTTTTTTTTTTTTTTTGTTTTGTTCTGGTGTTTTTTTTTTTTTTGCTAAACAAACGAAAAAAAGACTGAAAATTTTTTTTTTTTTTTTTTTGTTTACAAACTTTTTTATTGGGTGCTAAAAATGGTACAAAAAGAGTACAAAAGTATGTTGAAACTTTAATTTTGAAGAAAAAAATAAAAAGTTTCTGTAAGTTTTGTAAATAAGTATATTTACTCCGTCACTGATGTGTGCTGATGAGGCTGCATTGACGGGCACTGGTGAGGTGGCACTAATATGCAGCATTGATGGGCACTGATAGTTGGCACTGGACACTGATAGGGAGCACTGATGGGCAATGATAGGTGGCATGGATAGGCGACACTGTTGGGCACTGATGGGCATTGAAAGGCAGCACTGATGGGCATTGAAAGGCAGCATTGACTGGCATTACTGATGGGCACTGATTGGCTTCACTGCTGGGCACTGATGAGGCTGTACTTATCTGTGCCCTGATCATCTGGAAAGGAAATGTGAGGAAATGCCGCTGATCGCCTCTCCTCACATGCTGTCAGCGTGAGGCGAGGAATGCTGATAACCGGCATTTCCTTGTTTACATGTGATCAGCTATGTCATTGGCTCTTTACAGGGATCGGTGATATGCTGTGTCCCAGGGAGTGGGCCTGTCATTTGACAATATTGTGGGTGGGAAGTAGTTAAAGCGGAACTTTTCCCAAAGGATGGAACTTCCACTTTTCTGCCTCCTCACCCCTTCCTCTACCACTTTTGGACACCAATCAGCTTCCAGATTTTTTTTTGGCAAAGTTTAATTGAACAAACTGAAGTTAGGAGCTGATTGGCTGCCATGCACAGCTGCATCAGATTTTGCACACAGTTTCTGCATGTGCTTCCCCTTACACTCGATTGCTCAGGCAATCCAAGCAGAAGGTCAGCACACCCCCCCCCCCCCTTTTGCCCGCAGCTTTCTTGGACATTTTACAGGTTCCAGGAGGCTCTGGGACCATTCAAAAAGCACAGTGTGGCTTGCACATGTGCAGTGGGAAGCAGGCAGTGAAGCCTCAAGGAGTCACAGCTGGCTTCCCTTAATAAACATGCCAGGGACATGAAAAAAGGCAAAGAACTGGCCCAGGTGAGGACCGTGCTGGATCCCTGGACAAGTGTCCTTATATTAAAAGTACAGTATCTGTAGCTGCTGACTTAATTTTTTGGGGGGGAAACTGAAGCCCCTCTTCTAAGTTTAGAACTGCTCCCACCTAATTTCTAACTCTAATACGAACTAAGATGTAGAAGGAAGATGCTTATACTTACCTATTTTCAGGGCGTTTTGGTCCAGTCATGTGATTGGCTCCCAGCGGTGGCTTCAGGGGAGAGGAGGAACAGCCTACAATGTATGCCCCATAATAAGCCTATGGGTGACTTGACCGCCCAGGCATTCCATCCATTGTCAGCACTCTCTCCTGAAGCCAAATGCTGGGGAGATCACATGAAGGGACCGGAGTGCCCTGAAAATAGGTAGGTATATCTTCCTTCTATAAGGTAGTTAGAATACCTGTCGTACGCACTACTATCCCGGGCACTGCAGATTTGTTGGGGCGTGTAGAGCTGGGAGGGGAGTCGGCCTCTTGAGCGCCTGGCTGCTGACATGCCCACAGAAAGGGACAGCCTCTGCAGGCAAATATAGAAAATCGGAGTGATATAGAAAGGTAAAAATGATGTGATCCGTTACATTATGGTACTGATAAAAGGTACATAAAGGTAGTTTTTTCACATTTATGAGACAAAAAGGCCCAGAAGAACCCAAAGAGCCCTGGCTGGCATACAAAGAAGGATGCCGAACCATAATTGATGAAATGGAAACCACCATCATGGGGCACAGATTATTACAATGCCTGTTACAAAGCATACAACATTCATCACATACGCACATGCTCCTTCCCTCTCCCAGTACCACAACAGAAAACCTTAAGCAGTACAAAACTATTTTCTAATAATTAGTGGGGTCAGATTGACATCAATTTTTGACAGAAATGAGCGCTCGTAGCCCAGTAACCTGGCCAATAGGAGGCCGTCTATTGGCTAAGGATCCACCCACGGACTGCTGTCAGTTATAACAGGAACAGACCTGATGGAAAACTATCTAGATTCGCATCAGCCCCCCCCCCCTAGGTACAGAACTCTTTGGAGGGAAGAAAGTGCAGTTGCACTGACGGCGGAGTGCTGTATGGACTAGAGGCGTAACTAGAATCGTTAGGTCTGTGATGCAAGAAACCATGAGGGCCCCCCCTTTCTATTGGACCCTTTCCTCTGGTCCTAGAGCCCTTCTCTCCACAAGTGCAACCTTTGTGACCCTGGTAGTTCCACCACTGGTATGGACGCTCCCAGGGGTCAAGTCCTGGGGAAAAAAGTGTGGGAACTCCCACCCAAGATCCACTCCCCCAGCAAAAAAAAAAAAATGATACGCTCATATGCACGAACGCTTTAAAAGTGGTATTTTTCATCCAATTTTCGTATTGTGTGTATGAAGCTTAACTGTTAGTACAATACGAAAAAAATAAAAATCCACAATAAACATAAATACGTTAATTCTCTGAATAATCAGCATTCATTCAATTGTGCTTCCATGCAAATGTGAACATCATGTTCTGATCTTTATTGGGGAATTTTATTTTGTATATAGAGTGTTTATGTGGTGAGTTTACACTTTTCATTGAACAGAGTTTGGATAACACAGGGTTAAACGGAAAGGTCATAAATGAACTGCACATTATCTGGACAGAATGCTTGGGGAGATAGTGATGTGTTCCTGCTTAGGAGATGTATGTTAGCTTGGGGGGGCTGCAAACTCTGCAGGGCTCCAACACACACTCGCTGCTATTCCAACCCTTCACATATTTCCACATAAACTTCCCTCCTGGCATTAAACTTTGCCAGGTATTGTGCTCAGCTTACCACCCCAAGCTGATGTTCCTCCCTCATCTCACCTCTCTCCCTGCATGTCCTGTGAGCAGAATAGCTGTGCTCCTCCTCTGGGTTCTCTCATCATATGGCACTGAAGATAGAGGAGGGGGGGATTCAGCGGGACACACAGAGCAAGTATGCAGGAGACTGGGGGGGGGGGGGGGGGGGGGACAGACAATCAGGAGGGGCCGACGGGGAGGAGTGCATCAAGAGAGGTCTGACCAAATACAATCTCTTAGCAGCAGGGACCTGATCTACCCGTCGGCTAGATGTGATTGACAGGTAGATCGAAGAGGAAGCTGTCATGGGGCCCCCTACTGGCAATGCCTGAATGGTCGGTCCACCCCTGGTCACTTACTATTGCAAGCTGTGTCTCGGCGGCTGCTGGTGAAGCACCTGCCACACAGCTCGCATACTTCAAAGTCTTGCAGGACTCAGCTGCTAACGGGAACTGAGTTCCTGTTGTGGAAAAAGTACAGGAACTCCGTTCCCATGAGTTCTGGCAGTACTTGAGCCCTGGACGCTCCAGTCTGCAATGAATTAAGAATAAACAACTTTAGTACTGGAGAGGAGCCTGTACAACTGTGCAAGACTGAAGTGAGGGTCGGAGGTCAGCTTTAAGGAACAGAGCTGGGTGCTTTTATCATCAAACCCCCCTAGTACGGGCAACACCAATTACAACCCAGTAAATTCCGAATTTGGGGAGTGTTGCTGAAACCAGACATTGCTTGCCTCAAAAATCGCCTAACTACTGCCGTGACAAGGATCCATATGGACAAAGGCGACTTTTCCTTTTGCCCTCTAAGAAGCCAGCAATACTAAACAAAGAGAAGTGGCCTTTGTGCAAAGCTTGAGAGTAAAATTACAGCAGAAAGGTTACATTGTAGTATGCAGCCGCCCTGCCTAATATGCATTGGGTGACAGCCAGCTTGCTTGTGCGGTTAACAATATTGCGAGCTCCTTAATGATCTCTCCTCAAAGACAAACAATTAGACACAACATCTCACGCCTATAAAAAGCATCAACACCGAGATAAAAGGAGGTCGGCACATTATTCACCAGAAGACCGGTCAGGCTACACGGCAAAGCCGAATTCACACGCTCTGAGATCCAAAACTTCTGTAAACATATGGATCGCGCTCCAAAAATAATAATAATACGCGCTCTAACTGCACCCGCCTGTCAGAAACAAGCCTACGCTCGGCCTCTTTAATGAACAGGTGACTTCGAGACGGAAGCGTAAATTGCTTAGGTGTAATTGAAACCTTTTTGGCTGTTAATACTGGCGTGAGCTTCAATACGATTTTGTTTTATTTGTTTACTATGAAAACAACGTTTTTCATTACGCTAAAGCCCACACGTATGAGAAGGAGCTGAGCACTAAGCAGCCAAGGAATTTGTAGACATCTGAAGCACACACGTATATGCCCAATGTCCCCAGGCTGCAGTCATTGTCCTAGGCTTCAAGACTAGTTCCTAAAAATATTGGTCTTTAGAAGTGTTCTTTGATTTAAAGTGACTGTTCTGTAGAGAAATCAAAGGCAACGTTTTGCAGGAGCCACCATGAGGTACCAGAGCTTGCCTTGTGCAGTCCGCTGTCCCATTTTGCCACCAAAGCCCCCCAAAATTCCGACAGAAATATGGACTTTGTGAAGAATAGTATTTGAACGGGATTGGCCATGAACTCTGCATATCAATGGTGGTCAACTTAAAAAGAGAAGTATGGCCAGAGCTCAAGTCCTGCGGGAACGCATGGGAACGGAGTTCCTGTACTTTTTCCACAACAGGAACTCAGTTCCCGTTAGCAGCCGTGTCCTGCAAGACTTTGAAGTATGCGAGCTGTGTGGCAGGAGCTACATCAGCAGCTGCTGACACAGCTCGCAATAGTAAGTGCTGCACACCTCACCATTCAGGCATTGCCAGTAGGGGGCCCCATGACAGCTTCCGCTTCGATCTACCTGTCAATCACAGCTAGCTGACAGGTAGATCAGGTCCCTGCTGCTAAGAGATTGTATTTAGTCAGACCTCTCGTGATGCGCTCCTCCCCGCCGGCCCCTCCTGATTTTCTGTCTCCTCACCCCCCCCCCCCCCCCCAGTCTCCTGCATACTTGCTCTGTGTGTCTCGCTGAATCCCCCCCTCCTCTATCTTCAGTGCCATATGATGAGAGAACCCAGAGGAGGAGCACAGCTATTCTGCTCACAGGACATGCAGGGAGAGAGGTGATCTGTTCAATAAAAAGTGTAAACTCACCACATAAACACTCTATATACAAAATAAAATTCCCCAATAAAGATCAGAACATGATGTTCACATTTGCATGAAAGCACAATTGAATGAATGCTGATTATTCAGAGAATTACCGTATTTATCTTTATTGAGGATTGTTTTTTTTTATTTACTAACAGTTAAGCTTCATACACACAATACGAAAATTGGATGAAAAATACCACTTTTGAAGCGTTCGTGCATATGAGCGTATCTTTTTTTTTTTGGTGGGCGAGTGGATCTTGGGTGGGAGTTCCCACACTTTTTTCCCAGGACTTGACCCCTGAGTATGGCCAAAGCTTTTTTGATCATGCTGGTCTTTTGGGTCACAGGAGTGCACTTCGAACTCTCGTTACCCCAAATCAGCCTACAGTAGGCTAAAGCTCACTGTCAGCTGACGTCGCAGAGCCTCGCCAAGCTCTGAAAGGATCTCGACTATATCGGGATCCACCCAGCTGCCCGATAAGCTGGCAACTTAAAGCAGAGCTCCACCCAAAAGGAGAAGCTCTGCTCGTTTGCTTCTTCCCCCCCCCTCCGCTGCCACATTTGGCACCATTTGAGGGCGACAGGGGGAGCGGGTACCTGTTTTTGACAGGTATCTGTCCCCACTTCCGGGGACCGCGCTGCGAAAGTTCGGCCACCCTCCTTCTTCCCCCAGCCGCTGGGCCATTCACAAAGCACAGCGCGCTTCACACATGCGCAGTAGGGAAACGGCTGTGAAGCCATAAGGCTTCACTGCCAGTTTCCCCTACAAAAAATGGTGGCGGCAGCACCCGAGAGCCGATTGAAAAATCGGCCGGTGTGCCAACATCACAGGATCCATGGACAGGTAAGTGTCCTAATATTAAAAGTCAGCAGCTACTGTATTTGTAGCTGCTGACTTTTAATTTTTTGGTGGAGGGGGTTGGAGTTCCACTTTAAGAGAGAAGTATGGCCAAAGCTTTTTTGGTCATACTTCTTTTCTGGGTCACAGGAGTGCACTTACTTTTGCTCTCTTTTGACCCTAAATCAGCTTGCTGTCAGCTGACATCACATGGCTCTGGAAGGATCCCGACCATATTGACAGCTGACTCCGGCTCTCACAATGTAAGATCTAAGAGTTCTCGGGCTTAGAGCCGTCGGGGACACCTGCAGCATCAAACTGATGCTGCAAGACTAGAGGTGAATATGGAAGTTTTTTTTTTAATTTAAAGTGGAAATTTTGCCTAAAATAAAATCTCTAAATCTACATGTAGCCACAATCTAAGAGTAACCTATTAGTCACATTTAGTGCACAATCGCAGTCCCATTATTAAAGTCGCTGATCGCGGCCATTACTAGTATAAAAAAATAATAAAAATTCCAGTATATATACAGTTTGTAGACATTAAAACTGTCACGCAAACCAATCATTATACACTTATTGGGATTTTGATTTACCAAAGACATAGCAGAATACATATTGGCTGTTTTTAAAGGGATCATGCCGTGACTGGCGGCTCCCACGCGCGGGAGTGACGCAACGCGACTCCGGCCAGTCACAGAGCCGGAGTCCATGGCCCCGGAAGGAAGAGGGGTGAAGATGGACGCTTCCAGCCAGCGGTGACATTGCGGGCTTCGTTTTCAGGTAAGTGACACATAATGGACTGCGATACGATGCGATGCGATACGATGCGATGCATAGTAGTCCATTATGCTTTACCTTTGCAGGGAAATAAAGAGGAAATAAAACCCATCAGGGTTTACTGCCTCTTTAATTCTGTTGCACTGCTACCAGACATTACACACAATGCGCCGCGATATGGCCATCCAGGCTACTCTATGGTGTGGAGGTCTGCCTGGATTGAGGCCTAAGTCTACCTAATTATGAGAGCTCATTTGTCTGTCACTCCCCCCTAACAGTGAACTGGGAGGATGATGGGAAATGTAGTCTCCGTATTGATTTTTTGAGGCTCCGCCGAATGGCTACTCATAATCTATACGCTAATGTTGACATATATGGGATTGCAAACCGAAGTGAATGTACATATCCCCTTTTCTGTGTGCACATGTCTTGGGAATTAAAATACCCTTTTATGTGCTGGGACGATATATTAGATTGGTTACGTATAGTTGCCAGACGTAATATCCCCCTTTGCCAGACTCCAAGATGGAGTCTGGTGAAATAGCCAATTGCCACTCAGATCGAGGCTTGGTTTGTTGTATTTATAGCGGTGCGTCAGTACGCCACCCGTGCCCCATGAATACGTCATCTCTGTGACGAAACGCGCAGGGAGGAGCGATGTGCTGACGTCACCGCGTTCTACGCCCCGGACAAGCACGGGCGTCTTGTTACTGCAGCCGGCCCGCCGCGAATTTTAAAGTTTTGTTTTTTTAGCTTGGATGTTCATACGCCTTCGCCGGTTTTTACCAAATAAACCTGTTGGATCCTACCCATGGTATGTCCTCTTTCCTTTCCCTTTTTTGGCCGTTTGGAGACCTATTATTCGGCGAGTTACATGCCTGTGTGACCCTGGAGTGACCGAGGTATTCCTGCTAAGGACACAGACGCCGAGACTGGCGATACCAAGGCGAGACAGAGGAAAAGGCCCTGGCTGGGTTGTAGCCGCAGGGAACTTCTTTACCTTCAGTTGGTAAGCCTTAATTTTACCTGGTGGTGGGATCACTGTGGAACAAGTCACATAATCACGGATGTTAACCTGGAAAAGTCACTCATCACACTGATGTCACTTTGATCGGACTTCCAGTCATATATGGATGTCTATGTGGACTGTCTAGTATTAGTTTACTTTTTAATATAACACTTATATGGATGGTTTATCACTATTATCTTTAATGTTATATAAAATGAGAGGGTAATTCATTTTATTCTGCTGCGTCACACATTGTTTCGACACATTTTTTGATATAATTGTCATTTGTGGATAACTATTGTCACATATTATTCACGATATTGGTAACTTGCCAATATCTTTCATAGCGCAACCTTTTTTCTTTTTATGTCTATTTTTGTTTATCACACGTGGTTTGCTGCTTAATCTATATTACTTCTTGGTCCAGCGCAGTTTTTTTGTTATAATTACACTAAAGCTGTTATAATATTGTTTTCCTAAAAGAAGCATGTCCCTTAGCACAAATGTCATGTACTATATATCTATCTATAGTTATACGTTTATTTGCACTCAGTTTTGTGACATGCGAAGCGGCTAAGTAGGTCTTCATCCATCATATTATTTATTGAAATGTCACTTTGTAGACGTCTGACTCCTGTGGTCTCCGTATCCTGTTTATGGGTCCCTCCTAGCGACAGCATGCAACGCACGTCATGTATTAAACACAAGAATACAGACAGACTCGTGTCTCGGGTAACATCTTCATACAATCGGTACTGAAATTAGAGCATTCTGTGAAGACGTTGGTTTTTCACAGTCAAAGCACAAAAAGCAACGATTTTTAATAACCTATAGCAACCAATTTGAAATTGGTAGGAATAGCCGCCAACCGCAATGATATAGACCGATTTCTTCAACAATAAAACTGATGAAAATGTGTACTCTCTCTCTGGGATGCAGCCAGCAAATACACTATGCCAAATGTTACGTACTGTACAATCAAAAAATATAAAAGAGCCAGAGCTTCCCAAACTGCCAGAGTAGTAATTATTCAATAAACCTCTTCACAATCCAATCTAGTTTCTGTAGTGTAAAGATTCACTTGTGGTCAGGGCTGGGCTCAGCCCTTCCTTCTCTGAGCTGGCCGCTCAGCTGTCGGCTAATTGGCAGCTCCTATCTCTCCACAGTTACTCAGCTGTTGATGATATCCTGCTCGTCAGTCCTGCTTACTAAAGCTGTCCAGTCCAGAGGAGCTCTGCCTTCGCCTTGGTTAACATCACAGAAATTATCTCCTGAGATCCTGTTCAAGACTTGCTTTGCTGACATCCCTTCTGGCTCCAGATCCTGCTTGCTGTTCCACTACATTGATCCCTGACTTCTGGCTTGGCTGACGATCCATTCCGGTTACTGAACTTTGGCTATGTTTTGACTAGGTTTGTTCTTTTTACTTTTATTATAAACCACTTGCCAACCGACCACCGCATAGACATTTACGTTGGCAGAATGGCACGGCTGGGCAAATGGATGTACAAGTACGTCCCTTTGAATTTGCCGCTGTGTAGTGGCGAGGCGGACGTCGTCGCCTTGGTTGCGACGTCCCAGCTCTGCCGTTGGATGGCCGGTGGTTGCGTGTGGGCCGACGGCTGCGCGTGACCCTGCCACGAGCTCCGTGGAGTAGGATAGCGGGTCCCACAGACTCGATGTCCGCGATCGTCTCACGGAGCTGAAGAGCGGGGAAATGCTGACGTAAACAAGCATCTCCTCATTCTGCCTAGTGACCCTGTCACTGATCTCTGCTCCCTGTAATCGGGAGCGGTGATCAGTGATGTGTCACACGTAGCCACGCCACCTAACAGTTAGAATCACTCCCCAGGACACACTTAACCCCTTCCTGGTGGTAAATGGTAATACCAATACCAGGCATAAATGAGTTTTAAAGTTTTTAAGTGCGTTGTGCATCAGTCACCTTACTTCTAATACTTGATTCCAAGCACCTCTTCCTTCCTTTCATTCCATTATCTGCCACCTTGGGGCCATAATAGTGTCTAGAACTTATGGTTTATTTATCTATTTTACCATTTAAGTCTATGTTACGGTTATGGAGGGTTTCTTTCCCTTTTTTGTTTGGTATTCATTGGCCCTATGACCGGGCCAATCACGCTGGGAAGATAGCGGCGTCATTGCCATGGTGATGGCGCCGCATCCCTCCGCATTGTTTATCTAGAGGGTGGCGTGGTTGCCATGACGATGGCGACGCCTTTGCTGCGGCGGTACGTTGACGTCGGGTCCGTCGCGATGACGGAGCCGGGGTTTCCTCTCCGTAGCGGCGAGGCGGACGCCGTTGCCATGGTTGCAACGGCGCCGTTGCCATGGTTGTGACGTCCCAGGTCTGCCGCTGTATGGGGGATGGGGCGTCGCTTCCTTGGCGGCAGAGACGCCGCTTCTGCGTAGTGGCGAGGCGGACGTCGTCGCATTGGTTGTGACGTCCCAGCTCTGCCGTTGGATGGCCGGTGGTGCGCTGTTGCCATGGCGGCAGAAATGCCGCTTTTAGCCTATAAGCCGGAAGAGGAGGCTGATTGGTGGTTTGGTCCCCAGACCCTCCTGCTGACATCTAGATTAGATGGGTCGTTAACCAATGAACACATGCTTCAGCTGTGCCCAATATGAAATTATAGCCCCATGTGGCGCCGTTTGTCAGCTCAGGGAGGTATATATAAGACATACACCAGGAGCACTACGTATGTCCGCTCCAGGCCTGCCTGCAGCACTTAGGATAGTTCTTCTTTGGTTTTAAGAGTGGATATTTGACCTCCAGAACCTTGGATGACTAGGAGACTGGAACGGTCTTCTTTCAGAAGCAAGTTTATGGGCCATCCTTTGGGTAGCCATTTATATCAAGGGGCTGTTTTAGATGCCCCTTGATGTTTGAATATCCATATATGACCTTTCTCATAATAAATCAATTTTATATTGTTTTTTTTTTTCCTAGGTCCTCTCTCCCTTTTTCTACCCAGATATGGTCTGTTTGATCTGGGAGATTTTGGGATGCAATGGGTGGAGCTTTTGGTACACCTGTATTGAGTCTCTGTACTCTTGTGCTCCTTTTGCGGTGAAAGTGATCTTTCTTCCATCCAATTTATGCCTGGTATGGCTGAGTGTCCATGTCCTGAATCTTTAAATGGATATGTAGGTATATTTTCTATTGTATATATGTTCAGTGATGTATAGATATATGTATGTTTTCAGATAAATATTTTTGTACTGATGTCATATTCTATTTCTAGAGAGTGGCTTCCCTGAGGAAGAATATTTATATATGCAACTTTCGAAACGCGTTAGATTTTTTCCCTGCTCGTTATCTTCTTGGGCACTGGTCCCCACACCATCCCTGTGTGTTCCCCTGCTTTTGGAGCCTATGACCTGGTCACTCGAAGTGTCGCCTCTATCAATAGGGGGTGTTAACAACATGCAGACAGTAATGGGGACACCTGGAGAAGGATTCCAAGAAGTAAGCAGCTGAAGAGAGATGGATCGTCACAGGAATTTGGCTTCAAGTAAGTGTAAGGGCTTTTGGACAGTTTTTTTTTTTTTTTTTTTATACTAGCAGTTGCTATTATTCTGGAGCTGGACTTTAAGAGTCCAATTAAATTACAGTGTATATTGAAGCGTGAATGAATTCTTGGCCATATAGGTAAGCCAATATAATACCCGGTAATAGAAAAGGAAAAATAAGGAATACAGTAGGTGAATAGTAGGTGTAGTAAGGAGGAAGCAGGTTAGTGAAAAGAGGGAAAAGTAGGGTAAGGGTATAGGAAATAATGCGGAGGGTATAGAGAATAAACGATGATTGGGGAGGGTATAGGGAATAATAACGGCTTGGGAGGGTATAGGGAATAATGACGGCTGGGGAGGGTATAGGGAATAATGACGGATGGGGAGGGTATAGCGAATAATGACGGCTGGGGAGGGTATAGGGAATAAAGACGGCTGGGGAGGGTATAGGGAATAAAGACGGCTGGGGAGGGTATAGGGAATAAAGACGGCTGGGGAGGGTATAGGGAATAAAGACGGCTGGGGAGGGTATAGGGAATAAAGACGGCTGGGGAGGGTATAGGGAATAAAGACGGCTGGGGAGGGTATAGGGAATAAAGACGGCTGGGGAGGGTATAGGGAATAAAGACGACTGGGGAGGGTATAGGGAATAAAGACGACTGGGGAGGGTATAGGGAATAAAGACGGCCGGGGAGGGTATAGGGAATAAAAGACGGCTGGGGAGGGTATAGGGAATAAAGACGGATGGGGAGGGTATAGGGAATAAAGACGGCTGGGGAGGGAATAAAGACGGCTGGGGAGGGTATAGGCAATAATGACGGCTGGGGAGGAAATAAGGAATAATGACGGCTGGGAGGGTATAGGGAATAATGACTGATGCGGAGGGTATAGGGAATAATGACTGATGCGGAGGGTATAGGGAATAATGACTGATGCGGAGGGTATAGGGAATAATGAATGATGCGGAGGGTATAGGGAATAATGACTGATGCGGAGGGTATAGGGAATAATGACGGATGGGGAGGATATAGGGAATAATGACGGCTGGGGAGGGTATAGGGAATAATGACGGCTGGGGAGGGTATAGGTAATAATGACGGCTGGGAAGGTTATAGGGAATAATGACGGATGGGGAGGGTATAGGGAATAATGACGGCTGGGAAGGGTATAGGGAAGAATGACGGATGGGGGTGGGGTATAGGGAAGAATGACGGATGGGGGTGGGGTATAGGGAAGAATGACGGATGGGGGTGGGGTATAGGGAAGAATGACGGATGGGGGTGGGGTATAGGGAAGAATGACGGATGGGGGTGGGGTATAGGGAAGAATGACGGATGGGGGTGGGGTATAGGGAATAATGACGGATGGGGGTGGGGTATAGGGAATAATGACGGATGGGGGTGGGGTATAGGGAATAATGATGGATGGGGGTGGGGTATAGGGAATAATGATGGATGGGGGTGGGGTATAGGGAATAATGATGGATGGGGGTGGGGTATAGGGAATAATGACGGATGGGGTGGGGTATAGGGAATAATGACGGATGGGGGTGGGGTATAGGGAATAATGATGGATGGGGGTGGGGTATAGGGAATAATGATGGATGGGGGTGGGGTATAGGGAATAATGATGGATGGGGGTGGGGTATAGGGAATAATGACGGATGGGGTGGGGTATAGGGAATAATGACGGATGGGGAGGGTATAGCGAATAATGACGGATGGGGAGGGTATAGGGAATAATGACGGATGGTGAGGGTATAGGGAATAATGACGGATGGGGTGGGGTATAGGGAATAATGACGGATGGGGAGGGTATAGGGAATAATGACGGATGGGGGTGGGGTATAGAAAATAATGACGGATGGGCAGAGTATAGGGAACAGCCATCAAAGACTGAGGAGATGGTGGTAAAAATATGAAGAAAATTGTCTATACAAGGGGACCAGAATCTTCCAACGGTAACCACAGTATCTGTCAATTTAGTGGTTATATCTTCATTACAGAATTTATTTTACATTTTTTTTTTTTATTTCAGTTATTTTCAATAGAGCCCAGGATATTGTTACTTACAGTTTTCTTGAGGATTAAATCGGGCCATAAATGGATCAAAATCTTCAGGGTCAGCAGGGACCAGCTGAGATTCGATACATCTATGGGCAGGCTGATTGTACCCAAAGTAGATCCATCGATCGATTTGGGTACAACCAGTCTTTTCACATTTTTTTACATGCGATTACCGCCAGCAACTATAGCCGCTAGCCGCAATCATTGTGTTATGCTGGCTGGGAAGGCTCCCCGCTGGCAGAAGACAATGATGGGGGAATCCAGTGATTTTCTATTCTTCCACCTGTGGTGGAAGGAAAGAAAATCAAATCATCTATAGTCTTGCTTAAGAGATGAGGATTGGCATGCTTTAGCAATTTGTTTCTGATCCTAAACTGGTCCCAGTGTAGTGTGTGTATGACCAGAGTAGAAGTGTTCACTTATAAGATTCTCAGAGCAGGACAGATATTAATGGCCTTATTAGAATATCTGCATGTCTGGGGACAGGGCGTTATTAGATTATAAACATGTCTGGGATCAGGGCCCTTGTTAGTGGCCCTATATACAATATAAAGGGTTGCATGATGCGCTGATGTCATCACTAAGCAATAAATAAATACGGTAATTAACATAAATTAGTTCCCACAGGACCCTAAACAATCCTTTATAATTACAATGCTGACCAATGCATGCGCCTGCCACAAGCCTGACTGTGGGAATGCACGGGCAGGAGACAAGTATCAGCAGCAATATGTGTTTATATACACGCCTAGTACAAACACAGACTGACAACATACTAATCACACGCCAAGCTCTTCTGTATCATCTCATTTATCAGCAGTAAAATATTCCATTGATGTCTCATTTACCTAATATACACTAATGCCCCGTACACACGGTCGGAAATTCTGACAACAAAATCCGTCAGATTTTTTCTGACGGATTTTGTCCGACACTGGTGTTGCGTACACACGGTCGGACAAAGTTGTCGGAAAATCCGATCATCCTGAACGTGGTGACGTTCGTTGCGTACGACGGGACTACGTAGAGGCTAGTAGCCAATAGCTTTGGTCTTGTAATGTGATCTGAGCATGCGTGGCACTTTGTCCATCGGAATTCGCTACACACGATCGGAAAAAGTCCGATATGACTTTGTTGTCGGAAAATTTGAGAGCAGGATCTCAAACTTTTTTCGTCAGAAATTCCGACGGAAAAAGTCCGATGGAGCCTACACACGGTCGGAATTTCCGACAACATGGTCCGATAGAACATTTTCTGTCGGAAAATCCGACCGTGTGTACGGGGCATTACAGAGAACATTAGAAGTACACAAATGTTCAGCAATTTAAAGAGATAGTAGATGGTATTTTAGGAGAGCACATACTTTTATTGCATATATAGTTATAATTGAAGTGTTTTTTTTTAACCGCTTCAGCCCCGGAAGGATTTACCCCCCCCCCCCCCCCCCCTCCTGACCAGAGCACTCTTTGCGATTCGGTACTGCGTGGCTTTAACTGACAATTGCGCGGTTGTGCGACGTTGCACCCAAATAAAATTTACGTCCTTTTTTTTCCCACAAACAGAGCTTTCTTTTGGTGGTATTTGATCGCCTCTCTGCGGTTTTTATTTTTTGTGCTATAAATAAAAAAAGACCGACAATTTTGAAAAAAATTACTTTTTGCTATAATAAATATCCCCCAAAAATATATATATAAAAAAAAAAAATTTTCCTCAGTTTAGGCTGATAGGTATTCGTCTACATATGTTTGGTATAAAAATAAAAATAAAAAAATAAAATAAATCGCAATAAGCGATTATTGATTGGTTTGCGCAAAAGTTATAGCATCTACAAATCAGGGGATAGATTTATGGCATTTTTATTCATTTTTTTTTTTTTTTTTTTTACTAGTAATGGCGGCGATCTGCGATTTTTATTGTGACTGCGACACTATGGCGGACACAATTTTGACACATTTTTGGGACCATTGTCATTTATACAGCAATCAGTGCTATACAAATGCACTGATTCCTGTGTAAATGACACTGGCAGTGAAGGCGTTAACCACTAGGTGGCAGTGTAGGGGTTAAGTGTGTCCTAGGGGCGTGTTGCTAACTGCGGGGGGCGTGGCTGTGTTGTACACATCACTGATCTCTGCTCCAATCACAGGGAGCAGAGATCAGTGACACTGTTGCTAGGCAGAACGGGGAGATGCTCATTTACTTTAGCATCTCCCCGTTCTTCCTCCCCGTGAGACGATTGCGGGTATCCCCGCGGCGATCGAGTCCGCGGGAGCCGCGATCTGGCTCACGGAGGTCCAGACCAGCGCGCGCGCGATGGCACCGCAACAAATTTAAAAGGGACGTACTTGTACTGTCGTACTTGCCTGTCCGTGCCATTCTGCCGAAGTACATCTGTGCGCGCCGGTCGGGAACTGGTTAGTTTCAAGATGCTCTGGTGCCGGACTCCTACTCCATTACTGAATTAAAGGGGTGTTTCACCTAACAAAATTTTTTTTTAAAAGTCAGCAGCTAAAAAAAAGTAGCTGCTGACTTTTAATAAGTAAACTTACCCTCCCAGGGCGTCCGCGATGTCGGTCGTGGAGGCCGAGATGTCCCTCGGCGATCCGGTTCCAGCGCCGCCATCCTCAGTAAGGGAAACGGCTTCCCGTTTCCTACTGCGCATGCGCGAGTCGGCGCGCGGCCTACTGCGCATGCGCGAGTCTAATTTGTGAATGGGGAACGCGATGTGTTGTGGGACACAGCTCCCATAACACACCGCGCCCCATTCACTAGAAGATGGAAGGAGAGAAGATCACTGCGGCGCTGGAGGAGGCAGAGTAGGACGATCTGCCTAGCAACAGCCATTTCTGGTAAGTAAAAGAAAAAATATTTTTTTTTTTTTTTCATTTTAAATTGTTACTAACATTTTTTTAAAGTTTTTGTTTTCAGGGTGTCCCACCACTTTAAAGTGTTACTAAACCCAGGACTCTGCATTCACTATATTAGTATATAGTAAATATAAACTGCTAAATACCTTTTCTCATCAGCAGTATATAGCAGTCTTTTGACTTCTATCAGTATCCAGCCGAGCATTGGGTAAAGCTTGTAAGAGGAGTTTTAATTCTCCTCTGACTGTCCTATGAGGCTGCAGGTCCCCTGACCCTCTGACTGGACAGTGCTGATTGCCCCTGTGCTGATCACATGCACCCTCCCCCAAAACAAAAAACAATAAAAAAAAATAAAAACTCTATAGCAATACACACCAAACTGAGCATGTGCAGAGTGCTCCCAATGCCCTGTACTATCAGCAGATAAATTGGGGACAGTAAAAGAAGGTGATGATCAGAGAAGACAGGATCAAAACAGCCTTTTTACACAATGCGGAGGATTAACCAATTAGGTTCCACAGTGAGTATAACAAGCATGCTTTACTGCATATACAGACTGATTTTACTGTTGTGGTGGATCTAGTAATACTTTAACAGATGACAAGTACCACGTGAGTCTGGGCACAAGAATCTGGATCTCATCCAATTTATAGGAGATTTTGGAGTAGTAGCATCATTACCTTTTGTTTGAAACTTTGAGATGTAGTAGAAGATTTATAAGCACAATAACCTTTATTTGGCCTGTTGCGCTTGCTGTTTGCGCCAATGTGGAAGCACAGTGGTGGGCTTTAAGACTGTGCTGTTAGATATAGACAGATAATATATTAGAGCTGCACGATTCTGGGTAAAATGAGAATCACAATTTTTTTTCTTAGAAGATAGATCACGATTCTCTCACGATTCTCGCGACGTAACATCATCTTTCACATTAAAAAAACAAAAATAAAATTGGGCTAACTTTACTGTTTCGTTTTTTTTTTTTACTCATTGAAGTGTATTTTTTCCCCAAAAAATGCGTTTGAAAGACCGCTGGGCAAATACAGTGTGACATTAAATATTGCAGCAATTGACATTTTATTCCCTAGGGTCTCTGCTAAAATATATATAAATGTTTGGGGGTTCCAAGTAATTTTCTAGCAAAAAATATTGATTTTAACTTAACAAGTGTCAGAAAAAGGATTTAGACTAAGTGGTTAAACTTCCTGAATTTACACATTGTTAAAAACTTGGCAGACTGCCTGGATTTTTTCTTTACACACAGAAGTTTATTCCTTTGATCTAAGAAGGAAGAGTTAGTTACAATATTTCATGTTAAAAACTTAGCAGACTGCCTAGATATTTTGTGAGTGAGCAGATAAGTCTCTCCACTTGTTATATGAAAGAATTGGCAAACTCTGCAATAGAGATCGTTAGGGGGTTGAATCGAGATCACGATTTTTTAACGATTAATTGTGCAGCTCTATAATATATATATATATATATATATATATATATATATATATATATATATATATATATATATATATATTATATATATATATATACACACACACACACATTATATATATATATATATATATATATATATATATATATATATATAATTAAAACACACACTCATATATATCACACACACATTGTTTATATATATATATATATATATATATATATATATATATATATATATATATATACATATATGTGTGTGTGTGTGTGTGTGTGTGTGTGTTACATACACACACACACACACACACACATATATATATATATATATATATATATACACATATACATACATACATACATACACAGCATCAATGTTTTGTGTTGGAAGCATGCTCACTCAGCGCCCCCAGTACTGTGGCCGAGCTATAAATAAAAAAACACCAAGTCACCGTTTACAAACAAGACGCTTTCCACTTATGTGACCAATTTGACAGCCATTCACTGTGAACCAGAGCCCATCTTCTGCCCTCCGGCATTAGGAAACCCTTGAAGCTTTATTGAACTCTTAAAAAAACGACTAGCCCCCCTGCAAGTTAATGGCAAAATGTACTCGTATGTGCTGCATACTAGTACATTATGACAGACGTACTGTAAAACGGATCCCTCGATCGGCCCGCAGCCACTGCCAGTGCCTGCATCTTCACTCGGTCTTCCTTCCGGATTCACGGGCTCTGGTCATTTGAATGGCCGCGCCGCGATGATGTGACTCCTGCATATGTGCACGATTGGGGCACATCGCTCTTGATCGACGGCACATTCAGTGTGCCCTGCAATCCAAAGCACAGTGCATGTGCACCAGTGGTGTCACAGGCTGCAGAACTTGTGGATTTCTCCTAAACTGTACCTACAGGTAAGCTGTATTACAAGTACAAGTGACCAAGCAGAGTTTAAAAGGGCTGGTGAAAGCCAGAGGCCAGAGGTAGAAACATTTATCTTTTGTTTTAGATACAAAGATGGATGAGGGCTTGTTTTAAAGTCCTTTAACTGCTTATTCAGAATATGTAAATGCTTGATCAGGGCACAGGCTCACTTCTGTTTGTGACCACTGATGACGTCAGATGTACTGACGAAACGCGTTGGGTGTGTTCGAGCGCTACGTTACTTACGTCCATAGTGGAACACAGGTGGAGCGCAAAACGGCGCCCCGCGTCCATCTGTATGCTTTTAACTTTTGTTTGTTTGTTTGCTGGGTGGCCTTTAGAGCTTTTTATTAAATACCCCTTTTTTATGATATACTTCACCATGGGAGATTATTCCTTATTTCATGTCTGACCTGGATGTGTGTGGCTATTCCTTTGAAAAATTGGTAACAATGGGCTTTCCGAAACGGATCTTCAGATATATCCCAATCTTCCAAAGCTGTTATGATCTCCACACCCGGGATCATCTCCATCTGGTGAGTAGGCTGAATGCTTGGTGTTGGTGGAGGATTCCTACAGTCACCTAATCATTGGAAAAATCACCTTCTTACTGGAGAATATTTGATGAGCTTCTTTGGACTTGAATTATTAGTTATTTGGACACTTTTGAGTTGTGTTTTTCACCAAGTTGATGACACTTTGATTTTGACCACAGTTTTATGATTAATTGATTAATTTTCCACTGGAATCCGGTGGTTATACAGTTTTATTTGCACTGTTTGCACTTTATAACAAGGTATTAACCCATAGAGAGCGCGGTTCACCACATACACATTTTCACAATACAGGTTCACTTCTGGCCATCATTTATTTACACTGCTCTAGAGATAACCTTGTACCCTTTTCAGTTTGTTTTTTTAAGACTGTAGTAATTGCAGTCTGCCACATGGTGGCGAAAGAGCACTTTCAGTTACACTTCAATATCACTTTTTCTAATTCTCTACAAGACGTCCAATCAACTGCAAAAATCGGAATATTTTATTAAACAGCAACTAAAATAATTAAATATGATCTAATAATATTTTTACCTCCTTTCTTTGCAACGGGAAAGCAGCTAATATTCAATGCCGCGTATGACACCCTGAGAAAGCCTGTGCCCAACCATTCCATGCACTGCATCACACCAACTGATAACAGAGCTTACAATAGGTTGAGAAAAGGAACCTATTGCATTGTGGTAGCTGACTTTTTTTCCAGGTTCAGAGATTGTCAGCTATGACGAACTGAGGAGGAGGTGTGGCTACACACAGGACCGGAGTGTCTTTAACCACCTGATTACTTTGCACTTAAACCCCCCTCGTGACCAGACCAATTTTCAGCTTTTGGCGCTGACGCACTTTGAATGACAATTGCGCAGTCATACAACACTGTACCCAAATGACATTTTTATCAATTTTTTCCCACAAATAGAGCTTTCTTTTGGTGGTATTTAATCACAGCTGGGGTTTTTATTTTTTGCTAAACAAACAAAAAAAGATGGAAAATTAAAAAAATCATGTTTAATAGTTTGTTATAAAATGTTGCAAACAGGTAATTTTTCTGCTTCATTGATATGCGCTGATGAGGCGGCACAGGTGGGCACTGATAGGCTGCACTGGTGGGCACCGATAGGCTGCACTGGTGGGCACTGATAGGCTGCACTGGTGGGACAGATAAGTCGGTACTGATGGGGACAGCAAAGATGGCACTGTGGGCACCGATGGGTGGCATCGATGGGCACTGATGGATGGCACTGATGGGCACTGGTAGGGGACACTGATGGGCACTGGTAGGGGACACAGATGAGCACTGGTAGGTGACACAGATGAGCACTGGTAGGTGACACTGATTTGCAGCACTGGCACTGTGGGCACTGACAGATGGCACTGTGGGCACTGACAGGTGGCACTGTGGGCGCTGGTAGGCGGCACTTTAATTGGGCAAAGGTGGGCATAAATGGATTGGGCACATTGCAGTGAGAGGGACTGATGTCCCTCTCACTGCCGCCAGTGATCGCGCTGTCAGCGCAAGAAGGAAAAAAAGCTGATTACCGGCTCTGTTATTATCACATGATCAGCTGTCATTGGCTGACAGCTGATCACATGGTAAGGGTCGGGATCGACCCCTTACTCGGATCTGTGATCCAGCGAGTCTCACAGACTCGCTGATCACAGAGCGTGCCGCGCGCGCCCTTCAGGGGGCGCGCAGGCAGCTCGTGGCCGGGACAACGTCAATCGACGTCGTTCCGGCACGTCAGATCCGCGCTGTAGCCGTCATTCGGCTATAGCGCGGATCTCAGGTAGTTAACAACTACAATACCGGGCACTTATACATTTCCTGCCCAGACCAATTTTCAGCTCAATCACAATCTGAATGGCAATTGCGCGGTCATGCAACGCTGTACCCTAATAAAATTTTTATCATTTTTTTCCCCACAAATAACATGCGTAGTAGGGAACTGGCCACGAAGCCTTGGCCGGTTTCCCTTACAGGCAATGGCGGCGGCAGCACCCGAGAGCTGATGGAAAGCGGCTGGGGTGCCGACTTTGCTGGATTCAAGGACAGGTAAGTGTCCTAATATTAAAAGTCAGCAACTACATTATTTGTAGCTGCTGAATTTAATTTTTTTGGTGGGGGGGGCTGGACCTCCTCTTAGACTTCAGCCCCCAAAAATGTTACCCCCTTCCTAACCAGAGCACTGCGTCGCTTTAACTGACAATTGCGCGGTCATGCGACGTTGCACCCAAACAAAATTGACGTCCTTTTTTTCCCCACAAATAGAGCTTTCTTCTGGTGGTATTTGATCACCTCTGGGGTTTTTATTTTTTGCGCTACAAATAAAAAAGACTGAAAATCTTGAAAAAAAAAAACTAAAAGTTTTTCTTCGTTTCTGTTCCAAACCTTTGTAAATAAGTAACTGTTCTGCTACTGATGAGGCAGTACTGATTGGCTGTGATGAGGTGGCACTTATATGCAGCACTAATAGGCATCACTGATAAACAGCAGTGATGGGCAACGATAGGTGGCACTGATATACAGCACTGATGGGCACCCATAGGCAGCACTAATGGGCACTCATGGGTGGCACTGATAGGCAGCTTTGATCAGAGGCACTGGCAGGCATACAGCACTGATGGGCACCCATAGGCAGCACTAATGGGCACTCATGGGTGGCACTGATAGACAGCACTGATCAGAAGTGCTGGCAGGCATCACTGATGGGCACAGAGTGCCATCCCTAATGGGTAATGATTGCCATCCCTGGTGGGCTCTAGTGGTCTTTCCTGCTGGCCATAGGTGGGCATCCCCCCCACCTGTCAGGAGAGAGTGTAAAATCTGGCGCAGCTGTACATGGTAGCCAATCAGCTTCCTAACTTCAGCTTGTTCAGTCAAGCTTTAACAAAAAAGACTGGAAGCTGATTGGTTTCTATGCAGAGCTACACCAGATGTTGCACTCTCCAGTTTTAGTAAATCTACCCCATTGTGTGCTTTTAAAAAATATATATAATGTCTTCCAGGCCTACAGTATACTTCCTAATGCAAAATCTGAATAAAATCCAGTGTACGAAACTCAAAGATTCATCACAGCAGTGATTCTTCCCTTATTGGACAGTTCAGTAAGTTTCCATCACAAAGAGAGCTGCAAAAAAGACAGTTTGTGCTGTGCTATCCCTTTAGCTAACACATAGCACTCTGGGAATCCTTTGACATATAACAAATGATTATATGTAAACGAAAGTATATAGTCAACACAGATAACAGAAGATTGTTTAAAAACATGTCAATAAAAGAAGAAAAAAAAAACACCAAAATAAAATTGACCCAAAACCATTATAATTGCTCCTTAAAGTAAACCTGTCAAAATAAAAATATGGGATCTGCCCTTAGTGACTGACGTTTAAAGATGTAGGTACCAGAAATGATCACCTACATAGTTTCAGTTCCTAGTGGCCTGCAACTAGCCCATCTTACATATGTGTTCCAGGTCCGTGGCTCACTAGGTGGTGTAGCCAGGATCAGGATGATGGGTCCAGAGCTTGCACTTTTTAAAGACCCAGTCGACAACGGCAGCGTCAGTATTTTTACTTTTACATACTCCCTTTTAGGGTTCATTTACATGAACCACTGATGTATAACGCAGCGGCTGGTGTGCGGTGTGGTCCGGCGCGAATCACTGCTTTGTACCGCACCATTCCTTTTTTTTTTTCCCTTTTTTTAAAACAAACTTTAATGAAATGTCAAACAGACTTATTTTTTATAAAGTTCAATTGGCCCCCCGGTGGGTTGCAAGATGGTGCCTTGCACTGCGCTGAGCTGCAAAATAGGTAGTGCGCGCAGTACTCTTTTTAGCGCACTGTTCCTGCACACCACCACAACGCAGTGGTGTGAATTAGGCACACAGGAGACAAGGGATTTTGCCTCAGAATGCGATGAGACTGCGCTGGAATAACGGCCCATCACAGTCCCATTGCATCTAGTTTGAATGGACCCTAAAACAAAGTGGGCACTGATTGGGAATAACCAATGCTTGTATATATGCTGCAGTCTCTTACCTCTGCCAGAAAAGACTCTTGGAACGATCCCTCGTCAAAAGACTCCGTTTTCAAGCGACCTGTAAGACAACCATTATTCCTTTATTAATAAAAACGAGACCGGACCCAAAAATAGGTGAACAACAGCTCAATATCCAGTTTTTAAAAAGCAGCTCTCCGTCAATCAGGGTGTCTCTGAAGTGGTAAAAACAATATCTAAAGGATGGGAGCATCACAAATTTATATTAAAGTGGAGTTCCACCCCCAAAAAAAAAATGTATTAATTTGCTTAAAAAAATAAAATAAAAACATTTGGAGAAAAATCTTTTTTTACTCACCTCTAAATGCCTGTTGCTAGGGGGTCCCTCGTAGTCTGCCTCCTTCAGCGCCTGGGCTCCTGACGTCACTTCCCTCGGCGCAGGAAGGTAGATCACCTCTCCCAACTCCCTCTAGGCCAGGGGTGCCCAACCTTTTCAACAGCGGGGCCACTTAAGCGACTTGGTAACTGGTCACGGGCCACAATGAGCTGAGCAGGTGGACGGCAGCCCGCTCTACTATACTATAGAGCCCACTCAAGTCTTCTTTTAGCGGATCGGATTGGAGGTAGGCGTTTGTAAACAGACACAAGTCCATTTAAATCTGCCACTCCTTAGAGGTGAATGGAGGGTCCGATTGGGTCAGACTGACCATGTGAAAGGGGCCTAAGGCTGCTTTCCCACTGATCCACGATTTACCCCGCACCGTGGGTTCACCTGTGGCTTTCCTGCAGGTTAGCTGCACTTTGCCATAGACTTCTATTATATCCTATAGGTGTGGTGCACTTTCAGAAAGCACACCAAACTTGCAAGTAATAGAAATCTATAGCTCAGTGCAGGTAACCCGCGGGTGCACTGCTCTGCACCTGCGCATCAGTTTGAAAGCAGCCCAGTAACCACTGCAGAACACATATGACCATTTATACACTGTGATTTTAGTAATAAACTTACCTTTAATAGCAGTATTCTACTCTAATCTATTCCATCCCAGAGCAGGAGGTCGCGGGCCACATCAGAGGGCTCTGCGGGCCACATGTGGCCCCCGGGCCACTGGTTGGGCACCCCTGCTCTAGGCAATCATCTGGGACACGTGACAGGTCCCAGATGATTGCGCGGGCAGTCATAGCTCATGGGTGCCCAGCTGTGAAGCCACAGCCGGGCGCCCACAGTTAAAATTCCGGCGCCGCCGAGCGGAGGGGGGGGGGACAAGCGGGGCTTCCATCCCCCGGATCTCTGGACCCTGGGACAGGTAAGTGTCCAATTATTAAAAGTCAGCAGGTGCAGTATTTGTAGCTGCTGACTTTTAATTTTTTTTTTTTGAATGGGAACTCCACTTTAAGACCAGTAATAGTTTATTTACCTTGAAAATAGGTCAGAGGATATATGCAACGGATTTCAGTGACTTACAATTCCCTTTCATTGGGACAGCAGGCTGTTAGGCTGGTGACCAGCAACTATTCTAATTGTTTTATACAACTGCTGCACCCCATTATACATGGGGAAAATGATTATGTGATCCCCTGCAGATTTCGTAAGTTTGCCCACTTACAAAGAAATGAAGGGTCTATAAATTGTATTTTAAAATGATAGAGACAGAATAGCAACAAAAGATCCCGAAAAAACACACAATACAAATGTTATAAATTGAGCTGCAGTTTAGTGAGTAAAATAAGTATTTGATCCCCCTACATACCAACAATAATTCTGAATCCCATAGATTGGCTACAGTAGGTGCTCATGTGGTACACAGATTAGTCCTGACAATTTAAGAAGGAGCTCCTAACGACAACTCGTTATGTATATAAAAGACACCTGTCCACAGAATCTATTTCTTCCATTCAAGCCTCACCATCATGGGCAACACCACAGAGCTGTCAAAGGACATCAGGGAGAAGATTGTAGACCTGCACAAGGCTGGAATGGGCTACAAAACCATCAGTAAGAAGATTGGTGAGAAGGGGACAACTGTTGGAGGGATTATTCGCAAATAGAAGAAATACAAAATAACAATCAGTCGCCCTCTGTCTGGAGCTCCATGCAAGATTTGTCCTCATGGGGTGAGGATGGTCATGAGAAAAGTGAGGGATCAGCCCAGAACTACATGGGAGGAGCTTGTCAATGATCTCACGGCAGTTGGGACCACAGTCATCAAACAAACCAAACCATCGGTAACACAATACACCGCCATTGATGGAAATCCTGCAGCGCCCGCAAGGTCCCCCTCCTCAGGAAGACACATGTACAGGCCTGGCTGAAGTTTGCCAATGAACATCTAAATGATTCAGAGAAGGATTGGGAAAAAGTGCTGAGGTCAGATGAGACCAAAATCGAGCCGTTTGGCATTAAAGAGGAGGGCCACCTTAAAAAAAAATATTAAAAGTCAGCAGCTACAAATACTGCAGCTGCTGACTTTTAATAAATGGACACTTACCTGTCCAGGGTGCCCGTGATGTCAGCAGCAGATGATGAGCAATCCCGTCTCTCGGCTGCCCCCGCCGCCATCCTCGGTCAGGGAATCAGGAAGTGAAGCATTGCGGCTTCACTGCCTGGTTCCCTACTGCGCATGCGCGAGTCGCGCTGCGAGTCTTCACTGGTCCCCGTTGTGTTCTGGGAACTGTGTGTTTCCCAGAACACAATGGGGGTGGGGGGTGGGCATCTGCGGCTAGCTATTCCAAGAAGTGGGTGCAGATACCTGGATTATACAGGTATCTGCACCCCCCTCCCCCCTGAAAGGTGCCAATTGTGGCACCGGAGGTGGGGAGGAATCCGATGAGCGGAAGTTCCATTTTAGGGTGGAACTCCGCTTTAACTAGACTCGCCGTGTTTGTAGTGAAGAAAAATGCAGACTATGACCCCTAAGAACACCATCCCTACAGTCAAGCACGTAGGTGGAAACCTGATGCTTTGGGGCCGTTTCTCTGCTAAAGGACTTTGCCGCTTTGAGGGGCCAATGGACGGGGCCATGTATTGTAAAATCTTGGATGAAAACCTTCTTCCCTCAGCCAGAACACTGAAGATGGGTCGTGGATGGGTCTTCCAGCATGACAATGACCCAAAATATACTGCCAAGGCACCAAAGGAGTGACTCAAGAAAAAGCACATTAAGGTTATGGAGTGTCCTAGCCACTCTTCAGACCTCAAAAAATGTATGGAGGGAGCTGATACTTCAAGTTGCCAAGAATCCTTAAGGATTTAGAGAAGATCTGTAAAGAAGAGTGGACCAAAATCCCTCCTGAGATGTGCAAACCTGATCACCAACCACAAGAAAAGTCTGACCTCTGTGCTTCCAACAAGGGTTTCTCCACCAACTACTAAGTCATGTTTTGCTTGGGAATCAAAAACCGTATTTATTGGCGTATAACACGCACTTTTTCCCCCTTAAAATCGGGGGAAAGTCGTGGGTGCGTGTTATACGCCGATACCCCAAAAAAAAGTGGCCAAAAAAAATCAAACGGCGCCGAAAAACAGCGACCGCCACCAAAAAAAAACGAGCGCCGCCGAAAATAAACGAGCGCCGCCAAAAATAAACGATCTGTCTGTTCGGCTCCGCTCGCAGTCCCGCCTCCCTGCGCTCGCTTCCGAAACAGCAGGGAGGCGGGACTGCGAGCGGAGCCGAACAGACAGCTCAGGCTTTTCCGCCGGCGCTCGGTCTTTTCCGGCCGCGCGGTCTTTCTAGGCGGCAATTTTAAATGTGGGACAGATGCAAATGACGCTGGCAAGCTGCAAATCACACTGGGCAAAGCTGCAAATGACGCTTAAATGTAAGTGTTTTTTTCCCTAAACTTCCCTCCTAAAACTTTTTTTTTCCTTAAAATGCCCTCCTAAACTTGGTGTGCGTGTTATACGTCGGTGCGTGTTATATGCCGATAAATACGGTACTTATTTTAATCACTGAACTGCAACTCAATTTATAACATTTGTATCCTGTGTTTTTTCTGGATTTTTGGTTGATTTTCTGTCTCCATCACTTAAAATACACCTATGATAAAAATTATAGACCCTTCATGTCTTTGTAAGTGGGCAAACTTACAAAATCTGCAGAGGATCACATAATTCATTTTCCCCCACTGTATACCAACAGTTACCAGCACTTAAGCCGTGATAAAAGGGGGATTTGTGAGTCCCAGAAAAATATTGACTAAATCCTCTGATTTGTTGTCAAGATAAAGAAACTTTTACTGGACTTCGTATGGATTTGTGGTACTCTCATTCTTTATATACTGTTTTGGGACTACTGCGGTACAGAATAACTTTATTTCTAGAAGTTATACTGTTTTTACTAATAAAATAACACTCAGATTTATTTACTAAAGCTAGTCACAATTCTGCAGAGAAACCAATCGGCTTCTAACCTCGGCTTGTTTAAATTACCATATATACTCGAGTATAAGCCGCCCGAATATAAGCTGAGGCACCTAATTTTACCACAAAGAAATGGGAAAACTAATTGACTTGAGTATAAGCCTAGGGTGAGAAATACGCAGCTACTGTAAGTGGAAAAGAGGGTCAACAATGCCCATTTGCATGGTTCACTGTGCCCATTTGCAGCCATAGGTCCCCCGAACTGGTAGTTAAGGGTTCCTAGATCCCCTCTAGCTGCAGCCAAAGTTTGGGGTCTCTGGACCCAAAGGGTCCCGAAATAACATTGCAGATGGACACAGTTGACTGAATTTTGGGCCCTGTATCTCGGGCCCACTTAGTGCTAGGAACCCCAAATTGGACATGTTGTAGTTCCACTGGGTTTGCACACCAAATTTGGGGTTCCTAGCACCAAGTGGCCCCAAGATACGGGGCCCCAAAGTCGTGTCGGAAAATGTCAAGCACTTTTCAGCAGCAGAGAATGATATTTTCCGAACCGACTTTGGGGGCCCGGGGGCCCGTATCTCGTGCTAGGAACCCCAAATTTGTGTTGTAGTGTTGGTTCCACTGGGTCTGCAAACCAAATTGATTTACTAGCACCAAGTGGCCCCGAGATACGGGGCCTCGAAGTCGGGTCGGAAAATGTCATTTTCTGATGCAGAAAAGTGCTTGACTCAAGTATAAGCCTAGGGGGGCACTTTCAGCACAAAAAAATGTGCTGAAAAACTTGGCTTATACTCGAGTATATACGGTAAGCTTTAGCAATAAAACCTGGAAGCTGATTGGTTGTGACAAATTTTGCCCTCTCTAGCTTTAGTAAATAAGCCCCTCTGTGCTAAGCATAATGCATACAAGACTGGCCCTCTTACCTCGAGTCAGCGCAGCCCCGCTCTCCTGGTAATCCTGAATTTCGGCATCTTTTTGGAGTAGTAAAGTGCACAGCTCCTGGCTCTGACAGTCCAGAGCCTTCGTCATACACACCAGAGGCTGGACTAAATGCCGACACACCTGCCAATCAAAACACAGGAGAGGGTGAGAATGGGCCACATGCAACAAGGTTGAGTCTACAAATGCAATACACACATTAAGACAAGTACCCAATGAAAAAGAACTTACACTATATGAAAATCACAACGAAGGTCTCTTATTTGCTCCCTTTTGGTCTTTCAATGATATATTCAAAAGTGTTTGGCGAGTCAGAGGCTGCCTGAACCAGCGGGAGACAGACTTTGTGCTTCAATGCTTGCCTGGTTTAACCTCTTCAATACTGGGCACTTAAACACCTTCCTGCCCAGACCAATTTCAGCGCTGTCGCACTTTGATGACAATTGCGCGGTCATACAACACTGTCCCAAATTACATTTTTATCATTTTTCCCCACAAATAGAGCTTTCTTTTGGTGGTATTTGATCTCTGCGGTTTTTATCTTTTGCTAAAATAAAAAAAGACCGAAAATTTTGAAAAAAAATATGTTTTTTTTGTTTCAGTTTCAAAACTTTGTAAATAAGTACGTTTTCTCCTTCACTGATGGGCACTGAAAGGCGGCACTGATGGGCACAGATGAGGTGGCACCAATGAAGTGGCACTGAGGTGGCATTGATGGGCACTGATGGCCACTGATGGGCGACACGGATGGGCACTGATAGGCGGCACTGATGGGCGACACGGATGGGCACTGATGGGCGACACGGATGGGCGACACGGATGGGCACTGATGGGTGGCACACATTGGCACTGATAGCTGGCACAGATTGGCATGGATAGGCGGCACGGATTGGCATGGATAGGCGGCACGGATGGGCACTGATAGGTGGCACGGATGGGCACTGATAGGTGGCACGGATGGGCACTGATAGGTGGCACGGATAGGCACTGATAGGCAGCATTGTTTTTTACTGATGATGCCAATCAGTGCCAAACAATAATGCATGCCAATCAGTGATGCCCATTGTGGGCACTGATTGGCATCCATTGTGGGCACTGACATCCATTGTGGGCACTGTGTGTCATCCCTGGTGGTCTAGGGTGGCATACCTTTTCATGGGCATACCTGGTGGTCTGGTGGCGTCCCTGGTGGTCCAGTGTGGGCATCCTCGGGGGGGCTGCGTCGGAGACTCTTTACCAAGATCGTAGTTGCGGGGTGTCAGACTGACACCCCGCAACAACGATCGCCGCGATGCACGCCCCCGGGGCGCGCAGCGGCTCAAAATCCTGAGGACGTCATATGACGTCCTGTCAGGATTTTACAACCACTTTGCCGCCGTCAATTGACAATGGGCGGGCGGCAAGTGGTTAAAAACAACATACTTTGCATTCAGTCCATTATATACAGGCATACCACACTTTTAAGTACACAATGGGGTTTATTTACTAAAGTTGGAGAGTAAAAAATCAGGGTCACTTCTGCATAGACCAATGAGCTTCTAACCCCAGCTTGTTCAATTAAGCTTTGGTAATAAACCTGGAAGCTCATTGGTTTCTATGCAGAAGGGAGCCTGATTTTGCACTTTCCAGCAATAGTAAATAAACCCCCATTGTGTACTTAAAAGTGGGGTATGCCTGTACTACCTCTTACGCCAAGCCCTGATGAATGGGGTGCTCTCTGACTCCCAGAACGTGTTGGCTTTGTGATAAAGTCTAGTTTTGGAAGAAATCAATATCTGGATGAATAACCTTCCATGTGGTGCTTTAATCTCAGACTCTCAGTGAGCCGGAAAGCCCACCGTTTACGTTAAAGTGGTTGTAAAGGCCCAAGGTTTTTTTTACCTTCATGCATTCTATACATGAAGGTAAAAAACCTTCTGTGTGCATCAACCCCCCCTAATACTTACCTGAGCTCCTTCTTGATCCAGCGATGTCCACCAGAGCCTTGCCTCTCCATGGACTTGTACTCCTGATTGGCTTTTGGCGGGAGCCATTGGCTCCAGCTACTGTTAATCACAGCCAGTGAGCCAATCAGGAGACGGGGGGGGGGCAGGGCCAACTTGCAGCTCCATGTGTAAATGGACAGACAGAGCCGTGGCTTGGGAGAGTGCCTGCTTTCAAATTTTTTTTTTCAGGGTGGCCCTCCACTTTAAACACTTGACCACTGGGCACTTCCCCCTTCCTAACCAGACCAATTTTCAGCTTTCGGTGCTCTCACACTTTGAATGAAAATTACTCAGTCATGCAACACTGTACCCAAATGACATTTTTGTCCTTTTTTTCACACAAAATAGAGCTTTCTTTTGGTGATATTTAATCACTACTGGGTTTTTAATTTTTTGCGCTATTAATCAAGACAGACAGAAAATTCAGTATAAAATAAAAATTCTTTGTTTCTTTTAAAAAGAGTGTTGGCAGATTATTGCAGAGTATTGGCAGAGTATTGGCAGAGTATTGCACAGTGTTGGCAGAGTATTGCACAGTGTTGGCAGAGTATGGGCCGAGTACTGCAGATTATTGCCACTGAGCAGCGCTGTGGGCACTACACATCCAGCACATAGCGCTGCTGCAATCTCCCCCCCCCCCCCCTCCCTCCCCTCGCACTGTACTGGTCGGTACAGAGAGGGGAGGGAGGAACCGGCATCATGACGTGACGCCGGTTAGTTTACAAGTGATCGCTCCGCCATTTGACGGAGTGATCACGTGGTAAACAGCCGCTATCAGCTGCCATTTACCGTGATCCGCCGGGTCCTGCGGACTCGGTGGTCACTGATGTTCCTGGGTGCGCACCCCAGGGGGCGCGCAGGAGCAAGATTCTGGGAGGACAACCATGGGACGCCCCTTCCAGAATAAGCCAACCGTGCTGTAGCTGTCTTTCGGCTATGGCCCGGTCGGCATGTGCGTATAAAGGCAGGTGTCCCAAAACTTTTGGTAATATAGTGTATGTTTTAACAAAGCAACTGACCTTTTTTTTAAAAAAGGAGAAAGCCATATCAAACAGATCATATAATACATTGTTTAATATCTGTTTTACTCTATTATATATTCAGGACACGTTGACCCTCTGACTTGCCCCAGCTACTGTACATTATAAAATCATCTTGTGCAAAGCGAAGGTTTACTTGGCACGCAGCGCCATCTTGTGTTTAAATTGTCATACAACAACTTCCTTTGAAGAAAGAAGACTTGCGATTGCTGGTTGCCTTCAGACAATGATAGCTGCCAGGTTGTCAGGCTGATCCTGTGGTTTCAATACTTTCTGAATCACTGACCTGAAATAAATATGTAGGTCAAACATTTGCTGTAGGCTTGTCTCATATCTGTGATTCAGATGGTAATGGAGCCAGAGACTACCAGATCACTAGCATTTTAGGCCCCTTTCACACTTATACGACTTGTCCCACGATTTGGGACTGGAAAGTAGCATGACAAGTCGTTCCCCATGATTCCCAATGACAGCCATTCATATTAGTACGACTTCAAGTCGTTCCGACTTCAAAGTAGTCCCTGCACTACTTTGGTCCGATTTTGATGCCACTTACACAGGCATTCCTTGAAATCGCGGCAAAAATTGCGGCCGTGAATCGCGGTAAAATCGCGCAACATTGAAGTCGCACAAGTGTGAAAGGGGCCTTAGTAGGATGTCAGCAATATCAGCTTACAGCAAATATGTCGGAGGCATCTCACTGCTTCTGGGCAGGATTGTAGGTTCTTGTTACATAATAAACAAAGGATTTCCCAGCCCCACTTCCAGGAGACCTGGCTACGGCGAGGTGCGGTGAGGTCCCACGGAAGTTCAGCCCCCACCCTCCTTCCCCCGCTGCCAGGCCATTTACAAAGTGCAGGGCGTGTGTGTAGTAGAGAACCGGCTGTGAAGCCGCAAGGCTTACGGGCAATGGCGGCGGGAGCACCCGAGAGCTGAAGGAAACATCGGCTGGGGTGCCGGCATCGGATTCCAGGACAGGTAAGTGTCCTAATATTAAAAGTCAGCAGCTACATTATTTGTAGCTGCTGACTTTTATTTTTTTTCGTAGGGGGCTGGACCTCGTATTTAAATGAGCAAGCTGAAGTTAGAAGGTAATTGGCTACTATGCACTGCTGCACCAGCTTTAATAAATCTACCCCAGTCCAACCCCCCATATGTCTCTTCTACATTAAAAATTCTGTCTGTTCACTTTCTTATTACATTTTTAAAATTTTTTTTAAGTGAAGTTAAGTTTACAGCATCTCCATAATCGGTGCTTCCAGTGACCACAAACCTCTGCAATCAAGCACATGAGAACCACATAGTGCTCACCATTTAACAAATGTTATTAAAATATCAAGTGGCAGTAGACCTCATATAGTTGAATATGCTGCAGAGTGAGCATTACTACATATGTGTGGAGGAAGGAACGTTGACGTTCTAAAGCTTTCTATGCACAATATCACATCCGTAGGTGTGCGCACATAGGGTGGCAGGTGTGCCTGGGCACACCCTAATCACCCTGTGTTATGCAGGATCCCCCTGCTGCCTGGCTGAAGAGAAAGGGACTGGGGAATCTCTGTCCTCATTCCCTTTCTTTGTCTCAAAAGTGAGACATCAGGGGTCTGTATAGACCCCTGATATTTCACCAAAGCCCTCCAACGGGGCTCCCAGAAAAAAAATTGTAAAAAACTAATTATTAAAAAAAATAACTAAATTAAAAATAAAAATAAATACAAAAAAACTATTGACACCAATCTCTGTCCTATGCTGTGCTCTACTGCCACTGCCCTACTTCTATATATATATATATAAATACAAATTTTTTTTAAAAAGAAAATATATTTAGATTTATATATATATATATATAAAAAATATATATATATAATATATATATAGATGAATGTGTGTGTGTGTGTGTGTGTGTGTGTGTGTGTGTGTGTTGTGTATTTATATATATACATATATATATATATATATATATATATATATACATATATATATATATATATATATATATATATATATATATATATAAGACTACAAACGGATGTGATCATAGGTGTGCGCAGCCTATTGCATTAGGGTGTGCACCCCAAAGCTCAAACACACATACGTCTGTATATATATATATATATATATATATATATATATATATATATATATATATATATAAATATGCATTATACAGACGTATGTGTGTTTGAGCTTTGGGGTGCACACCCTAATGCAATAGGCTGCGCACACCTATGATCACATCCGTTTGTAGTCTTCATATTAATATATCATTTTGGAAATGGTGAGCACTATGTGGTCTTTATTGCTTGCCTGCTGAGGTTGCTCTGGATCGTGTGATACATTGGAGGTGAAAGCTCCAGATTATTATTTGGATAAATACATAGAAAGCAGCATTTGACCTCCTATTACTTACAACAGGGTCAGCATATTCATATTCCAAAAGTGTTGGGTGTTGTTTTGTTAGTATAATTTTTCATGGAACCATTATGAAGAACAACACCTGGAAGATTACTATCATCATTTTTAATGGAACTGCATTGAGGAACTGCATTGAGGACTTCTATATATATTTTTTATTTTATTTTTTATAGTTGCGGTTCTAGTTGCCAGCAGTTTGGGTGATGGTGAATTATATACTATAGGTGCGAGGGAATATTTTTTTACATTTTATGTTCAGGACTACAATAGCTAATGCAAGACTGAGGGAGATTTACTAAAACTGGAGCACTCAGAATCTGGTGCAGCTGTGCAATGGTAGCCAATCAGCTTCTAACTTCAGCCTGTTCAATGGAAGGCGTGGTAAACACTCGTCTTTTTTTTTTTTAAAATAAAATAACAAACATGTCATACTTACCTGCTCTGTGCAATCGTTTTGCACAGAGCATCCCTGATCCTCTTCTTTACGGTCCCCCGCCAGTGCTCCAGGCCCCTCCTCTTCATCGGGTGCCCCCACGGAAAGCCGCCTTCCCTAAGGGCATGCTTGTAGGCTTGCTTCAGAGTCCCACTGCTGCGTCCATTGACAAAGACAGTGGGATTTGAACCTGCCGCCCCCCCGCTACCATGTCACTGGATTTGAATTACAGCAGCGGGAGCCAATGGCTATCAATCTGTCCAATGAGGACAGAGAAAGCTGCTAGAGCCGCTGCGCTCGTGCACATCGCTGGGTTGGATTGGGCTCAGGTAAAAAAAAAAAAGGGGGGGGAGGGTCTGGGGGGGGAGTTGCAGCAGAGAAGGCTTTTCTCCTTAATGCATAGAATTCAATAAAAGCGGAGCTCCACCCTAAAGTGGAACTTCCGCACATCGGAACCCTCCGGTGCCACAATTGGCACTTATCAGGGGGGAGGGGGGGTACAGATACCTGTATAATACAGGTATCTGCACCCACTTCCGGGCATAGATAGCCGCAGAATCTGCGGGTATTTACACCACTTCCCGCCATCCCCTCGCTGTCTGCTGGGAAACACACGGATCCCAGAGACAGCAGGGAGCATCCTTATTGCGCAGCGCGACTCGCGCATGCGCAGTAGGGAACCGGGAAGTGAAGCCACTTCACTTCCTGATTCCTATACCGGAGATGGCGGCGGCAGCACCCGAGAGACGATCAATAGATCGGCTTTCGGGTGCCGACATCGCGGGCACGCTGGACAGGTAAGTGTCCATATTTTAACCGCTTCCCGACCGCCCACTGACTATATACGTCAGCAGAATGGCACGGGCAGGCAAAAGCACGTACCTGTACGTCCCCTTTAAATGCCTGCCCAGGGGGCGCGCACGTGATCACGGCCGCGGGACCAGCGGACCCGATCGCCACTGGTGTCCCGCGATCGAGTCACGGAGCTGAAGAACGGGTAGAGGTATGTGTAAACAAACCTCTCCCCGCGCTTCCGACTCTCCCTGTCATTGATCGGCTGTTCCCGGTCATCAGGAAAGCCAATCAATGACGTCAGCCCCGCCCCCTAATGTAAAAAAACACACACACACGTCACAGCCCATAACCCTCCCCCTAGTGGTTAACTCTTTCACTACAACTGTCATTTATACAGGAATCAGTGCATTTAAATAGCATTGATTGCTGTATAAATGACAATAGTCCCAAAAATGTGTCAAAAATGTCCGATGTGTCCGCCATAATGTCGCAGTCACAATAAAAATCGCTGATCGCCGCTATTACTAGTAAAAAAAAAAAAAATATTAATAAAAAATGCTATAAAAATTATCCCCTATTACCGCTAATTGCGATTTTTTTTTACCAAAAATATGTAGAATACGTATCGGCCTAAACTGAGAAAAAAAAATGTTTTTTTATATATATTTTTTTGGGGATATTTCTTATAGCAAAAAATGTTGCATTTTTTTTCAAAATTGTCGCTCTATTTTTGTTTATAGCACAAAAAATAAAAACCGCAGGGGCGATCAAATACCCCAAAAGAAAGCTCTATTTGTGGGGAAAAAGGGACGCCAATTTTGTTTGGGAGCCACGTCGCACGACTGCGCAATTGTCAGTTAAATCGACGCAGTGCCGAATCGTAAAAAGGGGCCTGGTCCTTTGGCTGCCAATTGGTCCGGGGCTGAAGTGGTTAAAAGCCAGCAGCTGCAGTATTTGTAGCTGCTGACTTTTAAAAAAAAATAATAATAATTTCGCCGGAGTCCCTCTTTAAGATGAAAAACCTTGAGGCTTTACAACCACTTTAAGTTTTGACAATAAGACCTGGAAGCTGATTGGTTACTATGGACAGCTGCAACAGATTTTGCATGCTCCACTTTTAGTAAATCTCCTCATGTGTGATATAAGCAAAATAACAGGTTTACCTATATTCAAAGGGACACACTGACATGGTGATTCAGTATTAGGGGAAAAGATCAGACTAGTACTTTGCCCTATTCTTGTCTTTTTGGTCATTTTTTTATCAATTAATATCAATTTAACTTTAGATTTTCTGTTCAGCTCACCGTGGTGACTCTGGCCTCCTTACAGTGGAACTCCCAATAAAAAGGAAGACCAGACAACTGGCTCTTCACCTGCAGCATCAGTGTGTTCTCTGTCCGCTGACAAGAGAACCTGCCGTGTCCATCATCCTTGGAATCCAGCATGGGAAGGAGGAGCCGAGACAGGTGGGAAAGGAAAGAAGAGATTGGAGCCTTCAGCCTTTTATTGAGCTCCTGCACAAAAAAAAAAAAAAAACACAGAGAAGGACAAGCTGAGAATGTCTTTAGACAGAGATGGTGGATGTACAATTAGTCACAAATCTGTCACTGAACATAAAGTGAGTATAAATATTGGAGATACGGGACTATCTAAGGTACAGAGCTACAGAAGACATTTAGGTATAATAAAATAGATACATTTTTATTAACATATAAAATCTAAAATGATGAATTTGTGCACAGCAATATAAATATTTCAGTTCAGAGGTTATGCATACAATCTCTAATAGAACAAAAGATAGTGGTATACTCTTTTGTTCTATTAGAGATTGTATGCATAACCTCTGAACTGAAATATTTATATTGCTGTGCACAAATTCATCATTTTAGATTTTATATGTTAATAAAAATGTATCTATTTTATTATACCTAAATGTCTTCTGTAGCTCTGTACCTTAGATAGTCCCGTATCTCCAATATTTCTACTTTCTTAAATTAATTTGGGATGATGGTACAACATATATAATTATTATTTGGAAAATATTCCAGTCTAACGAGCTTGAAAAATGAACATAAAGTGATTGTAAAGGCAGATTTAAAAAAAAAAAAAAAAAAAAATAACAGACATGTTTTAAAAAAAAAAAATTAAACAGACATGTTATACCTGCTCTGTTAAATAGTTTTTCACATCACATGATTGACAGCAACAGGAACCAATGTTGACTGCTGCTACCTCTCTGGCCAATGAGGTGAGAGAGACCTGAGAAACTTAGTCACATCCCTGGATCGATTGGGCTCGGGTAATTATGAGTGGGTGGGTGGGCTGCATGCAGGTTTTTTTTTTACCTTACTGCATGGAATGCAATAAGGTAAAATAAAATTCAGCCTTTAGAACCACTTTTAAAGTGGATGTAAACCTCATACATAAAATATGAACAAAGCACATCCCTTTATAATGTGTACTTGTCTCAATCCAGAGCAGTAAGTGTAATTTCTGGCTGCTGTCTCGTTCCTCTACCATCACAGCAGGCTTCAGGACTACTTGAAGCTTGGTGACAGCCTTCTAGCAGCTTGTTTAACCACTTGACCGCCAGAAGATTTACCTCCCCACATGACCAGGCCATTTTTTGAGATACGGCACTGCATTATTTTAACTGACAATTGCGCGGTCGTGCGACGCTGTACCCAAATAAAATAAAATTGATTTTTCCCACAAATAGAGCTTTCTTTTGGTGGTATTTGATCACCTCTGCGGTTTTTTATTTTTTACGCTATAAAACAAAAAAGAACATCAAATTTTAAAAAATAATTTTATTTTCTGCTATAAAATATATATATATATATATATATATATATATAAAAAAGAATATATATATTACACACACACACACACACACACATATACATTATAAATAAATATATATACACACACACATATATATATTCACATTATATTATATTGTTCTATATATACATTATATATATATATATATATATATATATATATATATATATATATATATATATATATATATATACACACACACACACACATACACATATCCCATAGTTACATTACTACATTAACTATGGGATATATACTGGATTTTATTTTTATACTCGTAATAGTGGCGATCAGCGACTTATACCGTGATATTGTGGCGGACAAGCGCTAACTGACACATTGTGGGAAACAGTGACACTAATACAGTAATCAGTGCCAAAATATGCACTGTCACTGTACTGACACTGGCAGGTAAGGGGTTAACAAATGGTGATCAAAGTGTTAAATGTGTGCCTAGCCAGTGTTTCTGTGTATTTGGTGAGGCGCTTTCACTAGGAGTTGTGATGGATTTTATTCCCTGGAGAAGATCCATCACATCCTCGCTGTCAGAACGGAACTCTGCATTGTTTACATATACAGAGCTCCGTCCAGCCTCTCTTCCCGGCAATCGGCGGGTGCCGGCGGACATCCATTCGCTGATCGGCTTCTGCTGTGACTATGATCGTTCAGAGGTCGGGGGGCGATGTTATGACGTCGCGCCCGGCCTCTGCATTTGAAAAAAATGTCCCCGCCTCGGCTGGGAAGCCGACATTGTTTTTTATTTATTTCAGGCTTTCCAGCCTAGAGGTGAGATGTGGGGACTTATTGACCCCCCATATCCCACTGTAAAGAGGACCTGGCTGTCACGCACTATTCCTATTACAAGGGATGTTCACATTCCTTGTAATAGGAATAAAAGTGATAGAAAAAAAAAAAAAAAAAAAATGTAAGAAGAAAGCATGAAACTGGAAAAATGTACCGTATATACTCGAGTATAAGCCGAGTTTTTTCAGCACATTTTTTTGTGCTGAAAGTGCCCCCCCCTCGGCTTATACTCGAGTCAAGCACTTTTCTGCAGCAGAGAATGACATTTTCCGACCCGACTTTGGGGCCCAGTATCTCGGGGCCACTTGGTGCTAGTTACCCTAATTTTGGTGTGCAAACCCAGTGGAACCAACACTACATTGGGGTTCCTAGCACCAAGTGGCCTCGAGATATAGGGCCCCAAATTCGGTCAACTGTGTCCATCTGCAGCAATGTCATTTCGGGACCCTTTGGGTCCAGAGACCCCTTAACTACCAAGTTTGAAGTTCGGAGGACCTATGGCTGCAAATGGGCATTGTTGACCCTCTTTTCCACTTACAGTAGCTGCGCATTTCTCACCCTAGTCTTATACTCGAGTCAATACGTTTTCCCAGTTTTTTGTGGTAAAATTAGGTGCCTCGGCTTATATTCGGGTCGGCTTATACGGTAAGTAGAGTTAACAATAAAAAAAAAAAAATGTAAAGTGCCCCTGTCCCTGCTCGCAGAAGCGAACGCATACGTAAGTCGTGCCCGCATAGGTAAACAGCGTTAAAAACCACACTTGTGAGGTATCACCACGAACGTTAGACCGAGAGCATTATTGCTAGCACTAGAACTCCTCAGTAACTCAAAACATATAACCTGTGCAAATACCGAGTAAGATAAAAAGTTTCAACGACCGCCATCTTATTCTCTAGGGTCTCTGCTAAAAAAAAAACATATATAATGTTTGGGGTTTCTGAGTAATTTTCTAACAAAATAATGATGATTTCAGGATTGGCCACTTTATTAGGTACACCCATTCATCTGCTTGACAACACAAATTGCTAATCAGCCAAACACAGGGCAGCAGCTCAATGCATTTAGGCATCTAGATGTGGTGAAGACTTGGTGGTGAGTATTTATGGGATTTTCACGCACAACCATCCCTAGGGTTTACAGAGAATGGTCCGAAAAAGAGAAAATATCCAGTGAGCGGCAGTTGTGTGGAGGAAAAGGCCTTGTTGATGTCAGAGGAGAATGGGGCAGACTGGTTGGAGATGATGGAAAGGCAACAGTAACTCAAATAACCTCTCGTTACATCCAAGGTATGCAGAATACCATCTCTGAATGCACATAACATCGAACCTTGAAGCAAATGGGCTACAGCAACAGAAGACCACACCGGGTGCCACTCCTGTCAGCTAAGAACAGGAAACTGAGGCTACAATTCACACAGAATCACCAAAATTGGACAATAGAAGATTGGAAAAACGTTGCCTGGTCTGATGAGTCTCGATTTCAGCTCCAACATTCAGATGGTCGGGTCAGAATTTGGTGTACACAGCATGAAAGCATGGATCCATCCTGCCTTGTATCACCGGTTCAGGCTGGTGGTGGGGGTGTTATGGTGTGGGGGGGATATTTTCTTGGCACACTTTGAGTGTTGAGCATCATTTAATCACCACGACCTTCCTGAGTATTGTTGCTGACCATGTCCATCCCTTTATGACTACAGTGTCCCCATCTTCTGATGGCTCCTTCCAGCAGGATAATGCACTATGTCACAAAGCTCCAATCATCTCACCACTGGGCAATGAGGTCACTGCACTCCAATGGTCTCCACACTCACCAGATCTCATCCAATAGAGCTCCACACTCACCACATCTCATCCAATAGAGCTCCGCACTCACCACATCTCATCCAATAGAGCTCCGCACTCACCACATCTCATCCAATAGAGCTCCGCACTCACCACATCTCATCCAATAGAGCTCTGCACTCACCAGATCTCATCCAATAGAGCTCCGCACTCACCAGATCTCATCCAATAGAGCTCCGCACTCACCAGATCTCATCCAATAGAGCTCCGCACTCACCAGATCTCATCCAATAGAGCTCCGCACTCACCAGATCTCATCCAATAGAGCTCCGCACTCACCAGATCTCATCCAATAGAGCACCTTTGGGATGTGGTGGAACGGCAGCCGACAAATCTGCAGCAACCGCGTGATGTCATCATGTCACTATGGAGCAAAATCTGTGAGGAATGTTTCCAACACCTTGTTGTATCTATGCCATGAAGAATGAAGGCAAAAGGGGGTCCAACCCGGTACTAGCAAGGTGTACCTAATAAAGTGGCCGGCGACTTTATATCAATTTTTTCGGGTTTGATTTAGTGAAGCCCTTATGTGTAACGGAACTTACTGACCTTTGACCTTTCCTGGATGACCTCAGCTCCCACCTCCTCACACCACACACTGCTGAGGTCGGAGAGCAGCAAGCAGTACGCCGAGTCCGTGAAAAGGACTTTACATAAGAAAGTGCAGTGAGCAATCTGCAGAGACTTCCATGGCAGAGGGAGGAGGCGGGCGTCCATATCCGGTGACACCGCCATAGCCCGACACCCTGCGAGAAGGGAAAAGCAGACCCATGAGTACAGCTAATGCATCTCTTCACTAAACATAATGCAAATATTTAATTTTAGAAACATATTGGAAGAAGTAAATCATACAGGCAATTCCAAACCATGAAGACAATTACAGGTGCCGCGATCGTTACCGTGCGATCAGTGAATTAGTAAACCAATGGATATATTATTTTATAACACTGCAGATGGCTAAAGTAAAAAAGTCCATCATTTACAGTTCCTTCATCAGTATTATAAAATCCAGAATCATAGAGGGCTGCAGCCTCATGTCATATGATTCTGTCTGCTGCAATTTCCCTCTAAATGCTCCAATATGGCAGAACAGTAGCTCAGTGCTGATCACATCTGCCTTGCAGCACTGGCTCCTGTCTAATTTGGCCCTAGAATGAGTTTGTATATTGGACATGTGTAGTAGGATCGCTAGATCGTAAGCTCTTGAGGGCAGGGATTGATGTGAATGTACAGCGCTGTGTAAATTGGCAGCTCTATAAAAAATACCTCTAAAAGACATAATAACCCCTTAGAGCTGGCGCCTGTCGGCCCTTTAAGGGGTTAAGAAAAGGACTGCAACTAACCATTATTTTCATAATCGATTAGTTGGCCGATTATTGTTTTGATTAATCGATTATTCGGAAAATAACCTTAACCACTTCAGTACCGGGCACTTAAACACCTTCCTGCCCAGACCAATTTTTAGCTTTCAGCGCTGTCGCACTTTGAATGACAATTGCGCGGTCATACTACACTGTACCCAAATGAAATTTTTATCATTTTTTTCCCACAAATAGAGCTTTCTTTTGGTGGTATTTGATCACCTCTGCGGTTTTTATTTTTTGCTAAACAAATAAAAAAAGACCGAAAATTTTGAAAAAAAATATATTTTTTTTGTTTCAGTTTCAAAACTTTGTAAATAAGTAAGTTTTCTCCTTCACTGATGGGCACTGATGGGCACAGATAAGGTGGCACTGAGGTGGCATTGATGGGCACTGATAGGTGGCACTGATAGGCGACACGGATGGGCGACACGGATGGGCACTGATAGCTGGCACAAATTGGCGCTGATAGCTGCCACAAATTGGCACTGATTGGCATGAATATGCGGCACGGATGGGCATGGATAGGCAGCACAGATGGGCATGGATGGGCACTTATAGGTGGCACGGATGGGCATTGATAGGTGGCACGGATGGGCACTGATAGGTGGCACGGATGGGCACTGATAGGTGGCACGGATGGGCACTGATAGGTGGCACGGATGGGCACTGATAGGTGGCACGGATGGGCACTGATAGGTGGCACGGATGGGCACTGATAGGTGGCACGGATGGGCACTGATAGGTGGCACGGATGGGCACTATTGTTTTGTATTGATGGATGCCAATCAGTGCCAAACAATAATGCATGCCAATCAGTGATGCCCATTGTGGGCACTGATTGGCACCCATTGTGGGCACTGTATGTCATTCCTGGTGGTCTAGGGTGGCATACCTTGTGCTGCGCATCCCTGGTGGTCCAGTGTGGGCATCCTCGGGGGGGCTGCGCTGATAATCGATCAGCACAGACCCCCTCCTGTCAGAGGAGCAGCCGATCGGCTCTCCTCTACTCGTGTCTGACAGACGCGAGTGAGGAAAAGCCGATCACCGGCTCTTCCTATTTACACTGTGATCAGCCGTGATTGGACACGGCTGATCACGCGGTAAAGAGTCTCCGTCGGAGACTCTTTACTAAGATCGTAGTTGCGGGGTGTCAGACTGACACCCCGCAGCAACGATCGCCGCGATGCGCGCCCCCGGGGGCACGCAGCGGCTCAAAATCCTGAGGACATCCTGGGACGTCCAGTCAGGATTTGACAACCACTTTGCCGACGTCTATATACAATGGGCAGGCGGCAAGTGGTTAAACAAAAGTGTGGTGTATAACCACTTCAGCCCCGGAAGATTTGGCTGCTGAATGACCAGGTCATTTTTTGCGATTCGGCACTGCGTCGCTTTAACTGACAATTGCGCGGTCGTGCGATGTGGCTCCCAAACAAAATTGACGTCCTTTTTTCCCCACAAATAGCTTTCTTTTGTGGTATTTGATCACCTCTGCGGTTTTTATTTTTTGCACTATAAACAAAAAAAGAGCGACAATTTTGAAAAAAAACGCAATATTTTTTACTTTTTGCTATAATAAATATCCCCCAAAAATATATAAAAAACATTTTTTTTCCCTCAGTTTAGGCCGATATTTATTCTTCTACATATTTTTGGTAATAAAAAATAAATAAATAATATAAAAAAAAAATAAAAAAAAATCGCAATAAATGTCTATTGATTGGTTTGCGCAAAAGTTATAGCGTCTACAATATAGGGGATAGTTTTATGGCATTTTTATTATTAATTTTTTTTCATTAGTAATTTATCGTGACTGCAACATTATGGCGGACACATCGGACACTTTTGACACTATTTTAGGACCATTGGCATTTATACAACGATCAGTGCTATAAAAATGCACTGATTACTGTGTAAATGAAACTGGCAGGGAAGGCGTTAAACACTAGGGGGCGATCGAGGGGTTAAGTGTGTCCTAGGGAGTGATTCTAACTGTGGGGGGGGGGGTGGGCTTCAACTCACATGACAGCGATCACTGCTCCCGATGACAGAGAGCAGTGATCTCTGTCATGTCACTAGTAGGCAGAACGGGGAAATGCCTTGTTTACATAGGCACTTCCCCGTTCTGCGGCTCCGTGACACGATAGCAGGGAGACACAGAACGCAGACGTAAAACACGTCCCACGGTCACGGGCAAATGTTACACCAGAGGGGGGGGGGGGGGATTCTGAAAAGCGTACGTTCTATTTCTGGGTGGAACTCCGCTTTAAAAAAAAAATATTGGACCTAAACAAACTGCACATTAGACATGGGAGCCGTCAAAAAATTGGTTTCGTTTCGTTCCGTATAAAAAAAAAAAAAATTGTAATTCGTGTACGAATCGTTACAAATCGTTAATATCGTCACGAATATCGACACTCTACGAATAATAACGAATTAACGTTACATAACACAAGTCTATTGTCCACCAATCACTCAGAGGAAGTACGAAATACGAAATTTTGTTTACGAATACGAAATTTCGTACTTCCTCTGAGTGATTGGTGGACAATAGACTTGTGTTATGTAACGTTAATTCGTTATTATTCGTAGAGTGTCGATATTCGTTATACTGAATCTCAAATTCATTTGAATCAGTCGTTATATCCGCTATAATTTCTTTCATATTAGTTGAAATTCATTATTTGGTAGTTTGGATTCGGATAATTTGGATCCGAAATTCGTAAACGAAATTTCGTATTTAGTACAGAATTCGTATTCGTAAAAATTCGTAATTCGGATTCGTACGAATGTACAAATTTCGAAAAATTCGTACGGATTTCCGATTTGTACGAAACTAATCGCACATGTCTACTGCAAAAGTATAGTATAGAGCAGGGCTATGCAATTAGCGGACCTCCAGCTGTTGCAAAACTACAAGTCCCATCATGCCTCTGGGTTTTATGTTTGTCGCTGTCAGAGTCTTGCTATGCCTCATGGGACTTGTAGGTCTGCAACAGCTGGAGGTCCGCTAATTGCTAATGCCTGGTATAGAGTAGACATGTGCACAACAAAAAAATTTGTTTATTTTCGTTTCGTTTTTTTCGTTTCCGTTGATTCGTAACGATTCGTAAATTCGTAAGTCGTCGGTGTTCGTATTCGTAACGATTCGTATTTTCATTAGAGTTATTTTTTCATTGATTCGTTTTTTCGTTAGTTTAATTTTCGTTTATTCGAAATTCGGACGCATTCGTATTTATTCGTACATTCGTACATTCGTAATCGGAGCATAATTCATAATTTTATGTAATGTGTATGCTATTATTACATTTTAAGAGACACAGAAAATTACAAATCGAAAAAAAAAAGTTACGAATCGAAAAAAAGTTACGAATAGAAAAAAAAAGTTACGAATGTAGGAATTTTTTCGTTCAATCTATTCGAAGCACGTTAAGCAACGCCATTGTAAGAGACACGGAAAATTACGAATCGAAATAAAAAAAAAAGTTACGAATGTACGAATTTTTTTGTTCAATCTATTCGAAGCACGTTAAGCAGTGCCATTGTAATTACAATTTAACAAAAAAAAAAAAAGTTACGAATGTACGAATTTTTTCGTTCATTTTCATTGTTCCTGTTTTCGTTTTTCTTCATTCGTAGATTCGTTGTTTCTAATTAGTTTTTTTCGGATTTTCGTTATTTTCGGATTCGTTCGAAGCGAACGATTCGTCATAATTTTTAGCGAATCGTTCGTTCATTCATACGAAAACGAATGAACAAAAATAACAAAAGAAAAACAAAAACAAAAAAAAAAACGAAACGAATTGCACATGTCTAGTATAGAGTAACCCAATAGCAAAGTTAAAAAAAAAAAACTTCTGCCTTTAGAACCACTCACTTCCTGCCCAGGACTACATGTCCCATGAGGCATTGCTCCTCAGGCACTTACTGACATGTATTGGAGGGTGTACTGAGCTGTATGTGAGCTGCACTGTATTTCCTGATATGTAAACAAACAATGCATTCTGTAGGCAGGCCAACTAATCGGCTGGCCGATTAAATCGATTATGAAAATGGTTGACGACTATTTTCTTAATCGATTAGTTGTTTCGGCCCGAATTAAGAATGCCGGGAGGTGGGGGGCGAGGCGTATGGTCATGTGACCGCTGTGATTGGCTGTCACAATGGTCACATGATCGGAAAAGTTCCCGATCGCAAGCAGCGATCAAAAGCTTTCCGTTAGCCATCAGTAACTGCGTCAGGAGCGTGCAGAGCGCGCCCTCTCGCCGCCTCTCTATTGCACGCGAATACGCGGGCGCTGCGTACCTGTAGTGATACCAAAGCCGGTGATCCGGGAGTGGACACATTTGGATGCCTGGGTGTCTCACGTCTTGACAGCTCTGGAATTCCCCAAAAATCTGATGTCAACAAGGAAGTCATCGCTTTAACCCACCCCCCTCCAGCCTCTCGTGCCTCGCTATTGGTCGGTGGAGCTGCCCATCACAATCTGTCACAACAAGATCCCTCAACCCCTGATGCAAGCAGTGGGCGGGCACTTGGGAGGAGTTATGCAAATATAAAAAGGTCTTGATTGGCGGGGTGTCAGTCTGGCGTAGTGGGCTTTCCTAGGCAGGCTGGATTTGTATGCAGACCGCCCACATTTGATTCCGAGCCTCTGTGATTGAAAGAGCTGACTAAAAGGGGTGGGGCCAGGGACAGCCAAGCTGGGGAGGAAAGCGACAGATGATGCTGGATGTACTCTGGATGTGACTTGCTGCAGCTTCTAATGCACATTGTGAGAAGCTCACAGTGTGCGGGGAAATCAGAGAAAGCCGTTTCAGTCCAGGAGAGGAGCCGGTACAACTGTGCAGGACTGAAGGGAAGGCCGGAGGTCAGAGTTAGGCTCTTTTCACATTAGCGCGCTTCCAAAGTCGCACGATTTCCAGTGCGACTTTGGAGCGCGACTTTAACCACTTGCCGACCGCTGCACGCCTATATACGTCAGCACAATGGCAGCGGTGGGCAAATGGGCGTACCTATACGTCACCCTTTAATTGGCGAGGCTAGCGGGCGCCCACCACGTACAGAGCGGTCATGCCCGCGGGACCCACGGACTCCATGTCCGCCGGTGTCCCGGCGATTGTCTCACGGACCTGCAGAACAGGGAGAGTCCTGTGTAAACCAGGCATTTCTCCATTTTGCCATGGGAACTGTGATCGCTGTCATGTGAGTGGTAGCCCCCCCCCCCAGTTAGAATCACTCCCTAGGACACACTTAACCCCTTCACCGCCCCCTAGTGTTTAACCCCTTCCCCGGGAGAGTCATTTACACAGTAATCAGTGCATTTTTAAAGCACTGATTGCTGTAAAAATGACCATGTTCCCAAAATAGTGTCAGAAGTGTCCGCCATAATGTCACAGTCACGATAAAAAATAAAAAAATAAAAAAATAAATAAATCGCAGGTCGCCGCCATTACTAAAAAAAATGCCATAAAACTATCCCCTATTTTGTAGACGCTATAACTTTTGCGCAAACCAATCAATCTACGCTTATTGCGATTTTTCTTACCAAAACTATGTATAAGAATACGTATCGGCCTAAAATGCGGAAAAAAAAATGTTTTTCTGTTATATATTTTTTGGGGGATATTTATTATAGCAAAAAGTAAAAAATATTGCATTTTTTTTTTTTTTTTTTCAAAAAAGTCGCTTTTTTTTTTTTTGTTTACAGTGCAAAAAATAAAAACCGCAGAGGTGATCAAATACCACCAAAGGAAAGCTCTATTTGCGGAAAAAAAAAAGGATGTAAAGGGGGAGGTAAAATCTTCCGGGGCTGAAGTGGTTAATGCGACATTTGGGTGTGCGGTTTTGATCCGACTTTACATTCCCATGCATCAAAAGTCACGCTGATTTGAACAGGGTGTCATTGAAAAGAATGGGGTGGGACTTGTCGTGGGACTTTGATGTCCAATGTCACGTGACAAATCGCACAAGTGTGAACAAAGTTTTTTTTTTTTTTTATAAATTGGTGAATTAGGAAGTTTTCATGTTTTGTAGATATTTATTAAACATGTTATAGTGTACAGTCCAAACGTAGGGACGTCACCCCTCCCCCCTCCTTTGAGGATACACCGGTGACACCAGCAGGGGGTCACTGGCGGATCGCTTACTGTAGTCACACCGGACCGAATCTGTTTGGAGGATATAAAAACAGATAAATACAATGTATATTTAAAAAAAAAAAATGATAATAAAACGAATAATAAACAAAATAATAATAATAAAAGTGGGCGGATCCGCAGACATGGATAGACGATTGGTCGGCCCCATTCGGCTTTTCACAGGTTGCTAAGGGTTACCCCTGCCCTGTGCACACAGGGATGTATATGTGAAGGAATGAAGACAATGACAGACCAGATCACAATATAAACTTCTACAGAAAGGAATGACAAAGCAGCAGAATGAGCCCCAGAGAATGTCAGAGAGGAAATCAGAACACAACAATCTTCACCCCCCCACCAACCACACTCACCTTACCTGCTGCCAACCAGTCCGCCACATACAACCTTCCCTCGGAAAACACTTCCCCAAACAAACGTTCCTACACACAGATGGATTACATTGTGTCTTAGGCAACAGCACCATCTAGTGTAAATTTTACGAATTGCAGCGTATGTATTTTTTTTTGTCTATTGTTCGTTAGTTTTTGTTTTGTTTTTTTAAGTTTGTAAAAACTAAGCATAGCTCCCAACTGTCCCGGATTTGTAGGAACTGTCCCTGATTTGGAGCAATGTCCCTCTGTCCCTCATTCCTCCTCATTTGTCCCTCATTTTGGTCTGATCTATATAGCTGTATATAAAATGCACTTTTTTTTATCAAAAAGTGTTTTCCGGCGCTAAAACTTTCATCTGATTTCTAAATTGCTGCATTTGTAAATTCCAAAAGCCAATATAAAGGAATAGTAGTGGTAAAAAAAAAGCACTTGTGGGTTAAACGATCTTGTTTTTTTTGTACAATTCTCCTTTAAGGGGGAGTGGCAAGGGGGTGTGTCCTTTGCCTGCATACTTTTGCTGATAGGTGTACCTCATTCCCATCTCAAAAAGTTGGCAGGTATGTTTAAGTTTGTAAAAACGAAGTTCCTCAAAAGGTGGGACTTTAATGGACCAGAAACTCTCAAGAAGAGTTTCTGGTCCAAAATGTATTACAACGTATCAACAAAATTAGTACAGTGGACACACATGATAATAATGAGGACAAACATGGAAAACAAACGCAACAAAAAGGAAGGAAAACCCAGATCAACCGTCGGAAAGACAGAAGGAATCCAATGTGTTTCGATGAATGATGTAGAAGTCTTCTTCAGGGAAATGGGCTGACACTTTCCAGATCAATACATACATACTAGAATATCAAAAAATACATAATTACAAACACAAATCTGGCTGGGTGGCTGAACGGGGAGATGCGGAAGTAAACAGCATCTCCTCGTTCTGCCTAGCAACTAGTGACACCGATCTCTGTTCCCTATGATTGGAGCAGAGATCAGTGTTCACTAGATCACAGCCACACCCCCCCACAGTTAGTAACACGCCTCTAAGAACACTTAAGCCCTACACTGCCACCTAGTGGTTAACCCCTTCACTGCCAGTGTCATTTACACAGGAATCAATGCATTTAACCACTTAAGGACCGCCTCCTGCACATTTACGTCAGCGGAATGGCACAGCTGGGCAAATCAACGTAAAGGTACGTTGCCCTTTAAGAGCCCAGCCGCGGGTCACGTGCGCGCCACCGGCAGCGCGCTCGCGACCCGGTCCTGAGCTCCGTGACCGTGGCCACGGAACCAGCGGACCCGATCGCCGCTGGTGTCCCGCGATCGGGTCACAGAGCTGAAGAACGGTGAGAGGTCTGTGTAAACAAACCTCTCCCCGCGCTTCCTACACTGCCTGTCACTGATCGGCTGTTCCCTGTCATCGGGAAAGCCGATCAGTGACGTCAGACGTAAAGATGTCAGACGTAAAGCCACGCCCACCTCATCAGGTGGCACTGATGAGGTGCCACTGATGGGTGTGGATGATGAGGCACTAATATGCAGCACTGATAGGTGTCACTGATGGGCACTGATAGGCGGCACTGATGGGTGGCTCTGTTAGGCAGCACTGATGAGGAGGCAATGGCAGGCATTACTGCTGGGCACTGATTGGCATCATTTACGGGCACTGATTGGCACCTCTAATGTAATACCTGGTGGTCCTGGGTGGCATCCCTGGTGGCTCTGAGTGGGCATCCATGGTGGTCATCCCTGGTGGCCATGGGTGGCATCCCTGGTGGTCCTGGGTGGGCATCCTCAGGGGGAGCTGTGCCGATAATTAATCAGTGCAGACCCCCCCCCCTTGTCAGGAGAGCAACCGATCGTCTCTCCTCTATTCGCGTCAGACGCAAGTGGAGAAAAAGCCGATAAACGGCTCTTCCTATTTACACTGTGATTTGACACAGCTGATCACGTGGTAAAGAGTCTACGTCTACATCTTTACCCAGATCGGAGATGCGGTGTGTCAGGCTGACACACCGCACCACCGATCGCGGGTTATCCGGTCAGGATAGATGAACCATGTTATATTGCTATATGGCTGGTGGGAAGTGGTTAAGCATGGATGAACAGTTGGACCATTTTACAGTTTAGTGCCCCGTACACACGAGCGGAATTTCCGCCAGCAAAAGTCTGATGAGAGGTTTTGGTTGGAAATTGCGACCGTGTGTATGCTCCATCGGACTTTTGCTGGCTGAATTCAGCCAGCAAAAGATTGAGAGCAGGTTCTTTATTTTTCGGGCAGAAAAAGTTCCTATCGGAAATTCTGATCATCTGTACAAATTCCGACGCGCAAAATTCCTATGCATGCTCGGAAACGATTCAACGCATGCTCAGAAGAATTAAACTTAATCTTCTCGGCTCGTCGTTGTACGTCACCACGTTCTTGACGGTCGAAAGTTCTGAGAACTTTTGTGTGACCGTGTGTATGCAAGCCAAGCTTTAGCGGAATTTTTATTTTTTTCGACAAAAATCCGCTCGTGTGTACGGGGCATTACATTTTAACAATTCTAGATTCCTTGTCAAAAACCTATTCTATTTTACAGTATTTTAGAGTATGATAAAGTATAATAAAATAAGATATAGAATAAAATAAAAGCAAAAATATAAAAAAATTAAAATAAAAAAAAATAATATATATATATATATATATATATTTATGGTTGAAGCCCTATGGCCGATACGTGTCTGAAGAGGAATAACTTAACCAATAAGATCTATAACATGAAAAGGGGGACCTGAAGTGTGCCTTGGTCTATGGACGGTACACCAAAAATAAGGGGGCATACCCTGATTAGAAAGGAGTATTTGATGAGGGTGATGTTGTGAGAAATGCCCTTGAAAGGGGGAATGGGAGGGTGGGTATCGCGCACCGGAACCGACGAAGACCACAGGCGAGTGGGCCGGTTAAATACCCTCCCGGGCTCCTCCCATAAATTCAGGCCACCATGTTGGCCTTCCACTTATGGTTGAAGCCCTATGGCCGATACGTGTCTGAAGAGGAATAACTTAACCAATAAGATCTATAACATGAAAAGGGGGACCTGAAGTGTGCCTTGGTCTATGGACGGTACGCCAAAAGTAAGGGGGCAAAAACTGAGGTAGGGTTTGAAGATGTATATTGTCTTTTAGCATTGTCTACTGCGTGAGTTGGGGCGAAGGCCCGTGACATTTCCGCCTGTGGGTCATGTATATACCGGGTGAAGCAGGCTGACTTCCATCTGCCGAGTCTCTGGATGATGTGGCCTGGGACCCCCTGCTGTGAGGCGGTTGAGGCGGCCCCGATCCGAAAAGAGTGACCGGAGTATTCGCTGGGGTTGAGGCGTAGGTTGCGGAGGAGAATCCTTACGTGTGTCATGAACTGGCAAGTGCTTAGGGGTTTGACTGGAAAAGGCAGAAGGGGATCGGTGTCCCTTTGTTCTGGCAGGAGTGAGAGCAGGTGGTTGAGAACCGTCACTGGGCACCAGGAATTGCCGGTTCTGTATAGATGGATGTCCACCCCGTGGCCAGCTTGCTGAGTCTTGGAGACGCTGAGGTGGAGCACGAAGTGGTCTTGATGGCGAACTAGGTGGCGTCTGCACAGGGTTTGGCTGGTCGAGCTGTTACAGGTGAATTCGCTGGGACGTAGGAACCCATAGTAGGCCAGGTGGATGGCGGCTTGTATGACCTGGCTGAGGAGGACACCAAAGGGGGAACCAGCGAGTATGGCGGACATCTCACGGAAGATGGCACCCGTGATGGGGCGACGTCTGGTTCTGTTTGCTGGTTGCTGCTTCTGGATGCCGCGTAGGACGGCTCGGACGGCGTGGGACGAGAAGACAGACGGTCTAGTGGGATCTTGAAGGGCCAAAAGGTACAGGCGGATGGTGTTGTAGGATAGGTTTAACTGTGTGTGACAATGTGAGACGAAGGCCAGAATGTGCCTGGTGTCTGTGGGTGTTGACACGGCGTTGGTGGCTAGGAACTTGTTGAACGTGTCCCAGGCTGCGTGGTATGCTTTGAGTGTGTTGAGAGACAGGGATTGGTTGATGAGCTGGGTGGCCCCACGTAGGTATCGGTCTAGTCTAGGGTCAGCTGAGACCAAGCGGGGATAGGGGCGGACACCCGATCGGCCTCTGGTATCTGTCGGAAGAAGGAGACGAAGTTAAAGCGTGACAGCGCATCTGCTGCCACGTTGTATTTACCTGGGATGTGAGAGCAATGGATGTTGAACTGGAGCCGTAGCGACAGTTGGACCAGCCTGCGTAAGAAGGACATCACCTGGAGTGACTTGGACCTGCCTTTGTTGATGATGTCTGCCGTGGCCTGGTTGTCCGTCGTGAAGTTTACCATCTGCCCGGTCCAGTTGTGACCCCAAAGTATGGCGGCTGCCACGATTGGGTAGAGCTCGAAAAGGGGGGAAGTCCGGCTGAAACCTGGGATTGAGAGTATCTGCGGGGGCCAAGGGCCAGCGAACCAACGGAGGCCAAATATGGCTGCGAAGCCCGTGGAGGCCGCGGCATCTGTCACCACCTGTGGTGAGAAGGGTGAGATGGCCGGGATAAACATGGATATTCCGTTCCATGAGGAAAGGAATTCTTCCCACATCACTAGGTCTGCTATGGCCGCGGCGTCCAGGTTGAGGATCTGATCGGGGTCTTGTGCCTGTGACAGGTGGACTAAGAGCCGTGAGATGAAGGAACGACCTTGAGGGATGATCCGCATGGCAAAATTGAGCATGCCAAGTAGTGACTGGAGCTGTCGTCTTGTGCACCCTCTCGTGCGGGTGAAGTCCTGAAGAACTGCCCTGATGCGGGTCAACTTGTCGAGGGGTAGGCTGGCCTGCATGGAGCAGGACAACTCCGAGGAAGGTGATGGAGTGTGCGGTTCTGTCGACCTTGTGCTCAGCTATGGGGACATTGATGTTCTGGAAGACGACTCTCAACTTGTCGAGGTCTACTGGTGACACGTTGGGCTGCTCTATCAGTAGGAAGTCATCCAGGTAGTGGATGACTTCTGTGCATTGGGCCTTGTGTAGGAGAATCCAGGTGAGGGATTGAGCGAAAGTGTCGAAGAGCCAGGGGCTACTTTTGGAGCCGAACGTGAGCTTGGTGGCGAAGTAGTACCTGTCTCTCCACTTGATACCGTGCCAACACCAGAGAGACGGGTGAATCGGCAGAAGTTTGAAGGCGTCCGATATGTCGGCTTTGGACAGCCAGGCCCCTGTGCCTGCTTTGAGGATGGCCTGGATCGCCATGTCGACGGAGGCGTATTTTAAGGAGAACTCCTCGGAGGGAATCAGGGAGTTGAGGCTGGGGACGTGGCAAGAATGAGGCGCAGACAGGTCGTACACCAAACGAACTTTATTCGAGAACTTGCCCTTGACAAGCCCAATAGGGCTGACTCTCCAGGTGTTGAAGGGGGGTTGTGTGAAGGGACCTATGACGAAACCTCGCTCCAGCTCGGCTAGGAGTAGTTGGTCTATGGCTTGCTCGTCGGTGGCCGCTGACTTGAGATTCCTACACTCGTAGGTAGTGTGGGGCAGGGAGACAAGGCCGGTGTGAAAGCCTGCCGTGAATCCTTGTATGAGGAACGTGGCTAGTGAGGGGATGGGGTGTGAGTCCAGATAGACTCCTAACCATAGGATGTTTATGCGGCTCAGTCACAGGTTTTTTGGCTTGACCTCGCATAAATTTTTCGGGTGCGCCCTGTGGCATACGACGCACACGTGGAGCATCCTGCATTGGCTGAAGTTGCACGAGCCGTAGTTATAATTATTACAGATGGCCGCTCCTCCCATGGTCCGGACGGGGCGTCCGAGTTTGTCGACCTGGGGTTTCTGTGTCGGTGCTGGCTGGCTGGAGCTGAGGTCGAGGGAAACTCGGCCGAGTGGCGGACTGTTGCACTGGAGCACCAGGTGGCGGTGTGCGTGGAGGATTGGCAGACTGCGCACAATGGTGAGCGCAGACCGGCGAAATGGCGACAGAATAGTTCTGTGTCCATTAGGCTCCAATCCGTGGGTGACTGGAACTGCGCCATCCTGGCGGCTGCTTTTGCGGAAAAGGAGCGGTGGTAGTCATAGAATGAGAACCCGCCGTACTTGTAGCCCAAATCTACCACGGTGTGGAGATATAAATCCAGCTCTTCCCTTCTGCCGGGGGAAGCTGAGCATATGATGTCTCTAAGCATCCCAAATGTCAACGCGAATTCTGGGATGGACAATTTGCAGTTGAGGACCACCGAGACATCTCCCCAGGTATAGGCCTTGTTTTCGGCTAGGTCGTGGACTGATATGAGTAGGGAGGCGAGGTTGACATCCTTGCCATCCAGTATGTCCTTCTTAATGCTGGCTGGAACCAGGTGTGCTGGGCAGACGACGGGACTTGTCCCTGCGGTACCTGTGGCGACTGGTGTTAGAGGCTGTATTGCGGCAGGGCCGGGGACGGCCGGGGCCGGGTGAGATTCCAGGAGAGTCACTCTGGCTTGGACGTCCGTGACTGTGTTCGCCAAGGACGACACCATGGTGTGGAGTTGTGCTATTGCCGTAGATATCGACTGGAGGGAAGCTTGTTGAGTGCTGGGCCCGACCATGGCAGGAGGAGGGAACAGGAGCCTGAAGAGCTCCGCCTTCCTGGCTGTGGCGGGGAACGGCACGCCCCTGCGTCTAAGTTCTGCCGTCAGCCTGGGGATGGTCCATCCCCTGAGGGACTGGTTGCTGTCGCTTACGGACACTGGGGAAGGTGACAAGGGGGCGGTGAGATCCTCGCTGCCCACTTGCGAAATGGTCCTCGGATGGGTTGTACCCTGAGGCGATGTCTTGTGGCGTCTGAGGTCGTAAGAAGGTCGACCGGACCTGTTAAGGGGATGAGATAAGCCAAGACTGTTTCTTTCCTTGTGTAAACATACATACCCAGCTGCTGTGCTCTGGAAAGGACAAGTGTGCGCACGTACGTGGACGTGTGTACACGGTGAGTTTTTATATTTTACCTGGAGAAACACCGTCCAACCTGTTGCAGGGTGGACCTACTGAACTTGGACTGGGGAAGGAAAATAAAGACAACTGGTGAGGTGTGCCTCGTGGGGTGTGTCCCCCGTCTGAGCATATATATATATATTTTTTTTTTTTTCTTTCATTCTTTTTTTTTTTTTTTATTTATCCTTTTTTTTTCTCTTTTTTTTTTTGGAGTGAAATGAGAAACGTTTTGTGCCGTGTCGTGGGCGCAAAGTGTCGTTTATGAGTGTGATTGCTGAGTGACACTGGTCGAGAATTGGAATGAAATGAGGCAAATTCGACTGGGGTACGTTGAGGCGAACTGATGCATGGTGGATGCCATCGGATACGGATCAGGACGTTTTTGTGTGACAGCGAACTGATTGGCATGACAGGAGTATGAAACGGTCGAGCCGCGGCGGCGACTGTCAACGAACCAGACTTCTGGAGCATGTACTGAAATGAGGCCAACGGATGTTCAGGACGCATCGGTACGAACCGGCGCGCAGTGTGACTGGGTTCGAAGCGAGGTGCGCCTGGTGGTGAGAGAAATGAGAGGAACCATTCCATGAGGTGCGGAGCGGTCGGTCGGGTTTCGCGACCGACGACGGGCAGACTCAGGGGTGGTTACTGAAATGGGGCCGACAAACCTGGAACCGATACGCGAGGGTGCGACCGGTTTCGAATCAAAACGTGACTCGTGAGGTGAAATGTTTTTCTCGTGACAGAGGCGCCGACCGGTGAGCCTAAACATTTTTTCGACTGACAGCGACCGTACTTCTGGAGCACGAAATGAAATGGGGCCTGGGAGCACCTGGGGCGTGCCGGTACGAATCGAGGCACCGGGGTGCGCCTAGACTCGAATCGGAACGTGATATATGACAGTGAAATGATGCCATGACAGAGGTGTTTTTTCGACCGGTGAGTCGAGAAATTGCGGCTAAAACGACCGCTCCCTGGGTCATGTATTGAAATGGGGTTCGACTGCTGGGACATACCGGGACGAACCGGCGTGTCGGCGCAGGACCGTGAAATGGTGAAATGGTGAAATGGCTGAAATGTGACCGTGTGAAATGTTACTGCGACTGATTCCGAATCAGGTGATGCGTAGGCGATCGGCTACTGTTATGCAGATAGCGGTACGGATGCAACGTGCGGGTACTAACAAATGACTCGTGTGTATGTGGACAACGAGATTCGTGACATGGTAAGTAACGTTCATAAGTGAAATGGTGGTCAAACGAGACCCCTACCTGCGGCAGCCGAGCCAGATACAATGTACAAAACCTTCGAACGGGAACAATCCACGAGACGTCTGGCACTCACGAACGCTAGCGAATCGAGTAGTCGGCTTAGTGACGTAGTTTATCGCGCACCGGAACCGACGAAGACCACAGGCGAGTGGGCCGGTTAAATACCCTCCCGGGCTCCTCCTATAAATTCAGGCCACCATGTTGGCCTTCCACATATATATACATATATATATATATATATATATATATATATATATAAAAGGGAAGGAAAAGTAATGACTGAAACCTATGTGTTATGCCCTGTACATGCGGTCGGAAAATCCGACGGAAAAGGTCCGATCGGATTATATTGTCGGAAAAATCGATCGTGTGTGGGCTCTGTCAGACTTTTTCCGTCGGAAATTCCGACTGAAAAAATTTGAGAGCAGGATCTCAAATTTTCCGACAACAAAATCTGATCGGACTTTGTCCAATCATTTGTAGAGAGTTCCGATCGGACGCACAAGTCCCACGCATGCTCAGATCAAATTACGAGGCCAAAGCTATTGGCTACTACCTTGAACGTAGTCCCGTCGTAATGAACGAACGTCATCACGTTCCGAACGATCAGATTTTCCGACAACTTTGTCCGACCGTGTGTATGCAACACCAGTTTCGGACAAAATCCGTCTGAAAAAATCAGAGGGATTTTGTGGTCGGAATGTCCGATCGTGTGTACGGGGGCTAAGAAAGTGTAATTTGGAGATGTGGAGCAATGTGATCATTTCCAAAGGGGATATGTAGAGGGCTAAAGGCATGTTGTAGATAATTTATCTCAGTTCCAACCTGCCCAGTGAATTAGAGAGAAGGGCTTTATTATACCACTCAGAGTATCGAAAATTTGTCATAATTTGTGTTATTTCTGTGTTAGTCAGAGAACTTTCCGTGAATATTTGCCATATTTTCATTGTTTATGTAGCGTTGTCATTGTCTACAATGTGCGTGAAGCAGATAACACAGATACATAAATAAACGAGTGAACAGAATTTTCCCCGAATTTTCCCCGAATTTTCCCAGATAATATCAGGCCCACCATTCCAGAGAGCCAATGATAATGTGAAATGTTCTTGTTTTCGGTGATGCAATAGAACATTTGACCTGAACTGAAGCTCACATCTGAAAACATTGAACACGCTGCGTCAGCTTTCTATGGACAAGTGTGGAAAAGTTACTTGCCGGACCTGTTCTATTCAGTGGGAGGGATCCTGCTTCATTCACCTACACACGGGGAACCCTTGCACCATGATCTCCAGGATAAGCAGGGTCTTGTACCCTTCTATCCAGCTATCACCATGCAAGCTGAGAGGCACGAGGCACATGGCGTCTCTGGGGGTATCAGGAGACAAAGTGGAGAACAGGAGCAACCTAAAGACCATGGATGACTTGCCAGGACCCAGCCAACTGGAGCTAATCTACTGGGTGTTCCTGAGAGGCTATCTGTTTCACATGCATGAACTAGAGGTAAGATCGGGGACAGCCCAGGGGGTAGATGGTGACCTTAACCACTTATGCCGCGTACACAAGGTGGGAATTCTAGTCGGAAAAAGCTCTGATGGTTTTCCCGTCGGAATTCCGATAGAATTTCACTCAAACTGTCTTGCCTACACACGGTCTCACCAAATTCCGACGGTCAATAACACCACGACATACAACACGTTCGACTGCACTATAAAAGGGAAGTTTAATGGTTTAAAGGTTTTCCGTCGGAAAAATTAAGAACAGGATCTCAATCCAAAGTCCGTCGGAAATTCCGACAGAAAAAGACCGATGGGCATACACACGGTCGAAAAATCCGATGAAAAGCTCCCATCGGACTGTTTCCATCGGAAATTCCGACCGTGTGTACGCCGCATTACAGACTGGAAGGATTTGCTCCCTTAATGACCAGGCCATTTTTTGCGATACGGCACTGCGTCGTTTTAACTGACAATTGTGCAGTCGTGCGACTTTGTACCCAAACAAAACTAAATCTTTTTTTTCCCCCACAAGTAGAGCTTTCTGTTGGTGGTATCTGATCACCTCTGCGGTTTTTATTTTATGCGCTATAAACAAAAAAAAGACCAACAATTTTGGAAAAAAAAAAACAATATTTTTTTTACTTTTTGCTATAATAAATACCCCAAAAAAAAAAAATCTGTTTAGGCCAATATGTATTCTTCTGCATATTTTTGGTCAAAAACTTGCAATAAGCGTATATTGATTGGTTTGCGCAAAAGTTATAGTGTCTACAAAATAGGGGATAGATTTATGGCATTTTTATTATTTTCTTTTTTTTTTTACTAGTAATGGCGGCGATCTGTGATTTTTATCAGGACTTCGACATTGCGGCGGACAGATCGGAAACTTTTGACACATTTTTGGGACCATTGGCACTTATACAGTGATCAGGGCTATACAAATGCACTGATTACTGTATAAATGTCACTGGCAGGTAACGGGGTTAACACTAGGGGGGGCGATCAAGGGGTTAAATGTGTTCCCTCACTGTGTGTAGTACTAACTGTGGGGGGATGGGAATGACTTGGGGAGGAGACAGATCGGTGTTCCTATATACTAGAACACACGATCTGTCTCCTCTCCCCTGACAGGACAGGGATTTGTGTGTTTACACATACAAATCCCCGTCCTCGCTATGTCAGGAGCAATCGCGGGTGCCCGGCAGAGATCGCGGCTGTCAGGCACAAGCAGCAGCTCCTTAGGGCCCCCTATACTCCTTAAAGCGCCTGCCGCTATAGCGTTTACAAAATAGGGGGTAGGTGTATGGAATTTTTATAAATTTTTTTTTTTTACTAGTAATGGCAGTGATATGCGATTTTTAGCGGGACTGCGACATTGCGGCGGACAGATCGGACACTTTTGACACATTTTTTGGAACCACTGACATTTATACAGCGATCAGAGCTAAAAAATAGCCACTGATTACTGTATAAATTTCACTGACGGGGAAGGGGTTAACGCAGGGGGGGGGGCGAATAAGGGGTTAAGTGTTTCCCCTAGGGAGGTGTTTCTAACTGTATGGGGGCTGGGCTGACTGGAGAAGGAGAGAGATCGGGGATCCTGATCACTAGTGCACACACAGTACACCTACGGCGATTTGCGGGAACGTGCCGACCTGCCGCCCTATTACGACGGAGGCTGATCGGCAAGTGGTTAAAGCACTGGTGTCCTGGGTTAAATCTCCACAAAAATGTATACAAATACAAGTTTAGTACATTGAAGCGTTTGTTACCCCAACACTTCATATTCCTAAAATGTGCCTGCTGTATCATGTACTTGTATAAAGCACCTTTCACACGATTGACTTCTACAGTCTTTTTTGATTTATAGCGCAAAAAATGTAAAACCCAGTGGTGATTAAATACCACCAAAAGAAAGCTCTATTTGTGTGAAAAAAAAAGAAGTCAATTTTAGATCTGAATCTGCATTGTTCCCCTTTACATCTGATTCTGCAGTTTCCCTTTACATCTAAATCTGCAGGAGAGGAGTGCGGAGGGTATGATGGGGGCAGTATGTACAGGAGAGGAGTGCGGAGGGTATGATGGGGGCAGTATGTACAGGAGAAGAGTGCGGAGGGTATGATGGGGGCAGTATGTACAGGAGAGGAGTGTGGAGGGTATGATGGGGGCAGTATGTACAGGAGAGGAGTGTGGAGGGTATGATGGGGGCAGTATGTACAGGAGAGGAGTGCGGAGGGTATGATGGGGGCAGTATGTACAGGAGAGGAGTGCGGAGGGTATGATGGGGGCAGTATGTACAGGAGAGGAGTGTGAGGGTATGATGGGGGCAGTATGTACAGGAGAGGAGTGCGGAGGGTATGATGGGGGCAGTATGTACAGGAGAGGAATGTGGAGGGTATGATGGGGGCAGTATGTACAGGAGAGGAGTGCTGAGGGTATGATGGGGGCAGTATGTACAGGAGAGGAGTGCGGAGGGTATGTTGGGGGCAGTATGTACAGGAGAGGAGTGTGAGGGTATGATGGGGGCAGTATGTACAGGAGAGGAGTGTCAGGGTATGGATGGGGGCAGTATGTACAGGAGAGGAGTGTGGAGGGTATGATTGGGGCAGTATGTACAGGAGAGGAGTGTGGAGGGTATGATGGGGGCAGTATGTACAGGAGAGGAATGCGGAGGGTATGATGGGGTCAGTATGTACAGGAGAGGAGTGCGGAGGGTATGATGGGGGCAGTATGTACAGGAGAGGAGTGTGGAGGGTATGTTGGGGGCAGTATGTACAGGAGAGGAGTGTGAGGGTATGATGGGGCAGTATGTACAGGAGAGGAGTGTGAGGGTATGATGGGGGCAGTATGTACAGGAGAGGAGTGTGAGGGTATGATGGGGTCAGTATGTACAGGAGAGGAGTGTGGAGGGTATGACGGTGGCAGAATGAGGAGGGATTTCTTGCAGTGTCTATGGGGTGACCAGGGAGTGATGTTGGGAAGATAAGGGAAGGAAAGTGACTATGGAATGATGTCCCTCAGCTGGGGGGTAAGAAGCAGCTCAGAGTGATGTCTGTCAGATGGATGTATGAAGTGGTCTGGGGGTGATGCAAGCTGGGGGGCATAGGGAGCAGAGAAGTGGTCAGATAGTGATGTCTGTAATCAAAAAAAAGTTATTGTGCTCATCCACTAATATATACAACAATAAGAGCCCTTTCACACTGAGCCGCCTGCCACGTTAGAGTGCTGCTAGTTTTAGCGACAATTTACTGTCGTTTTAGCAGTGCTTTTCAGCTCCTAGCGGAGCTCTTTTAACCCCCTATCCCAAATCCCCATTGAAGTTTAACCCCCCTCAAATAAACAAAACAAAGTAATGTACTGTTTTTTTAGGGTGACAGGTGAACCACTAGACACAGCAACCTCTACGAGGCATGGCTGCAGCTGCAAAGGGCGGGCCAACTCCATATTGAACCCTACGGACTAAAGCCCCATACACACGCTCGGATTATCCGAGGACCAGGTCTGTCGGATCCTGTCCCTCGTACTTTGTCCGATGTTGGTTTTGCGTACACACGGTCGGACAAAGTTGTCGGAAAATCCGATCATTCTGAACGTGGTGACGTTCGTTGCGTACGACGGGACTACGTAGAGGCTAGTAGGCAATAGCTTTGGTCTTGTAATGTGATCTGAGCATGCGTAGCACTTTGTCCGTCGGAATTCGCTACACACGATCGGAATTGGTGTGATCGGACTTTGTTGTCGAAAAATCTATCCAGCAGGAGATAGAACTTTGTCCGTCGGACAATCCGATGGAAACTGTCCGATGGTGCCTACACACGGTCGGAATTTCCGACAACATTGTCCGATAGGACAGAATCCATCGGAAAATCCGACCGTGTGTACGGGGCTTTAGACTGGGATGCCATTAAAGTTCATGTGCATGTAAAGGCAGGTGTCCCAATACTTTTGGTAATATAGTGTATGAGTGAGGTCTTGCAATACACGTAACGTCAAGCAGTGCCGTCTAAAGTCTCAATTTGCTATAAGTTAAATAACAGCTAATAAGGCCCACATCCAATTGCTGTGTAAATCATGCCGCCTTAGCCTCCGCAACATTTTCAGAATACGCCCCTTTTTAACTAATGGCACCACCAAGCTTCTAACTCACTCCCTGGTTATCTCTCCCCTCGACTACAGCAACTCCCTCCTCATTGGATTACCTTTACATAGACTATTCCCCCTTCAGTCCATAATGAATGCCGCTGCAAGACTCAACCACCTTACCAACCATTCAGTGTCCTCCACCCCTCTCTGCCAATCCCTCCCCTGGCTTCCACTCACCCAAGAATAAAATTCAAAGAACTAACAATAATTTACAAAGCCGTCCATAACTCTGCCCCCCCCAGCTACATCACTAACCTAGTCCCAAAATACCAACCAAGCCGCTCTCTTCAGTCTTCCCAAGACCTCCTGCTCTGTAGTTCCCTTGTCACCTCCTTCAATGCTCGCCTCCAGAATTTCTCCAGAGCTTCTCCCATCCTTTGGAACTCCCTACCCCAATCTGTCCAACTGTCCCCTAATCTATCCATCTTTAAAAGATCCCTGAAAACTCTTCTCTTTAAAGAAGCCTATCCTGCTTCTAACTAACACTGTTTTACTTCCTCTATCAGCTCATCCCCCACAGCTATTAACTTTTGTATCAACTGACCCTCCCTTTTTAGATTGTAAGCTCTAATGAGCGGGGCCCTCTGATTCCTCTTGTACCTGTAATGTCTGCCTTTATTTTGTTAAGCGCTGCGCAAACTAGACATGTGCAATTCGTTTAGTTTTTTTTTTAGTTTTTCGTTAAAATTTGTTATATTCGTTCATTCGTTACCGTACGAATGAACGAACGATTCGCTAAAAATTTTAACGAATCGTTCGAATCATACAAATCCGAAAATAACCAAAATCCGAAAAAACCAAATTAGAAACAACGAAACTACGAAAGAAGAAAATCCGAAAAACGAAAACAGGAACAACGAAAATCAAAATGAACGAAAAAATTTGTACATTCGTAACTTTTTTTTTTTTGTTGAATTGGTAATTTTCCGTGTCCCTTACAATGGCGCTGCTTAACGTGCTTCGAATGGATTGAACAAAAAAAATTCGTACATTCGTAACTTTTTTTTTTTCGATTCGTAATTTTCCGTGTCTCTTACAATGTAATAATAGCATACACATTACATAAAATTATGAATTATGCTCCGATTACGAATCTACGAAAACAATGTTACGAAAGTACAAATAAATCAATCTAACGAAAGTACGAATGTAACCAAATCTATGAAAATACGAATGCGTCCGAATTTCGAATAAACGAAAATTTAACTAACGGAAAAACGAATCAACGAAAAAATAACTCTTACGAAATTACGAATCGTTACGAATACGAACACCGACGACTTACGAATTTACGAATCGTTATGAATCAACGGAAACGAAAGAAACAAAACGAAAATAAACAAATTTTTCTATTGTGCACATGTCTAGCGCAAACTGTTGGCGCTATATAAAACCTGTATAATAATAATAAAATGCGGTAAATACAGCATAATCGCTTTTTTTTTTTTAATGAATTGGACTTTATTTGCCATATGCAATAATTTATGTAAATGGGTAATATGATACCCTTATCGCATGCGGTAAGGTTTAGTGAATTGACCCCCTTGGGGAGACACTCCCAGCTGGGTGGGACGGGCGTAGCACACGTTCGGAGCACCCAGAAGTGACCTTAACAGTTCCCCAGTGTTTCTGAGATCTCCAGGAAGTGCTGGTAGCCACCAGCGCCCCTGGACCTCAGGCCATGTATATACACCAGCGGTTTTACGTGGATGAGCACCAGACTCCTTAACGCTGGATATTGTTTATGTCTTTTTGGACCTTGCTTTGTGCACTGGTGCACATTCATGTTGGAACAGGAAGGGGCCATCCCCAAACTGTTCCCACAAAGTTGGGAGCATGAAATTGTCCAAAACATCTTGGTATGCGGACGCCTTAAGAATTCTCTTCACTGGAACTAAGAGACCAAGCCCAACCCCTGAAAAACCCCACACCATAATCCCCCCCTCCACCAAATGATTTGGACCAGTGCACAAAGCAAGGTCAATAAAGCCATAGATGAGCAAGTTTGGGGTGGAGGAACTTGACTGTCCTGCACAGTGTCCTGACCTCAACCCGACAGAACACCTTTGGGATGAATCAGAGTGGAGACTGCAAGGCCAGGCCTTCTCGTCCACATAAGTGCCTGACCTCACAAATGCGCTTCTGGAAGAATGGTCAAACATTCCCATAGACACACTCCTAAACCTTGTGGACGGCCTTCCCAGAAGAGTTGAAGTTGTTATAGCTGCAAAGGGTGGGCCAACTCAATATTGAACCCTACGGACTAAGACTGGGATGCCATTAAAGTTCATGAGTGTGTAAAGGCAGGTGTCCCAATACTTTTGGTAATATAGTGTATATGTAAAAGGAAAAGATACCGCGCTGTCACCTGAAAAATAGAACAGCAGCCAGCACAGCAAGAGATAATTGCAAGTAAAAATAATGGGTTTATGTGCAGCGCTAAATAGAAACGGTCACATAAGATAAGACTGTATAATTGACAAGCGATAAAAAATTAAGAGTGAACAAATAAATATGTGAACATCAACATTGTACACTCTTAGTAGCAAACATGCAAATACATATATGTATAAAAACTTGAGAGGGTCCACAATGTGATAACAAGCGAGTAAATAAAGTCCACCAATGGCAGCTGGAATATGCTGTGCATCCTGATAAGTGGATGACCACCTTAGGACATCAGTGGGAAGGCAGTTGTGAAGAGTGGATATTAGGAGCAAAACCACCACCAACTAGACATGTGCAGAACCAAAAAATTTGTTTATTTTCTTTTCGTTTTTTTCTCGTTTATTTTCGTTTCGTTTTTTCCGTTTCCGTTGATTCGTAACGATTCGTAAATTGTAAGTCGTCGGTGTTCGTATTCGTAACGATTCGTACATTCGTAAGAGTTATTTTTTCGTTGATTCGTTTTTTTGTTAGTTTAATTTTCGTTTATTCGTTTATTCGAAATTCGGACGCATTCGTATTTATTCGTACATTCGTAACATTCGTAGATTCGTAATCGGAGCATAATTCATAATGTTATGTAATGTGTATGCTATTATTACATTTTAAGAGACACGGAAAATTACGAATCGAAAAAAAAAAGTTACGAATGTACGAATTTTTTCGTTCAATCCATTCGAAGCACGTTAAGCAGCGCCATTGTAAGAGACACGAAAAATTATGATTCGAAAAAAAAAAAAAAAAAAAAGTTACGAATGTACAAATTTTTTCGTTCATTTTCATTTTCGTTGTTCCTGTTTTCGTTTTTCGTATTTTCTTCATTCGTACATTCGTTGTTTCTAATTAGTTTTTTTCGGATTTTCGTTGTTTTTCGGATTCGTTCGATTCGAACGATTCGTAAAAAATTTTTGCGAATCATTCGTTCATTCGTACGAAAACGAACGAACGAAAATAACGGAAAAAAAAGAAAAACGAAAAAAAAAGAAACTAATTGCACATGTCTACCACCAACATATGGAAGGCTTACCAGAGCTATTGGACTACAAGGCGTACACCTACTGAATCATCAGGGCTTGTGGTGAGACCACACCAATACAACGAACATCCACATCTGCAATTGATGGCACCAACGGATGATGATCACACTGTCGTTCAAATGGCTCCCAACAATGAAGCAAAACTCAGAGGGAGGTTGAACAAATGAAACGGAAGTTCCACATAGTGTAATAAAATAGAGGAACATTCACATTTTGAGTAGCTAAAAAGCGCTTGTAAAACAGACTGTAGGTTCACGCAATGATATCAGCAAGGCTCATCCCTGCGCGTTTCGTCTAAGGAGACATCATCTGGGGTGTAGACATGCCGTGGTCATTGCGTTTAAATAGATGTTGTACCCCAAAAACAGGATACAAACATATGCCAAATTAGCATTGAAGTGTAATCACTTCCTTGTTCTCAAAAATACGCACTCCTAAACCTTGTGGACGGCCTTCCCAGAAGAGTTGAAGCTGTTATAGCTGCAAAGGGTGGGCCAACTCAATATTGAACCCTACGGACTAAGACTGGGATGTCATTAAAGTTGTGCGTGTAAAGGCAGGTGTCCCAATACTTTTAGTAATATAGTGTATATGTAAAGCGCTGTGTAAATTGACGGTGCTTTATAAGTACCTGTAATAATGCATGCTCCAGTGGTCTAGGGTCCTGATGTCATCAAGACTGAAGCAGGGTTGATAGCTCAGCAGCGGACATGTTGACACTGAGGGCAGTCCCCTGCCAGAGTGTGGGGGACCGCCATCTGCTGGTGGAATGGAGGATCGGGTAAGTGTTTCCCCTCTCCCCTTGACAAAATAAGCAATTAACTCTTGCAGTTTAGGCACAGCCTCACTGCAGGGGATGATTTTTAATTTGGACTTTAAGCCATGTCTAATATTCAGTGCAATTTATCCATGCCCGTTTTGGGCACAATGCACTCTGCACATTGCTTGTCTTCTCCAATCCCCTCTTTATCAAATTTCAAAAGTTAAAATGTATGTTGGATGTTACATAGAAATATTTTGTTCTCAAGAAGTACTCCTCTTTATAAATGTGCTGCATTTCATTAAGAATTGTCAAAAATTGCCAAACATTATTGGAGGACGATAAGCAAATGCCGAGCTTGGAACAGGGCAAATGTTAGATTTCATTAGCAATCAAAAACCAACAAACATTTGTTTATAAATAGGCAAAAAAAAGCCATAATAGGACAAAAGTTGGCCAAAAAAAGCCATGTGATCCCTTTATAAAAAAGACCCCATTGTGTTATGTCTGAATGTGGTTCACGGTCTAGTAGACATGTGCAATTCTTTTCGTTTTTATTCATTTTCCGTTAAAATTCGTTATATTCGTTCATTTGTTATCGTACGAATGAACGAACGATTCGCTAAAAATTTTAACGAATAACGAATTATCGAATCGAACGAATATGAAAAACAACGAAAATCCGAAATAACCGAATTAGAAACAACGAAAACTACGAAAGAAGTAAATCCGAAAAACGAAAACAGGAACAACGAAAATCAAAATGAACGAAAAAATGTGTACATTTGTAACTTTTTTTTTTTTGTTGAATTGGTAATTTTCCGTGTCCCTTACAATGGCGCTGCTTAACGTGCTTCGAATGGATTGAACGAAAAAATTCGTACATTCGTAACTTTTTTTTTTTTTTTTTTGATTCGTAATTTTCCGTGTCTCTTACAATGGCGCTGCTTAACGTGCTTCGAATTGATTGAACGAAAAAATTCGTACATTCGTAACTTTTTTTTTTGCGATTCGTAATTTTCCGTGTCTCTTACAATGGCGCTGCTTAACGTGCTTCGAATGGATTGAACGAAAAAAATCGTACATTCGTAACTTTTTTTTTCGATTCGTAATTTTCCGTGTCTATTAAAATGTAATAATAGCATACACATTACATAACATTATGAATTTACGAATCTACGAAAACAATGTTACGAAAGTACGAATAAATCAATCTAACGAAAGTACGAATGTAACTAAATCTACGAAAATACCAATTACGATCGAATTTCGAATAAACGAAAATTAAACGAACGGAAAAACGAATCAACGAAAAAATAACTCTTACGAAAATACGAATCGTTACGAATACGAACACCAACAACTTATGAAATTACGAATCGTTACGCATCAACGGAAACGAACAGAAACGAAACTAAGGTAAAAGCAAAAAACCGCGCTACCCTAACACACACAAATGATCACACAATTGGATGGGGGAAAAGAAATAAAAAAAAATAAATGAATGAATAAATGAATGAATGAATAAAACCTAAACCGGCTGCAGAATAGTGGGATAAACACACAGGAATATAGAAAAAGAAAAACTGCGCCAGGTGAACTACAATAACAATGAAAAAAAGCCAATACACATGAGTGATCTGTGTATCTAATTTGTAGTATTTGAGGTACTAATAACCTAAGAAATAAAGTCTGCACACAGATTTAAAAGGGCATAGGCAAACAGTAATGGTATATTCTCAGGTTATCAAAACATGCAAAACAAATATTCGACTAAATTTGTTAAAATATAAAACTGTGGACAATGGTAAAATGTTATTTCTCAGAGTCCTTGTGAAGGATGAATGACAAGACAATGGATAAGAGTCCTCTTATGCGGTAGGTTCCACTACACCAATGTGCTCCACTTCTAATTAAAGTGCCACCACCAGTAAGTAGGCTCCTTACCAGATGTATAGAAAACAAAAGCACTCAGGATTGAGCCTTAGCCCAGGATTCCAAACATCAGGTATGGTTTCCCCTCAGACAGTATCCTCCAAGATCAGTATATTCAGACCAGAGCTCCAAAGCAGGGGGGGAGGATGGGGACGCTTCCAATGTCAGGATGGATAGATAAAGCACTCAAAGGTGCATCCAAAGGTTACCATGTAAATGATAAAGGCAGACCATAGCGTGATATTGTAAAAACTAGAATGACTTTAATTAAAATCGGATATTACTCACATTCTTTATGAACAGAATAAGCAGTAAGAAATCCAACGATTGTTTTAAAAGAAGCACCGGCCGGCATCCAATCAAACCCTTTCTCCTTGTAACACGAACGTGGTGACGTCACTGCGCGTCCTCCCATACGCGTTTCGTCATCAACAGACGTTTTCAATGGGGAGCAACCCCATGATTGGATGCCGGCCGGCGCTTCTTTTAAAACAATCGTTGGATTTCTTACTGCTTATTCTGTTCATAAAGAATGTGAGTAATATCCGATTTTAATTAAAGTCATTCTAGTTTTTACAATATCACGCTATGGTCTGCCTTTATCATTTACATGGTAACCTTTGGATGCACCTTTGAGTGCTTTATCTATCCATCCTGACATTGGAAGCGTCCCCATCCTCCCCCCCTGCTTTGGAGCTCTGGTCTGAATATACTGATCTTGGAGGATACTGTCTGAGGGGAAACCATACCTGATGTTTGGAATCCTGGGCTAAGGCTCAATCCTGAGTGCTTTTGTTTTCTATACATCTGGTAAGGAGCCTACTTACTGGTGGTGGCACTTTAATTAGAAGTGGAGCACATTGGTGTAGTGGAACCTACCGCATAAGAGGACTCTTATCCATTGTCTTGTCATTCATCCTTCACAAGGACTCTGAGAAATAACATTTTACCATTGTCCACAGTTTTATATTTTAACAAATTTAGTCGAATATTTGTTTTGCATGTTTTGATAACCTGAGAATATACCATTACTGTTTGCCTATGCCCTTTTAAATCTGTGTGCAGACTTTATTTCTTAGGTTATTAGTACCTCAAATACTACAAATTAGATACACAGATCACTCATGTGTATTGGCTTTTTTTCATTGTTATTGTAGTTCACCTGGCGCAGTTTTTCTTTTTCTAGAAACGAAACTAAACAAGTTTTTCTATTGTTCACATGTCTACGATCTAGCCATGGACTTTACTCGCTAAGTAAATGACTGCTGTATCATCACAGTGTGGAGGGTGGCTGGCAATACACTGATCCTATCTGACAAACTTATCTGACAGTAACATAATGAGTAAGGGTAAAACAAATAAGAGAAATCAAAGTCCATAATACTGTTGCAATACTTTTAATTCATTAAATGAAAACATTCTCAGTGGGATTGCTTTATGTACGTTCATCCACATCATGGGGGGAAATAATACTTTTCAATTATATTAGAGGCAAAGAAGCAAATTCCCTGGGTCAGTTCCTCCACTGAAAACGTCCAATCATTGGGGAATCATACAAATTATTTTCAGAACCATTTCTCATTTCTGTCCCCCTTGGTCAGCATATAAAGGAAGTCAACACTTTGCAGGCCAAGCCTAGGTCCACCGCTGATAATGGGTGGAACCCTTTTAGCGGGTGAGGTGGGTTTGAGGACTTCTTTGGTGGAATCTTTTCATGGTATGCTTTTACTAATGTAGAGTACACCCCAGGCTTTGCTGTGTACATTATATTGTACACTGGGCTCACTGGTACCTCGGTCTACCACTGGACAGGTATAGCTGAAGTATGATGCATCATTTGTGGTCGTTGTTTCAGGCAAAACTTAAAAAGAAGTACGGACCAATATGGGTGTCTACCTTGTCGCATTATCGCATGGTCAATATCGCTGGCCCTGACCTCTTAGAGACTCTCTTAAAGCAGGAAGGCAAGTACCCAATGAGAGCCACCATGATTTTATGGAAGGGACATCGAGACCTTCGGGGTCATTCCTACGGACCGCTGAGTGAGTGAGTATTTTTGGCTGTGGTTAGCCCAGACTATTCCAGAAACAATGCCAAATGTAACTTTTTTTTTTTGGATGGCATGTGGAAAAGTTAAAACAACTCTGACAGGCTATAATTTCCATCTGTGTTCCTGCTTGGGATATTCACCCTCTTTATTTGTCCTTGTGGACATTGTTGCTAATGGCCAGTTCACACCACATGCGGTCCAGTGCGATTTTTTTTTCCTGCATCAAAAACACATGGAAAGTAGGTTATATGGTTTTCAATATTTCATAGTGCGGTCAGTTCCAGGGTGTTCCAGTTACAATCAAAAATGTAAATGTTTTTTATTGGGATTTTATGTGATAGACCAACACAAAGTGGCACATAATTGTGAAGTGGAAGGAAAATGATAAATGGTTTTACAATTTTTTTACAAATAAATATGTGAAAAGTGTGGGGGGCATTTGTATTCAGCCCCCTTTACTCTGATACCCCTAACTAAAATCCAGTGGAACCAATTGCCTTCAGAAGTCACCTAATTAGTAAATAGAGTCCCCTGTGTGTAATTTAATATCAGTATAAATACAGCTGTTCTGTGAAGCCCTCAGAGGTTAGTTAGAGAACCTTAGTGAACAAACAGCATCATGAAGGCCAAGGAACACACCAGACAGGTCAGGGATAAAGTTGTGGAGAAGTATAAAGCAGGGTTAGGTTATAAAAAGAATATCCCAAGCTTTGAACATCTCACGGAGCTCTGTTCAATCCATCATCTGAAAATGGGAATAGTATGGCACAACTGCAAACTTACCAAGACATGGGCGTCCACCTAAACTGACAGGCCAGGGAAGGAGAGCATTCATCAGAGAAGCAGCCAAGAGGTTAGGGTTGTCACCTGTACGGGATTGACCCGGACAGTCCGGGTTTTGACACTTATGCCCGGGTTTGCCTCCACCGGAAACCCGGACACACAGCATGCTTTCAGACCTAACTGTCACATAAATCTATTATGGGGATGTTAGCCAGTACCGGCTTCTGTGGCTGCGCAGCGCCTGTCTGCCCTCTCTGCCCTCTCTGCCCTCTCTGCCTTCTCCCCCCCCCCCCCCAGACGCCTCAATCAGCTATGCATGCATTGGGGGAGGAAAACAGCAAACTCCGGCTCCGAGTGCACACTTCCTAGCTTGTCGCGGCTGCGGCTTCTCTCCCGGCCGCACACACAACCCCCCCTGCTCTCCCTGCATCTACAACAGAGGAGGAGAAGCAGGGGGCGGGGTATGCACACTCCAGCCTCAACTCGTGCCTGAAGCATCTCCCGAAGCCCGCGCTGGCAGCCTGACATGGGGTAAGGTAGTTCTGTGGTGTAGATGAGTGCTGTGCACTAGACAGGGAGGAGGAGAAAGGTCGGGAACAGAGAGAGAGGGGCGCTCTGCACTGGGGGGGGGGGGGGGGGGCAGAAAGCTTAGTACAGGAAAGTTATAAACTGGCCTGTAAATTAATGCACACCTACACTCTGTCTGTACATGAGCAATCCTGAACCCTTCACTCTGCATGTAAGGCAATCCTGAACCCCGCACTCTGAAGGTAACGCACTCCTGAACGTAACGCACTCCTGAACCCCGCACTCTGAACGTAACGCACTCCTGAACCCCGCACTCTGAACGTAACGCACTCCTGAACCCCGCACTCTGAAGGTAACGCACTCCTGAACCCCGCACTCTGAACGTAACGCACTCCTGAACCCCGCACTCTGAAGGTAACGCACTCCTGAACCCCGCACTCTGAAGGTAACGCACTCCTGAACCCCGCACTCTGAACGTAACGCACTCCTGAACCCCGCACTCTGAACGTAACGCACTCCTGAACCCCGCACTCTGAACGTAACGCACTCCTGAACCCCGCACTCTGAAGGTAACGCACTCCTGAACCCCGCACTCTGAACGTAACGCACTCCTGAACCCCGCACTCTGAACGTAACGCACTCCTGAACCCCGCACTCTGAACGTAACGCACTCCTGAACCCCGCACTCTGAACGTAACGCACTCCTGAACCCCGCACTCTGAACGTAACGCACTCCTGAACCCCGCACTCTGAAGGTAACGCACTCCTGAACGTAACGCACTCCTGAACCCCGCACTCTGAACGTAATGCACTCCTGAACGTAACGCACTCCTGAACCCCGCACTCTGAACGTAACGCACTCCTGAACCCCGCACTCTGAACGTAACGCACTCCTGAACCCCACACTCTGAAGGTAACGCACTCCTGAACCCCGCACTCTGAACGTAACGCACTCCTGAACCCCGCACTCTGAACGTAACGTACTCCTGAACCCTGCACTCTGAACGTAACGCACTCCTGAACCCCGCACTCTGAACGTAACGCACTCCTGAACCCCGCACTCTGAACGTAACGCACTCCTGAACCCCGCACTCTGAACGTAACGCACTCCTGAACCCCGCACTCTGAACGTAACGCACTCCTGAACCCCGCACTCTGAACGTAACGCACTCCTGAACCCCGCACTCTGAACGTAACGCACTCCTGAACCCCGCACTCTGAACGTAACGCACTCCTGAACCCCACACTCTGAACGTAATGCACTCCTGAACCCCACACTCTGAAAGTAACGCACTCCTGAACCCCAAACTCTGTACATAATGCACTCTTGAACTTCGCACTTTATACATAACGCATTCCTGAATGTAACGCACTCTGTACATAATGCACTCCTGAACATAAGGCACTCCTGAACATAAGGCACTCCTGAACATAAGGCACTCCTGAACATAAGGCACTCCTGAACATAAGGCACTCCTGAACATAAGGCACTCCTGAACATAAGGCACTCCTGAACATAAGGCACTCCTGAACATAAGGCACTCCTGAACATAAGGCACTCCTGAACATAAGGCACTCCTGAACATAAGGCACTCCTGAACATAAGGCACTCCTGAACATAAGGCACTCCTGAAAATAATGCACTCCTGAAAATAATGCACTCCTGAACATAATGCACTCCTGAACATAATGCACTCTGTACGTAACGCACTCCTGAATGTAACGCACTCCTGAATGTAACGCACTCCTGAATGTAACGCACTCCTGAACCCCGCAATCTGTACATAACGCACTCCTGAACCTCGCAATCTGTACATAACGCACTCCTGGACCCCGAAGTCTGTACATAACACACTCCTGAATGTAACGCACTCCTGGACCCCGCACGCTGAATACCGCTAAAATGTTCGGGTTTGGCTTGAAGAAAAGGTGGCAACCCTACAAGAGGTCCATGGTAACTCTGGAGGAGCTGCAGAGATCCACAGCTCAGGTGGGAGATCACAAATCTGGCCGTTATGGAAGTGACAAGAAGAAAGCCATTGTTGAAAAAAAAGCCATAAGAAGTCCTGTTTGCAGTTTGCAAGAAGCCATGTGGGGGACCCAGCAAACATGTGGAAGAAGGTCCTCTGGTCAGATGAGACCATTATGGAACTTTTTGGCCTAAAAGCAAAACGCTTTGTGTAGCGAAAAACTAACACTGCACATCACCCTGAACACACAATCCCCACGTGAAACATGGTGGTGGCAGCATCATGTGGTGGGGATGCTTTTCTTCAGCAGGGACAGGGGAGCTGGTCAGAGTTGATGGGAAGATGGATGGAGCCAAATACCGGGCAGTCTTAGAAGAAAACCTGTTAGAGTCTGCAAAAGACTTGAGACTGGGGCAGAGGTTCACCTTCCAGCAGGACAACGACCCTAAACATACAGCCAGAGCTACAGTGGAATGATTTAGATAAAAGCATATTCATCTGTTAGAATGGCCAATCCAAAGTCCAGACCTAAATCCAATTGAGAATCTGTGGCAAGACTTGAAAATTGCTGTTCACAGACGCTCTGCATACAATCTAACAGAGCTTGAGAAATTTTGCAAAGAAGAATTGGCTAAAATGTCACTCTCTAGATGTGCTGGTAGAGACATCCCCAAAAAGACTTGTAGCTGTAATTGCAGAGAAAGGGGGTTCTACAAAGTATTGACTCAGGGGGGCTGAATACAAATGTACCCCCCACTTTTCACATATTTATTTGGTCTCCACCCAGAGACTGACCACATCAATCACCTTGCAGGTGGATAGACAGAGAGAATGTATTACAACCAAAACCAGGATACTGGAATGAGACCAGCAGCTTTCAATGAACAGAAGCTTTAACATGCTCCTGATAGGTGAGGACTCTCTGGTCAGCGTGACACACATGAGGAAATCTTACAAGAAGAAGAAGCCTCAATTGCACAGTCACATGGCTGTGCTAACCAATGAGTGCTTGCGATTTTGAGCATTATAATGGCTACTCATTTCAGGGCTGTGTACGGACGCAGTATGGCACATCACGACTGCCATGTACAGTGAGGTCCAGGAGGGTGACCAGGATATTTGGAGTTAGTTTACCTTTTCTTTTTTGTGAAAAGCTGAACTTACTCTTTAAAATATATGTAAATTCTAATAATGAACGTCTTTATTTAGTCCATGTTTATTAGCATGCGACACTTCCAGGTACATTCAACTCATGCATCTCCACACTGCCCCTTGCTGCCATCTGGATACCCACCCCATCCCCTCCTTCTCAGCCACAAAGTCATTGGGGTGTCCCTACAAAACACGTTGGCATCAACGTCCATAGTACTATGTTAAGAACTTTCACTATTTTGTTACAATGAAATTAACGTCATACCTTTCCAAAGACAGGGCCATCGATGGCAAACCCTGCGCTCAGTGCTCAACCAGAAGATGCTGAAGCCAACCGATGCAGTGGGCTACATCGACACACTGAACGAGGTGGTCCCTGATCTGCTGGACAAGATCAGAGAGCTGAGAGTAGAGAGTCAGTCGGGGCTGGTGGTGACAAACGTGGCTGAACTGATGTATAAGTTTGCCTTTGAAAGTAAGTCAAGGTACTCTCCCCACCCTGTGTAACTGCCGCTATAATACACATGAACGCTTTTTTTACTAGCATGCCTCTGAAAAGTCCCTACTACAGAAATGTGCAAGAGCAGAGACATGCAGTCATCCATGACAATCAATCAGAATCTATTCAATTAAAGGCAATGTATACTGGTTACAAGTCCAGTGATTAAGGCCGGGTTCACACTGGTGCGACAAACGCTCCGACATTGGGAGCTCATGTCGCATGACGTGTGAAAATCAATGTTTCCCTATGGGAGCCGTCTTAACTGGTCCGACACAAGTCGGTCCGACTTTGAAAATGTTCCCTATACTACTTTGGTCCGACTTTGATCCTACTTCAGCCCATTGAATATCATTGAAGTAGGATCAAAGTCGGATCCTTGTCCTAACCATCCGACTTTGGCATCTGACATTGTGTTATTTCCTGCCCCCTGCTGTAGCCCCTCTCATTGTGTGTTAGTTTTGGTTGGTCAAAGGACAAGTTGTACTATCTGTAAAGTCGGATCAAAGTAGTATCCTGTTCATGAAAGTCGGATGGATGTAGGACCAATGTAGGACCAATGTAGGACTGATGTTGCAGAGCAAAGTAGGATCAAAGTTGTACTAATGTCGTGTAGTATAGCATAAACCCAGCCTCAAGGACACAGTCCACTCACCAAACTGATGGTTCATGGGTTTCTTCACCTACTAGTGTTCAGGGCTCTCTGCCTGGTCAGAGACCTCTTCTTTATCCAGGTGGAGCCCTTAACACTCGTCAAGTCTCTAACAAAATCCTTCATACTGCACACCTGCACAATCAGTGTACTGGTTGTCCTCAAAACTAGACCTAGGATTGGAGGCTTCATCCCTCCCAAGTCTCTAAAGACCCAAAGTGTTTTTTTTCTCCAATCTCTGACTTAAAGTAGTTCTTAACCCACTTTTACTAAATGCTGCCATCCGCTCTGTACCATTATAAGAAGTTTCCCTGTGCCTGTGTTCTGTAAAAAAAAACTGCACAATTGTACCTGTATTCAGGGGCGTAACTAGAAATCACAGGGCCCCATAGCAAAATGTTGTATGGGCCCCCCCCCCCCCACCACAAAAAAAATAAAAAAATAAACTAATGCCATCAAACAGATTACCACACTCATGAGGCACAGTACCCAGGCAACAGCTTAATTTTGAACAACAAAGTATGCAGTATACTGTATGCAGCCCCTGAAGGACACACATGCATACCCCCAGCAGTAAAGACCCCCCAGCAGTACAGACACCCTCCTAAGTACAGACACCCCACAGCATTACAGACACCCCCTCAGTGCAGGACCCCCCCCCTAGCAGTGCAGGACCCCCCCCTAGCAGTACAGACACCCCCCAGTGCAGACCACCCCCCTCAGTACAGACACCCTCCCAGTGCAGACCTCCCCAAAATGACAGACCCCCCCCCCCCCCTCAGTGCAGGACCCCCCCCAGCAGTGCAGACCCACCCCCCTCAGTGCAGACCCCCCTCAGTAGTACAGAACCCCCCCAGTAGTACAGACACCACCTTAGTGCAGACACCCCAGCAGTACAGACACCCCACCCAAGTGCAGACCCCCCCATCAGTACAGACACCCCCACCTCAGTGCAGACCCCCCACCCAAGTGCAGACCCCCCCACCTCAGTGCAGATCCCCATCAGTACAGACAGCCCCGACTTCAGTGCAGACCCCCATCAGTACAGACACCCCCCGACCTCAGTGCAGACCCCCATCAGTACAGACACCCCCCAACCTCAGTGCAGACCCCCATCAGTACAGACACCCCCCATCCAAGTGCAGACCTCCCATCAGTACAGACGCCCCCCACCTCAGTGCAGACCCCCTTAGTACAGACACCCACCCCCATTACAGACCCCCGAAAAAAAGTTCAGACCCCCCATCAGTACAGACGCCCCCCACCTCAGTGCAGACCCCCTTAGTACAGACACCCACCCCCATTACAGACCCCCCACCCAAGTGCAGACCCCCCCATCAGTACAGACACCCCCCACCTCAGTGCAGACCCCCATCAGTACAGACACCCCCGACCTCATTGCAGACCCCCATCAGTACAGACACCCCCAACCTCAGTGCAGACCCCCATCAGTACAGACACCCCGACCTCAGTGCAGACCCCCATCAGTACAGACACCCCCCGACCTCAGTGCAGACCCCCATCAGTACAGACACCCCCCGACCTCAGTGCAGACCCCCATCAGTACAGACACCCCCCACCTCAGTGCAGACCCCCTTAGTACAGACACCCACCCCCATTACAGACCCCCCATCAGTACAGACACCCCCGACCTCAGTGCAGACCCCCATCAGTACAGACACCCCCGACTTCAGTGCAGACCCCCATCAGTACAGACACCCCCGACTTCAGTGCAGACCCCTATCAGTACAGACACCCCGACCTCAGTGCAGACCCCCATCAGTACAGACACCCCCCGACCTCAGTGCAGACCCCCATCAGTACAGACACCCCCGACCTCAGTGCAGACCCCCATCAGTACAGACACCCCGACCTCAGTGCAGACCCCCATCAGTACAGACACCCGACCTCAGTGCAGACCCCCATCAGTACAGACACCCCGACCTCAGTGCAGACCCCCATCAGTACAGACACCCTGACCTCAGTGCAGACCCCCATCAGTACAGACACCCCCCGACCTCAGTGCAGACCCCCATCAGTACAGACACCCCCGACCTCAGTGCAGACCCCCTTAGTACAGACACCCACCCCCATTACAGACCCCCCACCCAAGTGCAGACCCCCCCCATCAGTACAGACACCCCCCACCTCAGTGCAGACCCCCATCAGTACAGACACCCCCGACCTCATTGCAGACCCCCATCAGTACAGACACCCCCAACCTCAGTGCAGACCCCCATCAGTACAGACACCCCGACCTCAGTGCAGACCCCCATCAGTACAGACACCCCCCGACCTCAGTGCAGACCCCCATCAGTACAGACACCCCCCGACCTCAGTGCAGACCCCCATCAGTACAGACACCCCCGACCTCAGTGCAGACCCCCTTAGTACAGACACCCACCCCCATTACAGACCCCCCACCCAAGTGCAGACCCCCCCCATCAGTACAGACACCCCCCACCTCAGTGCAGACCCCCATCAGTACAGACACCCCCGACCTCATTGCAGACCCCCATCAGTACAGACACCCCCAACCTCAGTGCAGACCCCCATCAGTACAGACACCCCGACCTCAGTGCAGACCCCCATCAGTACAGACACCCCCCGACCTCAGTGCAGACCCCCATCAGTACAGACACCCCCCGACCTCAGTGCAGACCCCCATCAGTACAGACACCCCCCACCTCAGTGCAGACCCCCTTAGTACAGACACCCACCCCCATTACAGACCCCCCATCAGTACAGACACCCCCGACCTCAGTGCAGACCCCCATCAGTACAGACACCCCCGACTTCAGTGCAGACCCCCATCAGTACAGACACCCCCGACCTCAGTGCAGACCCCCATCAGTACAGACACCCCCCGACCTCAGTGCAGACCCCCATCAGTACAGACACCCCCGACCTCAGTGCAGACCCCCATCAGTACAGACACCCCGACCTCAGTGCAGACCCCCATCAGTACAGACACCCGACCTCAGTGCAGACCCCCATCAGTACAGACACCCCGACCTCAGTGCAGACCCCCATCAGTACAGACACCCTGACCTCAGTGCAGACCCCCATCAGTACAGACACCCCCCGACCTCAGTGCAGACCCCCATCAGTACAGACACCCCCGACCTCAGTGCAGACCCCCATCAGTACAGACACCCCGACCTCAGTGCAGACCCCCATCAGTACAGACACCCCGACCTCAGTGCAGACCCCCATCAGTACAGACACCCCCCGACCTCAGTGCAGACCCCCATCAGTACAGACACCCCCGACCTCAGTGCAGACCCCCATCAGTACAGACACCCCCGACCTCAGTGCAGACCCCCATCAGTACAGACACCCCGACCTCAGTGCAGACCCCCATCAGTACAGACACCCCGACCTCAGTGCAGACCCCCATCAGTACAGACACCCCCGACCTCAGTGCAGACCCCATCAGTACAGACACCCCCGACCTCAGTGCAGACCCCCATCAGTACAGACACCCCCGACCTCAGTGCAGACCCCCATCAGTACAGACACCCCCCGACCTTAGTGCAGACCCCCATCAGTACAGACACCCCCCATTACAGACCCCCCATCCAAGTGCAGACCTCCCATCAGTACAGACGCCCCCCACCTCAGTGCAGACCCCCTTAGTACAGACACCCACCCCATTACAGACCCCCCATCCAAGTTCAGACCCCCCCATCTCAGTGCAGGCCCCCCTCAGTACAGACAATCCCCCATTACAGACCCCCCCACCTCAGTGCAGACCCCCTTAGTAAAGACACCCCCATTACAGACACCCCCCACCCAAGTGCAGACCCCCTTAGTACAGACCCCCCACCTCAGTGCAGACCCCCATCAGTAGACACCCCCACCCATTACAGACCCCCCCCCCGGGTAGTGCAAACCCAACAGCAGACGTCCCCCCCTTTACATACCTTAGAACAGCGGCGTGTGTCCCTCGAGGCTTGAGCGCAGGCTCCTCCTCCTCTCTGGATGTAAACAGAGAGGAGGGGAGGCGGCTTCGGTCCGCGCCGCTGTTCTCCCTCCTGCGCTCAGTGCAGCATAGAAGGCACGGTGAGCGGCGTTAGTGGTGCGGCTGCCGCTACCCATGGGTGTCACCCCCGCTAGCGGGTGTCACCCGGCGCGGCCCGCACCCGCCTAGCAACGCCGCTCACCGGGCCCTTGATTGGCTGCGGGCCCCATAGCGACCGCATGTGTCGCTATGGCGGTAGTTCCGCCACTGCCTGTATTAGCTCCACTCCGGGCGCACAGCTGATTCCTCTCCTCCTTCTCTCTCTGGCTCATGGCTGCAGTTGGCGGGGCCGAGCGCTCCCGCTGACATCAGCGGTGGAGGAGGGGGAGAGAGGAGGAAAGAGAGACACGCGTGGGGTTATTCCATCTGTGTACTTATAGTTCAAATACGATATCCAGAAACAGCACATGTTGGATATTGATCCCAACAGTAAAAAATTATGACATAACCCCAGAAAACTAGCAAAAAAGCAAATGCCAACTAGTCCATGTGGACAGGGAGAAAAAAAAAGGTGGAAAAATAGGTTCCCAAAACACTGTAAAAAGACCCAGAATCTCCCCTTTTTTTCCCCATTTCTAATGACCTGGTTTCCCCTTGCAGATTAATGAGTTTTAACTTCTCCTGTGGGGTATATGCAATGTTGTATATATGGGTTTTTGATAAAGTGTATATTTTTGATAATGATATTTACTTGTACATAGTCCATTACAAATTTGTTCCCTTTTCCCCTCCTTTATTTTTTTTTTATGGGATGCCCTGTTTTTTTTCTGGGCACAGGCGTAATTTTTGTAATTTTCCAGCCTTGAAGACAGGCTGTTTTCTGGGGGGGGGGGGGGGGGGGGGGGGGGGGGGGGGGGGGGTAGTGAGTGTAGCACCAGCTAGTGTGCTAGATAAAGAGGTTGGTTGTTAGAGTAGGCAAATTGGCTTGGCTGAGAGCCAGGCCTTGGTTGTGAATCTGGGTCAGGGTTTGGCCACTCATGGGCTGGATGACTCGGCAAACAACTTCTCTGGTGCCTACCTCTGTTCTCTGAGACATTGGTAAGGTTAGGAGGAGCTACTTGTCATTTTTATGAGGGCCTCAGTCAGACTCACCTCATAAATAGGCATGAGTCATGCCAGCAGGGGCATTCAGTTGGAAGATGGAGTGCGGAGGAGACTGTTGTTGGCCCTCCTAGTCTGGGGGGGGGGGGGGGGGGGGGATTTTGGACCTGGAGCTCGGGTGCTGGAAGGATCCCTCAAAACGCATGGAGGAAGCCCTCCCTGGAGGCACGGGAGTAAGGAGAGGACAGCAGGAGCAGGACAGCATGTCCGAGAGATCGCCTGAGAGTCAACCGGGTGGGCTGATGTCAGTCTGGAGGACTGTGGAGAGAGTGTCAGTCTGGAGCACTGTGGGGAAAAGTTAGCCTGGAGGGCTAGTGAAAGGATCAGCAGCTGCCAGGCGGGTTAGCAGGCCTGAAGAGGTGGTGCTGGGATCAGTAGCTACAGGAGGAATGGGAGCTGGACACTGAACTTTTGCTACACAACCAGGGGGCCTCGGGTTCCTGCCTATAACATGTTTTTGCTTTGATCGTCTGTACAGTGTTCCAGTTGGGTTCTGCAAGTGAGTGCTGGAGGAAAAAGGGTGTGTATTTAGAGATGTATATAGGAAGAGTTGTCCCTGAAGTTGTTCTGAAGTCAAGTGGCCATCCCATAATCTCTAATCCCTATCCAAGTTTTTATCCCTCAATAAAAAAACAAAACAAAGTCACAGATTGTTGTCTGACTCTGAGTCCCTGTGAAGATTCTGTGTGCCTGGCTGTGCAGGGTGGGGGATCCCTGTTACTTGCGGCTCCCTAGGGGGTGCGCTACATATAATTTCTAAAAATGGTGTTTTGTCACAGGCATCTGTGGGGTAATATTTGAGACCCGGCTGGGCTGTCTGAGAAGTGAGGTTGCAGATGAAATCCAGAAACTCATCAGCTCCGTTGGAATCATGTTGGAGAACGAGGTGGTGATTGAGAGGCTACCTCACTGGACCAGAAATTGGCTTCCTTACTGGGGACGTTTTCTCGAGGCCTGGGATGCCATCTTTGCTTATGGTAAGTGATGCCTTGACATGCAGGCAATAAGGAACCCATTTCCATACCTAGCTTTAGCTATGACCCACCTGTCCAATCACACAAGACACCATCTGTTAGCCATGGTTCACATTGATGCTACTTTCAAAGTAGCAAGGTCAGCTTGATTTCAGGTGCTACTTGAAAGACATCTGTGTGGCTTCATACACAGATGTCTATTGAAGTCGCACCTGAAATCAGAAAATGTAGTGCAGGAACTACTTTTGCAAATCGGACCGATTGTAATAGAGCCACTGCCACTAATAGGCTGCGACTTGTCATGCGATTTGATCTCTCAAATCACATGACAAATCGCTCCAATGTGAACCTAGGCTTAAACATAGAGTATTTTCCATATATTGTACTTATTTTTTTTATTATTTGGGTAAAATATTGAAATACTCAAGAATATCTGATGTTGCCAGCAGATAGCAAATCTGAGTCTGCTTTCCACCATTTCTGAGCCCTTTTTCTGCTATACTGTAAATACCCTGAATAGCTTGGATAATTTGGTATCCTGCTGTGTTATGCACTGTGTATTTGCAACATATTAGCATATATTTAGCTGATTAGAGTGTGACACCATGAGTCTACAATATTGAACTTTTTCACAATATTCAAATTTTCTGAGATACAGAATTTTGGGTTTTCACTAGCTGTAAGCCATAATCATCAAAATTAAAAGAAAGAAATATATCACTCTGTGTAATGAATCTATATACGATTTTCACTTTTTGAATTGAATTACTGAAATAAATAAACTTTTTGATGATATTCACATTTTTGAGATGCACCTGTACGTGGCAGAATGAGTCCATTGCCTACTGTGACCGCCATCACTGTCTCTCTGCTAGGTTTAGGATTTCAGTTGGACTGAGGTAATTACAAAATCAAGCAGGTAGTGCTGGATTTGCTTATTAAAAAGCCCAGAATGCACTACAAACTATATATATATATATATATATATATATATATATATATATATATAAATGGAACAAAAAAGATCCTTGTATAAACTTGTAATTATATAAAACATGAAGCAAAAATGAATTGATTAAAAACTACGGTACTTATAGCTTTCTTTTCTCTACGAAATAAAATCCATTAGGCCCCTTTCACACTGGGGCGGGAGCCGCGGTGACGGTAAAGCAGCGCTATATTTACCGCTGCTTTACCGTCGTTTTGCCCGCGGGATTCGGCCGTTCGCGGTGCGGTTTTACCCCCGCGAGCGGCCGAAAAAGGGTTAAAATCCGTAGCGGCGCTTTGCGGTATTACCGCGGTGTCCCATTCAAATCAATGGGAAGGAGCGGTATAGGAGCGATGAATACACCGCTCCTATCCCGCTTCAAAGATGCTGCTAGCAGGACTTTTTTTGCCGTCCTGCTAGCGCACCGCTCCAGTGTGAAAGCCCGCCGGCTTTCACACTGGAGTGAAAGGGGCCGGTTTTTTCAGGTGGTGTACAGGACACTATTTTTAGCGCTGTACCGCCTGAAAACGGCCCAGTGTGAAAGGGGCCTTAGGGTATGAGCTTGGGCAGAGTGTGGATTGGCTTTTGTTAACAAAGTTGCATTCTGCAACCGAGCCCCCAATAGCAGTAAGACCTGATTGGGATTCTAATCCTTTCTGATGCCCTCATAAACTAGAAAAAAGTTTTGGTTATAAACTTTAATAGCGGCCCACATTTTGTAATAAAGTACTGCACTATTATGCACTTGCTATTTGTAGGGACGAAACTGATTGACAAGAAAGTGGAAGACATTGAGGGACGCCTCCAAAGAGGAGAAGATTTGGGAGGAGCCTATCTCACTCATCTGCTGACCAATGGGAAGCTGGGCCTGAAGGAGGTGTATGGGATCATGCCGGAGATCCTTCAAGCCGGGGTGGACACGGTGTGTTCTGTAAAGGCTTCCTGATATCATCATCTCCACTATACAGAAAATGTAACAACTTTTTTAAAGAGTTATTTGGATAGAGCTCACACATAGTGAAGAACTCTGCCCACTACACCACATGAGAGGTCTGGCCAAGTCCTGGCCATTGGCTACTTAGGCATGATGGTGAGAGAGTCATCTGATACAGGGGGACCCCTTAATGAATATGTAACGGTATAGGTTGTAGGTCGTGTCTTTCTTGCACTTTCCCTCCTGTCAGAGCACCGAAGGACCACTTCTGCCTACCGTTTGGCTTGGCTTTGTTGGCTTTGATCAGAGGTGTGATTGTATTTGAATGAGGATGGTTTGGGTTTTATTTTTCATTTTTAGGGGGATGGGAGGGTTTTTCTGTGAATCTTTTTTTAACAGTTCCCCCATTTTTTAACATAAACCTATCCTCTTAGAAATAACTAGGCTGTCCTTGCTGATCTCCTTTTCGAAAATGCTCTTTACATGGATCTCCTGCTGATTTCTAGCCAAATCTTTTAAAGTACTAACCTCAAACTAATTTTTGTTCTTACTTCATGCTGACGTTACTTGTCTCTACACTTGTTCCTGGTCTGATATACGAACCGGAGCAGTGATCACCAACCAATGGTCCATGGACCACTGATCGTCTACGAGAAAATGTTGGTGGTCCCCAGGGGTTCTGCCACAAATTAACATTGTGGAGGATGTATACCACCCAATGTTATTAGAAATTCGTATCTCCACAGAGTGGTACTGTGGATACGACACTTTAGTACAATTTGCCATGTCCCAATAGTTGGATTAGTGAAAAAATTTAAATTTTTGGGATGATGGACTTTTTAGGCATAACACAAGTGTATATTAAAAATATATTTATTACAAAAGATAAAATCAAGACAATTACATAAAATTTCATGGATCATTCACAAAATATGCCTATGAGCATGAATAACGCACCACCTATATACGCATTTCAATCGAACAATTCGGAGTATTGAGAAATTTGACGAGGTAGTGTGTCATAAAAAACTCAGCTCAGCTCTACATGTTGCGCATAAACAAAATGCTTCTTCAGGAGATTATGGCAAATTATTAATCACAAGTAAGGAAAATAAGGATGAGCAAAGAGGGCTATCCTCAATGCTGATAGAGATTCAGAGAAACTCAAGAGAACAACTCTTTAGGGAACTTCTAAAATTAGACTATAAGGCAAACTTATGGCAGTTACCAAAGTTAGTAGTTAGGGATGTTTAACACAATAAATAAACGATATCCAGGACATCTAGTAATATACTGGCTCAGTCCGTTCCACTGGGTTTGCACACCAAATTTGAGGTTCCTAGCACCAAGTGGCCCCGAGATAAGGGGCCCCAAATTTGGTCAACCGTGTCTATCTGCAGCAATGTTATTTTGGGACCCTTAGGGTCCAGAGACCCCAAATTATGGCTGCAGCTAGGGGGCATCTAGGAACCCTTAACTACTAAGTTTGAAGTTAGGGGGACCTATGGCTGCAAATGGGCACAGTGAGGCTGCAAATGGGCATTGTTGACCCTCTTTTCCACTTACAGTATCTGCGCATTTCTCACCCTAGGCTTATACTCGAGTCAATAAGTTTTCCCAGTTTTTTGTGGTAAAATTAGGTTATATTCGGGTCGGCTTATACTCGAGTATATACGGTAAGTAGTCCCTAAAGGATATCTTGTGGATAGTCTCCACACCAGTGGGCTTTTTTGTAATGGGAGGATTCCCTAAACTGACTGAGCCAGTATATTACTAGATGTCCCAGATATCGTTTTTTTATTGTGTGGGGAAAGAGCATGGAGCTCAAGCACATGGCTGGATAAAGAGGCGAGATCCAATGATTAGCCTGTATAAGGCAGCAGTGTAATGCAGAATGTGTGTGTGGGCGGGGGGGGGGCAGAGAAGGGCACAGAGCCGGAGCATTGTGTGTATAAGGCAGGGATCTTCAAACTACGGCCCTCCAGCTGTTGCGGAACTACACATCCCATGAGGCATTGTAAAACTCTGACATTCACAGACATGACTAGGCATGATGGGAATTGTAGTTTCTAAACAACTGGAGGGCCGTAGTTTGGAGACCCCTGGTATAAGGCATGTAAAATTCATGATTGTGGTCTGCGGGATTTAAAATTGTGAGTTTAGTGGTCCATGAGGTCCAAAAGGTTGGCGACTGCTGAACCAGAGGATTGGCAAGACAACCAAGCAAGTAGCATTTCAGAACAACAGCAACAACAGAGTTTTTTTCTCTGTTTTTCCCCCAGACATCAAATACCCTGACATGGGCCCTGTACCTGCTGGCAAAGCACCCGGAGATCCAGAAGACTCTCTATGAGGAGGTGGTGAGTGTTATCCCTGGAGATAAAATTCCCTCCAACGAGGATCTTGCTAGAATGCCATTGCTGAAAGCCGTCATCAAGGAAACCCTGAGGTAAGAGTCTCTTTTATACTTCCAAATAAAATATATCCAAACTTTAGGAACCTCGGTCAGTTTTTTGTGGGTCTTTACTCCAGTTGTTATTATACTATATGCCCATGGTTCAGGATGTACAGTTAGCCATTGGGTATAAAGGATTGATTTGCATGGTTCCACCCACTATCTTGAAATGAGGAACAATCCCTTTATTTTTGGAATATGTAATGGAATGAGAAATGTGAAGTCCTTCTTTTCTGAGGAGGATGTACTGTGCTCCAATTGGCTAAGTGAAGGGCTCTTTAGTACCTCCTTAGTCCTTACCATAAGTTACTGAAATGATTGCATTAATATATTTTTACATTTAGGATGTATCCGGTGGTTCCACAAAATGGACGTATTATAACAGATAAGGAGATAGTCCTAGAAGGATACCTATTCCCTAAAGATGTAAGTAATTTCCATTATAAGGATTGTGCAATTGCGTCCATTTCATCAATATGAAGGGCTGAGGGGTAGGAAGAAGGTACCTTGGGGTGCAGGAAATGCAAAAATGTAGGATCTTCAACTTATTTTGCAGTTTATAGTCAATAGCGGACTCCCTGTCCACTGGCAAAACCGAGATCACTCGCTAATCGCAAATAAATGCTCAAAATCAGAAACATTTCTTGGTCTTTTGGTGCTGTCTATGACCTACCTAAGTGCAATGAAGCCCTCATGTGGTTTTCTGGATTTTTGGAAACTTAGCACTTTAAACTTCAATGGCTGCCAGTTGGGTGTAGAATGCCTCACGAGGCATGCTTGCTTGCTTTCGCTCTAGCACCAGGACAAGGTTTTTTAGCACCCAGGGCAAAAAGGTCAAAGTGCACCCTCCACCCCTTTCTATTAGGTGTTAACTTCCTCAGCAGCAGAGGTTCCAGATCTTGCTCTTTACTGCTGGGTCGTCTCCCCTGCCTACTCTTTTTGCCCAGCCTGGCCTTTCTTTTTTGCTACCTCTGCTTACAAAGCTTGGTCTCTGCTAGTCAGTTACCAGCCTAACCCCTGCCTGGTCCCACTGTACATACCACAAAAAAATGGAAGCATCCACCCAGGATATGTAATGGAAATCGGTGGTAGGGAAAGAATTCTTTAGGGAAATATACATCGATTTGCCTATAAAATATGACCATAAAGTAAATAACATTGATTATTTCATGACAGTGGCACCTGAAAGTGGGTGGGATATATTAGGCAGCAAGTGAACAATTTTGTCCTTGACACTGACGTGAACCAGAAAAAATGGGCAAGCGTTAGAATTTGAGGGACTCAAAAAGACAAATTATAATGGCTAGACTGGGTCAGAGCAACTCTGCAACTCTTGTGGGATGTTCCTGATCTGCAGTGGTCAGGACTGACCAAAACTGATCATAAGCAGCCAGGGGGTCATTGATGCATATAGGGAGCAAAGGCTGGCCTCAAAAATTGAAGAAAAAGTTAATGAAAAGAAAGCTGTCAAAACACACAGTGCATTCCAGTTTGTTGTATATGGGGCTGTGTAGCTGCAAACAGCTCTTGATGCCCATGCGGACCCGTATCCACAGCCAAAGTGCCTACAATGGACACGTGAGCATCAGAACTTGAGCACGGAGCAATGGAAGAAGGTGGCCTGGTCTGATGAATCACTTTTTTTTTTTACATCCTGTGGTTGGTTGATTTGGAAGATTTGGCACCTTGCAACTTACAGGACTTAACCACTTAAGCCCCGGACCAATTTTCAGCTAAAGGACCAGGCCCCTTTTTGCGATTCGGCACTGCGTCGCTTTAACTGACAATTGCGCGGTCGTGCGACGTGGCTCCCAAACAAAATTGGCGTCCTTTTTTTCCCACAAATAGAGCTTTCTTTTGGTGGTATTTGATCGCCCCTGCGGTTTTTATTTTTGCGCTATAAACAAAAATAGAGTCACAATTTTGAAAAAAATGCAATATTTTTTACTTTTTGCTATAATAAATATCCCCCAAAAATATATAAAAAAACATTTTTTTTCCTCAGTTTAGGCCGATACGTATTCTTCTACATATTTTTGGTAAAAAAAAAAAATCGCAATAAGGGATTATTGATTGGTTTGCGCAAAAGTTATGGCGTTTACAAAATAGGGGATAGTTTTATAGCATTTTTATTAATCATTTTTTTTTTACTAGTAATGGCGGCAATCAGTGATTTTTATTGTGATTGCGACATTATGGCGGACACATCGGACATTTTTGACACATTTTTTTGGGACCATTGTCATTTATACAGCAATCAGTGCTATTTAAATGCACTGATTCCTGTGTATATGACACTGGCAGTGAAGGGGTTAACCACTAGGGGGCAGTATAGGGGTTAAGTGTGACCTATGTGTTTTTTTTTTTACTGTAGGGGGGCGTGGCTTGGCGTGTGACATCACTGATCGTCTTTCCCTATGACAGGGAACGGACGATGGGTGACAGCCTCACTAGGAAGCACCTGGAGAGGTTTGTTTACACTTCTCCCTGTTCTTCAACTCTGTGACCCGATCGCAGGACACCGGCGGCGATTGGGTCCGCGGGTCCCACGGCCACGGTCACGGAGCTCAGAACCGGGTCACGAGCACGGATGCGCGACCCACGGCTGGGCTCTTAAAGAGCAACGTACCTGTACGTTGATGTGCCCAGCCGTGCCATTCTGCCGACGTAAATGTGCAAGAGGCGTTCCTTAAGTGGTTAAAGGATCTGCTACTGACGGCTTGGTCCCAGATACCACAGCATATGCCTTTAGGGGTCTAATGGATCATCCATGCCTCGAAGGATCAGGGCTGTTTTGGTGGCAAACAGGGTCCTACTCAATATTAGAAGGGCAGTCATAGTATAGTGGGTATAAACTACCGAATAAACAGCTAAAGTAAATAGTGGCATGGTAAATGAACAAATAAATTAACACTTAAAGAGGAAGTAAACCCTCATTTACAACTTTAGCTTACAGGTAAGCCTATATTAAGGCTTACCTGTAGCTAACAAGGATATCTCCTAAACCTGCACGGTTTAGGAGATATACCTGTATTTGCATGTGCCGACGTCATGCGGCACATGCGCACTTGCGACAACTGAAGCAACGGCGCTATATGCCGATGCTTCAGTTGTACTATGCCGCTCTCGTGCGCATGTGCGTGACGGCATCACGGCTCTGGCAAATCACAGCGCCGGAGCCGCGATACCCGGAAGTCACTCCGGGAGAAGAGGTCGGCGGTCGGAGAGGGAGAAGAGGACCGATGCCGGGGCTTCGATCTCAGGTAAGTGATACATAATTAGCTAGTATGCTATGCATACTAGCTAATTATGCCTTTGTCTTGCAGGTTTTTTTATTTTTCCTTTTTTTTTAAGAGGGTTTACTTCCTCTTTAATGGGGTAATAATGAAGCTGCTTTGCTGGTGATACTGATGGAGTTATTGCAAACGAATTTTCAAAGCCTTTTTTTTTTTTTTTCAAGTGATATCAATAATAATAATAGCGCTAAATGAAAAACGCAAAAAAGAAAAGCGCGAATTAACACTCACCAAACTTCTACTAACACGAAATTAGCAGAAGGAGCCCAAAGGGTGGCACTAAAGAGCTGAAAAAACACGTAGTACATCACTACGTTCGTAATTGTTGCCCAACATTTGTGTGACCGTGTGTATGCAAGACAAGTTGGAGCCAACGCCCTTCGAACAAAACTCTGCGGTTTTGTTGTCGGAAAGTCCGATCGTGTGTACGGGGGCATAAGACTGGGATACCATTAAAGTTCATGTGTGTGTAAAGGCAAGCGTCCCAATACTTTTGGTAATATAGTGTACAATACCATAATAATAGCAAAAGCAAAATACAACTCACTCTAAACGTACACTTTTATTTTCAGACGCTGTTCGTACTCTCTCACTATGTTCTGTCCCGCGATGAGAACAGCTTCTCTGAACCCGACAAGTTCCTGCCCCAGAGGTGGCTGCGCAGCTCTGGGAAGAATCATCACCCTTTTGCCTCTATCCCCTTCGGTTACGGGGTCAGGGGGTGCCTGGGGCGTCGGGTAGCTGAGCTGGAGATGCACTTAGCTCTGTCACAGGTGAGTTATGTGTGTGTGTTATGGGATGTAGCGGTACCCTTGCATGGGCTGCAGGTAGTTGTGGTCCACCGTTCACCCTACACAGCCAGGCACACTGGATGGGGATAGGGTAGATATAGGATTATTTTTTTCGTGAATTTTCGAAATTCGGAGATGCAAAAATTTGAAAATCGGAAAAAAAAGAAAGAAAATCAGTAAAATTCGAAATAATAACTAACTATTCAATTATAGGTATTGGAATTTCCTTTCAAATTTGGCTGTTAGTGAACGTAACGAATACGAATTTATCCGAAGTTACGCATTATCCGAAAAATAACGAATGCCGCATCTAAACAAATGGAACGGAACAAATTAATAATAAAAAATTAATAATAAAAAGGTTTTATTATTATTGTTATTTATAATTATTATATCTTTATAGGGCTGTGGAAATTAAAAATTAATTCCTCGATTAATTGTTCATTTTTTTGATCGATCAAAAAAATTAACTCACCTCTCCGCCAGCTTCCGGGAGTTTCGATTCTATTATTACTATATATTAGGGCTGTGGAAATTAAAGATTAATTCCTCAATTTTTTTGATCAATCAAAATTCTTTTGATCGGTACTCACCTCTCCGCCGGCTTCCGGTTCTTCAGGGAGTTCCTTCCTTGCATTGCAACTCTGCATTAGTCAGTGGTAAATGTGGTATACACTATATACAATCTCCCGACACTAGTTAGTTTCCACAATCCATGACTTAACTTCACAGTTCACACAAATACGTTTTAAATTCAAACTGTAGCACTGACACAAGTCTTTTTTTTTTCCACAGTAGCGTGACAATCCCTCCACCTCCGGTCTAACTAATCACTCTCACCTTATGGCATGGACCCCTGTGCCAACAGGTGGTCATGCAAGCGGGTATCAAAAGGGTTAACACAGACCATAAACGTCTCTCACGTCTCCTTAGATCTCAGCAAGGACGCAGGTCATGGGTAGAGAGAAAAGATCTAAGTGCTCACCGCTAAAGTATAAGATTACATTTTTGTGTTCAAACATAAACTACTCACATAAAGATGATAAAAACACAGCATGTAAAGCCGACAATCGTGTTACTTCCATAGGGCAGCAGCGGGTGACGTCATGCGTAGCTCCTCCCCCCGTAAGCGTTACGTTGAATCAGAACTTCAACGTCACCGGACTCCTCCCCCCTTCCCTTCGTTAGCAGACGGAGGCACTTGGGAAAGGGGGGAGGAGTCCAGTGACGTCGAAGTTCTGATTCAACGTAACGCTTACGGGGGGAGGAGCTACGCATGACGTCACCCGCTGCTGCCCTACGGAAGTAACACGATTGTCGGCTTTACATGCTGTGTTTTTATCATCTTTATGTGAGTAGTTTATGTTTGAACACAAAAATTAAATCTTATACTTAAGCGGTGAGCACTTAGATCTTTTCTCTCTACCCATGACCTGCGTCCTTGCTGAGATCTAAGGAGACGTGAGAGAAGTTTATGGTCTGTGTTAACCCTTTTGATACCCGCTTGCATGACCACCTGTTTGCACAGGGGTCCATGCCATAAGGTGAGAGTGATTAGTTAGACCGGAGGTGGAGGGATTGTCACGCTACTGTGGAAAAAAAAAAGACTTGTGTCAGTGCTACAGTTTGAATTTAAAACGTATTTGTGTGAACTGTGAAGTTAAGTCATGGATTGTGGAAACTAACTAGTGTCGGGTGATTGTATATAGTGTATACCACATTTACCACTGACTAATGCAGAGTTGCAATGCAAGGAGATCGGCTAAAAGTATTTGGATCTGTACAGGGGGTCGCCGAGTTACGAACTCGTTAGGGACTGCCCGCCTGTACTTGAGTCGGAAATGTTCGTAAGTCAGGCGCGCATGCGCCGACCGACAAATACGGCCATTTCCGATGTTCCGTCTAATGCCGTTCTGCGCATGCGCGGCAAATTACGGACATTTCCGAAGTTTGCCGGCATTTTCCGAGGCTCTGTATGGCCGCGCATGCGCAGAACGGCCGGAGGACGACGAAAAATGGCGGAGGGGCCCCGTTCGTAAGTAGGGGGATGTTCGTAGGTCGGGCGTTCGTAAGTCGGGGACCCCCGGTATGTGCGTTATAATTAATCAAAATGAGTCGTTTAATCGATTAAAAAAAAAAAATCGATGAATCGAACACGAAAATTTTAATCAGTAACAGCCCTAGATCTTTACATTCTATTTGTTTAGATGCGGCGTTTGTTAGGTCAGATCATTTGTGACTTCGGATAAATTCGTTCTCCGACAGCCAAATTTGAAAGGAAATTCCAATACCTATAATTTAATATTTATTATTAATTTGTTATTAGTTCAGATTTTCCCGGTTTTTCGAATTTTCATTCTTTTGAATTTTCGGATTTTCATTCTTATTCTTGGATTTTCTCATTTCCAAATTTTTAAATGTATGAAATTTCCGAAATGTTCCAATTGACTAAATTAGGAATTTCCGAAATTATGAATTTTCGGAAAAATTCGGAAATGTAAGAAATCCGGAAATTTAGGAATTGACTAATTTGTCAAAATTCGTAAAAAAAAAACAAATTCGGAAATAAAAAAAATTGCACATGTCTAGTCTACTCGCTGTTCTCCTTCACCCAGAGTGGGGGCGCTCTAATCCCAGGTGTAGTACTAGCCAGATCACCAGGTGCACAAAACAGGGGAAAAAGCCAAAAAAAAAAAAAGAAAACAAATGCAGCCACCACATCTAATGATTGCTAAGCTGCAATCTATGGCATTTCTGGTTTTGGGTTTAATACCGTTTTAAGCAGATGTTCCCTAATATCTGAAAATGATTGTAAGGGCTCCTCGGGGGTAACAAGATTTAGAATTTCCTGATTTGGAAAGATTTTGCTGACCTCCTATAGTGGCATCTGTACAGGAAGTGAAGGAAAATCTCCACAATGACAATACAGCAATGGAAATCAGATGGAAGGTTTAACCATTCTATACTCGGATCAAAAGTAGCCAAGCTTGCACTTTAAGCCCAACTTCACAGTAAATGCGGTTTTGAAATTGTGCGACTTCAGGTGCGACTTCACATTTGAAAACACGGCAGTGCGACTTGAAAACGCATCAGTGCGACTTCACACTTGAAAACACATCAGTGCAACTTCAGGTGCGACTTCACATTTTAAAAAAAGGCATTAGTGCGACTTCACATTTGAAAACGCACCAGTGCGACTTCACATATGAAAACATGTCAGTGCGACTTCAGATTTGAAAACGCATCAGTGCGACTTCAGGTGCGACTTCACATTTAAAAAAAAAGGCATTAGTGCAACTTCACATTTGAAAACGCACCAGTGCGACTTCAGGTGCGACTTCACATTTGAAAACACGTCAGTGCGACTTCATATTTGAAAACGCGTCAGTGCGACTTCACATTTGAAAACACGTCAGTGCGACTTCAGGTGCAACTTCACATTTGAACACACGTCAGTGCGACTTCAGGTGCGACTTCACATTTAAAAACATGTCAGTGCGACATCGGGTGCGACTTCACATTTGAAAACACGTTAGCGCGACTTCATATTTGAAAACGCGTCAGTGCGACTTCACATTTGAAAACACGTCAGTGCGACTTCAGGTGCAACTTCACATTTGAACACACGTCAGTGCGACTTCAGGTGCGACTTCACATTTAAAAACATGTCAGTGCGACATCGGGTGCGACTTCACATTTGAAAACACGTTAGCGCGACTTCATATTTGAAAACGCGTCAGTGCGACTTCACATTTGAAAACACGTCAGTGCGACTTCAGGTGCAACTTCACATTTGAAAACACGTCAGTGCGACTTCAGGTGCGACTTCACATTTGAAAACATGTCAATGCGACTTCAGGTGCGACTTCACATTTGAAAACACGTCGGTGCGACTTCAGGTGCGACTTCACATTTGAAAACATGTCAATGCAACTTCAGGTGCGACTTCACATTTGAAAACGCATCAGTGCGACTTCAGGTGCGACTTGGCTGACATCTGTGGAGATTTCCCCCCCCAGCTCTATCCCACACAAATGTTTCTGCCGGAGTTCCACTTTACATCTCATGTTTTTATGTCTTTCTTTGCATCTTCAGATGATCCGGCAATTCCAGCTGCTGCCAGATCCAGAGATGAAAGAAGTGAAGACAAAGAACCGCGTGGTCCTCGTGTCGGACATTCCAATCAATCTGCAGTTCATCGATCGCCAATAATAGATTCCGAGCTCAATAAACCTTCTGAGGCCGGGATCTCCGCATCCGATTCCCAATAGCAGGAGATTTTCACCGGCTATCTATGGAGCCGGGTCACAGATCTCCGTAGAGAGTCCGGTGCGTTTTGCAGAAAACCGCTGTGTGTCTTTTGGTTCGTTTGAGGTCCGAATTCAGCCCAAAATTCAGGCTGAGATCGGACCTGAAACGGTGAACCGGGGCGCACCGGACCCCCTGCTGTGACCCGCATGCGGATCCTATGTGAACCCAGCCTCAGGGAGACTTGTGAAATAGGAAGTAAGAATAAATCTGAGAGGCTTGTCTGTCAGCCGTCTCCAAACTGTGGCCCTTTGCTTGCTTTTATCCAGCACCATCCCGCCAGTAGTTTCTGCCACCAACACTGGGGCACTAGTACTCTCACTGGCACCAAAGATGGAACACTACTCACATTGATACCAATGATGGGGCACTATTCCTCCCACTGCCATCAATGATGGGGCACTACTCCCCCCACTGACACCAATGATGGGGCACTACTCCCCCCACTGACACCAATGATGGGGCACTACTCCCCCCACTGACACCAATGATGGGGCACTATTCCTTCCACTGATACCAATGATGGGGCACTATTCCTTCCACTGATACCAATGATGGGGCACTATTCCTCCCACTGATAACAATGATGGGGCACTGTTCCTTCCACTGATACCAATGATGGGGCACTATTCCTCCCACTGACACCAATGATGGGGCACTACTCCCCCCACCGACACCAATGATGGGGCACTACTCCCCCCACCGACACCAATGATGGGGCACTACTCCCCCCACCGACACCAATGATGGGGCACTACTCCCCCCACCGACACCAATGATGGGGCACTACTCCCCCCACCGACACCAATGATGGGGCACTACTCCCCCCCACTGACACCAATGATGGGGCACTATTCCTCCCACTGACACCAAAGATGAGGCACTATTACTCCGCCTAATACCAATGATGGGGCATTGTGAACTCCCACTGACACCAGGGCACTTTCTTCTCCCACTGGCCATAGTTCGGCCCACCTAGAGTTTAAATGACAGCAAAGTGGCCCTTTGCTTAGAAAGTTTGGAGACCCCTGTCCTAGCTGATAGTATACTTGTATGTTGTTACATTGGTCAGCACTTTCTGCTAGACTCAATTATAGATCTCAGAGCTCCTGGGAGAACTAGACATGATACATCACATGTGCTGTGCTGAGCACACCCAGGGCCCGACACAGACCAGGAGGGCACAGCTCAATGCAACATGCAGTAACCTTTTTTGTTAACCAATAGTGGATGTTCACTAGGCTAAATCACACCACTGACCAAATTCTATTAGATGCACTTTTGTCTTACAGAGGTGAAAAAGAAAACATCTAAAAAAAACACAATGCAAAAAAGTCCTAAAAGAAAATATTACATACTGTATATACTCGAGTATAAGCCGACCCGAATATAAGCCGAGGCACCTAATTTTACCACAAACAACTGTGAAAACGTATTGACTCATGTATAAGCCTGGGGTGAGAAATGCGCAGCTACTGTAAGTGGAAAAGAGGGTCAACAATGCCCATTTGCAGCCTCACTGTGCCCATTTGCCTCCATAGGTCCCCGAACTTTCTGCAGCAGAGAATGACATTTTCCGACCCAACTTTGGGGCCCTGCATCTCGGGGCCACTTGGTGCTAGGAACCCCAAATTTGGATATGTTGTATTGTTGGGTTCCACTGGGTTTGCACACCAAATTGCATGGTGTTCCTGGCACCAAGTGGCCCCGAGATACGGGGCCCCAAAGTTGGGTCGGAAAATGTCATTCTCTGCTGCAGAAAGTTTGGGGGACCTATGGCTGCAAACGGGCACAGTGAGGCTGCAAATGGGCATTGTTGACCCTCTTTTCCACTTACAGTAGCTGCGCATTTCTCACCCTAGGCTTATACTCGAGTCAATACGTTTTCCCAGTTTTTTGTGGTAAAATTAGGTGCCTCGGCTTATATTCGGGTCGGCTTATACTCGAGTATATACAGTATACATGCAATAAATTAAAATTCATAATAAATGTCCGATAGATCAATATCAATCTTGAAAGTAGTGCTCAGATTGATATTGATTTATGGGACATTTATATGAAATTGAATTTTATTGCATGTATATATAGCACTAGTATAGCATACACACACACATACACACATACCTTGTTTCCCCGAAAATAAGACCTAGCGTGATTGTCGGTGATGGCTGCAACATAAGCCCTACCCCCAAATAAGCCCTACCCTGTTTCCCCAAAAATAAGCCCTACCCTGAAAATAAGACCTACAAGGACTTTAACTAGGGTTTATTTGGAGGGTAGGGCTTATATTGCAGCCATCACCAGCAATCACACTAGGTCTTATTTTCGGGGAAACAGGAGATTTTTTTTTTTTAAAGTGTAGTGATTTCACTTAAAGTGTATAGCGGCTGCAACTTTGCACTTGATTAATTTCGGGTGCTGCTGATTGTTTCACACATTTCTATGTCTTTGCACAGCCAGAATCTCGTGAATTAGAAATGGGTTTTATTAAACAGTTTCACATCCCTCCTTATAAATAAAACCTCACTATGAGGCAAGAAAAACGGATCATTATTTTTTCTTTTTCTCCTAACCAGAAAAGATGATCAGCTTGGCACAATTCTCAAACAATTTTTAAGGCTGGAAACCTGCAAAGCCGCTGACACCCCTATGAGGCCGGGTTCACACCTCCGATGGGCGCGCTCACAGCAGTGGGTCCGGTGCGTCTCTGTTCTCCGTTTCAGGGACGAAGCGGGGGGCTGAATTTTTGCCCGAATTCGGCCCTGAAACGGAGCCAAAAACGCACAGCATTGCTGTGCAAGCCGCTCCGCAGCCGCAACGGAGATATGTGAACCGGCTCCATAGAGAGCCGGCCGCAATCTCCTGTCATGCGAATTGGATGCGGAGGAAACCCACATCCGATTCGCATAGGTGTGAACCCAGCCTGAAAGAGGGCTCCAGTCTCTCCGCTTGTTCAAATCTTCCCATAGCGGTTACGGAAAGCAGACTGGGTGACAATTATCTGGAACAATACAGATCTTCTTAAAAGAAAAAAAGAAGCATCATTAAGCTATGGAGCCGGAGTTCTCTATAGCGACCTTCGGATCGTTCTTGTGCAGCATAAAGTGTCCCTGGACCTGGGCCGCGCTGATCTTGTCCGAGGCCGACAGAGCCGAGTCGGCAAACTCCTCTGCCATGCGTTGGGTCTGATCTGGGTAGAAGCGCATGAACATCTGTGCCAGCTGCCACCGCGTGCAATGTCCTACATACTGCTTTACATCCACCCGACCGGGCCGAATCAACGCTGGGTCCAACCTACAGAACCATGGAGAGAACACAATACACTGTGAGAGAATGCCATGGCTGAGATTCAAGGTTGGGCTTGCTGTGTTAATGTGCGTTGCATTAACCCCTTGATTACCGGGCACCTAAACCCCCCTTCCTGCCCAGACCAATTTTCAGCTTTCAGCGCTGTCACTCTTTGAATGACAATTGCGCGATCATACAACACTGTACCCAAATAAAAATGTTATCATTTTTTCCCCACAAATAGAGCTTTCTTTTGGTGGTATTTGATCACCTCTGGGGGTTTTTTTTGTCAAAAAAGTTAAAAAAGAACGAATTAAAAAAAAAAAAAAAAAATACAAAACCATTTTATATTTTGTTAATAAATTCTTCAAACAGGTAGTTTTTCTCCTTCATTGATGTACGCTGATGAGGCTACACTGATGGGCACTGATAGGCTGCACTGATAAGGCGACACTGATGGGCACTAATAGGTGGCACTGGTGGGCACTGATGGGCATTGATAGGTGGCACTGAAGGGCACTAATAGGTGGCACTGATGGGTGGCAGTGATGGGCACTGGTAGGCGACACTGATATGCCCCGTATACACGGTCGGAAAATCCGACCACAAAATCCATCGGATTTTTTCCGACGGATTTTGTCCGACACTGGTGTTGCATACACACAGTCGGACAAAGTTGTCGGAAAATCCGATCATTCTGAACGTGGTGACGTTTGTTGCGTACGACGGGACTACGTAGAGGCTAGTAGCCAATAGCTTTGGTCTTGTAATGTGATCTGAGCATGCGTGGCACTTTGTCTGTCGGAATTCGCTACACACGATCGGAAAGAGTCCGATAGGACTTTGTTGTCAGAAAAATTTGAGAGCAGGAGATAAAACTTTGTCCGTCGGAAAATCCGACGGAAAAAGTCCGATGGAGCCTACACACGGTCGGAATTTCCTACAACATGGTCCGATAGGACATTTTCCGTCGGAAAATCCGACCGTGTGTACGGGGCAATAGGCAGCACTGCTAGGTGGCACTGATTGGCACCACTGCTGAGCATTGATAGGTGAAACTGATCGCTGGCACTTACGTACTGTGGGCACTGATTGGCACATATGAGGCTCTTCCTCTTCGGGACTAATGTCCCTTCAACAGAAGCCGGTGATCTGCTTTTTTTCTCCTCACGCTGTCAGCAAACGATTACCGATCTTCTGTTTACATCACGTGATCAGCTGTCACTGGCTGACAGCTGATCATGTGGTAAGGGGCCGGAATCGGATCTGTGATCACCCGAGATTGACTCGGGTGATCACAGCGCGCGCCCTGCGGGTGACCCGCTCCCGCTGTGATTGGACACAGCGGGAGCCAGACAGTGGATTCGGCGGCGATGGCCGTCGGCCACCCGCAATCATTCTCTGGAGAGGCAGAACGGCGGTCTGCCTATGTAAACAACTGTGAGGGAGGAAAATGGAGATCTTGTGTTTCTGCTGGATCTTTTCTTTTCCTTCGGTCACAGCACCTCCCTCACAGTTATGCTACTTTCACACTGGGGCGGGGGTGCGTTAGCGGTAAAGTTTTAGTTTTAGTCTAGGTTTAGCGGCGATTTACCGTTGTATTAGCAGCGCTTTTTGGGCGCTATCGGGGCGCGTTTAACCCCCGCTAGCGGCCGAACAAAGGGTTAAAAGCGCCTGTGATGCGGCGCTGTCAAAGAGCTTTGCAGGCGCTTCGGCAGCACTGCCCATTCATTTCAATGGGCAGGGGGCGTTTTGGGACTCCCAAACTGCCCCTAAAATGCTGCTTGCAGGACTTTTTTTCCCACCCCGCAAGCGTTCACACTGGGGAGGCATGAGAGGTGCTTTTCAAGCGCTTTACAGGTGCTTTTTTTTTTTTAGCGCTAAAACACCTGAAAGGTGCCTCAGTGTGAAAGGGGTCTTAGAAAGCACTCCCTAGGAGCACACTTAACCCTTTGAGCGCCCCTGATGTTAACCCCTTCTCTGCCAGTGTCATTTATACAGTGACAGTGCTTTTTTTTTTTAGCACTGATCACTGTATTAGTGTCACTGGTCCCCAAAAAGTGTCACTTGTCCGCGGCAATATCGCAGTCCCACTAAAAATCGCTGAAATTAAAAAAAGGCCATAAATCTATCCCATAGTTTGTAGACGCTATAACTTTTGCGCAAACCAATCAATATACGCTTATTGGGATTTTTTTTTTTTTACCAAAAATATGTAGCAGAATACATATTGGCCTAAACTGATGAAGAAATCTGATTTTTTTATATATTTTTTTTATTGGATATGTTTTATAGCACAAAGTAAAAAAGCTCTTTTTATTTTTTTTTAATTTTTGCTCTTTTTTTGTTTATATTGCAAAAAATAAAAACCGAGGTGATCAAATACCATCAAAAAAAAGTTTTATTTGTGGGGAAAAAATAGGACATACATTTTGTGTACAGGGCCGCACGACCGCGCAATTGTCAGTTAACCGGTTTCCGACCAGCGCACGACGATATACGTCGGCAGAATGGCACGGACAGGCAGGAGGGCGTATATACAAGTCCCTCTTTAATGCCGTCTGAGCCATCGCGCCGGTCGGGACCCCCGTGAGGCCGGTCGTGGGTCCCGCGGCCTCGATCGTCACGGGAAGGCAGAACGGGAAGATGCGGAAATAGACAGCATCTCCCGTTCTGCCTAGCAACTAGTGACGCCGATCTCTGCTCCCTGTGATTGGAGCAGAGATCAGCATTCACTAGCTGACTGCCACGCCCCCCCCCCACAGTAAGAAACACACCCCTAGGCATACTTAACCCCTACACTGCCACCTAGTGGTTAACCACTTCACTGCCAGTGTCATTTATACAGGAATCAATGCATTTAAATAGCATTGATTTCTGTATAAATGACAATGGTCCCAAAAATGTGTCAAAAATGTCGCAGTCACAATAAAAATCGCTGATCGCCGCCATTACTAATAAAAAAAAATTATTAATAAAAATGCTATAAAAACTATCCCCTATCTTGTAAACGCTATAACTTCTGCGCAAACCAATTAATAATTGCTTATTGCGATTTTTTTTCCAAAAATATGTAGAAGAATACGTATCGGTCTAAACTGAGGGAAAAAATCGTTTTTTTATATATTTTTGGGGGATATTTATTATAGCAAAAAATAAAAAATAATGCGTTTTTTTTCAAAATTGTCGCACTTTTTTGTTTATAGCGCAAAAAATTAAAACCACAGGGGCGATCAAATACCACCAAAAGAAAGCTCTATTTGTGGGAAAAAAGGACGTTAATTTTGTTTGGGAGCCACATCGCACGACCGCGCAATTGTCAGTTAAAGCGACGCAGTGCCGAATCGCAAAAAGGGGCCTGGTCCTTTGGCTGCAAATTGGTCCGGGGCTGAAGTGGTTAAGTACAGTAGTGAAGGAATGTACTAATATAGGATTTTTTTTAGGTACTGCAATTTTTTTTTTTTATTTCTTCTTAGGTACAGTACTAAAAAGAATCCCCCTTACCTGTCAATGTGATTTGTGGTCATGAAAACCATTCGAGCTTCTGTAGAGGCCACCCCATCCAGGGCGTTTAGCAGACCGCTGAAAGTCAGGCGTCCCATGCCCTGATATGCAGTTGGATCTGTAGAAGGGAAGAGAACATTAAAGGATATGGAGAATCAGACACAAGACTACTTGCCAGACTTGTTGCCAACTCTTTAACCCCTTAAAGAAAAATAAATAATGCCCAAGTACAATTTTGCAAATTTGACGTTTTAGTAAAACCGTACATATCATCAAAACTACTTTGTGCATCCAGGTGGATTACACCGCGTTTTTTTCAAGACAAATTGGGCTTTCACTTGATGGTCAATGGTAATGGATATCTTCAGATTTTTTTTCCCATTACCAAAAGAAAACTGGCTCAAAATAGTAAAATAATTTATTTATTTTTATTTTTTTATTTAGCTGTGTATTTCTTGTTAGTACCATAACCTACCACCAAAGAACAACCCAAAATAAATTCTCCTGCTCCCGACAATTACAGCGATACCACATATGTGTATGTTTGCTTTTTTATTTTTATTTTTTTTATCCTACCTTAACCACTTCCTATCCAGGCCAATTCTGGCACTCTTCTCCTACATGTAAAAATCATAATTTTTTATTTTTTTTTTGCTAGAAAAATACTCAGAACCCCCAAACATTATGTTTATTTTTAGCAAAGACCCTAGGGAATAAATTGGCGGTCATTGTAACTTTTTCTGTCACAAGGTACTTGCACAGCAATTTTTCAAACACTTTTGTTTTTGGAAAACAGGAAGAGTATAAAAACATAAAATAAGATTCTTCAGGAAATAGCATTCGAGGGCCCATAGAGACATAAATAGATCGAAAACTCACTCTGTTTGGCCAGATCGCGGCTTACAAACGCAGCGTCCACATCCTCCAGCAGAATAATGCTCTGTTGTGGGGCCACACTCAGCAGGTGGTTGAGGCGGTCATCGGAGAGGCTGTTGTCACTCAGGCTCATCAGACAGATGCTGTACTCCAGCTCTCCCGCCAACGCTGTGCTGAAAGCACACAGAGAAAGTGCAGCGATATCAGCGATTAAATAACAGTCCATTGTAAGATTTTACATCTTTACAGTTCTTACTAAACATGTGCAATTCTTTTAGTTCCAAATTAGTTTTTTTTTTTTTTTTTTTATGAATTTGGACAAATTGGTAAATATCCAATTTAGCGAAAACCCGTTTAACAAAATTTTCCCCAATATTTGTAAATTCTAAAATATTAGAAAATTACGAATTTACGAAATTATGATATTTGAAAATCTGAAAATTTAAAAATTTGAAAATCAGAAAATTCAAAATTCCGAAAATCTGAAATAATAACTAATAATAACTGACTATTAAATTATAGGTATTGGAATTTCCTTTCAAATTTGGCTGTTAGTGAACGTAACGAATACAAATTTATCCAAAGTTCCGAATTTTCGGAAATAAAGAATGCCGCATCTAAACGAATGGAACGTAATGAATTAATAATAATAAATAACAATAATAATAACAACTTTTTATTATTATTATTATTAATTAAAAAATGTTTTACGTTCCATTTGTTTAGATGCGACATCTGTTATTTTCAGATAATTCACATAATTTCGTATTTGTTACGTTCACTAACAGCCAAATTTGAAAAGGAAATTCCAATACCTATAATTTAATAGTCAGTTATTATTTCGTATTTCCGAATTTCTAATTTTTGAATTTCTAATTTTCAAATTTCCGATTTTTTAATTTCTGGATTTTCTAATTTATTAATTTTTCGAATTTACGAATTTCGATCATAACAAATGACCCGAAAAATGGAAAAAATATATATATTTTTTTTCGGCAGTGCGCATGTCTAGTTCATGGGGGATGGGGGAATGGATTTGCCAATCACGATTAATGGCTGCCATAGTGGTCACATGATTGGGAGTCTATCCTGATGTCTCCTGATCCTAACTAAAGACCAGGAGCTTTCGGTGACAGTGCAAAAACATCAGCCCCCCCATGGACACATATGTGGTGAGTTGGGCGATAAGGTCACATGCATTTCGTGGCTGATAAGAGGTTAAGCCAAAAAAACATTTTCAGTTCTGTATGGAGCGTAGAAGTGTTAGAACCCCTGTTAGGTTTTTCTAGCTGTCTTTGTCTCCACCGGGGAGATTCACGCTCACTATTTGTCCTGTAAGCATCGTTACCGACAGAAAGTGATAGGAATCACTTTAGAACAGGGATCTCCAAACTACGGCCCATGGGCCAGATCTGGCCTACTACAAGATTGTATCTGGCCGGTAGTTAGGGTCAGTGGGGTCTCCTCAGTGTGCACTGATTGGGGATTCAACGTCAACATAAGCTGCCTTTGATCTCCACTTCACCCCGCTAGTGTGCTCACAACCAATGACATGCTTGCCCCCCCCCCCCCCCCCCACCCCCACACAGGACACTTCCTCCATCCATACTTGCTCTGCCTCCTACCTCCTGCCCTGCTGATAAGGCCACTCTGTAAATCTTACACTGGTGAGGGGAACTCTAATGTACAGGGGGCTACAATGGGGACCCTGATTTAAGGTGGGATTCTGATGAGGACCCTGATGTGAGGGGGCACTGATGCAAGGAAGGGTCTCTAATGGGGACCCTAATGTAAGAAGGCTGTGATGGGGACCTTGATGCAAGGACGGGGCTCTGCTGTAAAGGGGGTTGTGCTGGAGACCCTGATTTATGGTGGGATTCTGATGAGGATCTTGATGTAAGGGGGAACACTGTGACCTTGATATAAGTGGGGGATTCTGATGTAAGCAGTGGACTCTGATACGGATCCTAATGTAAGGGGGAACCCTGTTGTAAGGAGAGGACTCTGATGGGGACCCTGATGCAAGGAGGGGACTCTGATCAGGATCCTAATGTAAGAAGGCTGTGATGGGGACCTTGATGTAAGGAGGGGGCTCTGATGTAAAGGGGGTTGTGATGGAGACCCTGATTTATGGTGGGATTCAGATGAGGGGTTTGATGTAAGGGGGGACACTGTGATTGGGGCCCTGATATAAGTGGGGACTCTTATAAGGACCCTGATGTAAGGGGGAACCCTGTTAGGAGGGGGCTCTGATGGGGACCCTGATGTAAGAAGGCTGTGATGGGGGACCCAGATTTATAAAGGGCTCTCTGCTGTAAGGGGGGCTGTGCTGGAGACCCTGATTTATGGTGGGATTCTGATGAGGACCTTGATGTAATGGGGAACACTGTAACTGCGATCTTGATATAAGTGGGGGATTCTGATGTAAGCAGGGGACTCTGATAAGGGCCCTGATGTAAGAAAAACCCTGTTGTAAGGAGGGGGCTCTGATGGGGACCCTAATATAAGGGGGACCCTGATGTAACGAGGGGACTGTGATCAGGACCCTAATGTAAGAAGGCTGTGATGGGGACCTTGATGTAAGGAGGGGGCTCTGCTGTAAAGGGGGTTGTGATGGAGACCCTAAATTATGGTGGGATTCGGATGAGGACCTTGATGTAAGGGGGAACACTGTGATTGGGGCCCTGATATAAGTGGGGGACTCTTATAAGGACCCTGATGTAAGGGGGAACCCTGTTAGGAGGGGACTCTGATGAAAACCCTGATATAAGGGGAACCTGATGTAAGGAAGGGACTGTGATCGGGACCCTAACCCAAGAAGGCTGTGATGGGGACCCTGATGTACGTTAGGAACTCTGTTAGGGACCCTGATGTAAGGAGGGGTCTCTGATGGGGTGCCTGATTTAAGGTGGTATTCTAAAGAGGACCCTGATGTAAGAGGGAACACTGTGATTGGGATCCTGATATAAGTGATGGACTCCGATATGGACCCTGATGTAAGCAAGAAGTTCTGATAGGGACCCTTAAGTAAGGGGGTACCCTGATGTAGATAAGGGACTCTGATACAGGACCCTGATGTAGGGAGGGGACTTTGACAGGGACCCTAATGTAAGTTTTGGCTGTGATGTAGAAGGGCTAATGGGGAGTCTCACTCAGCTTCCCTCCCTTTTGTTGTGAATTATATCATGCTGATAAAACACATTCATTCATTTAAATGTTATTCATATATTTATAAAACTAATTTTTTTTTATTCTTTGGCCCATAAATATTTATAAAATACATAATGTGGCCCTTTTAAGGAAAAGTTTGAAGACCCCGGCTTTAGAGATTTCAGACTCATCTATAGTACCTCCCTCTCCAGTCTATGGACTTGTAAATAACCAGAACTGTGTTGTTTATTGTGATAAAATGTTATTTTATTATTTTTGCTGAGCTGTCATTGTGATTATTGTCCCTGAAGAAATACTTACATAAAGCTGCTTTTCCCACACCCGGGAGGTCCGTAGAGAAGGTAGCCCCTTCTGTAGGGTACTCCTGGATTAAAAAATAAAAAAAAATAATAAAAGTTCACATTTAAATTCAACTGATTGAAAGAGTTTATTAGTGATGCCCAAACGGTGAAATCTACTCACATTAGACATGTGCAATTCATTATTTCCGAACTCGTTTTTTAACAAATTTTTACAAATTCGTTAATTTCCGAATTTTTCAATTTCCAAATTCCGAATTTCCAATTTCCGAATTTCCAAATTTTCAAAAATTCTAAATTTCAGAATTTCCAAATTAGGAAATTCCAAAATTTGGAAATTCGTAAAAATCCAAAAATCAGGATTAATAACTAATAATAAAATATTAAATTATAGGTATTGGAATTTCCTTTAAAATTTGTCTGTTAGTGAACGTATTTGAACAAATTATCTGAAATAACGAATGCCGTATCAAAATGAATGGAACGTAACGATCTAATAATAATAAAACCTTTTTATTATTATTAATTTGTTCCACTCCATTTGTTTAGATGCGGCATTCATTATTTTGGATAATTCGTAACTTCGGATAAATTTGTATTCATTACGTTCACAAACAGACAAATTTGAAAGGAAGTTCCAATACCTATAATTTAATAGTTAGTCGAATTTTACTGATTTTGTATGTAGCTAGTGCATTTAGCAATGTGCCTAATTTCTCGGCGGCCGGGCCTCGGCACCTGCATATTTGCGTGCAATAGCGCCAACCCCTGCGCGCTCCTGGCACAGTGAAGGGGGGCTCACGGAATACTCCCGATCGCGGCTTGCGATTGGGAGTTTTTTTTTCTGATCATGTGACCGTCCTTATGATGGTCACATAAGCTCTGCCCCGCCTCCTGGCATAGCAAACACCTTGAAGGGCCAGGGGGGAACCGGCGCCGAAGAGTGAAGGTATAACAAAAAGGCAAAAATATATATATATATATATATATATATATAGCTATTTACATGAAGGTCAGGTTAATAAAACCCAGCACAAAGTCCCCCCCTTACATTAGAGTCTGCAGGGTTCACCTTTACAGTGCAAGGAGGAACTCTGCGAACCCTGATGTAAAAGGGAACACTGTGGACTCTGTGGACAAGGGGGAACGCTGATGTAAGGGGGTCTCTGATCACCAATGCCCCTCCTCTTACACAAATTCCCCTTTACATCACACTCCATTGAGTTCCCCCTTACATCACACTCCACAGAGTTCCCCTTTACATCAGAGTCCACTTAGAATTTAAGGGGGGGGGGGGGGAGTCTGCAGAGCCTCATGTAAAGGGGGATGCTGCAGACTCTGGTATAAAGGGGAACTCTGATGTAAGGGGGTCTCTCGTCACCAAAGCCCCTCCTCTTACACAAGAGTCCACAGAGCTCCCCATTACATCACACTCCATTGAGTTCTCCCTTACATCAGACTCCACAGAGTTCCCCTTTACATCACAGTCCACAGTGTTCCCACTAAGAATGTAAGGGGAAAGTCTGCAAAGCCTTTTTTTTTTTTTTTATGGCTGAACTGGATGGACTTGTGTCTTTTTCATCCTAGCCAACTATGTAAGCCTGATGTAAAGGGGGATGCTGCAGACCATGATGTAAAGGGCAACTCTGATGTAAGGGAGCCTCTGGTCACCAAAGCCCCTCTCTTACACAAGAGTCCACAGAGCTCCCCTTTACATCACACTCCATTAAGTCCCCCCTTACATCAAACTCCACAGAGTGCCCCTTTACATCAGAGTCCTCCCCTTGCAGTGTAAGGGGGAAGTTTGCAGAGCCTGATGAAAAGGGGAACTCTGATGTAAGGGAACCCTGTGCAGGCAGCCTTTTCAAATCAATGACCGCCAGCAGGCTGCATGAACCTGCAGACTGAGTTCTGATCTGCAGATGGGATCTGCATGGATGTACACTCCGGGATATGCGTGGAGATCTGTGCAGGCCCGTACACCCCGCCTCCTGTCTTTTATTTGAACAAGCCGCCTGCGCAGGATTGCACAGAACACCTGCCACTCCCCGTGTGGGTATAAATGGCCCTTTGCGCGGGTGTACAGCCTGTGTAAATGAGGCCTAAGAGGTGAATCCCTCCTACTTTGGAGAGTTATTTTTTCTCATTTCCTTTTGTGTCTCCACAAAAAAAATAAAAATAAAACAACAACAACCTGACGGGTGTTTTCCCCCTTTCCAAATTCAAAAAAAATAAAAATATTATTTTATGTCTACTTTAACAAAGGTCGTCAGCACCAGGTGAAGAAACAATTAGGTTTGCTCTTGCCTCTGTCTATGTACCACTTGGGGTTGTTGATGAATCCTTTCACATCCTGAACAATCTTATCAGACACTCCCTCTTCCAGCACTACGGAGCTTATCGGCCTTCTTCGACGTGGAAACCCAAAGGGCCGCCATTCCGCGCCCATCGCTGTGTACATGACGGTCTTGCCTTCTTGCTGTCGCAGTGCCAGTTCTCTGGCTGTTAGGAATAAAAAAACAAAAAAAAAAAAAAACAACAACAATTTTAGTAACTAATGATCAAAGTAGAATCATTACTGTACGATTGTCAAAACAACTATAAATTATTTGCTTTAAAGCTAATCTTGAATTTCTTCAGAAAAATATTTTACTTCCTGTTCTGTATCCCCACAGCTGAATATCTGCAGTGTGAGATCATCTAAGGCAGTAGTCTCAAAACTGTGGCCCTTCGCTTGCCTTTATATGGCCTTTGGGGCACTGATCCTCTCACCGATACAAGTCACTATTCCTCCAACTCACACCAAGATGGGGCACTATTCTTCCTACTAAAACCAATGATGGGGCACTATTCCTCCCACTGACACCAACAATGGGGCACTATTACTTCCACTGATACCATTAATGGGGCACTATTACTTCCACTGATACCAACAATGGGGCACTATTCCTACCACTGCCACCAACAATGGGCCATATTCCTCCCACTGCCACCAACAATGGGGCACTATTACTCCCACTGATACCAACAATGGGGCACTATTACTTCCACTGATACCAACAATAAAGCACTATTACTCCCACTGATACCAACAATAGAGCACTATTACTCCCACTGATACCAACCATAGGGTACTATTACTCCCACTGACACCAACAATGAGGCACTATTACTCCCACTGACACCAACAATGGGGCGCTATTACTCCCACTGACACCAACAATGGGGCGCTATTACTCCCACTGACACCAACAATGGGGCGCTATTACTCCCACTGACACCAACCATAGGGCACTATTACTCCCACTGACACCAACAATGGGACACTATTCCTCCCACTGATACCAACAATGGGGCACTATTACTCCCACTGACACCAACCATAGGACACTATTACTCCCACTGACACCAACCATAGGGCACTATTACTCCCACTGACACCAACAATGAGGCACTATTACTCCCACTGACACCAACCATAGGGCACTATTACTCCCACTGACACCAACAATGGGGCGCTATTACTCCCACTGACACCAACAATGGGACACTATTTCTCCCACTGACACCAAAGATAGGGCACTATTCTTCCTACTGACACCAATGATCGGGTATTATTCCTTCCACTAAAAATTATTAGGCACCATTTCTCCCACTGACACCAACCATAGGGCACTATTACTCCCACTGACACCAACAATGGGACACTATTCCTCCCACTGATACCAACAATGAGGCACTATTACTCCCACTGACACCAACCATAGGACACTATTACTCCCACTGACACCAACCATAGGGCACTATTACTCCCACTGACACCAACAATGAGGCACTATTACTCCCACTGACACCAACCATAGGGCACTATTACTCCCACTGACACCAACAATGGGGCGCTATTACTCCCACTGACACCAACAATGGGACACTATTTCTCCCACTGACACCAAAGATAGGGCACTATTCTTCCTACTGACACCAATGATCGGGTATTATTCCTTCCACTAAAAATTATTAGGCACCATTTCTCCCACTGACACCAACGTTCGGCCCCCTAAAGTCTTAAAGACAGTAAACTGGCCCTTTGTTTATAAAGTTTGGAGACCCCCTGATCTAAGGCACTGCTGCCCCTGACTGCTAGTCTCAACAGATTCGAAGTGGGATGTCAAAACTGTGCTGCTCACTGTTCTCCTTGCTGGAGAGGAAGCTGTACCTGAGGAACAACAGTGCAAGGCTCTAACTGCTTGAGCTTCATTAATTCTGTGGATCTGCGTTTCCTCCACCTCTCCAGCTGCTTCTGGATTAGTGCCCCACCAGTCATTAGAGCAACAGTCATCAGAAGGGCAGCTTCCACATGAGGAAGCAAAGCCCTGCTCCTCTACCAATATGGCAGATTCCTGCACTCAGCCTGCAGGCAATACTGGCGACAGTCCTTTGCACTCTGCCTGCCTTTTTTTGGCTTCCACAGTACAGGTCCTCTTTAAAGGCCGAGCACGTGTCAAGGCCTACCTTCCTGCAGAATGTTAATGAAGATATCACGATTGGTCCCTATGGAGGTGAAGGTGACGGACTCCCAAGGTGTGCCAGTGTGCAGGTCAACCATCTGCTTCTCTCGATTCCTCTCAATGCGAATCCATTTATTTTTGTACCTGGAAGCGGCAGGGAGGACAATAAAAAAAAAAGAAACAAAAAACATTCTGATCCCAACTGATCAAATTCAATCTATGTACCGTCACACAGAAAGTACTGTGACTGCAGAACCAAGGCCTAGTCAGGACAAACTGACAGATCCTCTTGACAGTAGAACTATTAGGCAATACTTTTTTTTTTCATTTTGGATTAGTAAGGTCCCTTTCACACCTAAGCGTTTTTCAGGCGATACAGCCCTAAAAATAGCGCCTGTATAGCGCCTGAAAAAAGCGGAGGGCTTTCACACTGGAGCGGTACGCTAGAAGGACGGTAAAAAAAAGTCCTGCTAGCAGCATCTTTGAAGCGGTGAAGGAGCCGTGTATTCACCGCTCCTATACCGCTCCTACCCATTGAAATCAATGGGACTGCGCGGCAATACCGCCGCTGCAGCGGAGCTTTGCGGGGTTTTTAACCCTTTTTTCGGCCGCTAGCAGGGGGTTAAAACCACCCCCCTATCGGCCGAATACCGTGGCTAAAACGACGGTAAAGCAGCGCTAAATATAGCGCTGCTTTACCGCCGACGCCCCCACCGCCCCAGTGTGAAAGGGGCCTAAAGGAGGGTTATAACCCCTGCCAAATTTTGCTTTCACCATCCATGTCCCATTGCGGAGATTTCCCTTCACTTCCTGTCCCATAGCCAAACAGGAAGTGAGAGGAAATCCCTGCAAATTAAGGAAATTCCTTGGAGACCCCCCAGGTCACCAGAACTAGTGTCCCCCATTGGAAGAATTCCCTTCTGTTATTGTTCTTCTGGGAACAACCCAAAATTTTGAATTCACCTTTACTTTCACCTTCAATGATAATGGTAAAACAGGACGGAGAGAATTACTCTCCCTAAACGGGGACACAGACAGCAATAAAAACTGACAGTGGTTCTAATCCCTCTCCGAACTCTATCCAAAACTAAAAAAAAAAAAAAAAAAAAAAAAAAGTTTTGCCTTTAGTTAGACTTTAACAATTTGCTTACTGGGCACTTTTATCCCCTTCCTGCCCAGGCCAATTTCCAGCTTTCAGCACGGTCGCACTTTGAATGACAATTGCGCGGTCATACAACACTGTACCCAAATGAGCTTTTTATAATTTTGTTCACACAACTAGAGATTTCTTTTGGTGGTATTTAATCACCTCTGGGGTTTTTATTTTTTGCTAAACAAACAAAAAAACACAGAAAATCTTAAAAAAAATATATATATATATTTTTTTTATAGTTTGATATAACATTTTGCAAATAGGTAATTTTTCTCCTTAACTAATGTGCGATGAGGCTGCACTGATGGGCACTGATCAGAAGGCACTGATGAGGCTGCACTGAGGGGGGGCACTGATTTGCACTGATAGGCTGCACTGATGGGCACTGAGGCAGCACTGATGAGGCTGCACTGAGGGGGGGGCACTGATTTACACTGATGGGCACTGATGAGGCAGCACTGATGAGGCTGCACTGATGAGGCAGCACTGAGGGGTGGCACTGATAAGTGACACTGATGAGTACAGATTAGCAGTACTGATGGGCAGTGGTAGGTAGCGCTGGTGGGCACTGAGGGGACTGATGTCCCTGCAACGGAAGCAAAGTAACGGCTTTCTCTTTCCTCATGTTGTCAACGTGAGGGGGAAAAAAGCTGATAACTGGCTTCTGTTTACCTCCGTGATCAGCTGTCATTGGCTGACAGCAGATGACGTGGTAAAGGGCCGCTGTGATTGGCCCTTTACCCTGATTTTACTATCCATAGGTGGCGTTTTAATAGCCTTTACAGGTTACCACTTTAAATTTACAGAGGAGGTCTAGTGCTAGAATTACAGCCCATGGTCTGACGTTCGCAGTGATATCTCACATGTGTGGGACGATTGCTGTTTGCGTGTGTGCGGGACATTGACACAGACAGCAGGACTCAGCCCCCCCCCCCCCCCGCGTCATTGGATTTGATTGACAGCAGCAGGAGCCAATGGCTGTGCTGCTATCAATCTATCCAATCAGGACCCAAGACACCAGCTGGAGCTGGTGTGCTCCTCTCCGTCACTGGAAAGACAGGGTTCAGGTGGCGCTGCTGCATCACAGGAGGTTTTTCACCTTAATGCATAGAATGCATTAAGGTGAAAAACCTTGATGGTTTACAACCCCTTTAAAAGAAAAGTGTTAACAAATAAAATAAATAAAGTGCCCCCATCCCCCCTGTGCTCAGGTGCAAAGGCGAACGCATACGTAGGTCCTGCACATATATGTGAATGGTGATTGCACCACACATGTGAGGTATCAGTTTATCATAGAGCTGGCCAAAGACCAGAAGGTCCCTGGCCGTGTCTATGGTCTAGGAGACAAGAAATTACGGCACTGCATTACTTCCAGGTAGGACAGCTGTAAACACTGCCAATTTTTTTTATTTTTTTTGGAAAACATGAGATCCATATTTTTTTTATTTATTTTTTTTAATCCCATACTTTCCAGGGCAGAGGAGAAAACTGAGATCTTATAGACCCCAGATGTCATCATAAAGAGAAGTGTTAATTTAGTCGACTAAAACATTTTAGTCGACTAAAATACGACTAAAACAATGGAGATGACTAAAATACGACTAAAACTAAAAGCCATTTTAGTCAAAAGATTAAAATGAGACTAAAACTAAAATGCCCTTTTAGTCAAAAGACTATGACTAAAACTAAATTGCAATTACTGAAATGTGCTGGAGATTTTAGTCGACTAAAACGTAGGACATTTTAGTCGACTAAAATGTACTGGAGATTTAGTAAACTAAATATGACTAAAACTAAAACAATTGCAGAAGACTAAAATGGGACTAAAACAAAAAAATGCCATTTTAGTCCTAAGACTAAAATTAACACTGATAAAGAGGACCTGTCATGCCTTATTTCTATCACAAGGGATGTTTACATTTTTTGTGATAGGAATAAAAGTGATCAAAAAATAGACAGTGTAAAAAAAAAAAAAAAATAAAAAGGTAAAAAATTAATAATAAAACATTTTTTAAGATGTCTCCGTCTCCTTGTGCTCGCACACATAAGCAAACGCATATAGAAACGATGTTGGCACCACACATGTGAGGTATCGCTGTGAATGTTATCGCGAGAGCAATCATTATAGCAGCAGATCTCCTTTGTAACTCTAAACTGATAACCTGTAAAGGCTTTTAAAAGTATTGCCTATATTATATATTGTGTTTTGTTTTTTTAATTCATTAAAGTGGGGTGCCCCCTAAAAAAAAAATGTTAAAGTCAGCAGCTACAAATACTGCAGCTGCTGACTTTTAATGATCGGACACTTACCTGTCCCAGGGTCCAGCGGAGCGGGGGAATGAAGCCCCCCCCCCCTCGTTCCCCGCTCCGCTTGCGGCGCCGGCATTCTTACTGTGGGCACCCGGCTGTGGCTTCACAGCCAGTCACCCACTGCGCATGCGTAAGCGGCGCACCGTGATACGCCGAGCAGTCATCTGGGACACGTGACAGGACCCAGATGACTGTGCGGCGCCAAGGGGAAGTGATGTCAGTGCCCGGGCACTGAAGGAGGCAGACTACGAGGGACCCCCTAGCAACAGGCATTTAGAGGTGAGTAAATTTTTTTTTTTCCCCAATAATTTATTTTTTATTTTTTTATGATTTTTAAGCTATTTTTTTTATTTTTTTGGTGGAAACACCACTTTAACCGCTTCCCGACCGCCTAACGACGATATACGTCGGCAAAATGGCACGGGCAGGCAAAATCACGTACCTGTACGTGACAGTGCATGTGCCTGCCTGTGGGTCGCGCGCGCGCCGCCAGCGGCGCGCTCGCGACCCGGTCGGGAGCTCCGTGACCCCGGCCGCGGGACCAGCGGACCCGATCGCCGCTGGTGTCCCGCAATCGGGGTACGGAGCTGAAGAACGGGGAGAGGTTTGTGTAAACAAACCTCTCCCCGCGCTTCCTACACTGACTGTCAGTGATCGGCGGTTCCCTGTCATCGGGAACGCCGATCAATGACGTCAGACGTACAGCCACGCCCCCTACTGTAAAAAAAAAACACACACACGTCACACTGACTCCTCCCCGCCCCCTAGTGGTTAACCCCTTCACTGCAACTGTCATTTACATAGGAATCAGTGCTATTTAAATAGCACTGATTTCTGTATAAATGACAAATGTCACAAAAATGTGTCAAAAATGTCCGATGTGTCCGCCATAATGTCGCAGTCACAATAAAAATCGCTGATCGCCGCCATTACTAGTAAAAAAAAAAAAATATTAATAAAAATGCTATAAAACTATCCCCTATTTTGTAAACGCTATAACTTTTGCGCAAACCAATCAATAATCGCTGATTGCGATTTTTTTTACCAAAAATATGTAGAAGAATACGTATCAACTGAAACTGAGGAAAAAAAAAATGTTTTTTTTTATATATTTTTTGGGGATATTTATTATAGCAAAAAGTTAAAAATATTGCATTTTTTTCAAAATTGTCGCTCTATTTTTGCTTATAGCGCAAAAAATAAAAACCGCAGGGGCGATCAAATACCACCAAAAGAAAGCTCTATTTGTGGGAAAAAAAGGACGCCAATTTTGTTTGGGAGCCACGTCGCACGACCACGCAATTGTCAGTTAAAGCGACGCAGTGCCGAATCGCAAAAGGGGCCTGGTCCTTTGGCTGCCAATTGGTCCGGGGCTGAAGTGGTTAAAGTGTATTTTTTTTTTTTTTAAATGTGTTTGCAAAACCACTGCTCAAATAAGGCATGACATAAAAAATTGCACAATTTTATTCCCTAGGGCCTCTGCTAAAAAAAAAAAAAAAAAAAAAAATGTATAACATTTGGGGGTTATAAGTAATTTTCTAGCAAAGAAATACCGATTTAAACTTGTAGACAAAAAGTGCCAGAAAAAGCCTGGTCTACAAACGGTTAAAATGAGTTTAAGTGTTTGTCGTCCCCGTCCCCCCCCCCCTCCAGAAAAACCACTGCACAAATATCGCGTGACATCAAAAATTGCAACAACCAACATTTATTTCTCCCGGGCCTTTGCTTTCAAAAAATATATTATCTAGCTGATTTTTACATGTATGGAAGAATTGGCAGCTAGTGGTTAGTAATGGAAGGTGGAGCTTCTTTAAAAAAAATAAAAAATAAATTAAGTGAAAACTAAAATTGTTGCTGTATAAATTGCAATGAGAGGAGTTAACCACTTCAGCCCCGGACCAATTGGCAGCCAAAGCACCAGGCCCCTTGTTGCGATTCGGCACTGCGTCGATTTAACTGACAATTGCGCGGTCGTGTGACGTGGCTCCCAAACAAAATTGGCGTCCTTTTTTTCCCACAAATAGAGCTTTCTTTTGGTGGTATTTGATCGCCCCTGCGGTTTTTATTTTTTGCGCTATAAACAAAAATAGAGTGACAATTTTGAAAAAAATGCAATATTTTTTACTTTTTGCTATAATAAATATCCCCCAAAAATATATAAAAAAACATTTTTTTTCCTCAGTTTAGGCCGATACGTATTCTTCTACATATTTTTGGTAAAAAAAAAAAAAATCGCAATTAGCGATTATTGATTTGTTGCGCAAAAGTTATAGCGTTTACAAAATAGGGGATAGTTTTATAGCATTTTTATAATAATTTTTTTTTTTTTACTAGTAATGGCGGCGATCAGCGATTTTTATTGTGACTGCGACATTATGGCGGACACATCGGACATTTTTGACACATTTTTGGGACCATTGTCATTTATACAGCAATCAATGCTATTTAAATGCATTGATTCCTGTATAAATGACAGTTGTAGTGAAAGAGTTAACCACTAGGGGGAGGGGAGGGGTTATGGGCTCTGACGTGTGTGTGTTTTTTTACATTAGGGGGCGGGGCTGACGTCTGACGTCATTGATCGGCTTTCCCGATGACCGGGAACAGCCAATCAATGACAGGCAGAGTAGGAAGCGCGGGGAGAGGTTTGTTTACACATACCTCTCCCCGTTCTTCAGCTCCGTGACCCGATCGCGGCACACCAGCGGCGATCGGGTCCGCTGGTCCCGCGGCCGGGGTCACGAAGCTCCCGACCCACGGGCAGGCATTTAAAGGGCCACGTATATATACGTGATTTTGCCTGCCCGTGCCATTCTGCTCACGTATATCTGCGTGAGGCGGTCGGGAAGCGGTTAAGTCACGCAAACTTGTAAAGTTACCATGAGGTCCACCTTCACACAAACGGCACTGACCAGGATGTACCTACCAAATGAAGTGGTTGCCAGGACTCGGGACGAAGTCGAACTTGGTGCTGACTCTCCCGCTTTCATGCTGAAGATATGAAGTCTCAACGCTCAAGTGCTGAGTATGCTTGGCATGGTGGGAGATCCAGCTCAGCAGCCACTGGTAGCTCTTGTCCTTGCTGGGCACCTCAAGAGTTATCATGTAATGCCTCCTGAAGGCGACCATGCCAAGCTGGGCACTTTTACGGGCCAAAGCCAAAGCCGTGCCAACACCAACCAGGCCAAACCCCGCCCCAAAGTAGGGATTGTCCTTCAGGGCCGCTAAGAAGTCTGAAAACGGCATTTCCACGAAGGGCAACGGGACCCGTGATGACTGTTACCGCTGCATGCTGTTAGAAAAATTTGAAAAACATTTTTTTAGATGGACTACAAAAAAAAAAAGGAAATCTGTAAACCAATTACATCACACACATTGTAACACATATAGGTAATGTACAGAGTATACAGCATCTCACATAAGTGAGGACACCCCTCACATTTTTGTAAATATCTTCTTCTATCTTTTCATGTGACAACACTGAAGAAATGACACTTGTCTACAATGTAAAGTAGTGAGTGTACAGCTTGTATAACAGTGTAAATTTGTTGTCCCCTCAAAATAACTCAACACACAGCCATTAATGTCTAAACCGCTGGCAACAAAAGTGAGTACACCCCTAAGTGAAAAGGTCCAAATTGGGCCCAAAGTGTCAATATTTTGTGTGGCCACCATTATTTTCCAGCACTGCCTTAACCCTCTTGGACATGGAGGTCACCAGAGCTTCACAGGTTGGCACTGGAGTCCTCTTCCCCTCCTCCATGATGACATCACAGAGCTGGTGGATGTTGGAGACCTCGCGCTCCTCCACCTTCCATCTGAGGATGCCCCACAGATGCTCAATAGGGTTTTGGTCTGGAGACATGCTTGGCCAGTCCATCACCTTTACCCTCAGCTTCTTTACCAAGGCAGTGGTCGTCTTGGAGGTGTGTTTGGGGTCGTTATCATGTTGGAATACTGCCCCGCGGCCCAGTCTCTGAAAGGAGGGGATCATGCCCTGCTTCCGAATTTTACACTGTTATACAAGCTGTACACTCACTACTTTACATTGTAGCAAAGTGTCATTTCTTCAGTGTTGTCACATGAAAAGATAGAAGAAAATATTTACATAAATGTGAGGGGTGTACTCACTTTTGTAAGATACTGTATGTAATGTACAGAGTATATATAATCATACATTACATATCATTTTCTTATTTTATTTTATTGCATTTTAGTGTAAATATGAGGAGATCTGAGGTCTTTTTGACCCCCAGATCTCATATTTAAGAGGACCTGTCATGCTTTTTTTCTATTACAAGGGATGTTTACATTCCTTGTAATAGGTGACCCAATTTTTTTTTTAAAAGAACAGGGTAAAAATAAAAAAGGTCAAATAAATAAAAAAAATTAAAATATTTTTTTTAAACGCGCCCTATCCCGCCGAGCTCGCGTGCAGAAGCGAACGCATATGAAAACGGTGTTCAAACCACACATGTGAGGTATCGCCACGATCAGTAGAGCGAGAGCAATAATTCTAGCCCTAGACCTCCTCTGTAACTCAAAACATGCAACCTGTAGAATTTTTTAAACAACGCCTATGGAGATTTTTAAGAGTAATAGTTTGCCTCCATTCCACGAGCGGGCGTAATTTTGAAACGTGACATGTTGTGTCTCAATTTACTCAGCATAACATTATCTTTCACAATATAAAAAAAAAAAAAAAAAATGGGCTAACTTTACTGTTGTCTTATTTTTTATTTCAAAAAAGTGTATTTTTAACAAAAAAAAAACAGAGCGCTTGTAAGACCACTGCGCAAATACGGTGTGACAGAAAGTATTGCAACGACCGCCATTTTATTCTCTAGGGTGTTAGAAGAAAAAATGTATAATGTTTGGGGGTTCTAAGTAATTTTCTAGCAAAAAAAAAAACAGTTTTTAACTTGTAAGCAAGAAATGAGGCTCAGCTTAAACTTCAGCTTTAGGAGACATTCTCACTGTTCATTTGGGGTAAAGTAAGTAAAAGTGTGTTTATAAGTCCCCCCCCCCCCCAATCCCATAGTCACATGACCAGAGAGTCAGTCCTGCTCCTGGCCCCACTGCTGCAGGATAGAAAACACGGGTATGGGGGGGGGGGGGGGTTGCATGTGATCTCCTGCTGCTGACAGCGCATGGTTCTAGCACCCAATTGCTAGGCCCCGCGCTGTCACATGATGGAAGGGGTAACGTCAATGCCCCCCCAAGCCTCTAACACAGAGGGCACGTTGGAATCCAGTACTACACATTCTATTCAGACTGTGGTGCGCATAGTGCACATAGCAAGACCCCCTAGTATGAAACAAAACCCCATCCCCCAAGTCAGGTGGAGTTCCCCTTTAAATCACATGGCACCCATCCATTTATTAAAACTAAAACAGGCCATTCATAATAGACAGAGATTTGAATATTATTATTATGATCAGACAGACACAGAGGGTGAGAGAATAGACGAGAAAGACACACACACAGAGCACAGGCATACACTGAAGTCACCACTCACCTTCTCCTGCCTTTAGCCTGCTGCTGCCTTCCACTTCCGGCTCTCTGCGTTCCAAGCCTCGCTTCTGCCTCCCAGCGTGCGCCTGGACGTCGCGCATACATGAAGGAAGTGACGCGGCGCTGCGTTTCAACGTTGGGCTTCCGGTTGCGTTCCAGGGCTTTGGTTCGGCTCTGGGTTTAGAGCTTGCGGTCTGCCAACGACACCAGGATGCCCAGGAGGACCTGAGAGTGACAGTGATCGGCCACCACCAGGTCCGGAGGGGAGGAACCATCACCCAGACATGGGCAGAGGCCTGCGGGGATCAGGTGCTGGTGGTTACCTTAGTAACGGATGGGGGAAGGGAGTTAGGAGAGGCCCAGTGATGCCCAATGAGCTGCTCTGGCAGGCATTGGTGACAGGTGGTCCTGGCTTAGAAGATTTTCTCTAGGACGATGTCCCTTATTTCCAGATCTGACATCCCAGGTGTCCTGTGGTGTGTAGAATAGCAATGGGTGGGGGATGGAGCAGCAGTCAGGTCAAGAGGTGGTACAAGGGGTCTCATTATAGAAAATCTCTCACTTTGACACCCATTCAGGACAAACTGATAGGTGAATATTAGTGGGTAGACTAGTAAGAGAACCTGTCAGTGCTGTGGGTCTCTCGTATCAAGCTCCATCGTCTTTACTTATGTAAGCAAGAATCTGGAGGAGACAGGACCCCTCCCCCCGATGATGTAAGTATTGAAGATGGTGGCACAGGACCTGATGTGTGGCAGTGTGTTGTAGGAAGGCCTCTGCTGCCATCACCTTTGTTTAAGTCATGGGAGGGGGGGCGGCAGAATCTCTTCCAGGATTTTTGCAGCCAGCCCCCCGATGATGCGACGTCATCAGGGGCCAACTGCAAGAACCTGGAAGGGAAATCGCCCTACTGCTTCTCTTCTTCTCCCCTCCCCTTCTTCTTCTCCCCTCCCCTTCTTCTTCTCCCCTCCCCTTCTTCTTCTCCCCTCCCCTTCTTCTTCTCCCCTCCCCTTCTTCTTCTCCCCTCCCCTTCTTCTCCCCTTCTTCTTCCCTTCTTCTTCTTCCCTCTTCTTCTTCCTTCTTCTTCTTCTTCTTCCCTCCTCTTCTTCTTCTTCTCTCTTCTTCTTCTTCCCTCCTCTTCTTCTTCTTCCCTTCTCTTCTTCTTCTTCCCTCCTCTTCTTCTTCTTCTTCTTCTTCTTCTTCTTCTTCTTCTCTCTTCTTCTTCTTCTCTTCTTCTTCTTCTTCTCTCTTCTTCTTCTTCTCTTCTTCTTCTTCTTCTTCTTCTTCTTCTTTCTTCTTCTTCTTCTTCTTCTTCTTCTTCTTCTTCTTCTTCTTCTTCTTCTTCTTCTTCTTCTTCTTCTTCTTCTTTCTTCTTCTTCTTTCTTCTTCTTCTTCTTCTCCCCTCCCCTTCTTCTTCTTCTCCCCTCCCCTTCTTCTTCTTCTCCCCTCCCCTTCTTCTTCTTCTCCCCTCCCCTTCTTCTTCTTCTCCCCTCCCCTTCTTCTTCTTCTCCCCCCCCCCTTCTTCTTCTTCTCCCCTCCCCTTCTTCTTCTTCTTCTTCTTCTCCCCTCCCCTTCTTCTTCTTCTTCTTCTTCTCCCCTCCCCTTCTTCTTCTTCTTCTTCTTCTCCCCTCCCCTTCTTCTTCTTCTTCTTCTTCTTCTCTCCCCCTCCCCTTCTTCTTCTTCTTCTTCTTCTTCTTCTTCTTCTTCTTCCCCCTCCCCTTCTTCTTCTTCTTCTTCTTCTTCTTCTTCTCCCCTCCCCTTCTTCTTCTTCTTCTTCTTCTTCTCCCTCCCCCTTCTTCTTCTTCTTCTTCTTCTCCCTCCCCTTCTTCTTCTTCTTCTTCTTCTTCTTCTCCCCTCCCCTTCTTCTTCTTCTTCTTCTTCCCCTCCTCCTCCCCTTCTTCTTCTTCTTCTTCTTCTCCCTCCTCCTCCCCTTCTTCTTCTTCTTCTTCTCCCTCCTCCTCCCCTTCTTCTTCTCCTCCCCCTTCTCCTCCTACTCCTCCTCCTTCTGCCTTCTTCTCCTACTCCTCCTCCTCCTGCCCTCCTTTTATCCCTTCTCCCATCCCTTCTTTTTCTCCTCCCTTTCCCTTCTTTTTCTCCTCCCTTTCCCTTCTTTTTCTCCTCCCTTTCCCTTCTTTTTCTCCCTTTCCCTTCCTTTTCTCCTCCCTTCCTTTTCTCCTCCCTTTCCCTTCTCTTTCTCTTCCCTTCCCCTCCCCTTCTTTTTCGTCTCCTCCCTTCCGTTTTCGTCTCCTCCCTTCCCCTTCCGTTTTCGTCTCCTCCCTTCCCCTTCCGTTTCGTCTCCTCCCTTCCCCTTCTGGTTTCGTCTCCTCCCTTCCCCTTCTGGTTTCGTCTCCTCCCTTCCCCTTCTGGTTTCGTCTCCTCCCTTCCCCTTCCGTTTCGTCTCCTCCCTTCCCCTTCCGGTTTCGTCTCCTCCCTTCCCCTTCCGTTTCGTCTCCTCCCTTCCCCTTCCGTTTTCGTCTCCTCCCTTCCCCTTCCGTTTTCGTCTCCTCCCTTCCCCTTCCGTTTCGTCTCCTCCCTTCCCCTTCCGTTTCGTCTCCTCCCTTCCCCTTCCGTTTCGTATCCTCCCTTCCCCTTCCGTTTCGTCTCCTCCCTTCCCCTTCCGTTTTGTCTCCTCCCTTCCCCTTCTGGTTTCGTCTCCTCCCTTCCCCTTCCTTTTCATCTCCTCCCTTCCGTTTTCGTCTCCTCCCTTCCCCTTCCATTTTCGTCTCCTCCCTTCCCCTTCCGTTTTCGTCTCCTCCCTTCCCCTTCTGTTTTCGTCTCCTCCCTTCCCCTTCCGTTTTCGTCTCCTCCCTTCCCCTTCCGTTTCGTCTCCTCCCTTCCCCTTCCGTTTCGTCTCCTCCCTTCCCCTTCCGTTTCGTCTCCTCCCTTCCCCTTCCGTTTCGTCTCCTCCCATCCCCTTCCGTTTCGTCTCCTCCCTTCCCGTTCCGTTTCGTCTCCTCCCTTCCCCTTCCGTTTCGTCTCCTCCCTTCCCCTTCCGTTTCGTCTCCTCCCTTCCCCTTCCGTTTCGTCTCCTCCCTTCCCCTTCCGTTTCGTCTCCTCCCTTCCCCTTCCGTTTCGTCTCCTCCCTTCCCCTCCCCTTCCGTTTCGTCTCCTCCCTTTTCCTCCCCTTCCGTTTCGTCTCCTCCCTTTTCCTCCCCTTCCGTTTCGTCTCCTCCCTTTTCCTCCCTCCCCTCCCCTTCCGTTTCGTCTCCTCCCTTTTCCTCCCCTCCCCTTCCGTTTCGTCTCCTCCCTTTTCCTCCCCTCCCCTTCCGTTTCGTCTCCTCCCTTTTCCTCCCCTCCCCTTCCGTTTCGTCTCCTCCCTTTTCCTCCCCTCCCCTTCCGTTTCGTCTCCTCCCTTTTCCTCCCCTCCCCTTCCGTTTCGTCTCCTCCCTTTTCCTCCCCTCCCCTTCCGTTTCGTCTCCTCCCTTTTCCTCCCCTCCCCTTCCGTTTCGTCTCCTCCCTTTTCCTCCCCTCCCCTTCCGTTTCGTCTCCTCCCTTTTCCTCCCCTCCCCTTCCGTTTCGTCTCCTCCCTTTTCCTCCCCTCCCCTTCCGTTTCGTCTCCTCCCTTTTCCTCCCCTCCCCTTCCGTTTCGTCTCCTCCCTTTTCCTCCCCTCCCCTTCCGTTTCGTCTCCTCCCTTTTCCTCCCCTCCCCTTCCGTTTCGTCTCCTCCCTTTTCCTCCCCTCCCCTTCCGTTTCGTCTCCTCCCTTTTCCTCCCCTCCCCTTCCGTTTCGTCTCCTCCCTTTATCTCCTCCTCCCTTCCCCTACTCCTTCTCCCTCCTCGTTCTTCCTCCCTCTTCCCATCATCTCCTGATGATGTAAATAAAGAAGAAGGCAGCATGGAACTTGGTATGCAGCAGCAAACTGCAGGCGGGCCCATGCTGCTGGCTGCAAGAACAAGGAAACAGTGCGCCCCCCCCGATTATTGCGTGTAGGTTACAGCATTTCTTCAGGGGCCAACTGTAAGAACCTGAAAGAAACAGCGCCTCCCCCACACCCGCTATTTATGATGATGTATGTAATGAAGATGGCGTTACAAGACTCAGTGTGGTAGTAGATTGCAGGAGAGCCCGTTTCCCCATGTTCTTTATTTATGCCAGGGGAAGGGAATGGTGCATTGTCTCTTCCAGGTTCTTGCTGCCAGACCCTTGATTAATGTGTTGCAGCATGTCATCATTTGTCAACTACAAGAACCTGGAAGAGACAGTGCCCCCCATTTCTGATGTATGCAATGAAGATGGAGGCAGAGGACTTGGTGTGTAGGTGCAGATTGCAGGAGACCCGTGCCACCATCTTCTTTGTTTACATAATGGGGGAAGGGTTTGGGGCACTGTCTCTTCCAGGTTCTTGCATCTAGCCCCCTGATGATGTGTGTGCGCGCTGTGGCACGTCATCAAGGGCCAACTGTAGGAACCTGGAAGAGATGGGACTTTCCTGCCTGCTGGGCGTAAACACCCATTTAAAGGGATGCCGGATCTGGATGGGAAGGGGTTGCCTGTTGTAGACCGAAAGATTTTGCCTGGTTTCCCGTAAAAACATATAAATTCCCTACAGATTTGGTTTTCCCATTTTTTTTTTTTACGTGTACCTGGTCCCATTGACTATGTTTTACCACTAGACAGACTTTTTTACTTTTGTTTTCCTTCAGGAGAAAAGCTTGAGTGAAGATCTTAGCGTGGTATGCGCCCACCATAGCACATGGAAATGTCTGAAATGGACCTTCAGGGGTCATGTGACTGGACTGTGAAGTCATGCGAGCAATTGTTGCTCCAGTCGTCTGCGGGGGCAGAATACCATATGGAGAACAGTGCTGGTGGGGAAGGCTCCGACGTCCTCCATCTTCCAGCAGAAGAGACCTTACCAATGACTGATGTCTCCATGTCTGGCCCTGGGCAGGTCATGTTTGAAACTTCTGACGTGCAAAGTGGTACGGAGACGAGTAAGTGGCTGAACTTCTGAAATTTTTCTTTTCAATTTAAAGGCAAAATCTAAAATCCTTAAAGCTTAAGTTTGGCTATTTATTTGTTTATGGGATACAGCACCAAACACAGTTGCTTGCAATAATGCCACCAGATACTGCCCAGAGCGCCCAGCCCCTTCCTGTCCCCTCCACCATTCACCAAAATTGTGGTATTATAGTCCCCTTCATTGCCCCTTGTAATATTATTGTCTAGTTGTGCTCTGCAAATAAACTCTCTGCGGAGGTCCATCATAATCTAGAGCTCTTCAAACAGCAAATCTCATGCTCCCTGCTAACTTCGCAACTCTGGGGTGAGTGGGTGGGTTGGTGGATGGACAGGGAGGTGGTTGGGGCTTTTTAAACTAAAGCAAAGATACCGCTTCTTCTACACAAAGAGCAAGGGTCCTTTTTGTCTACATCCTCCTGCCCATGATCCCAGGTTTCTATCAGTGCTTGAATTCATTGAAGTAAGAAAGGGGTTAGATAGATAGATAGATAGATAGAGTTAGGGTTGGGTTGGGTTAGGTTCGCACATATACATAGATGGCGCTGTTGCACAATAATCAACATTTGTGCCCTCTTATAAATCCAACAAGAATTTGCAATACTGACATTGTGTTGGGAGAAGGGTTCATAGCAAATATATAAAGTAAATGGAAGCAAAAACCTTTCTTTTGTCATATACAGGCAAATTTAAAGTCCAGGGCAGCCTTCAAATGGGAAGTTGGGAGCAAACTCCAAGATACATGTAAAACAGAGAACAGGAGAGGCGCCACCAGATTAAAATGCATTTATTGAGCAAAGAAGGAGTGCAAAGTCAGTCAGTTTTGACGGCGGACCTGAACGGGTGCTCCATGCTGGTCTATGGAGCGACGGATGTCAGCGGGGACATGTCCGCTGACATCCGACCTGGTCCAATCCGCCAAAAGCAGACGGATGGCTCTACGTCCAGATCCGTCGGATCGGGGGAGATCTGATGAAAACGGACACGCTGTCCGTTTTCATCCGATCTCTCCATAGAGACCAGCGGCGCTGGACAAGCCCCATCCCCGCTCAGTGAGCAGAGAGGGACTTGTCATCCGCCGGCTCAGCGGAGATCAACGGAGAGATCTCGCGCTGAGCCGGCGGACTCCGTGGAAGCGGAGTTCGCCTCGTGTGAAAGGGGCCTAAGTGTCTCAGCTGCTGCAGAACTTCTTGGAGGGGGAGGGCAGGTCTGCTGGGTGTTGTAGGGCAGTGATTGGCAGTGTGTGGGTTCCCAAATGCTCCTCTTCCCCCCCCTCCCCCTCCCTTCCTGCATATACAAACCATAACAATAACACCCCTCCCCACCTCTCCACCAAAAAAAGTTAAAGTTATAAAACTGTTAATTAAAAAAAAAAAGTATAAATAGGTAATTGAGGAAAAGTATCAGTGCTCGTACTTGGTTTTAAAAAACTGGTATCGGTGCATCCCTACCGGCCATAGATGGATCAAATCTTGGCAGGTTCAGGAGGGACTGGGCATGAATTGTTCCAGCTTTGGGCGGGCTGATTGTACACAAGTCAATCCATCGATATCAGCATATCAGATTTTCAGCATGCGATTTGTAGCAGCTAGCAATAATCATTGTGTCCTCCTGGCAGGGATGGCTAACACCCCCCCCCTCCCCCAACATCAGGAGAACATAATAGCTTGCTGGAGGGATTCCCCCATCAACACAGACTGTGTTGCTGGAGGGATTCCCCCATCAACACAGACTGTGTTGATGGGGGGGGGGGGTGGTCAAGCGATTTTCTTTCTTTCATTCCCTCTTCCCGACCGCCCACTGCATATATACGTCAGCAGAATGGCACGGGCAGGCAAAATCACGTACCTATACGTGATCCTTTAAATGCCTGCCCGTGGGTCGCGTGCGCGCCGCCAGCGGTGCGCTCGCGACCCGGTCGGGAGCTCCGGGACTACGGCCGCGGGACCAGCGGACCCGTTCGCCGCTGGTGTCCCGCGATGGGGTCACGGAGCTGAAGAACGGGGAGAGGTATGTGTAAACAAACCTCTCCCCGCGCTTCCTACTCTGCCTGTCATTGGCTGTTCCCGGTCATCGGGAAAGCCGATCAATGACGTCAGATGTCAGCCCCGCCCCCTAATGTAAAAAAACACAACACACGTCACAGCCCATAACCCCTCCCCTCCCCCTAGTGGTTAACTCTTTCACTACAACTGTCATTTATACAGGAATCAATGCATTTAAATAGCATTGCAAAAGAATAGCTGCGCTGGAAATTTACACACATTGAAAACCAATCGTGAAAAGAAATTTAGTGAAAATTGGTTCTACCTTGAACCAATGATTTGTGCGTAGATGCAATCTGATTGGCCCAAAAAGCCACTATTAAAATTGCACCACCCAAATATTAGACAATTACAGTGCTTGTAAACATGTGACCGTGAACAAAGCCTCATGCAATAACATCTCAGAAATTTTCTTTTAAAAATTGTGTGAAAAATAAAAAATAATGGTAAAGAAAATTATAAATAAATAACAATGAAATATCATGCAAGAAAGTCCACACAGGGTATTGTAATCCTGTTGCTAGAGTTCTCGTGGTGTTCCTATACTTGACACCCTCGGAAAGGAGTGATTGGAAAGAAGAGAAGGATCCTCCACCAAATAAAAAGACTGCCGCTTACCAGCTAATTTGATCCCTGTGTTAGAGAGATCAAAAGGGCCTGTGGCATATCCCCCTGCCAGGGTCTCTATCCGGGGTCTTCCAAGTATCTCTCACAGTATATGGGTACACTTAAAGATCCTGTCTAGGTGATCCTTGCTCTCTTCCACAAGCGTTTACATGTAAAACAAACGGGTATCCATAGCGCAATACTGCTTTAAAATTTTATTCATATATAAAAACCATATCGCACTTACATTTGGTATGCAGTCAATAGGCAAGTGTTAAAAGCAATCTCGAGCCGGCCGGCTCTCTCTCTCTCGCTGCCCGTCGCTTCCTGGATGGACGGGGAATGGAGGTGACGTCAGCACGCCGCTCACCCTACGTCGTTTCGTCACAAGATGACTTCTTCCTGGGGCACAGGCGGCGTGCTGACTCACCGCCTATTGTACACACTGCAGTCCTAGACCCGCCCTCTTCTGAGCTCCCGGTCGCCATATTAGAATAGGGCAATTGCCCTTTCTCCTATTGTTTGGCTTGCTGGGAATGTGGGCGGTATGTCAGGCCGTTTGTGTGTGCGAACGCCATGTTAAAGTAGGGCAAATGCCCACAACTTCACTATTCGGTCCATTAAAATATGTGGGCGAAACCATATACCTGCCTTAGCATATGACCGTGAGCGGAACGAGCAGAACTAAAGTAGAGACATCCGGTTCTCTGTCTTCTATTCAATCCTCCGCTCACAGGCAGGCAAACAAGCCCACAAAGGTCTCGTTCTTTCACAGTATATGATCCATCTAAAGATGAGACTAAAAATTGTCTACTTATTTTTATAAAAATGGTAAACCTATATTAAAAAAAAAAAAAAAAATTTTTATTAAAAAAATTTTTTTTATTTTTATAGCAGTGGATACCCCTCACCCCATACATATAAAAAAGCAGAAAGGTTATTTCTGTTCCTACATGTATGTAAGGCTGTGGACATATATACAAGGCTATGGGCATATTACCATTAACCCGCGGTCTCCCGGGAGCTGTATTAACCCTTAATTACCATTCGTACCTAATGCGATACAGCATAATTAAAGGAGCCTTTCCACTAGAGGCATCGGTTTAAACCAGTGTCCCTGGGGTATATCCCTACATTAGTGCAGAAAACGGTGTCTAGAAATCCTCACCTTTTATTCCAAAACATGCTACAACTAAAAAAAGGAGAAAAAAGGAGAAAAAATGCTGCTTTTCAAAGCCCTGATTTATATAGGAACACTTCCAGAGCTGAAAAATCACTACATCTCTTTCTCTAAAAACGAGGAAAAACTTGTTGTAAATTGGAGGTGATGGTAGTCTGTTGGTGGTAGTTATAGGTCACTTATCTAATAGGCCCATCTATTCCTTAGAAATAAACTGGATGTTCGATATTAATTATCCCAACCCACCCTTGGGTGGGTTAATACCGGACAGGGAAAATGTTAAATAAACATATTGTCGATGGATAAAAATCGCATATCGTTTGTACCAGTATAGAATAACATGCTTATTTTGATATTGGCCTCTTTTATTATTTTTTTAATATAATTGCTTTATCAGATAAAGCAATCACCAATATGTATCCCTCCTTTTAGCCCCCGGGAGCTCAGAGTAGGTTTACAATATTGTGTTATTAACTGTTGTCAATAAAAGCATTTAAATCCACATCTACGTTAAGGCCGTAAGGGGTGTAACAGCGTACTTTATGGATCCACGACATCTCAGCTCTGGACAAATCCCTCACTAGTGGGCTCCCTCTCCAGTGAGCACTAAATTTATCTATTCCTAAAAACAGTGTGCCTGAAGGATTGCGGTCGTGGTGCTGAGCGTAATGTTTGGACACCGAGTGGAACCTGTATCCACTCTTTATGTTCGTGATGTGCTCACCCAAACGTACTTGCATGGTTCGCTTTGTTCTGCCAATATACTGGAGCCCACATGGGCATTGCAACAGATATACTACCCCTTTGGAGCTGCAAGTAATAAAGGGTTCAATTTTGTGTTCCCTGGAGGTGCTGGTAGACACAAATGTTAGTGTCTTCTTCTGTCTGCTCTTATTCAATGTGCAGATTTGACACCGGCGACATTGATGGTAGCCAGACATTTGTTGAAAAAAAGACACTTTCTTAGTAGGTGGGTCTACCACATTTGGTGCTATCCTATCCCTAAGGGAAGGGACTCCCCTAAAGACTAGCTCTGGGTTAGTGGGGAGAAAGGTGTTGATAATTCTGTCATTACCCAGTATATGCCAGTGTTTTCGAAGCATTTTTTTGATCAGATAGTGTTGCGTTGAGAAGGAGGTGACAAAGGGGACTATGGGTCTGTCCCTTGTTCTAGTCTGTCCCTCCCTCAACAACACGGCCCTATCAGTCTCCGCTATTTCCTCAATTATGGTATCCATAAGATTGACATCATATCCTTTTTCCTCCAACCTTCCCTTTAAGACATTGGCCTGCAACCTATAGTCACTGATGTCTGAGCAGTTCCTCCTCATTCTGACAAACTGGCTTCTGGGGATGGACTTTAGCCAGGGGGTATGATGGCAGCTTCCCATAGGTATGAACGAATTTCTGTCTGTCTTTTTGAAATATGAAATAGTTTTAAACACGCCTTCACTCTTAGTAATTGTCAGATCAAGGAAGTTTACACTCTCCCTGCTGGCTTCCATGGTGAACCTGATGCCCCTATCGTTGGTATTAATTCTTGAGAAAAATTCCTCAAGTTGCAACAAGGTTCCCTCCCATAAGAGGAGGACGTCATCTATGTATCGCGCCCAAAACAACAGAAATGGGCTGCGGTCCTTATAGATGACGTCCTCCTCCCACTTTGCCATAAATAAATTCGCCAGGCTTGGGGCGTATTTAGCGCCCATTGCCACACCGCGTACTTGCTGGTAGTATTGTTGTTCAAACCAAAAATAATTGTGGCCTGCTGCGTATTCTAACAAATCCATAATGAAATGTTGCTGTTGTTCTGGCAAAGTGGAAAGCGTGTTAAGATAATATTTGACTGCCGCAATTCCCATGTGGTGTGGAATGATAGTATACAGTGCAGTGACATCTGCTGTCACTAGCAGAGTATTTTCTGTAGGTTTAAGATCTGACAGTAAGTTAATCACATGTCGTGTATCCTTCAAGAAGGATGGCATTTGTTGCACCAATGGTTGGAGGAAAAAATCTATATACTTGCCCACCCGGGACGTGATGGAATCAATACCACTCACTATGGGACGTCCCGGGGGGCAAGTAAGACTTTTGTGTATCTTAGGCAGATAATACAATACTGGTGTCCTCGGAGCCCTGGGGATAAGGAACATTTTCTCTTTTTCACTAAGGATCTTTGATTCAAAGCCCCTATCTACCAGTGCCTTTAATGTTTTTTTATACTGGGTGATGGGGTTATCCGGCAACACAACATAAGTATTTTTGTCATCCACTATATTGTGCATCTCTTTGAGGTAGTCGGCCCGATCCAAGATAACTATGCCCCCCCCCTTATCAGCGGGGCGAATAATCAAATTTTTGTTGTTACAGAGGGAGTCCAACCCTTCTTCAAGGTGCTTATCCATTTTGTGGTTAGTAGTCCGTACAAGCTCTAAATCCCGAAGCAGGACATCCTTGAAAACTCTCAATGAAGGAGCTAGGATTCCAGGGGGGTTAAAGGTTGACGCATTAGATAGCCCGGAATGTAAAATGGTTTGTTGTGTTGATACCTCTTTATGAGTCGAGGTAACAGCAAAGTGCCTTTTGATATTGACCTTACGGACAAATCTATGAATGTCTATGTAAGTTTGAAACTTATCAAGTTTCTTTGGGGGTGCAAACTTGAGTCCCTTATTCAAAATTGCAGTTTCTGATTTCGTAAGGGTTTGGGAACTAAGATTGAAGATTCCTTCTCCCCTTACTTCTTTGACTTTTTGCGATTGTGCTCTCCTCCCCCCTCTGACTCCTCTTTGTTTTCTACGGGTCTTTTTAGTCCTTGGGTGGCCCTGGGAAAACCCCAATATTGTTGTTCTTGGCCTCCGGTATTAGGCCTAACATTTGGGGTTCTAGGTGGACCTGACCCTCGTGGGTCTAGTTCCCTCCCACCTCCTGTATAGTCACCGAAGGTTCCGGGTGGCGGGCCCTCTCTGTCTCTCAGAGGAAAAAAGCGGTTGTACGTATCTGCTCCATTACTATAGTCATCTGGATCCCTAGACCAATAGGGTTGACTATTGTATTGTGAACCTTGATTGTAGGGCATAGAATACCCTTGGTTACCCTGTTGGGATCTTTCAGGTCCCCGATTTGGGTAAAGAGGGCCTCTCTTCTGGTTAAAATACTGTCCCTGACCGTAGGGGTAAGGATGACCTTGCTCATTATTGGTAGTATATCGCGGTTGCGATGGGTGACCCCACATTGAATTAGCTGTCGGCTCACCTGCCCTATTAGAAGACTGAGGTCTTCTTGGTGATTGGTACGGCAGTTTTTTACCCTTCTTCCCCAGTTTCTGTTGAGATTTCTTAGGGTTCCTGTGGGTTTGGTTACCCGTGGGTACATATTGGGCTTCCTCTAATGGGGTTTCCAAGGTTTCATCACCTTGAATTATGGCCTCCATCCTGGTGTCAGAATTGGCAATCTGTTCCGCCACCAGTTTCTTTTGCCATTCAAAGACTTTAGTGGCTTGGTAGTCAGCAAAGTCTCTGTTGTATCTTTTCCTCTTTTTGATCTTTTGTTCCTTCTCTTCCTTGTCCAGGGTTTTTAAGAGATTACTAGACCTTTCTCTATATTCGTCCTTATCCTTATGTATAAGAAGACTATCCTTGAGGGCTTTGATCTCCCCATCTAGTCTAGTGAGTTTACTGTTTTTTCGGTCAACCAAAAACTGGAGGAAACTGACCCCCGCCTCATTAAAATAGCGGAACCATTCCTCCAGTTCTGTCTCCCCTTTTTGGGGGCAAACCTCCCACCGCAAACTTCTGGGAACCATCTTAAGCTTGATGTAGGTTTCCAGGAATGCGATATCCCATTGCGTATGGATTTCTGAGATGGTTAGGTTCTTGAGCCTCACGAATAACCCACTCAGATCTCCATCGCTTTCTTTGTACATTTCAAATACCCCATCTGTGTTGACTTTCTTAGATGCTCTGTATTCAAAAATATCCATTATAAAATTAAAGATTAATATATTGATGCAAAAATATGTACCCCTCTACCCTCCTTAGTAAAGGTAACCACACCGTGATAGTGTGAGACTGCTGCTGTTAATTTTGTATCTGTGCCTAGAATCTGTATATTGGAGTAACAGCGCTGTCTGGCTCATAAAATAAGTGGATAGTCTAAACGTGTTACCCAATTAATGTGTATATACACAAAAAAACTAATCCCATAAATAAAAAATGAAATAAACTAAATTTCCTGCCGCAACTTGAGGTGAGATACACACACAAAGTACAAATGCAAAAGAATAGCTGCGCTGGAAATTTACACACATTGAAAACCAATCGTGAAAAGAAATTTAGTGAAAATTGGTTCTACCTTGAACCAAATAAAATTAAATAGCATTGATTGCTGTATAAATGACAATGGTCCCAAAAATGTCCGATGTGTCCGTCATAATGTCGCAGTGACAATAAAAATCGCTGATCGCCGCCATTACTAGTAAAAAAAAAAAATATTAATAAAAATGCTATAAAACTATCCCCTATTTTGTAAACGCTATAACTTTTGCGCAAACCAATCAATAATCGCTAATTGCGATTTTTTTTTTTTATTTTTTTTTTTTACAAAAAAATATGTTTTTTTTTATATATTTTTTGGGGATATTTATTATAGCAAAAAGCAAAAAATATTGCATTTTTTTTCAAAATTGTCGCTCTATTTTTGTTTATAGCGCAAAAAATAAAAACCGCAGGGGCGATCAAATACCACCAAAAGAAAGCTCTATTTGTGGGAAAAAAAGGACGCCAATTTTGTTTGGGAGCCACGTCGCACGACCGCGCAATTGTCAGTTAAAGCGACACAGTGCCGAATCGCAAAAAGGGGCCTGGTCCTTTGGCTGCCAATTGGTCCGGGGCTGAAGTGGTTAATTTTTTGCAAAAGAATTCTGGATCCATGCATGATGTATTGTCTGACTGTCTCTCTGTCCAGGTAAATCTGTTGGCATCTTGGCCGAAGCCACCCTACTGTCTCAGGACTTCTGCCAGCTTGCAGACTCGAGTATTCCGGAACTTCCCAGCAATACTTCATTCAATTCAGACATGATCTTTGCGGACCAAATATCCATCAGCCTTGAAGATGGCTCCTGTCAAGACAAGAGGGACGGCCTTTCGTGTCCCATTTGTCAAAATCCATTCAAGTCTCCCAGTGAACTAAAGGAGCATTTTAAAAGTCACCCCCCAGCGGCCCAGGATTTCAGATGCTGGCAAAGGGGCTGCGCGTTCACCGCTCAGGATGTAAAAAGGCTCCAGTCTCATCTGAGGAGGGAACATAAAGTGACTCCGGTGACTTGTTCTCATCGCAGCTGCCGCCTGCTTTTCCCGAGCCGAGAGGAGATGTCCCGACACTTTCGAAACCATTTTCCTTTTCACTGTGTTCACTGTGACTTTGTCAGCTCCAACACCAAGCTGTTCTCCCAGCATCAGAAGAGCCATTGTAGAGACGGACAGTCGTTTCCAAATTTTGACTCCATACAGCCAGCGCCAATCAACGCTTCTACAGCTCCACCAGCAATAGACATGCTGGGTGGCAGTTCTCTCCAGTGTAGTAAGTGTGCTGTGTAAAGGCGGGATTATATTTTTAGCTGGGAGTTGTAGGTGTCATAAGGCTAGGGTTGCCACCTGTCCAGGATTAACCCGGACAGTTCGGGTTTTGAATCATGTGTCCGGGTTTCAGTCCACCTGAAACCCGGACACATTATTCAGACAGGAATGGGGCTTGGAACAGGGCTTGACAGAAGGGTCAGGGGGCACTATGTTAACTGCATTACTATTCTTTTTGGAGTGCCCAAAGGTGTCCCAGGTCTTTTAGAATCCTATAGTGTATACTAAAACAATTTTTTTTTTTTACTGTGCACCGCTAAATTGTTCGGGTTTGGCTTGAAGAAAAAGTGGCAACCCTACATAAGGCACTGGTGAGCTGGGAACAATGTTGGGCTTGTCTGAAAACCTTGGGACCCATGGTGGATACATCACTGAACTTCATGATAAGCAAATATTATCTATCAGAGATCTCAAACTGGCGGCCTTCCCTGTTGCGAAACTACAAGTCCCATCATGCCTCTGCCTTTGGGAGTCATGCTTGTAACTATCAGACTTGCAATGCATCATGGGACTTGTAGTTTTGCAACAGCTGGAGGGCTGCCAGTTTGAGACCCCTGATCTAAATAGATGAGGCCTGTGCATTCTTCTGGGAATCTTGGTGTATTTCTTCCAGATCTGTGTTTATGTCTGCAGCCTGTTTGGTGATTGGCCAGCTCGGTAAGGTAAACCTTGTCCAGGGAGAGCGCCTGTGTAATGATTGGGGTAGTATGGGGGAGGGGGTCCTGTGTAAAGATGGGGGGGTAGTATGAGTGAGGGGGGTCCTGTGTAATGATGAGGGTAGTGTGTGGGCGGGGGGGGGGGGGGGGGGTCCTGTGTAATGGTGGAGGTAGTATGCGGGAGGGGCCCTGTATAATGATGGGGTTAGTATGGGGGGTGGATCCTGTATAATGATCGGGGTAGTATGTGGGAGGGGGCTCCTGTGTAATGATGGGGCGGGGGGTAGCATGAGCGAAGGGGCCCTGTGCAATGATGGGGGTAGTATGGGGGAGGGGGTCCTGTGTCATGGTGTGGGGGAGGGGGTCCGGTGTAATGATGCTGGAGGGGGATCCTGTATAATGATCGGGGTAGTATGTGGGAGGGGGCTCCTGTGTAATGATGGGGCGGGGGGTAGCATGAGCGAAGGGGCCCTGTGCAATGATGGGGGTAGTATGGGGGAGGGGGTCCTGTGTCACGGTGTGGGGGAGGGGGTCCGGTGTAATGATGGGGGAGGGGGTCCCGTGTAATGATGATGGTAGTATGTGGGTGGGGGGGTCCTGTGTAGTGATGGGGGTAGTATGTGGGTGGGGGGTCCTGTGTAATGATGGGGGTAGTATGTGGTAGGGCGGTCATGTGTAATAATGAGGGTTAGTATAGGGAGCAGGTCCTGTGTAATTATGGGGGTAGTATGGGGGAGGGGGTCGTGTGTCATGATGGGGGGGGGGGGGGGGGTAGTATGGGGGAGGGGGTCCTGTGTAATGATGGGGGAGGGGGTCCTGTGTAATGATGGGGTTTAGTATGAGGTAGGATGTCATGTGTAATGATGGGTGTAGTATGGGGGGGGCGGGGGGGTCCAGTGTAATGATGGGGGAGGGGGTCCTGTGTAATGATGGGGGTAGTATGGGGGAGGGGGTCATGTGTAATGATGGGGGTAGTATGGGGGAGGGGGTCCTGTGTAATGATGGGGGTAGTATGGGGGGGGGAGGGGGGTCCTGTGTAATGATGGGGTAGTATGGGGGAGGGGTGTCCTGTGTAATGATGGGGGTAGTATGGCGGAGGGGGTCCTGTGTAATGATGGGGGTAGTATGGGGGAGGGGGTCCTGTGTAATGATGGGGGTAGTATGGGGGAGGGGGTCCTGTGTAATGATGGGGGTAGTATGGGGGAGGGGGTCCTGTGTAATGATGGGGGTAGTATGGGTGAGGGGGCCCTGTGTAATGATGGGGATTAGTATGAGTTAGGATGTCATGTGTAATGATGGGGGTAGTATGGGGGGGGGCGGGGGGGTCCGGTGTAATGATGGGAGTAGTATGGGGGAGGGGGACCTGTTTAATAATGGGGGTAGTATGGGGGAGGGGGTCCTGTGTAATGTGAGAGCAAAATTGCATGGGAGGGGGGCAAGAAAATGTTTGCCCAGGGTCCAATCAATGGAAATTCACCCGGTCCCCAATAAACCAGCCAAATCTTGATCTATGTATGGCCGGCTTTAGACTTTAATCTGTGCTATTTTCTTGTAACTAGAGATGAGCTCGGGCGTCCTCCAAACTCATCTTAATCCGAAACTTCCAAGTTGCATTTTTTTTTTTTTTTCATTTCAATCCGCTGCCGACCGTGTCATTCCCCGCCTTGCAGCACATGTAAACAAAGGGCCACTGGTGACATCCGTGCCCTTCTATGGACACATGCCCACATATTGACTAAATATGAACATGTATCCAAAGAATGGCACTGATGTCACCAGCATCCCTCCTCTTTGTTTACATGTGCTGCGGGTGGGGAATTACGGGGCCCCCCCCAGCTGATTGGGGTGAAAAAGCACAACTTGGAAGTTTGGATAGAAATGCCCCGATCTCATCTCTACTTGTAATTAAGATGTTGTATTTAATCAAATAATGTTTTCCAGATAAAGGAACTAATGTTGGCTCTGGACTGGCAATCAAACGCAAGAGGCGTGGAAAAGTAGCGGAGGCGGACTCCGGGGGCGACAGTGAGGAGGAAAACGAATGTGATTCTGTTATCAAAAAAATAAAAAGAACCCGGAGCTCCCATAATGACGAGGAGACGGCCTTCACAGGTACAGTACCTCTGACACAGCAGCAGGGGGGGCTATGAAAATATAAACCTTTTATCTTGAGGGTTATCGCATCCTTTCTTGATAACTAAAGCTGACGATCGATCTGCTTATATCCATTGTCATTGCATACATTATTTGAGACCCAGTGATGTCATCATGGGTATCTGTGCTTCTCTATGTAATGCAGGTCGATCGTGGAGTGGCTGACAGGGTTATGTGATTGTTTGCTCCTGGCTCCTCCTCTTCTGGGGTCCCCCAACGGCGCTCCTGGCTCCTCCTCTTCTGGGGTCCCCCAACGGCGCTCCTGGGTCCTCCTCTTTTGGGGTCCCTCAGCGGCGCTCCTGGCTCTTCCTCTTCTGGGGTCCCTCAGCGGCACTTCTGGCTCCTCCTCTTCTGGGGTCCCTCAGTGGTGCTCCTCCTCTTCTCGAGTGCCCTGTTGGTGAGCCGCTCTCCCTCTGCGCTCTCGTGCGAGCACGCTCTGTTGTGTCCTGCTGCTGCTGCGTCCATTTACACAGACAGCAGGACTCAGCCCCGCCCCCGCGTCATTGGATTTGATTGACAGCAGCGGGAGCCAATGGCTGCACCGCTATCAATCTAACCAATCAGGACCCGAGACACCGGCTGGAGCTGGTGGGCTCGTCCCCGTCGCTGGAAAGACTGGGCTCAGGTAAGTAAAAGGGGGGCTCTGGGGGGCAAGTGCATCACAGGAGGTTTTTCACCTTTAATGCAGGTGAAAAACCTTGAGGGTTTACAACCCCTTTAAAAGAGAAGTATGGGGTCTGTCAAAAAAAACAAACATACTCCACTAGGTGGATACTGCATCTGTTTCCTGACGCCTCTGACAGTCGCCGGCTCTCTGCTCACTGAAGATCGAGAACAAAACGATCAAAGACCACTGATCGGTTCTCAGTCTTCAGTGAGCAGAGAGCCTGTCAGTCACCACTCTCTGCCTTGCCCCTCCAGCGCTCACTGGAGTTCTGAGCTGTGGAGGGGGCAGGAGCGGCTGGCTCAGCTTCTCAGCAGCAATCTGAGAGGCTGAACCAGCTGCCGGACAGGCATCTGGGTGGATCCCGACATTAAAGTCAGGATCTCTCCAGAGTCTGGCCAGGCTGAGTGGCTTCAGCCAACAGCAGACTTTTTAGTCCGCTGAATCTGGGTCACAGGAGTGCGGAATGAAGTGCCTTTGACTTACACAGAAGAAGTTTAGCCAAAGGAGCTTTGGCCCTTTGTCTTCTTTAACCACCTTTAAGACTGCCCCACACATATATACTGCGGCAGGGCAGCCCTCTTGCACAAAATCACATACCTGTAAGTGACTTTGTGCACGGGGTCTGGGGCGCGCCCCCGCTGATCCGCTCCCACTGTGATTCGACACAGTGGGAGCCAATCGGCATGTATGCCGGGATCCGCTGATTGTTTGGAGGAGAGGCAGAACGGCGGTCTGCTTATGTAAACAAGGCAGATCGCCGTTCTGCCAGAGGGGGAAATGGAGATCTTGTGGTTCTGTCAAGCAGAAACACGGATCTCTGCTTTCCCCCAGTCAAAGCACCCCCCCCCCCCCTCCTTTTTTTTTATTTTTTTTTTTTTTTTTTATTGAATGTGTTCTATAGAAAACAGTTTAAAAATATATATTTTTTCAAAATTGTGGGTCTTTTTTGTTTATAGCGCAAAAAATTAAAAGAGCAGAGGTGATCAAATACCACCAAAAGAAATCTCTATTTGTGGGGTAAAAAAACAGACATCAATTTTTTTTATGTACAGCGTCGCACAACAGCGCAATTGTCAGTTAAAGTAATGCAGTGCCGTATCGCAAAAAAATGGCCTGGTCAGGAAAAGGGGGTAAACCTTCCGGGGCTGAAGCGGTTAAGCTACAGGCAGAACACCAGGCAAAACATATATAGAGGTAGATTAGAGGTGCAAAATCTGGTGCAGCTGTGAATGGTAGCCAATCGGCTTCTAACTTCTAACTTCAGCTTGTTCAATTAAAGAGGAACTGCAGTCTGCTCCCATAATTTGTAATAAAAACTTCTTTGCTATTCTGAAGCTTCCCTCCAACCACTTTGCATATTGTTTTCTATATACTGTGATTCTGTACTTGCCAAATATGCTGCAGAAATCTCCCTCCACTGAGTCTGGCTGCAGCCATTTTAACTGTGGGCAGCTGAAGCTGCTGCCTGTTCACTTCCTGGATTTACACTGACACACAGAGGCACACCTCCAGTTCTGCAGCTCTCATTGGTCCTCTTATGACTCGCCACCCTCCCTTCCTGGCAAACTCTCATGAGATGGAGCTGTGCATGATGTCATAAGCCTAGGCTAATGACCAGACAAGAAACAGGAAGTGGGCTGTATAAGGGATTTACTGGCAGAAAAAAAATGTTTTACTATCCGAAGATGGAAAGATGAAAAATGACTGAAGGTCCGCTTTAAGCTTTGACAAAAATCCTGAAATCCGATTAGCTATCATGCACAGCTGCACCATGTTTTACGCTAAGGCCCCTTTCACACTGGGGCGGTTTTCAGGCGGTACATCGCTAAAAAAAGCGCCTGTATACCGCCTGAAAAAAACCGGCCCCATTTACTCCAGTGTGAAAGCCGGCGGGCTTTCACACTGGAGCCGTGCGCTAGCAGGACGGCAAAAAAAGTCCTGCTAGCAGCATCTTTGGAGCGGTATAGGAGCGGTGTATTCACTGCTCCTATACCGCTCCTACCCATTGATTTGAATGGGACACCGCGATAAAACCACGGCAATACCGCCGCTACGGCGGTGCTCTGCGGGGGATATTAACCCTTTTTCGGCCGCTCGCGGGGGGTAAAACCGCACCACGATCGGCCGAAACCCGCGGGCAAAACGATGGTAAAGCAGCGCTAAATATAGCGCTGCTTTACCGCCACCGCGGCTCCCACCCCAGTGTGAAAGGGGCCTAATACAGGTATTTTGCTCCCACTTCCGGGCATAGATACCCGAGCCACCCGCAGGTATCTACGCCACTTCCCTTCCCCCACCCCCCATCGTTGTCTTCTGGGAGACACACAGGTCCCAGAAAACAGCAGGGACCAGTGGGATAGCGCAGCACGAGTCGCGCATTCGCAGTAGGGAACCAGGAAGTGAAGTCGCAAGGATTCACTTCCTGATTCCCTTACCGAAGATGGCGGTGAAGTCGCAAGGATTCACTTCCTGGTTCCCTTACCGAAGATGGCGGCGGCAGCACCCCAACAGCCGAGGGATAGAGCGGCTTCAGGTGCCAACATCGCGGGCGCCTTGGACAGGTAAGTGTCCTTATTTTTAAAAGTCAGCAGCTGCAGTATTTGTAGCTGCTGATTTTAAAAAAATAAAAATAAGGCGGAACTCCGCTTTAAATGCCTCGCAATATTGTAAATAAGCCCGAAATATTTGGACCAAAAGTGAAATGGTAAATCTTGATAGAACTCCTGCTGATGTCTATTTTATTTTTCAACCTATAGGAGATGTGGAGAATGGTGAAGAGCACCTGTTTAAGACCCACATGTGCCCCGAATGTAAACGCTGCTTTAAGAAGAGGACTCACTTGGCTGACCACCTCCACCTGCACTTCCCCGACCCGAACCTGCAGTGCCCGAACTGCCGCAAGTTCTTCACCAGCCGCAGTAAGCTAAAGATCCACATGATGAGAGAGGCGGGTGAAAAGGCTCATCGCTGCCCGCTGTGCGACTACAGCTCAGTGGAAAAGAACGCCCTGAATCGTCACATGGCGAGCATTCACGAGGGGGTGTCTAACTTTTATACGGACACCTACTCCTGCCCAGTGTGCCAGGAGACCTTTAAACTGAGCCAGGCTCTGAAGGATCACATGAAAGGGCACAAAGGTGAGCAGACGTTGCTGTTTTGCTTTGACCCCGGATGCGATCAGGCTTTGTCTGACCGCAAGGAGTACCTGCGGCATATGAAGGAGTCTCACGGTATCCAGGCTGTGGAATGCAGGTACCACGCCTGCACTATGCTCTTCAAGACCCGCGAGGAGATGGAGGAGCACCGCAAGAACCATTACGCCTTTCACTGCCAAGAATGCGACTTTGTCTGTTCCAACAAACACACCTTCCGCAAGCACAGGAAACGCGGGCACCCGGGCAAAGAAGAGCTGGTATGCCGCTTCTGCCCTTATAAGAGCTTTAACCCAGTTGAATACACGGACCACGTGGGCAAGATGCATGCCAATGAGAAGATCCACCGCTGTGGGGAGTGCGATTTTGCAACGGCGCACAAGAGGGTACTGATACGACACAAGTTATTACACACAGGTAACGAGTTTGTTACGACGGATCATTTTGCAAACCTAATGGTATATATTTCTCCTGTTACATAGTAGGTGAGGTTGAAAAAAGACACAAGTCCATCAAGTCCAACCTATGTGTGTGATTATATGTCAGTATTACATTGTATATCCCTGTATGTTGTGATCGTTCAGGTGCTTATCTAATAGTTTCTTGAAACTATCGATGCTCGCCGCTGAGACCACCGCCTGTGGAAGGGAATTCCACATCCTTGCCGCTCTTACAGTAAAGAACCCTCTACGTAGTTTAAGGTTAAACCTCTTTTCTTCTAACTTTGAGTGGCCACGAGTCTTGTTAACCGCTTCCCGACCGGCGCATGACGACATACGTCGGCAGAATGTCACGAACAGGCAAATGGGCGTACAGGTACGTCCCTTTTTGAATTTCCCTGCTGTGCCATCGCGTGCGCGTCGCCGGCGCTGCGCGTTGGTCGGGACCTCCGTGACGAGTATACCCGCGATCGCCTCACGGTGAGGACGAACGGGGAGATGCTGAAGTAAACAAGCATCTGCCCGTTCTGCCTAGCAACAAGTGACACTGATCTCTGCTCCCCTGTGTCACACACAGCCACGCCCCCCACAGTTAGCAACACGCCCCTAGGACACACTTAACCCCTACACTGCCACCTCCTGGTTAACCCCTTCACTGCCAGTGTCATTTACACAGGAATCAGTGCATTTGTATAGCACTGATCGCTGTATAAATGACAATGGTCACAAAAATGTGTCAGAAATGTCCGATATGTCCGCCATAATGTCGCAGTCACAATAAAAATCGCTGATCGCCGCCATTACTAGTAAAAAAAAAATTATTATTAAAATTGCTATAAAACTATCCCCTATGCACAAACCAATCAATAATCACTTATTGCGATTTTTTTTTTTTTTTTTTTTTTTTTTAAACCAAAAATATGTAGAAGAATACGTATCGGCCTAAACTGAGGAAAAAAAATGTTTTTTTATATATTTTTTGTGGGATATTTATTATAGCAAAAAAGAATGCGTTTTTTTCACAATTGTCGTTTTTTTTTTTTTTTATAGCACAAAAAATTAAAACCACAGGGGCGATCAAATACCACCAAAAGAAAGCTCTATTTGTGGGGAAAAAAGGACGTCAATTTTGTTTGGGAGCCACGTCGCACGACTGCGCAATTGTCAGTTAAAGGGACGCAGTGCCGAATCGCAAAAAGTGGTCTGGTCTTAAAGCGGAAGTAAACCCATCGATTTAACAGTTTAAAAAAAAAAGGCATGCCGGGAATGCTAACTGCACATTGGCTGTGCTCTCAACCAAACATTCAAACCATCCAATGGCTGGTGTCGTAACGGATCACATGTGCAGCATCATGGCAGTTGAAGATTAAACAGAGGCAAAGATGGCAGCTTCCTTGGCTGAAAACGATAGGAGGGTTTACTTCCGCTTTAAGCCAGCAAAATGGTCCGGTTATGAAAGTGGTTAAGAAAGATTTACCCTTTTTCTATTTGTCCTGTTTTACCAATACCTTACTATCACTGAAAGAAAATCGCACATTTTGGGTTGTCACCAGAACAGGAACAGCGGGGACATCTTCCAAAGGCAATACTAGCCCATGTGACCCCGGTGACAACCAGGGATTTCCCTCACTTTGGCGAGAGATCCTCTTACTTCCTGTTTTGATTATGGGACAGGAAGTGAAGGGTAATCTCTGCAATGGGAAACGGACAGCAAAAAAAAATGCTGACAGGGGTTATAACTCTACCTTACCCTATCCATAATTTTTGCCCTTGTGATAATTATGATGCAGATTCACTATTTCTAATCTAGCATGTCTTTTTGTTTCCAATCTGCTAGGAGAGAAACCTCACAAATGCAGCCAGTGTGACTTCACTTGTCGGGACTTGAGCTACCTCTCTAAACACATGCTGACGCATTCCGCAGACAAGAACTACATGTGTACGGAATGCGGATACATCACCAAGTGGAAGCATTACCTGAACGTACACATGCGTAAACACAACGGAGACCTCAGGTCAGTGCCCCCAGGTTCTTACATGGCATGATGTCTTCTTGTAGTAATGATGGCTGGAGAAATTCCAGGAGCCAGGTGGACAACTTTTGTTTTAGAGCAAGGGCAAGGGTGCTCAACCTTTTGAAGAGTGAAGGCGACTTGAAGAGGAAGTAAATCCTGATGGGTTTTACTTCATCTTTTTTTCCCCCTGCAATGTAAAAGCATAATGGGCTAGTATACATCGCATACTAGCCCATTATGTGGCACTTATCTGCAAACGAAGCCTGAGCGGTCCCCGCTGATGGCCGCATCCATCTTCACCCCTCTTCCTTCCGGGGCGCGGACTCCGGCTCTGTGACTGTCCGGAGTAGCGTAATGTCACTCCCGCGCATGCGCATGGGAGCTGTCAGTCACGGCACTTGCTAGTGAAGAAGCGGCATGCGCCGATGACACAAGCGTATATAGTAAATATCTCCTAAACCGTACAGGTTTAGGAGATATTTACAGTACCTACAGGTAAGCCTTTATTATAGGCTTGCCTGTAGGTACAAGTGGTGTAACTAGGTTTACAGCCACTTTAACCACTTGCCACCCGCCCACTGTCAAATGACGGTGCTAAATCACTTGAGTAGCCCTCACTCTTCAAAAGGTTGAGCACCACTACTGTATGGCTCAGTGCAGCTAACCCACAGGAAAGCCGCAGGTGCGCTGCACTGCACTTGTAGATCAGTGTGAAAGCAGCCTAATAATCCTTTTTTTTAGAAATGCTAATATGCCCATTACATACAACATATGTAATGTTTAATACAATCATCTTTTCCTCTTCCAGCTTCTGCTGGCATTGTTCTCAAGGCTGCTAGAAAGGTCCCAGATGAAGTGCACTTGGTATCGCTCCACCTGAGAGATTATGAGGCTCCTGCTCCCTCCACGACCACCTGCTTCCTCTGCTGCTGGCACCATGCACTGGGATGGCGAGTCGGTATCCCATTGATCTCAATCTGCATTTGCTGACCCACCTTCCCAGAGCATGGGTATGCACCTCCTTGGTTTGAGGGCCACATAAGAGGTCTCCGTGGGCCACATGTGGTCCTCAGCCCACGGGTTGAGCACCCCTGTTTTAGTGTGTTTGTAAACTCCAACTTTTAGGACCGAAAGGTTCGGATAGGTCCTCTGGATGTCAGAAAAATGTACAGTACAAAGGAAGCACTACAGTGGTAGTTAAAATCCCAGTTCATTTTATTAGTCATAGACAGTGATGTAAGTAACTGAGTTAAAATAAACGGAGTTACCTAACGCAGTTACTTTAGAGGGTAACGAGTAATCTAACTGATTACTTTTCCCCTCATGGTAACTCAGTTCCCATTACTTTGGCTTAGTTACCCCAATTACATCTACTGCCACTAGATGGCAGTAGTGTAATTCCGGTGTCCTGCCGAAGAAATTCCCCTGCCAGATAAGGACCCCCTGTACTGCGCAGGCGCAGGGCTTGCGCAGTATGAAGGACTACGGAGCTTCCGAAAATTGCCGAACCTAAACAGCTCTGAGTAAACTCTACACCGCGCAGGTGCAGTTAACATGTAATTGTACGAGGCGATGCCACATGCTCCTGATGTTCGTGCTACTCTGCAAGGGGCGTCTATCGTGTAACTAAGGGGCGGGTCTAGTATTACTGTAACCAAGGGGCGCATTTATTATTATTGTTATATATTGAGCTCTGCCCATTAATTTAACATTCGCCCTCTTCTGTAGCAATCCGCCCCTTACACGATATAATAATAATAGACCCGCCCCTTGCTTGCACGCTATAACAGATCTGCCCCTTGGTTAGAGTAATAATAGAGCAGCCCCTTGGTTACACCATATATAACAATAATAATAAATGCGCCCCTTGGTTACAGTAATACTAGACCCGCCCCTTAGTTACACGTATAGAATATTTAAAAAAAAAAAGTCAGTTACTTTGCTGCGTAACTAATTACTTTTCCAATGTAGTAACTGAGTTACTAACGCAATTACTTTTTGGGAGAAGTAATTTGTAACTTAACTAATTACTTTTTTAAAGTAAGATGACCAACACTGGTCATAGATGTATCCACAGATAACTAACGATTTTTCAGGGGGTTCACAAGTTCCACTTTCCTTTTAAAGACAAAGAAGCTGAGGCTACAATGCGGGATCCATAGACAGCTGCAGAGACTAGTATAATAGCTTGTAGGGTACTGGATGATTTATTTATTTTTTTTCTCAAGACTGGCAATCTCTTTAAAAATCTTTTAACTAGATTAGTCTCCCTTTTAATGGCACCTTGTGCAAGTAATCTACAACTTTTTATTGTGCCTTTAACTTTTTGCTGGTTTTTATACAGGTATGATGTTATTTTTTTTCTTCTTTCATTAGGTATCATTGCAGTCAGTGTTCATATCGCTGCCATCGTGCCGACCAGCTGAGCAGCCACAAGCTTCGGCACCAGGGGAAGACTCTGATTTGCGAAGTCTGCGGGTTCGGATGCAAGCGCAAAAGCGAGCTCCAGAAACACATGCAGGTCAAGCATTCCCAGAGTGCCCAGATACCCATCTACCAATGCCAGCACTGCAATTACCAGACCAGGTACAAGCAAACCTTGCGCAACCATGAGAATGGCAAGCACACCAAGCACCGCGAGTTCCGCTGCGCCCTGTGCCCCTTCCGCACATTCAGCAACACAAGCCTGTTTTTTCACAAACGCAAATCGCATGGGTATGTACCGGGCGATAAGGAGTGGCTGGAGAGGTACGCAAGCAAACAGCAAGAAATAAACAACGCCAACCTGCTATTTCCATACAAACCTGAGATGTCGGTGACTCTTATGCAACCTTCTGGTGATCAACAAGCTCAGGAACATAACTGTGAGGAACTAGATAGCCACGTTGAGAAAAATATGGATTCTCAGGAGGCTCAGTGCCTGCAGGTAGAAGGTCTTGCTGAACCATCTGAAAATGCCAACATGTCAGCGGCAGATGAATCTTTATTTGCAGCTATTACTCTAGAACCTGTTGAAACTTGCAGTATAGAAATGGAAGACTTCCCAGTACGTTTGGAACTAGCCTCATCCAACGAGCTCATGGTCAAAGAGCCTGCTGTGGAGACCTGTGAAGATCCTCTTCCAGAACAAACGGAAATCCTGTGCTTCTCTGAGACGTTGACCGTTGACGACCATATGACCTGTGGGCAGGATTTTGAAGAAGAAGCTGAACCTCAGGCTGAAGATCAAGACAAGCTTGAGAACAGTGTATGTGTAACTGCTGTTCACTATGACCCTGAGCCAGTTTTGTGTGAAATTAGTGAGCAGTATGAAGAGCTTCCTGACCCTGAGCATGGTAATCTTGAAATTCAGCCTGGAGACATCTCGGTTGAAGTACAGGAGTCCTGGGCTGACGTTGTGAAGGGCGGAGTACAGCTGACCATTGTATGCGAATCGAGTGGGCTTGACGAAACCAATGTTGTGGAACCTCCTGCAGTCCCTCTGGACGGAAGCTATGATAATGGCAGGCCTGAGTCCATACTGAAGGCCTTGAGAAAGCAGGACAAGGAGCAAGCCGAGACGCTCGTCCTGGAGGGAAGAGTCCAAATGTTGGTGGTCCAATCTGAAAGTCAGGTTTACCGATGTGAGAAGTGTTCCTACATCACCAAGAAAAAGGCGTGCATTGTCCAGCACGCTAAGCACGGTTGCAGCGTGCGCAAATCTGCTTTGATGTGCCAGGAATGCGGAGCTAGCTTTAAACAACAAAGAGGGCTCAATACTCATATGCTTAAGAAGTGTCCAGTAGTATTAAAGAAGAAAAGAGCTGGGTTTAAAGCACCTACGTCTTCGAAGACAATGGACCAGCATGACAACAGCCACCCAGTTCATGATTACATGAATGCAGCATGTTCCAAAGAAGGTATTACTGAGAGTCAAGGCTTGCCTGAAAACTGTTTAAATGTTCTAGATCAGGTATCTGCAGGTCAGGAGTTGGTGCTAGAACCATTGAAAGAAATCGATCCCGATAGAGCAGAAAGTATTGAGCATGCAACCAGTGAGCTCCCCTTGGAGAGTCCAAGGGACCAGGACAATGCTGCTTCTGTGTCGGAGGAAAGGGAAAAATACAGATTTAAAGACGGAAAATTCAGATGCTTATTTTGCTCCTATTGCTGCTCCAGAGAATGTACTATCAATTGCCATGTGAATGAGAACTGCCGGGAAGTAAAAAAAGTATCCTGCACCCTTTGCCTGGCTGTTCTAGACTCCGAAACGGCGCTGAGAAAACATAATTGCACAAAGCATAAAATCTTAAAGCGCAATCACGATAAAGACTATGATTGTGAAAGCTCTGGAGGAGAGGACGGTCCCAATACAGAAGAGGAAGAAGATGATCGAGAACTAAATGAAAGCGTAGATTCCTGTAATAACGTGACCTCCGTCACCTGCAAACTTTCATGTCCCACCTGCCCCTTTACATGTAGCCAGGAGCGGGCCATGAGAACGCACAAGAAAAAAGGTTGTTTAAAACCAGGGGAGCTCCAGTGTCCGCTCTGCTCATTTCGATGCATATCGGCGGCGGCTCTCAATCGACACCGAGACCTTCACCAGAAGTATTCCCAAAACCGAGCACATCTGCAGTGCAAGCTTTGCGACTTCACCTGCAAGCAGCCGCGATGCTTGAAGAAGCACGTGCGGATCCGCCACGAAGGCGTTAAACCCCACCGATGCAAATACTGCGACTTCAGCACCACCCGGCGGTACCGCCTGGAAGCCCACGAATCCCTTCATACCGGGGTTGGACGGATCTCCTGCGACGCTTGCAGTCGGACTTTTGGCACCAACTCTAAACTGCGGCTGCACCAGCGAAGAGTCCATGAGAAGAAACCCACGCACTTTTGCAACCTGTGCGATTATAGCGGCTACAGCCAGAACGATATCGCCCGGCACTTGAGCAGCTGCCATAGCGGCGAACTAGATTTCCCATGCAACGTGTGCCAGGCCAGTTTTAGCTCCGAGGCGGCGCTGAAGCAGCACAGCCTGCGGAAGCACCAAGAGAAGGAGACCTATGAATGTTCGCAGTGCCTGTTCTCCTGTCATAGCCAGGCCACGCTCCGATGTCACGTTCAGAAGCAGCACCTACAGCTGGAGTGTGCCTTGTGCAAGAAGACTTTCTCCCGCCGCCAGGACTTAGAGGAGCACCGTAAATCTCACTTTTCCCACCACTGCCAGCAGTGCCAGTTTGCTGCCAAGGACCGGCAGCAGCTAGTCAACCATTACTCAGAGGTGCACGAGTCGTTGGCGCTGCCTGGCGTGGAGGCGGAGGAAGGTCCCCTGCGCTGCCCTTTCTGTTCCTTTTCCTGTCGTCACCAGCTGGTGTATGACCACCATGTCAAGGGCCATGGGGCCACACGGGTCTACAAGTGTTCTGACTGTGAATACAGCACCAGGAATAAGCAGAAGATCACCTGGCACAGTCGAATTCACACCGGGGAAAAGCCCTACAAATGTCACCTCTGCACCTATGCCTGTGGAGATCCTTCACGTCTTAAGGTAACAGTTCCTTTATTTGTGATATTGCTATCTCTATACCACATTTAGGCTTTAGATACAAAGCTGTACAGCATATTTTTCAGTTTCTCAAGCGAGATCATCTGATGTGTAAATTGACCAGCTTCCTATACCCAAAGACCAAAGTAATTTGTTGTCCGTGCCCAGCCATCACTCACATATTCCATTAAAGAGGAAGTAAAGCCGTTTTAAAAAATAAATAAAAATAGGAACCTGCAAGGCAAAGGCATAATGAGCTAGTATGCATAGCATACTAGCTCATTATGAATAACTTACCTGAGAACGAAGCCCCCGAAGCGCCCCTCGTCCACATCCTCCTCCGCCGCCATCGATACAGGAGTGACTTCCGGGTCTCGCCGCTCCAGCGCTGTGATTCGCTGGAGCGGCGATGACGTCACTCCCGCGCATGCGCACGAGAGCGGCATATCGCAGTGATCTCGGCATGCGCAGTGCGCCTGCGCGCCGCTGTCTACGGCGCATGCGCCATAGATCGCGGTACCTTTTCTTTTCTAAATATCTCCTAAACCATGTAGGTTTAGGAGATATTTATTGGACCTACAGGTAAGCCTTAATCTAGGCTTACCTGTATGTCAAAGTGGTCCCAGAGGGTTTACTTCCACTTTAAGGTGTGCACCCCAAAGCTCAAACACACATGTGTGTCTATATATATATATATATATATATATATATATATATATATATATATATATATATATATATATATATGACCCCGACGTATTCATCTCCCTTTAGACACAGTGAAAGAGAAGAGTGTAAACACTTTTTTTGGCATAGCCGGCAAGAGGGAGGTCTTTCCCATCTTCCTCCTACCACAGAGAGCGATAATACTAATGCTCATTGGGATGATTGGGGTGTGCTCGGGCACACCCTGTACGCATGCCAATGATCACTAACATGGTTGGGATTTAACCGCTTGCCAAACAGCCGCCGTCATTATACGGCGGCAGGTCGGCTATCCGGCGTAGGTGTACGTCGGTCTTTGCACAGGAGATAGCGGGCGCGCACCGCCAGAGCGGGTCCGGCGGACTTTATGTCCGCCCGCGATCTCCTATTATAGAGGCAGAACGGGAACTGCATATGTAAACAAGGCGATTCCCCATTCTGACAGGTGACATGTCAGATATTTTCTGTTCCCAGTGATCGGAAACAGTGATCTCAGTCATGTCCCTAATAGCCCACCACCCCTACAGTTAGAACACACCCAAGGAACACTCCTAACCCCTAGATCGCCCCCTAACATTAACCCCTTCCCTGCCAGTGTCATTTTTACTTTGATCAGTGCATTTTTTTAGCACTGTAATAAGGTCACTGGCCCCCAAAAGTGTCATTTGGGGTCAGATTTGTCCACTGCAATGTCGCAGTCCCGCTAAAAATAAATAAAAATAAAAAAGTCCTTAAAGCGGTTCTGCACACACTTCATTTAGTAAATCTCTTTGCCTTCCAAATCAGGCAAAGAGTACTAAATTTAAGTCTTTTTTTTTTCACTTACCTTGTAATTGCTGCTCTGTCTCTTCGGCGGTGGGCGGGGTCTGTGCGTCGATCCTCGTCATGCCGCACTGTCTCCTGGGATCTGGTGTCATTGATCCCAGGAGTCCGTGCGGACATCCGCCGAAATCTTGCGAGATTTACGGGGCTCGTACCGAAATCTCGCGAGATTTATGGGGCTCCTGTGGCCGAAATCTCGCGAGATTTCGGCGAACGTGAGCTACACTTTGCTGTTACTGCGCACGCACGAGATCGGCACACTAACGGCGGTGCATGCTGGGCCATCTGAAGTGCCTGTGTGGTTTCACATGCCCACAGGCAAGATGGCACCCAGCAGCATTTTTTATAACTTTTTTTATGTGACCAAAACCGGCAGCAGTTCGTTAGGAAAATGGAACACGTGAGTGCTTAATTTACATCTCCTAATCCTTTGCATTGTACTAAAAAAAAAAAAAAAAAAACATTACAGACAGTGCAGAACCGCTTTAAATCTATCCCATAGTTTGTAGACGCAATAACTTTTTGGGAAAACCAATCAATATACGCCTATTGCGTTTTTTTTTTAACCAAAAATATGTAGAAGAATATATATCGGCCTTAAAGTGGGGTTGCGGTCAAAAAAAAAAGGGGGGCTTAAAAATCATAAAAAAAATAAAAAAAAAATAATTGGAAAAAAAAATTTTTTTTACTCACCTCTAAATGCCTGTTGCTAGGGGGTCCCTCGAAGTCTGCCACCTTCATTGCCCGGGCAAAACGTCACTTCCCCCTCGGCGCCGCACAGTCATCTGGGACCTGTCACGTGTCCCAGATGACTGAGCGTCAAATCACGCCGCACGCGCATGCGCAGTGGGTGCCCGGCTGTGAAGCCACAGCCGGGTTCCCACATTAGGAATGTCGGCGCCGTGGGCGGCCCGGGGAACGAGGGGGGGTCCTCGTTCCCCCGCATCGCTGGACCCCGGGACAGGTAAGTGTCCGATTTTTAAAAGTCAGCAGCTGCAATATTTGTAGCTGCTGACTTTTAAAAAAAAAAAAAATTTCCCCAGGACGGAGCTCCGCTTTAAGTCCTAAACTGATGAAAAAAATGTTTGTTTGTTTTTTTTTTCAAATTCTTTTAAAGTAAAAAAAATTGTTTTTCTTTTATCAAAATTGTCGGTCCTATTTTGTTTATAGCGCAATAAATAAAAAACGCAGAGGTGATCAAATACTACCAAAAGATTTGTGGGGAAAAAAAAAAAGGACGTCAATTTTGTTTTTGAGTACAGCATCGCATGACAGCGCAATTGTCCGTTAAAGCAACGCAGTGCCGTATCGCAAAAAAAAAAAATGGCCTGGTCATTGAGGGGGCAAATCTTTCCAGGGCTGAAGTGGTTAAGCCAGCCATACATGGATCAAAATTCACCCAGTAGTTATTGGAGGAGGCACATACTGTCATCTTACATGAAGCTTACTGATCACCTGGTACTCTGCTGAGCGGCCCAGTAAGGCCCCTTTCACACCGGGGCGTTTTTCATGCGGTGCAGCGCTAAAAATAGCGCCTGTTCACCGCATGAAAAAATCCGGCCCCTTTAACTCCAGTGTGAAAGCCGGCGGGCTTTCACACTGGAGCGGTGCGCTAGCAGGATGACAAAAAAAGTCCTGCTAGCAGCATCTTTGGAGCGGGATAGGAGCGGTGTGTTCACCGCTCCTATACCGCTCCTTCCCATTGAAAAGAATGGGAGACCGCGGTAAAACCGCGGCAATACCGCCGCAAAGCGCCGCTACGGCGGCGCTCTGCGGGGGGTGTTTAACCCTTTTTCGGCCGCTCGCGGGGGTAAAACTGCACCGCGAGCGGCCGAAAACCGCGGTAAAAACGACGGTAAAGCAGCGCTAAATATAGCGATGCTTTACCGTCACCGCGGCTCACCGCCCCAGTGTGAAAGGGGCCTAACCAGCCACTTGTATTGTAGTTTTAATGAATTCTGTTTGTGTTCTCTTTTGTTTTAGTACCATATGCGCATCCACAAGGACGAAAAGAACTACCTTTGTCCTGAGTGCGGATACAAGTGCAAGTGGGTGAACCAGCTGAAGTATCACATGACCAAACACACAGGTAACGCAGGACAGAAATCAGTTTAAAACCATGTAAAAAATGAATTGACCCAAAACCACAATAGTTTCCCTTTTATAGACTACTGTATATACTCGAGTATAAGCCGAGTTTTTCAGCACATTTTTTTTGTGTGCTGAAAGTGCCCCCCTCGGCTTATACTTGAGTCAAGCACTTTTCTGCAGCAGAGAATTACATTTTCCGAACCAAATTTGGGGCCCCGTATCTCGGGGCCACTTGGTGCTAGGAACCCAAGTGGAACCAGCACTACAACATATCCAAAGATGGAGTTCCTAGCACTAAGTGGCCCAGAGATACGGGACCCCAAAGTCGGTTTCGGAAAATTTTCATTCTCTGCTTCAGAAAAGTGCTTGACATTTTCTGAACTGACTTTGGGGTTTCTAGCACCAAGTGGCCCTGAGATACAGGGCCCCAAATTCGGTCAACTGTGTCCATCTGCAGCAAAATCATTTCGGGACCCTTTGGGTCCAGAGACTCCAAATTTTGGCTGCAGATAGGGGGCATCTGGGAACCCTTAACTACCAAGTTTGAAGTTCGGGGGACCTATGGCTGCAAATGGGCACAGTGAGGCTGCAAATGGGCATTGTTGACCCTCTTTTCCACTTACAGTAGCTGCGCATTTCTCACCCTAGGCTTATACTTGAGTCAATACGTTTTCCCATTTTTTTTCTGGTAAAATTAGGTGCCTCGGCTTATATTCGGGTAGGCTTATACTCGAGTATATACAGTAATTTACAAGTAAACCTGATCTACGATCGTTTTTCTTAGTCCAGATTTCTTTAACCTGTTGCCGACTGCCCACTGTCAATTGACGGCGGAGCGGTTCGGCTCTTGTGGCGGGCTGCCGTTGTATGACGGCGCTAACTTTGTGCACCCGCGATTGCCCAGTAACTGAGCAGGACGTGGATCTGTGTGTGTAAACACACAGATCCACGTCCTGTCAGAGGAGAGGAGACCGATGGTGTGTCCCTTGTACATAGGGACACCGATTGGTACCCTCCCCCCACAGTCAGAATCACCTCACATAGGGAACATATTAACCCCTTGATCACCCCCTAGTGTTAACCCCTTCCCTGCCAGTCAAATTTTTACAGTAATCAATGCATTTTTATAGCACGGACCGCTGTATAAATGTGAATGGTCCCAAAAATGTGTCAAAAGTGTCCGATATGTCCACCGCAATATCGCAGTCACAATAAAAATCGCTGATCGCCGCCATTACTAGTAAAAAAAAAAATAATAATAATAAAAATGCCATAAAACTATCCCCTATTTTGTAGACGCTATAACTTTTGCGCAAACCAATCAATATACGCTTATTGCGATTTTTTTTTTTTTTTTTTTTTTACCAAAAATATGTAGAAGAATACATATCGGCCTAAACTGAGGAAAAACTTTGTTTAAAAAAATAAATAAATTGGATAATTATTATAACAAAAAGTAAAAAATATTGCGTTTTTTCAAACTTATCCCTCTTCTTTTGTTTATAGCGCAAGAAATAAAAACCGCAGAGGTGATCAAATACCACCAAAATAAAGCTCTATTTGTGGGGAAAAAATTATAAAAAATTATTTGGATACAGCGTTGCATGACCGCGCAATTGTCATTCAAAATGCAACAGCGCTGAAAGCTGAAAAATGGCTTGGTCATGAAGGAGGTGTTTGTGCCTGGTAGGCAAGTGGTTAAAGTGGAACTTTGGGAGATTAAAATGGGCAGGATTTTTAATGCAGAACAGACATGCTTTGTCTACTTACCTGCCTGTCCGCCCTTGTACAGTGTGCCGCGTACGCGCAGCTGGCTGTACATAGTCAGCAATGCCGAATGTGACTGAATTTTCACACATGCGCCAAAGTGACGTCATCCCCACCCGGCCAATGACATTGGCCATCAATCGAGACCCAGAAGCTTGCCGCTTAAAGATGTCAGCGGCTGGGCAGGTGCTCGGGGACAACACATCACTGAGTGTTGTTCCACTTTAAAGAAAAATTCCAGGTATGCATATTTTATATGTACAGTAGTTGCATGGATCCAGCTTGGACAAACCTACCCCATGTATATTCCATACCTGGCCAGACCCCGATAAAGCTGGAAACCACTGTAGTAGACAACGGTACTCCAGCAATCTCCAGGACCCATGTCGAGTGGCTTGCCAGTTGCATTGTGAACACAGGAGGTCGGCCACCCAGCATGGGCAACATTTAGAAAATGCTTTGAATTTTCTGAATGAGTACAAAGCATTCTCTGATTGGGCGAGGGGGAGAGGTGGGGTGGTGACGTGAATGCAAAGCATTCTCTGAATGGTGCCTGTGCTGAGCGGCAGACCTTCTATATTCTGAATGTAGCTGGGCAGCTGCTCTGTATTTTCCAGCTTCCAGGGGCATCGGCCAGGTATGGTGTATTCATAGTGATGTTGGTCCAAGCTGGAGTAATGTAACTATGTATAAAATATCCAAACCTGGGATTCTTCTTTAAAGTCTTCAAAGTGGACCTTTTTAGTATCTTTTACAAGTCTGCATGAATACATTACTGATATACACTCCCCGGCCACTTTATTAGGTACACCTGTTCAATTGCTTGGTAACACAAATTGCTAATCAGCCAATCACATGGCAGCAACTCAATGCATTTAACCATCTAGATGTGGTGAAGACGACTGGCTGAAGTTCAAACCGAGCATCGGAATGGGGAAGAAAGGGGATTTAAGTGACTTTGAACGTGGCATGGTTGTTGGTGCCAGACAGGCTGCTCTGAGCAGTTCAAAAACTTCTGATCTACTGGGATTTTCACACACAGCCAACTCTCGGGTTTACAGAGAATGGTCCGAAAAAGAGAAAATATCCAGTGAGCGGCAGTTGTGTGGAGGAAAATGCCTTGTTGATGTCAAAGGAGAATGGGCAGACTGGTTGGAGATGATAGTAAATGAAGCCTCTTTCAAGGTGATGTGGGGATAGGTGTGGGTACCATCATCCTTCAATATGGATATTGGAAAGAGGGAAAGTGCCTGGAGCTGCTCCAAACATACTCTACAGCACTAAAAGACTATCTCGGTACCTAAGGATTAAACCAGTTAAAAGGAAAAACTCAACACTTTATTAGAAAATAGACATACCGTATTTATTGGCGTATAACACGCACCCCAAGATTATGAGGGAATTTTAAGGAAAAAAAACTTACATTTAAATGCCCATCAATGCAGCCTTGTCATCGCCCATCTGCAGCCTTGTCAGCGCCCATCTGCAGCCTTGTCAGCGCCCATCTGCAGCCTTGTCAGCGCCCATCTGCAGCCTTGTCAGCGCCCATCTGCAGCCTTGTCAGCGCCCATCTGCATTGCAGCCTTGCCCCAGTGTCATTTACATTTAAAAATGGCGCGGTCGAGATACAGAGCCGGATGTCCTGTGTATCTCGGCGGCGCTCTATAGCTTTCAGCCGTTCTCGCGGCTTTCGGCCGCTCTTGCCGGCTTTCGGCTGTTCTCTGCAGCTCTCAGCTGTTCTTGGCCGCTCTCGGCGGCTCACGCGGGGCTGCGAGAGCCGCCGAGGGGGGGGGGGGGGGGGGCGAAAACGTCTGATAGTCGGCGAGAGCGGCCGAAAGCCACGAGAAAGGCCGGGAGGCTGACAATCGGCAAGGGATCGGCGTATAACACGCACCCACGATTTCCCCCTGATTTTAAGGGGAAAAAAGTGCGTGTTATACGCCGATAAATACGGTAGTTAAAAACAGTTGGTACAGAGGTGTACATAATACTGTGCACGGTAATGAAAACGGGTAATAGACACGTAGGTCCTAATACAAGGAAACTTGGATGTGTATCCTGACGGAGTCCTCTACATGTTTCGGGGTAGCCAACGCTTCTTCAGGAGGGGTCAGTCGAAAACATCTACAAAAGTGAATAAAGTTTCATAATTGAACCATTACACTCAAATCTACCAATCTTGAAATTTGTATAACAGACACTTGAGTAACAATAGATAATAGATTAGTCTTGGCGATAAATATGTACACTGACACATTATTTAGCAGGCACGTACTTAAATCGGTTCTGCACCCATTTCATTTAGTAAATCTCTTTGCCTTCCAAATCAGGCAAAGAGTACTAAATGAAATGTTTTTTTTTTTTTTTTTTTTTTACTTACCTTGTAATTGATGACTTCCGGTCTTCTCTCTCTTCGGCGGCGGGCGGGGTCTCTGCGTCGATCGTCGTCACGCCGCACTGTCTCCTGGGATCTGGTGTCATTGATCCCAGGAGTCAGTGCGGGCATCTTCCGAAATCTCGCGAGATTTCGGCCACATCTGCCGACATCTCGTGAGATGTCGGCAGATGTGCCGTTACTGCGCACGCGCGAGTAACGGCGGTGCATGCTGGGCCATCTACAGTGCCTGTGGGGTTTCACATGCCCACAGGCAAGATGGACCCCAGCAGACAAGAAGAAGACCAGAAGAAGATGAAGATGAAAACCGGCGGCGATTGAGATGGAAGATGGAACAGGTAAGTCCCCCAATTGAGCTATATGCCCTTGGCATATAGCCCAAAAAAAAAAAGAGTGCAGAACCGCTTTAACATAAAAAATATATCTGATGCTAGGTCCACTTTAATGAAAAATGCCACTTTCAGATTTACTGGCCAGTTCTTACGTTTTGCCATAGTCTACCTTCTGTGAGCAGCATCCACATTAGAATTTGCGTTGTACACCAGGCGAGTGGTACTCATAGTTCCAGACACCAGAATAGGCTCCCGTTTCTAACCAATTCCTCTACTTTTTCAGGTTTGAAGCCATACCAGTGCGAAGAGTGCAACTACTGCACCAACCGAGCCGACGCGCTGCGTGTCCACCGGGAGACCCGTCACCGCGAGGTCCGCTCCTTCATCTGTGAGCAGTGCGGCAAGGCGTTCAAAACTCGCTTCCTGCTGAAGACCCACCTCAAAAAGCACAGCGAGGACAAGCCGTACGTCTGCAACGTGTGCCAGCGCAGCTTCCGCTGGCCGGCAGGACTGCGCCACCACTACCTCACCCACACCAACCAGCAGCCTTTTTTCTGCCAGCACTGCCCATACCGGGCCAAGCAGAAGTTCCAAGTGGTGAAACACTTACAGAGGCACCACCCCAACCACCCGGACGTGGAGAAGGGGGTAGGGAAGGAGCCATACCTGTTCTCCATACAGGGACACGAATCCGTGTTTCAGCAGACTCCAGAATGTGGGGCGGACGCTGTGTCCGGAGAAGCACTTTAGTCACAATTTCTATCTATTTTGAGGTTTATTATGAGCTTCCAATGCAACTTTCTGAAGAACTTCTTTTTTGTTTGTTTAAATTGCACCTACAAAAAGGCTGTGAAAGAAAAAGGCAGAGGAGTTTGAGATTATAGTTTTTCCAATATTCAAGGCTTTATTACATTGAAAGAAATATGCTGACCTCCTCGTGAAATGCTAGATCAGATTTCCAACAAAAACATCAAAAAATGGCCCAACTAGAAAAACAAAGAACAAAGGGCAGTGCCTTCCTTCCCTTCCTTGCTTCCATTGTAGTCAATTTTCTCCAACATGACAGGTGCTCCTCCACTGAAGACCTCCTGAATTGTCTCAGCCTTGGGTAGCTTTTTTTAAGCCGCTTCATACAGAATTTTCAGTACTGCCTCATTTTAATGGCCTAAATAGTGCCTAAGATAACAGTGCTGATGTTCAGCCTTCACTGTCTTGTGGTGTTTCTTGGATCCAAAGCCCGAAATACACAAGACCTCTACTTGTTTCCAAGTTGAGATTAAAGTACAAATGTGGCCAGGATATGGAAATTTCACATCTTAAAATATCTGTAGCAAGCGGTAAAAAAAGACTAAAAACAAGCCTTCAATAACCTCTGTAGCTGCAGGCACTGTGGAGCAATTCATTTTCAAAGATCACAAAAGAAGCATTAAAGTGTTTTTTTGTCTTTGCACTCTGCTTTTATTACAGCTCTGTGGGCAGTAGAGGCTGTGGAAATGAAATGGCAGCTGTAGGGCTTAATGCTTTGGAGAGGTCAACACTTAAAGTGGAATTCCAGTCTAAACCTGAAGGTTTCCAGGTTTTCTGTGACTTTAAATTGTTTATTTGAACCCATCTAGTCCAAATGAACAATTTTCCTCACTAAGTACCTCACTGGCGCTAAGCACTGTATGTAGCTTCAGTACACAGTGCTGGGTTCTGCCTATGAGACAGAGACTTTCGCCAATGATGGGCATCAGACTTGATGGGTTCAGCATCATTTTTAATACACAGATACCTGGAGAATCCAGATGTGAGAAGTGACACCTTTTTTGGTGGCCTCGTGGTAGGGTTTAGAGACACAACATGCAGAAGCAATTCTCCTCCTACCATAGAGATGTAAGAAAACTGATGGGTATTCATTCCAATGGTGGCCATCCATATTGGTTTGGGGGAGGATTGACCTGTAGAGAACAACTGCGTTGATGCAGAAAAAAAAATGGAAATGATTGATGTTTTTTTTCTTTTAACAGCCAGCTATGGTTTTCTAAAACTTCCCCTAAAAATGTAAAATATTGCATCCTTGTTAAAGTGGCAATATCGGCAGTATTTTGCTTGCATGGAGAATGTTGGCAGAAAAAATCCTGCTGAGGTGATTGGCTGCTTTTCCATGCAGTTTTTTTTTTTTCTATGCTTCATGGTTGGGTGCTGATTTTGGAAGAGAAGACCTGGCTCACCTTCGGTGTTACATTTCATCCCAAAGATGATCCATAAGGTAGAGGTCAGGGCTCTGAAGGCCACTCAAGGTCTTCCACACCAAAGTCATCAAACCATGTCTGTATGGAGATTTTGGATGAGAATTCATCCTAAAGGTGTTCAGTAGGATTGAGGTCGGGGATCTGTGAAGGTCCTCCACAACAAAGCTCATCATACCATATCTTTAAGAAAATGTTGGTTACGAAGATCTGGCTACTTCAAAGCCATCCCAAATGTGTTCAGTAGGGTTGAAGTCAGGGTTCTGAAGGCTACTAGAGTTCCTACATCCCAAACTCCTCAAACCATGGTATTATGGAGATATTGGATAAGAAGACCTGGCTCATTCCAATTCACCCTAAAGGTGTTCAGTAGGGTTGAGGTCGGGGATCTGTGAAGGTCCTCCACACCAAGCTCATCATACCATATCTTTAAGAAAATGTTGGTTGAGAAGACCTGGCTACTTCAAAGCCATCCCAAATGTGTTCAGTAGGGTTGTGGTCAGGGCTCTGAAGGCCAGTAGAGTTCCTCCACACCAAACTCATCAAACCATGTCTTTATGGAGATGTTGGATGAGAAGACCTGGTTCATTCCAGTTAATCCCAAAGTTGTTCAGTAGGGTTGAGGTCAGGGCTCTGTGCAGACCACTCAAGTTCCTCTACCCCAACTCGTCAAACTATGTCTTGAAGTGTCTTGTCTAATGGAGTTGGCTTTGTACACAAGGCTCACAGTCATGATGGAATAGAAAATTGTCCATCCTCCCAAAACTGTTACTACAAGGTTGGAAGAGCACTTTCTCTCAATCATTTGGAGGGGTATTCACATACATTTGCCTATATAGTACATATCAGTATCTGTCTCAGTTCTTAAAGAGCAGAAGCAGGTAATAATTCAGTTACATTTGTTAATAGCCATAATGTACGTCATTCAACCAGCAGATATTTGCACTAAGTTACAATGCTTTGGATTAAGTTAATAAATTATCAGAGTGGAGAATGGCTGTTTTAATAGATGTCCTATCTACATAATTTGTTACCTGGTTTATATCAAATAGTGTAAAAATGTTGAATGTGTACATTTCAGGTTGAAGATATTTAATAGAAAGTTGTTATGGTGGGGAGTAGACGGATGAAGAATGCCCGCTGTCCCCTCGAAGCCTCCTTAAAGGGCAGCTAACCTAGAACAATGGGCTCCATGGAAATTATTTTTACATCTCCTCTCTTCTAACCTTTTACATACATATTTTTTTTTTTTTTTAATGTTTGCTATATCTAGGAATAAAAAAAAAAAAAAAATCTAGATTAGGATCACTGGTATTTATAAGAAAAAGGGTTTGATTTGGACAGCTGGTTTGCACTAACTGGGAAGGTTAGAAATATGTGTGCCGCATCCAATAATAATAGAAGATAAAGAGGTTTTCCCCTTGGTTTGTGGACTTTTAAGGCACTACCATCAATCATACCATACCACCACCAATCTTTCCCAAAGTAACACGATATATAGAGTAACAACAGAGTTTATTTTAAACAAGTTATATACAAAATTGATTGAAATAGATCATTTTAACAAAATTGAAAGAATAAAAAATGCATCAATATATTATGTGACATCAGACCGACGCGTTTCGGAGTTTATAGAAAGGTATCCTCCTTCTTCAGGGGTCACATTGTCGGATGTAGAGCTTAGTTCTAAATATAAGGATTACAGTTTTAGTATGACAGTATACACATTTACTATGAGGCAGAGAGGTTATTCAGTACAGTTAGGCGGTAGGGTAAGGCATAAATCAGGTGTAGACAATCATGACTTAGATAGCAATGTACAATGGCATAATACAGAGAGTATAGGACAAAGAACTTACATGTATGGAGATGCATTGATTGAAAGTGTTCCATTATGTTTAAAAACAGAGAGGTATTGCACTGGGTTCAATATTTTCCGTGTGGGGATACAGCATAGGCCAAAAATAGACTAGGTCTGGGTCAAATAAGACAGCTATGTCCTAAGAGTATTAGGAGCCCTTTTCAAAAAATGTGGAGTGGTATCGGGTGGCCGCAAGCGGGGGATCGGGAGCAGAATCGCAGGGCTGCTGGGGTCAGTAAGAAGTTATGAAGTCCTCTGAGGGAGAGAAGAAGGTAAGGATTATAATAGTATTATAGCTTCATATATATATATCTAGAAGACTCCAAGGGCTGACACATAAAGCAGGGTCTATGAAAAATAGTACCTGTCCCATAGAGATCACCAAAAACGACATAGGCAGAAATAGCCCTGTAGGTGTGTCAATGTGATCTGCAAAAAGAGGGGAGTGTAGGTATAATTAATGTCCTGGTTAGGTTTAAGGTCTCATAGTAGAGCTCAGGGATCAAAATGCCATGTCTTAAAGCGGGACTGTACTGAAAATTTTGTTTTTAAAAGCCAGCAGCTACAAATACTGCAGCTGCTGACTTTTAAAAAATGGACACTTACCTGTTCCAGGGTCCAACAGCAGAGGCCGATTGATTGCTCGGCTCTCTGCTGTAGCCGGCGCCATTCTCGGTGAGGGAATCAGGAAGTGGCTTCACTTCCCGATTCCCTACTGCGCATGTGCGAGTCGCGCGGCGCAATGAGAATCTTCAGCGCTGTCTGCCGGGACACATGTGTGTGTCCCGGCAGACAGCGCGCCGGGACAGGAACTTGCTAGACTCCCGTGGGAGTTTATGCCAGAAGTGGGTGCAGATACCTGTCTTAGACAGGTATCTGCACCCCCCTCCCCCCTGAAAGGTGCCAAATGTGACACCGGAGGAGGGAGTGTTCCGAAAAGCGGGAGTTCCACTTTAGGGTGGAATCCCGCTTTAAGGATACATAATGTGCTCATATCCAATGCAAGCGCATGGAGTGATTGAGAAACGTTATGTAAATTACATATATAAATTGTTGCAGCGAAGTCATGGTAGGCTTCTAACATCCAAGGATAATTATCATAGTGGGCTTTCAATATTGAAGTATAGCCCGAGTTATGGAAAGGTGCCGTGACAGCAGCCAGATATCCTATTATTGAATATTGCAGCAATAGTGCAGGAACAGCAAAATGTGTATACTGTCATACTAAAACTGTAATCCTTATATTTAGAACTAAGCTCTACATCCGACAATGTGACCCCCTGAAGAAGGAGGATACCTTTCTATAAACTCCGAAACGCGTCGGGTCTGATGTCACATAATATATTGATGCATTTTTTATTCTTTCAATTTTGTTAAAATGATCTATTTCAATCAATTTTGTATATAACTTGTTTAAAATAAACTCTGTTGTTACTCTATATATCGTGTTACTTTGGGAAAGATTGGTAGTGCCTTAAAAGTCCACAAACCAAGGGGAAAACCTCTTTTTCTTCTACTGGTATTTATAAGTGCGCTTTTTTTTAACCGCTTAGCTCCTCTATCCTAGCAATCTAAAGTATATGTAAACCCTGGCACAAAATGTTATATAAGCTTCAACATTGTAACTTTTTAATGTTCTTTTCAAATCTGCAGCTTTCATTATGGCCTCTTTCAGGATCCGTTCACATATGCTGCGGCCGCAGTTCACAGCATGGGGATCCGGTGCATCCCTGTTCACTAATTTCAGGTGCGAATCTGATCCAAATTTTTGCCTGAATTCACACCTGAATTGGAACCAAAGGCGCATAGGACTAGAGCTGCACAATTAATCGAGAGGAGATCACGATTTCGATTCACCCCCCCCCCCCCGCACGATCTCCACGCTGGATGACCCGCGATTTTAGTTTATCTCCGCCGGTTCCACGTAACCAGCGTGGAACGCAAATGGCGGCTATTGGAACTGAGGTCAGCAACCGGAACTGACGTCAGTCATCAGCGCTGTGTCAAAATCTGTTCCCCCCTGGCTCTCGGCTCTGATCGGAACTCCGCCTTTCCAGTCCTCTGCACTGCCGCTCCTCCTCCTCTAGCCCGAATGCAAATCATGCTTCTACCGCCCCCGCCCCGTGCGCGTCCCCTGTACAATATTACTTGTGTGTGTGTGGAAGGACTAGTAATCTTGTACAGGGGACGCGCACGGGGGCGGGGACGGTAGAAGCATGATTTGCATTCGGGCTAGAGGAGGAGGAGCGGCAGTGGAGAGGCGGAGTTCCGATCAGAGCCGAAACCATTTTCGGCACAACACCGGGCTGTGTGTCATATATGTGTGTGATCCATCATATGTGTGTTACTGCAGAGACATGACGTCACAGGACACGTCATACGTATAGAACCCTTCATGTCTGCAGCACTCTGATCTCTACTGCAACCTGTCATCACCCTACATGAGGGGGGGGGTATGAGTGCTACATAATAATAATAATATAACATTCTATATCTGATCTCTGCAATTCTCTAATACAATGACACCTATACAGCTCTCTGATCTCTACTGCAACCGGTGTTGTGCCGAACCACTCTCGGCACAACATCGGACAGTCCCCTCCAGCCGGTACGTTCGGCGCTGGAACAGCGGCCATGGCAGCGGAGCGCCCAGCCTTCGTCCAGATGATCTACAGGTGTGCTGCACAATGCCTTATTATTATTACGATTCCAATCATTGTATGGAGTCCGTCCCTGGACAAAGCAGCATGCAAACAGTCCTCATTGTAGTGTAACAGTGCAGATAGACAGGTCATAGTCCTATGAAGAGGTCCTGATTTCCTGGGAGCCGTGATAACCCATGGCAGTGTCCCCACAAATATCCACTTCCTGAATGTTCTACCCACATCTATCAATCTCTATACATTGATATCCTGATCTATATACTCCTGATCTCATCCACAATCTATATACTCTGATCTCATCTACAATCTCTATACACTGATATCCTATATCAGTGATGGCGAACCTATGGCACGCGTGCCACAGCTGGCACGCAGAGCCATCTCTGTGGGCACACAAGAGGGTCCAGGACAGAGCTAGAGGTCTCTCTCTCCTCTCAGCCCCCCATCCCTCTCTTTCAGTCCCCCTCTTTTTCCGCCCCCCCCTCTCTGTTCCCCCTCTCTCTCAGCTCATCCCTCTCTCAGCATCTCTCTTGCACCCCTCTCTCTCTGTCCCCCTTCTCTTTCTCTGTTCCCCCTCTCTCACACCCCTCTCTCTCTGTCCCCCATCTCTCTCTCTCTCTCTCTCTGTCCCCCATCCCTCTCTCTGTTCCTCCTCTCTCTCAGCTCACCTCTCTCAGCATTTCTCTCACACCCCTCACTCTCAGCCCTTCTCCCTCTTTCTGTTGCCCCTCCCTCTCAGCATCTCTCTCACACCCCTCTCTCTCTGCCCCCTCTCTCTCAGCCCCTCTCGCTCTTTCTCAGCCCCCCTCCCTCTCTCTCAGGCCCCCTTTCGCTCTCTCTCTGTTCCCCCTCTCTCACTCTCAGCCCCTCTCCCTCTGTCTGTTGCCCCTCCCTCTCAGCATCTCTCTCACACCCCTCTCTCTCTGTCCCCTCTCTCTCAGCCCCCATCCCCCTCTCTCTCAGCCCCCCTCCCTCTCAGCATCTCTCTCACACCCCTCACTCTCACTGTCCCCCCTCTCTCTCTCTCTCTCTCTCACACTCCCTCTCTCTCACACAACCCCTCTCTTTTGCTCAGCCCCCCCCCCTCTCTCGCGAATTGCTGTGTTGGCACTTTGCAACACAAAACCAATGTATTTATTTCAGTTTGGGCACTCGGGCTCAAAAAGGTTCGCCATCACTGTCCTATATTATAATGAATATTACCCACCACAGTCTGTCTGAGTCCACTTGCTAGTGCTACCGTACCCATATTATGAATGTTACCACAGTCAGCTACCCAGAGTCTATTTTTTGAGAATCGTGATCTTCATTCTAAGCAAATGAATCGCGATTCTCATTTTTGCCAGAATCGTGCAGCTCTACATAGGACCCTTTTTTAATGCAGACTGCGACCAAACGGGACCTGTGTGAACTGACTCTATTGAGAGCCGGGCACACTCTCCTGTCATGCGAATTGAATGCGGAGAAATCCACACATCCAGTTCGCATATATGTGAACCCCGGCCTTAAGGCCCATACACACGGTCCGACTTTTTGACAACCAAACATGCAAATTAGCTGTTTTAAGGCAACATCCGACCGTGTGTAGGCACCATCGCACAAACTTTTCGGCAACAAAAGTCCGATGGAGCAAAGTCTGATCGTGTGTACAGAAATCCATCAGACTTAAAATCCCTGCAATGTACATCGATTACTTGGAGGGGAATGTTTTTTCCTCAATAAAAGTGGAGTTACTCTTTAACCACTTCCCGCTCGGTCTATAGCAAAATGGCGGCCCGGCGGGACTTTCGTTGTTCCGGGTGGTTGTCATATGACGGCCTCCCGACACACGCCCGTGTCCACCAGGCACCTCTTATGACAGATCACTGTAGCGGCCTGCTGCTGGTCCCGTGTGATTGCTGTGACCAATCACAGCAGATCATATGACAGTTGTAAACAATGGATGGCTTCCTTTCAGGCCATCCATTGTGTACAATTGTGTTGCTAGCTGTGATTGATCACAATGATCACAAGGTACAGACAGGGCCAATCACAGCTCACCTGTCACAACATCACAACAATACTCACTGAATGAATCCGTTTCATTCAGTAAAAATGGTTGCTTATACCAATGCAATTCATTTAGTATAAGCAATCATAATGTGTGTAAAAAAAAAAAAAACTTCCCCAGAGTAGTACAGTGGTCACAGTTACTTTGGTCAGTGTGTAAAAAAAAAAAAATTAAGAAAATAATAAAAAATGGAAATTTTTTATTTTTTTAAACGTTTCTACGTACTGTTACCAGTCAGTGTCCCTGATCACTGCCACACCAGCTAGAAGATGACACTGTACTGCACTGGTAACCGTATTTTAAAAAAAAAATAATAAATTGTGAAATAAAAACAATTTTTCTTAAATTTCTTAATTTTCCCCAAAAATTTTGACTAAAACTTTACAACCTCAAAAAACTCGCCATGCCTCTTACTAAATACATTGGACTGTCTACTTTTCAAAAACAGGTCATTTTGGGGGTATTAGTACTGTCTTGGCGTTTTTGGGCCTCCAAAATTATATATCAATGAATAGGCCGTCAGTACATGAGGATTGTATTTTCAGATATACACTATATTGCCAAAAGTATTGGGACACCTGCCTTTAGACGCGCATGAACTTTAATGGCATCCCAGTCTTAGTCCGTAGGGTCCAATATTGAGTTGGCCCACCCTTTGCAGCTATAACAGTTTCAACTCTTCTGGGAAGGCCGTCCACAAGGTTTAGGAGTGTGTCTATAAGAATGTTTGACCATTCTTCTAGAAGTAGATCAAGAGAAGAATTGCTGCGTCCCCAGGTGGCAATCTAAAAACACCTATCAAATATGTGAGTGCCACATCCTACATATTGTCAAAAAATTATTACCCTTTTCCATAATAGAGAAAGGAAAGAAGAATGGACTTTATAGGCACTTTGTTATGAAAAATATTTTTTAGTACAAAATTTATTGAAAAACATATATAGTTGAACAGAAAACATATAATACATACATAACACCAGTATTGACAAGAAAAGCAATATTGGGGCTAAAAAGTTGAGAACCCCGAAAGACTTCCCCTATGGGTATTACAGTACCACACAGTAATTCGCTAAACGTGGGGTCGGTGTATGTGTAGTATTGACACCATAGATTCCTCCCACTGGAGTGTGGACTTGCCCAAGGAGGGGATTGGTCGTCGGTTCCACCAATTAAAAGAAGAAGAAACTTGTGCTCGACATGTTTCGCGACACCTAGGTCGCTTCCTCAGGAGCTTATGTTCTAGTTTAGAAGAGACAATGTGTTACTTTATGTCACTTTTACATATCTGTATCATACAAATCAAATTACATTCAATATAAGCATTTACAGGAATAAAGATGAGGCTCACCTACTGATGCAGAGCCCTGACCAAGAGTCTCTCTACTCGCTAGCGCTGATGGACCCTCCAGATGTTGAGGGTCCATCAGCGCTAGCGAGTAGAGAGACTCTTGGTCAGGGCTCTGCATCAGTAGGTGAGCCTCATCTTTATTCCTGTAAATGCTTATATTGAATGTAATTTGATTTGTATGATACAGATATGTAAAAGTGACATAAAGTAACACATTGTCTCTTCTAAACTAGAACATAAGCTCCTGAGGAAGCGACCTAGGTGTCGCAAAACATGTCGAGCACAAGTTTCTTCTTCTTTTAATTGGTGGAACCGACGACCAATCCCCTCCTTGGGCAAGTCCACACTCCAGTGGGAGGAATCTATGGTGTCAATACTACACATACACCGACCCCACGTTTAGCGAATTACTGTGTGGTACTGTAATACCCATAGGGGAAGTCTTTCGGGGTTCTCAACTTTTTAGCCCCAATATTGCTTTTCTTGTCAATACTGGTGTTATGTATGTATTATATGTTTTCTGTTCAACTATATATGTTTTTCAATAAATTTTGTACTAAAAAATATTTTTCATAACAAAGTGCCTATAAAGTCCATTCTTCTTTCCTTTCTCTATTATGGAAAAGGGTAATAATTTTTTGACATTCTTCTAGAAGAGCATTCGTGAGGTCAGGCACTGATGTTGGACGAGAAGGCCTGGCTTGCAGTCTCTGCTCTAATTCATCCCAAAGGTGTTCTATTGTGTTTAGGTCAGGACTCCGTGCAGGCTACCTCCTAGAACCCCCCCAGTACACAAAGCTCACCCCGTCTCCCCACCCTCCAATACAGAGTACCCCCCCCCCACCAAGAACAGAGGTCCCCCCTATTCCCCAGTGCAGAGCTACCCCACCCAGCAGCACCCCCAATATACAGATCCCCCCACCTCCTAGCACCCCCAATACACAGATTTCCTCTCAACTCACAGAGCTCCTCCCACCTCCTAATACACAGATCTCCCAACACCTCCTTACACCCCCAATAAACAGAGCTCCCCCACCTCCTAGCACACCCCCTCTAATACACAGAGCTCCCCCACCTCCTAACAGCCTCCCAATACACAGACCTTTCCCAATACACAGAGCTCCCCCCACCTCCTAGAACCCCCTCTAATACACAGAGCTCCCACCACCTCCAAATACACAAAGCACCTCCCAGCACCCCAAATACACAGAGCTTCCCAGCACCCCAGTATGCAGAGCTCCCACCCACCTCCTAGCACCCCCAAAACACAGAGCTCCCCCCATCTTTTAGCACCCAATACACAGATCTCCCCCCACCTCCTATCACCCCCCCCCCCCCCCCCCCTACCCCCCCCCCCCCCCCCCCCCCAATGCACAGAGCTCCCTCCCACATTCTAGCCCCCAAATACACAGAACTTCCCCCTTCTACCACAGCCATCGAGTACACAGAGCTGCCCAGTACAGCTCTACTGATGGGCACTACATGCCTAGCCTCTTGGCAGCTGCTCCCCCTGAACTGAGGAGGCGCTGTCACATGAGGCTGTGTCATATGTGAACACAGAATGGGCACAGGAAGACGCCTTTGTGTTCACAAGTAGAATAGCGGCCATTGACGAGCAGAGGGTTAGTGCCTGACAGGAGCAACACTGAGAGGGGAGCTCCCAGTGCACCCCCCCCCCCCACTGCACATACAGTACAGCCAACACCCTGGGCAGGTGCCCCTTCTGCCCCCTGCATCCCAGAGCCTGTGACTAGACGGTGAAGAAGATGTAACAGCCTGGTGTGCTCCTCTCTCTGTCAGTCGTCCCTCCTGTGAGATTGTTCCTCGTTAGTACATGAGCACTGCAGCCCAACTGATTGGCTACTTGTGTTGTTTCTCCCTCTCCCAATGTGATCTCTGCTGTACAGGGAATTGCAAAAGGCTGAAATGTATGCACTAACACTAATCATTTAAAAAGTACACTAAAAGTATATGTTTAGGCAAAATAAAAACATATGTAGTGCATCTTTGTAATACATCAACATTTCAATAGGAAAGGGTCCCCGTGGAGTTTTGAATTGCAGCAACAAAATACAAAAATTTGAAAAATATATAATTTTATTTAGAAAAAATTGTTACATCAAAGAGACATTTGTTTAAGTTAAAACATGAGCTCTGTGGGTGAAGCTAATGCATGTACATAAAAATTACAGCCATTGAGTACAAAAAGGAAAAACATAGCATGATATAAGTATGTAAATCGTACTGAGAAACCCAGACGCGTTTCGACCTTTAACAGTCTTCTTCTGGGGGAGCGAGCAAAAAAATCTAGAGAGAAAAATAGCAACATGACATTTTGGTTTTTAAATGATTCTATTATTACTATATATTAGGGCTGTTGAAATTAAGGATTAATTCCTCGATTAATCGTTAATTTTTTTGATCAATCAAAATTCTTTTGATCGGTACTCACCTCTCCACCGGCTTCCGGTTCTTCAGGGAGTTCCGTCGGAGATCAGGTGACGGACATCGACGTCACCGGACTCCTCCCCCTTCCCCAAGTGCCTCTGTCTGCTAACAAAGGGAAGGGGGAGGAGTCCGGAGACGTTGAAGTTCTGATTGAACGTAACGTGTACGGGGGAGGAGCTACGCATGACGTCACCCGCTGTTGCTCTACGGAACTAACACGATTGTCGGCTTTACATGCTGTGATTTTATCATCTTTATGTGAGTAGTTTGTGTTTGAACACAAAAATGAAATCTTATACTTTAGCGGTGAGCACTTAGATCTTTTCTTTCTCCCCATGACCTGGCGTCCTTGCTGAGATCTAAGGAGACGTGAGAGACGTTTATGGTCCGTGTTAACCCTTTTGATACCCGCTTGCATGACCACCTGTTTGCACAGGGGTCCATGCCATAAGGTGAGAGTGATTAGTTAGACCGGAGGTGGAGGGATTGTCACACTACTGTGGAAAAAAAAAAATGACTTACGTCAATGCTACAGTTTGAATTTAAAACGTATTTGTGTGAACTGTGAAGTTAAGTCATGGATTGTGGAAACTAACTAGTGTCAGGTGATTGTATATAGTGTATACCACATTTACCACTGACTAATGCAGAGTTGCAATGCAAGGAGATCGGCTAAAAGTAGTTGGATCTGTATGTGCGTTATAATTATTCAAAATTAGTCGATTAATCGATTAAATAAAAAACGATTAATCGAACATGAAAATTTTAATCAGTAACAGCCTTACTATATTTTGTATTTTTTTCTCTAGAGTTTTTTGCTCGCTCCCCCAGAAGAAGACCTCTACTGTTAAAGGTCGAAACGCGTCTGGGTTTCTCAGTATGATTTACATACTTATATCATGCTATGTTTTTCCTTTTTGTACGCAATGGCTGTCATTTTTATGTACATGCATTAGCTTCACCCACAGAGGAAACAAATGTCTCTTTGATGTAACTATTGTTTCTAAATTAAAATTATATATTTTTCAAATTTTTGTATTTCGTTGCTGCAATTCCAAACCCCACGGGGAACCTTTCCTATTGATGCCTTATTAAGGGGGTGTGCAGCGTCCTCAATCTCACTATTAGTATAGTTTTTCTATTATTTATACATCAACATTTCCCTATGTTATGCTGCATGTGCAGAAAAATACCCGTTGACCTTCTCCTAACTTCCTGTAGTGAGCCAACAACGCTGCCTCTTCCTGCCCCTGCTGGACTACAGAACTCCTACAGAACTCCTCCACCTTATGTAACAGAGATGAAGCAAGGAGGAGGTGTTTTGTAGTCCAGTAGACGAGAACTGGACAGGGCTGAGATATTGTGGATAAATATTACTTACTTACATTTTAAGTAATCCAAGATATATTTTCTCACTCACCCTGTGCCAGGATGGAACAGGGTGACTTAGACATAAGAGGTGCATGGGGAGCTGAAACATAAGTTTCCCAACCTCTCCAAGGGATTCTGGGTTCTGCGTGCCCTCCCGTTGCTCACACTGCTGAATAAATAAAATCACACCGGTTCAGAGCAGAGAACTCGGATAGTGTTTAATACTTCATGGTTTATCGACACTTTCTTGCACTGCGAGATCAATAACACTGTTCATACTGCAGGAGGCAGCGTAATAGTCCATAGTCAGTAACATTAGCGATGCTAACCAGCAAATAAACAGTTTAAATAGAATAGCACCAGAAATATACACCTGTACAATAAATATTAGGTAAAAAATAAACTAAACATATTTATACATGTATAATATATACAAGTTTAGCGTTCTCTAGGGGGTGTGCAAAATGCAGCTGGACAAACAGGGATGAAGCTGGGCGTTCAGGACTGGCACCGAGGCTCTGCGTTGAAGACATCGAACGTCAACAAGGCGGAGGAGTCTTTTAGACTTCAGTACCCTGTACAAGACTTGCTGCGTCCATGACACGGATAAAAACAAACAGGGAGGCCGGTGCAATCTTCATGCCGTCTTTAGATAAGAGGTGAATATGGCGGTAACCTGTGGAATGGGGCACAACATTAAAAAAATAAAAATAAAATGTAATATTATATGGAATAATTAAACAAAATATTTAAAGATTAAGTTTAAAAATTTCAACCGATAACAGTTTTGTATCTTTTTTTTTAATCAGAAGAAGGTTTTATTTAAACACATTCAAGCATACATGTTCCATAAACATTCACAAAAGAATGCAAAGTTGTAATGTGCAAAACAGTAGAAAACAAATAGGCAATTACAGCTTCCAACTGCATAGAGCTCACTAAAGAGAACATACAGCTCCACCTAGGGACTGAAAACAGAAATGACAGTGCCAATAGAGCATTAAAGAGGAAGTAAACCCTGATTGGAGGTAAAGCATAATGGGCTACTATGCATCGCATAGTAGCCCATTATGTGTCACTTACCTGACACAGGAGCCAGCGAAGTCACCGCTGTTCCACGAAGCGTCCATCTTCCTTCCGGGTATCGCTGCTCCGGCGCTGTGAGTGGCCGGAGCAGCGATGACGTCACTCTGGCACATGCGCGCGGGAGTCGTCAGTGATGGAATGTTAGCCTTCACTAACGGCATGCTCAGTGTGCTTGCACCATTGTCTATGGCACACATGCGCCGTAGACATCGGTGCCTGGTCTTTGTAAAATATCTCCTTAACTGTGTAGGTTAAGAAGATATTTCTTGCACCTACAGGTAAGCCTTAATCTAGACTTACCTGTAGGTTAAAGTGGTCCCAGAGGGTTTACAACCACTTTAACGGGTCAGAGTTAAAGCGGGATTCCACCCTAAAGTGGAACTTCCTCTTTTCGGAACCCTCCCCCCCCCCCCTCCGGTGTCACATTTGCCACCTTTCAGGGGGGAGGGGGGTGCAGATACCTGTCTAAGACAGGTATCTGCACCCACTTCCGGGCATAAACTCCCACGGGAGTTTGCGCAGCTTCCTGTCCCGGCGCGCTGTCTGCCGGGACACACACGTGTCCCGGCAGACAGCGCTGACGATTCTCATTGCGCATGCGCAGTAGGGAACCAGGAAGTGAAGCCGCTAAGGCAACACTTCCTGATTCCCTCACCGAGAATGGGCGCCGGCAGCAGCAGAGAGCCGATCGATTGATCGGCCTCTGCTGCCGACATCGCTGGAACCTGTGACAGGTAAGTGTCCATTTTTTAAAAGTCAGCAGCTGCAGTGTTTGTAGCTGCTGGCTTTTAAAAAAAAATTTCAGGTACAGTCCCGCTTTGAAGCTAAATTCCAGGCAAATTGTTGCAGCCCGGCTGCAAGTGTTACTTGCTCGGTAAGGTCTAGGGCAGTGGTCTCCAAACTGTGGCCCGGGGGCCAGATGCGGCCCTTTTCTTGCTTTTACCCGGCCCCTGGAACACTATTTCATCCACTGATACTAACATTGGGGCATAATTCCTCTCACTGACACCAACAATGGAGCACAATTCCTCTCAACGACGGGGCTCAATTCCTCCCAATGACACCAACGATGGGGGACAATTCCTCACAATGACACCAACAATGGGGCATAGTTTCTCTCAATGACACCAACAATGTGGCCCAATGACATCAGTGATGGGGTACAATTCTACTCAATTATACCAATGATGGGGCACTATTCCTCCTAATGATGGGGCACGATTTCTCTCAATGACACCAACAATGGGGCCCAATGACACCAATGACGAGGCACAATTACTCCCATTGAAACAAACAACGGGGCATTATTTTTTCCCAGTGATGTTGGGACCTTTTCACTGACCACTGCCCGGCCCTCGTAAAGTCTGAAGGATAGTAAACTGGCCCTTTGTTTGGAAAGTTTGGAGATCCCTGGTCTAGGGGGAAAAAAAAGAAGATTTACTTACTCGATCCTCCGCTCATCCCTGCAGCTAGAACAGTCCCTGCAGCGTTTTCTCCCCCAAGCTCTAGCCATCTAGGATCCTGATGTCATAAAGACCAAAGCATAGCCCTGCATTGTTTTGACACCGAGAGACAGTCCAACGCCAGAGTGTGGGGGAGCGCCGCCTGCTGGAGGAGCCGAGGATCAGGTAAGTAAAAGTGTTCTCCTTCGCCCCTAGACAAAACGAACAATTAACTCTTGCAGTGCAGGCACAGCCCCACTGCAAGGGATCTTTTATCCCAGAGTTAGGCTTTAACTGCTAACACCACTGACAAATCAAACCCATTGTGATGTTGCTCACCTGATTTGATACTCTTGAAGGGTAGAGTATATTGCCCAACAAAGTCATTCCTGGTGGTCTTGTCATAATCCTCCACCACAAACCTTACCAGGGCCAGCTCTGGGACGTGAATTTTAAACAGCAGCTTTTCGTTCCACAATGGGTTAAATCCTTTGAATGTAGGAGGAGAGAAAACACATGTTAATTTACAATTTCAATGGGATGTACGCTTTCTACAGAGACACATCTATAGGAATTTGTGGATTACCAAGATATAGACGTAAACACACAACTGAGACTTTACTTTAGAATTTTTTTTTATTGGAATGTAAAGAAAAGATACATTTTACAAGTTACTCTGACATCCTTCAGAAGATGTTCTGTAGGACGAAACCCGTAGGGGCTGTCATCGTTTGGCAGTGTTTTGCCAGGTGTATATTCCTCCCTTGTGAGTGTAGCACCCTGATGTTAAGTAATGTTTGCTAGTAAATTTACCTGCTATAGTTTTGTTGGCCAATTGATTCCACCCTAATTCTGGAATTGCTGCACTTCTCTCTTCTGTCACTAGGTGGCCGGGTATCTGGTGGCATTAGATAAGACAATGGCATTGCAAGGACAGATTAGGAATAGATGGGGTATCTTAGCCAATGGGCAGGGATCTTCTTGGGTCCCTTGGCCTGCTGGAAGAGCCTATTTATTTGGGTGAGGTCAGGTGATCGGGGGTTCTGTGTCACCTGGACGGCTGTCTGGGTGGATGTGTGTTGTACTGCCCTGGGTTGCTAGGCCAGAGCCTGAGGCCTATCCCGGGGACATCTGGCTGCTAGGCTTTCTGAGGGCCTACCTAGAAGCAAGAGAGCAGCGCAGGGTTGGGATTGCGGCTTGCAGTCCAGCCAGAAGGGACAGTCCTGCCAGCAGGAGAACCTGTCGTGGTCAGAGGTAGAGGGGAAGCTGTCGCCACTAAGGGACCATCCACCTTGTTACCAGGGATCCCGGTGAGTATCTGAAGCAAGTACTAGAGCAGTATTCTCACCAACCGGGGAGGGTGAAGAATTGGGAAACTTCAGCAGATGTCAAGCCAGGGACCCAGCCTGCGGAGGTGACGCTTGCAGAGCAGTCTTGTGTGTGAAGCCAGGGACTGAGCAGGCCAGTGTGGTGACACTTGAGGAGTATCTGTGAGTGCCAAGCTAGGGACCCAACAGGGATGCGTGGGTGGCGCTTGAGGAAGATACTCAGTAAGAAGATTGGAAGAGCTCAGGAGATCCAGTGGCAGTGGATCAGCGGGTCTAGGTGATAGACAGGGAGCTCAGTTGAGTGAAGATCTAAAAAGGAGATTGTGAAGGAAGTGAAAGAGTTCACTGCAATCTTTGTTAGAAACTGTTCAAGATTGTTGCCATAGGAGACAGCGTGTCTACACATGCAGATGTGGTGCCCGGCTGGGTGACTTTTCCTGCGTGGCTGTCTACCTATAGAAGTTTCAGAGTCTGCTAATTAACATTGCAACTACTAAAGGGTGTCCTGGTCCTAACCCTCTCTCCCCTGGTTCTGTTCAAGAGAAAATAAATCTTTTGCATTCAAGAAGTGTCTGGCGCCCCTGAATCTACCTTGCATTACACCCACAATGCCTCGTAACCCACTCTACATAGAAAGATGTCAGCTGTCCCTAACTCTGGAGGTCACCATTAGACCTGGAGAGGCCCGGGACTTGGCTACATTAGTATTTACCTTTATTTGATAAACTGATTGGAAAATCTCTACACTGTGTAGTTTCCTCTTTCTTTCTCTGCACATAAGACTCGGATAAAGTATATGTAGTTGTCCTCAACATACATAAAGGTGAGAGCCATCCATCTTTCTGTGATCAGTATAAAGGGATCTGAGACCTCCTGTGTGTTGAGGTCTAACCTTTTGGTAAGAAGATTTGTTTGGTGGTGGCTGGAGCAGGGCTGCTGATAAGGCAATACAACTGGTCCTGTTGTACTGGGCCCAGGTCCCATAAGCTAAACAGGGGGGCCCGGGGCAGCTTTAGTGTTAATTTCTGCCTAAAATAATAAATGGATTTTACTAGACCACACCCTTATTCTCACTTGTTTAAGGGATTAAATTACATTTCCCTTGGCCCCATCAGGTTAACAGAGGTGGGAACAGAGGAGGGACTTTTTTTTCCATTTTCAAGGTGTAGGCATCTTTTGTAAGCTTAGGCAGGGGTTGGGGGGGGGGCTGTATGGGGCCCCATTATTTCTAACCGCGGCCCTCGACTGGAGCCCTGTGAGCACGCCTATGAATTCCTGTATTAATAATAATGCATTTAGCTGTCTGGAATTAAAGCAAGCATGTGGGGACTTTTTTTTGTAAGTCTTACTAGTTAAAAATTGCCTGTATAGTGTACAGTATATGATCCATTGCATTGTTCCACTGTACCCCTGAAACCAATGGTACAAGTAGCAAATGGCTTCCTAGGCATTGATCCTGGCCCAGCCACTCCTGCATTATGTGTCTTACTATTAGCCCAGCTGTGATGGTCATCCCCACAAAAAAAAATAGGAAAGACTGAGGGCGGTCCCGGCGAATCATCGAGGTTGCGGTATGGGCAAATTAGGCGGCTGCGAGGCCCCTGTGGGGGGCGAGGCCTAAGGCGACTGCCTAATTTGCCTAATTAGAGAGCCACCTCTGGACTCAAGGGTGGTGGGTAAGGGGGTGAGGCATTGACTGAAAACCATTGCCGCATTGTCCAAACCATTTGACCTCTACATTTACAGTAATTCAAATGAAATGAATAGACGACGTGATGGTGGCGAGACTCCACATAACTCACCATTGTTCTCTATATACTTGGTTTCCTGCTTCATTTGGTCGATAGGAACACCAAAGATCTCCACTCTTACTAGAGGATCTACAATGGAGCCCTCCTTACTGTTCTCCACTTTAGGCAGCTGCTGAGCGCTAATCACCTGCACACAATAACATCATTGTAGAGGGACATGATTATCAAAATTATATTTAAATATAAATAAATTATACAGAATCTGGTCATTAGAGATTTTACAAATAAACAATTAATTTAAGGTTTATCCAAAACTTTGTTTGTCTTTATTTTGGAATTGGTAGGGAAGGGTTAGAGACCCTATCTGTGTCCCCACTGGGGAAATCCACCCTTTTTATTTGTCCCAGTGACCGTTATCACCAGGAATGGAAGTGATGGGAAGATCCAAGATTTTGAGTTGTGACCAGAACAGAAATAGAGGTGAAATCTTCCATTGAGGATACTTGTTGCTGAGACATCTATGAGAGGATTACCTTCACTTTTTAGAGATTCCCCCTCATTTCCTGTTTTGTCTTCAGGAAAACATGGGACCCCCTTTTTGCAGGTTTCTGGAGGTTTCTTGTGTGCACCCTCTAGTGTAGGGGTCTCCAAACTATGGCCTTCCAGTTGTTCAGGAACAACAATTTCCATCATGCCTAGTAAGGTTGCACCGATACTGATACTAGTATCGGTACCAAGCATTTGCTTGAGTACTTGGGCAAATGCATTCGCTCCAGTCCCCCTCCGTGCTCCTCTCCAGTCCCCCTCCGTGCTCCGCTCCTGTCTCCTGTACCCCTGCGTGCTCCACTCCTGTTACCATCCGTGCTCCACTCCTGTCCTCCTCCGTGCTTCGCTCCTGTCCCTCTCCATGCTCCACTCCTGTCCCCCTCCGTGCTCCACTCCTGTCCCCCTCCGTGCTCCACTCCTGTCCCCCTCCGTGCTCCACTCCAGTCCCCCTCCGTGCTGCTCCGCTCCAGTCCCCCTCTGTGCTCCGCACCTGTCCCCCTCTGTGCTCTGCTCCAGTCCCCCTCTGTGCTCCGCACCTGTCCCCCTCCATGCTCCGCACCTGTCCCCCTTCGTGCTCTGCACCTGTCCCCCTCCATGCTCCGCTCCTGTCCCCCTCTGTGCTCCACTCCAGTCCCCCTCCATGCTCTGCCCCTGTCCTCCTCCATGCTCCGCTCCTGTCCCCCTCCATACTCCGCTCCTGTCCCCCTCCATGCTCCGCTCCTGTCTCCTGTCCCCCTCCGTGCTCCGCACCTGTCCCCCACCGTGCTCTGCTCCAGTCCCCCTCCATGCTCCGCTCATGTCCCCCTCCGTTGCCACCTCATCCCTTTAAACCCGAACACATATGAATTACACATGTTCTGAGGCTAATTTAATGCAGACAAGGCACCAAGTGAGTTTAATTACCACCTTAATCTGCCACAGAACCTGTGTAATTATTATGTGTTCAGGTTTAAAGGGATGAGGTGGCAACTCTACTCCTGTCCCCCTCCGTGCTCCGCTCCAGTGTTCCTCCGTGCTCCTGTCCCCCTCCATGCCCCGCTCCAGTCCCCCTCCGCGCTCCGCTCCTGTCCCCCTCCGCGCTCCGCTCCTGTCCCCCTCCGTGCTCCTGTCCCCCTCCGTGCTCCGCTTATGTGCCCCTCCGTGCTCCTGTCCCCCTCTGTGCTCCGCTCCAGTGTTCCTCCGTGCTCCGCTCCTGTCCCCCTCCATGCCCCGCTCCAGTCCCCCTCCGCGCTCCGCTCCTGTCCCCCTCCGTGCTCCGGTCCCCCTCCGTGCTCTGCTCCTGTCCCCCTCCGTGCTCCGCTCATGTACCCCTCCGTGCTCCTGTCCCCCTCCATGCTCGTCCACCCCCTTTGTCCTCATTCTGTCAGGATGGAGAGCAGAGGAAGGAGCCGGTAAATCTGTCATTTACCGGCTCCTTCCTTTTCCGAATGAACAGAGTCAGTGATCACTGACTGTCCATTCATAACTGAGCAATGCTTCAATTTATGAATGAACAGGAGCCTCTATCTCCTATCCATTCATCTCCAGTGCAGCTGAGGCTGCAGAGAGAGGGACTGGGAAATCTGTGTCCTCAGTCCCTTTCCATGTCCCAAAAGGGAGATGTTAGGGGTCTGGTAAGACCCCTGATATCTCACCAAAGCCCCCCCCCCCCCCCCCCCCCCCACAGGGCTGATAAAAAACAAATAAATAAATAAACAAAGAATTGTAATAAATAAATATTTAAAAGGTTAAATTGTAAAAATAATAAAAAATAAAATAAAAAACACACTGACAACGTCCACTCCCCCAAAAAAAGAAAGTATTGTTTAAAAAAAAAAAAAAATACCAAAAAAAAAATAAACTGCAAAAAATAATAAAAAACTAATTGTAAAAAATAAAATTGTAAAAAAAATAAAAATAAAAAACTACTGACACAGTCCACGCGTCATCATGCTGCATATTAGTGCCACTGTCACATGACTGCCACATTACTGCCACTGTCAATGACATGACATTAAAAAAAGTATCGGCAATCTGTATTTAAAAGGTTAAATTTTAAAAATAATAAAAAAATAAATAAAACACACACGGACACCGTAAACTCCCCTCAAAAATAGAAAGCATTGTAAAAAAAAAAAATACCAAAAAATAAATAAACTGAAAAAAATTATAAAAAAAACTAATTGTAAGAAATAAAATTGTAAAAAAAATAAAATAAAAATAAAAAATGACTGACATAAACCATGCGTCATCAGTGCTGCATATTAGTGCCACTGTCACATGGCTGTCACATCACTGCCACTGTCAATGACATGACATTAAAAAAAAAGTATCGGCAATCAGTATCAGCGAGTACTTGAAAAAAAGTATCGGTACTTGTACTCGGTCTTAAAAAAGTGGTATCGGTGCAACCCTAATGCCTAGTCATGTCTGAATGTCAGACATGTTGCCTCAAGGGACAAGTAATTCCGCAACAGCTGGGGGGTCGTAGTTCGAAGATCCCTGCTCTAGTGGGATAACATTGAACTAAGTAGTGTGCATGTCGGCCACTAGATGGAGAAGTCAATCCCTACTGTACATTACACGGACGGAGGTTGCACCAAAAATTTTCACAAACTGAGCTGAAAGAAGATGAGCTTTTAGGAGACAAACTGTTATGTGATCCGGATATCTCTGGTGAGGTTTATGTACTTTAAAGCGGATTTCCAGTAATTTTTGTGCTTATTAAAAGTCAGCAGCTACACGATCCCACGATTAAGTGGTGCACTCCCCCCCCCACCGTTTTCACACTCTCTCCTTCCTCCGACAGCACCGGCATCTCCACTACGGGCACCTGGCTGACAGCTTGCGGCTTCACAGCCGGGAACCCACTGCGCATGCATGAGCAATGCGGCGCTCTTTTGACTAGTCCAAAAGTCTTCTAGGACCCGTCATGTGTCCCAAAAAAAAGGCTTCAGGAGGGAGGAGGAAGGAGAACTTCTGCTTCCGATCACCTAAGGCGACCAGAACGGAAGTGGCAGCGAGTACCTGTCAAAATCGGGGTACCCGCTCCTACCCCCCTCCTCCCAAAAAACTCAGTTTCACAAATAGGAGCTGGGGAGGAGGCCTTAACCACTTCAGCCCCGGAAGAATTTACCCCCTTCCTGACCAGAGCACTTTTTGCGATTCGGCACTGCGCGCTTTAACTGACAATTGCGCGGTCGTGCGACATTGCACCCAAACAAAATTGACGTATTTTTTTCCCCACAAATAGAGCTTTCTTTTGGTGTTATTTGATCACCTCTGCAGTTTTTATCTTTTGCGCTATAAACAAAAAAAGAGCGACAATTTTGCTATAATAAATATCTCAATTGTTCACAGCAATGTGAAATTAAAGCTGTTATCGCTGTGTTCCCTGCGCTCTTATCTTCAGGGCGGCTGTCCTTTCGCTTCCCCTCCGCTATCCCTGGGAGAAGGACTCCCATGCCCAACAGAGGCTGCCGGCGGTGCTCGTCCCCCCCCCCCCCCCCCCCCCCCCCCCCGCTCCCAGGCAGCCAATAGCTCGCCAGTCCTCAAAATCCACTTGCAAAATGCAAGCAGGCCAAGTGGAATTTTTGAGAGCCGTATATTTTTTGCCAACACTGTGACCCACCATGAAAAAAAAAATAATAATATAAAACTTTCTACTCCTGATGTTTGTGGTGATACCACATATGTGTATTTTATTTGTTTCTTGTACCCATAAGAGGACCGAGGATTGATAGTGCATTCTGCTTTTTCATTTTTTTTATTCTACCTAAATACACTGACAGTGAAAAAAAAAAAATCAAAATCTGCGACCTTTGACTGCTGACCTGTGAACCCAACCTTGACCCTAATGCCACGTACACACGATCGGAATTCTCGTCGGAAAAAACTCTGACGGTTTTTCCGACGGAATTCCGCTCAAGCTGTGCTCAAGCTGTGTTGCCTACACCAAATTCCGAAGGTCAATAACACAGCGGCATAAAACACGTTCGACAGCACTATAAAAGGGAAGTTTAATGCTTCCGACGCATGCGTCGAATTGTTTCCGAGCATGCGTCGGAATTTTGCGTGTCGGAATTGCATACACACGATCGGAAAATCCGATAGAAAGGTTTTCCGTCGGAAAAATTGAGAACAGGTTCTCAATTCAAAGTCCGTCGGAAATTCCGACAGAAAAAGACCGATGGGCATACACACGGTCGGAAAATCCGATGAAAAGCTCCCATCGGACTGTTTCCATCGGAAATTCCGACCGTGTGTACGCCGCATTACAGTAACCCAAGTCACACCCTGATCTATTTTATTTGTATTCTTTTTTTTTTTTTAATGCAAGCTTTTATTTTTTTATTTTATTTTTATTTTTTTAATGAGGAAGAGATACAATGTATTTTTTCTCCATTCAGAAAGAGAAACAGAGAACAGGGCAGGTTTTGCTGATTGATCACTGCGATATCCAATCACAGGCTATCAAAGCGATCACATGATTGGCAGCAGGTTTTTCTGGTTCCCAATCATAAGTATGAAACCCTGAGCTGTCAGTGACAGCTCAGTCTCTGTGGTGGGAGTGCGTTACGGGGTACGCTTTCAGCACAACCGCCGGTGCGCATATATGGGTGACGGGTTACCATACCGAATGCAGAAACCATTTTACTTTCCGACTGTAGAACAGCTGGGAACCTGCTTACCTGTATGGACAATGTGACCGGAGAATAGCCCTCGGTGTCCTGAGGCTGATCGGGGTTGAAGTCGGTGTCTGCACTTCTCATGAAGGGGGGTTTCAGGACATAACCGCAGCGGGCGTTCTGCTGGAAAAGTCCATCGTTCAGATCCATCTCCACCCCGGCTGTCTGGAAATTCAGCGCCACTGAGGAGTCAAAGGACAGTTCTTAGTGCCACTTCCATTAGCTTTGGCTGCAACAAGCCTTCTTCAATTTAAAGAGGAACTGCCATCTGCTCACATAGTTTGTAATAAAAACATCTTTGCCATTCTGAAGCTTCCCTCCAACCACTTTGCATATTATTTTATATATACTGCGATTCTGTACTTGCCACATATGCTTTAAGCCTTGTACACACGATCAGATTGTTGGCAGGGGATTGTCTGTTGACAGACTGTTTGCCTAAAATCTGACCGTTAGTACGCTCCATCAGACAATTGTTGTCCAACTTTCTGCCAGCATATGTTGGATGGCAGGCTAGTAAATTTTCAGCGGACAGCGGTCTGTTGTTAGATTTTCTGATGGTCAATACACAAGTTCGTCACACAAAAGTCTAAAGCACAAACACGCATGCTCGTTATCTATGCTCACCAAACACGAAATTAGAAGAAGGGGCCCAAAGGGTGGCGCTCAAGAGCTAGAAATTTCTCGTAGTACATCATTACGTTCGCGTTTGTTGGCCGACAATTGTTAGTAGGCAAGACAAGATCCAGGCACACACCCTTTGGACAAAAATCAGACGCTCGGTTGGCCAACAATCTCATCGTGTGTACGAGGCTTTAAGCCCCATACACACTATTAGATTTTCTGCAAATTTTTATCTTCAGATTTACCAAAACCATATAATATGAGGTCAAACCTTAAAGCTCGTATATACGGTACAAAAATCAGAAGGGGATTTTCGTTTGACAGGCTGTTGTCCGAAGTTCTTACCGTTAGTACACGCCTTTCAACAATTGTTTTCCAGTTTTCGGCCAACAAATGTTGGATGACAGGCTAGTAAATTTTTGTCAAATGACGGCTCCACGTCAGATTTTCGTATGGTCAGTACACAAATCTGTCACACAAAAGTCAAAAGTACAAACTCGCATGCTCGGAATCAATGCTCACCAAACACGAAATTAGCAGAAGGGGCCTAAAGGGTGGCGCTCAAGAGCTGAAATTCCTCGTAGTACATCACTACGTTCATGTTTGTGGTAAGACAATTTGTGTAACGTTAGTATGCAAGACAAGATCCTGGCACACGCCCTTGGGACAAAAATCTGATGCTCGTACACACGATCGGATTTTCCGCAGACAAAACCTCAGACTTTTGTCCAAAGGCGTGTGCCTGGATTTTGTCTTGCATACAAACAGCAAGGAATTGTCGGCCAACAAACACGAACGTAGTGATGTACTATGTGTTTTTTCAGCTCTTTAGCGCCACCCTTTGGGCTCCTTCTGCTAATTTCGTGTTAGTAGAAGTTTGGTGAGTGTTGATTCGCACTTTTCATTTCGCGCTTTTCATTTAGCGCTTTTCGGTTCTTTCTGAACGGCCGTTCGTCAACCAGAAATGTTGCGGAATCGGAGGAGATAACGTGTTATTTATTATTGGCCTTGGACTTTTTGCTTTGACCCAAGTCCAGTCCAGGAACAGGAGGAGGAGGATTTCTTGGACCAAAAATTGGTTGCTTTTTTTTAATCGTGACCAATTATGTCATATGCCTTTGCTGCGGGAGCTCCAGGAGAATAATCCGTATGATTTTCGGAATTATCTCTGGATGACGGACCCCTGCTTTCACCAACTCTTGGCATTGCTGACCCCCCTATATTAAGAAGCAGGACACATGCATGAGGCTTTTATTTTATTTTTTGGTTGAATAATAATGATTTGATTTGGTATATTTTCTATATTTTTGGATGCATAGAATGCAAGTTCTATTGGCAGAAAGCATGTCTAATTTTATTTGTTTTCTTTTTTTAATGCACAATAAAAAAATTGTGTAGAATAACACTTGGCTATGTGTTATACTTATGTAGCGCCCTGCTCCTAAGGAGCAGACGCTATTATTTTTGTAAATTTAAGTTTGTCTGAAGCTGCAGTTTGGCTCAGACTAATTATGTCAAAGTTCTGGTTTCTGTACCAGTTCAGCTGGGTTGTGCTGGTTTCCACTTGGCCGTGGGTGTCGCTGTCACCACCGGTAAGTGTTGGAAATGCAACAGGCTGAATGCATTGGGTACCCCTTTACTCAGAAACAGCCGATGGGAGTGGTCTACCCGCCGCGCATTCTGGGTAAGGTTACTTAAGGTACAGGCACCATTTTTTCGGTGTTCGTTATCCCGACCTCATGGCCCTTCTGGCCTAAGGTGTGTGCTGCCTTACTCTATGTCTCGGGGCCGGCTGGCCCGAGGCTTCGCAACTGAAGGGTAGGCCCAGAAGTCCTGGGGCCTACCAATCCAGGGGGTGGTCCTGCGCCGTCTTGCCTGCGGGGAGAAGCCAAGCGACTGGAGGATCCAGGGGAGGACTTTTCAGGAGAGGACCGAGCAACATTTCTGGTACCTCTAGAAGAGCCTGGAGACTCAGTTGGAGGACGCATCCTGGGTCATCTACCACACAGTACCGCCGGACTGGCTGAAAGAAACTGGTACTGTGTGACAGTTCTTTAATTTTACAACAAGTTTCTGATCGTGCCTTCCTGTGGCAGAGGATTGCGCAACGATTCCGTTAAGTTGACAAGTGTGTGGCAGAGACTTTGACCGAGCATCTCATCGGCTGCTAGGTCAGTGAGAGAGGCCTATCCGGTGAATGCTGGATACAGTTCTGAAGCTGTTTGTCTGCTGGATCAAGAGACACCTCTAACCCGCAACTACAAGGTACCTGAATCCCTCTACTGCAATTGATGTTCTTTTAAAGTGGTTGTAAACCCTTACAAACCACTTTGACCTACAGGTGAGCCTAGATTAAGGCTTACCTGTAGGTCCAATAAATATCTCCTAAACCTACATGGTTTAGGAGATATTTAGAAAAAAAGAGGCATCGCTGTCTACGGGGCATGCGCCGTAGACAGCGGCGCGCAGGCGCACTGCGCATGCCGAGATCACGGCGATATGCCGCTCTCGTGCGCATGCGGGCTTGATGGCGCCGGAGAAGGTCGTGGATGTAAAATTGACAAGGGACACTAAATAGTTGTATCTTTGATCTTAAAAACTACAGGATAATGATGGTGTGGTAAAAAAAAAAAAAAAACATAATAATATTATTCTTACTATCACTAGAAAAAAAGCCTTTGAAAATTTGTTTGCCATAACTCCATCAGTATCACCAGCAAAGCAGCTTCATTATTATCCCATTATAGAAGAAGAGAATTGTGCGCTGCATTTCGGGATTTCATAATTTGCTGCGTCACAAATGTTAATTCTCCTTTACGAACGCTAGATTACAAGACCGACCGCTTCCAGCTCATCCTTGCTTCAGAGCATGCGTGTTTGTACTTTGGACTTTTGTCCGACGGACTTGTGTACACTCGGAAGATCCGACAACAGACATTTGTCCGCGGAAAATTTTAAAACCTGCCATCCAACATTTGTCCACGGAAATCCGACAACAATTGTCCGATGGAGCGTACAAACGGTAGGATTTTCTGCCAACAGCCTGTCATCACACAATTCCCATCGGAAAATCCGATCGTGTGTATGTGGCTTAAGTCTCCATTTTATATGTAGTATGTGCATATTTTATAACTCACGCTACGCTCACTAGAATAAAAACGAATGGATCATTCTTTATGTCAGTATGTTATTTCGGATGCTTCAAACATTAACAAAAGGCCCAAACTATCACATCCGAATTAAACAAATGAATTCAAATTAATTTAATGTTTTCATTATAAATTATTTCCAATTCATTGAAATTTGTTACTTTTGTGATTCGGAGATTCGGATACATCCGAATAACGAAAATGTTATCTGAATTTTGTTTCGTAACAAAACGGGTCTGCGCATGTCTATTAATGTTAACGCGGTGACAATAAAGGAAAAAAGCCCCATAAATAATAAAATAAACTAATGGAGCCACCTCCTCCAATGACTGGTATGCTGCAAATTTATTACATTTTTTTTTCTTGGGTGAAATATTCTTAAAAATTCTTATCTCCTGATGGAATGTGAATCTTACCCATTTGGCACCCAACATTCCACATTTCCTGCGGGTTGTAGTTTGAAGAGTCCGTCCTGAGCCCAGTGGGGTAAATCCGCGTCAGCTGCCAGGCGTTATGTCGGACAAATTCATTACCTAATGCAATCAGAAAAGACAGAGCTGTATTAGACTACAGACTAGGCGAGGCCAAAGATAAAACTACTAAAAACCATTATAACTATATAAAAATAATGATAATAAATATCTGTATAAATGTATTTAAAGTGTATCTCCATCAAATAACTTTTTTTTTTTTAGTTTTGGACAAAGTTGGGAACAGTTGGGAGAACCCCGGTCAAGTTTTAATTTCTGAGTAGGAAGATTGCTTGATTTCACTCTTAAGCCTCGTACACACAATCGGATTTTCCACAGACAAAACCTCAGACTTTTGTCCGAAGGCGTGTGCCTGGATTTTGTCTTGCATACAAACGCCAAGGAATTGTCGGCCAACAAACACAAACATAGTGACGTATTACGTGTTTTTTCAGCTCTTTAGCGCCACCCTTTGGGCTCCTTCTGTTAATTTTGTGTTAGTAGAAGTTTAGTGAGTGGTGATTGCTGCTTTTCATTTTGCGCTTTTCAGTTTGCGCTTTTCATTTTGCGCTTTTCAGTTTGTTTTTGAACGGCCGTTCGTCAACCAGCCATGTTGTGGAATCGGAGGAGATAACGTGTTATTTATTATTGGCCTTGGAGTTATTGCTTTGACCAAAGTCCAGTCCAGGAACAGAAGGAGGAGGAGTTCTTGGACCAAAAATTGGTTGCTTTATTAATCGTGACCAATTATGTCATATGCCTTTGCTGCGAGAGCTCCAGGAGAATAATCCGGATGATTTTCGGAATTATCTCCGGATGACGGACCCCTGCTTTCACCAACTCTTTGCATTGTTGACCCCCTATATTAAGAAGCAGGACACATGCATGAGGCTTTTATTTTATTTTTTGGTTGCATAATAATGATTTGATTTGTTATATTTTCTATATTTTTGGATGCATAGAATACAATTTTTGGTGAAGTTCTATTGGCCTATAGCATGTCTAATTTTATTTGTTTTCTTTTTTTAACGCACAATAGAAAAATTGTGTAGAATAATACTTGGCTGTGTGTTTTACTTCAAATGACAGTTTGGGAGTCGGCAGTTACATTTAAAAAAATACAATGTAAAATTGACAAGGGACACCAACACAGTTGTATCTTTGATCTTAAAAACTCCGGGATAATGGTATTGTGGTAACTTGCCCAACAAAAAATGGAAATATTAAAATAACAAAACAAAAAATAATATTATTCTTGATATCACTAGAAAAAAAAAGCCTTTGAAAATTAGTTTGCAATAACTCCATCAGTATCACCAGCAAAGCAGCTTCATTATTATCCCATTAAAGAAGAAGAGAATTGTGCACTGCATTTCCAGATTTCATAATTTGCCACGTCACCAATGTTAATTCTACATTACGAACGCTAGTTTACAAGACTGACCGATTCCGGCTCGTCCTTGCTTCCGAGCATGCGTGTTTGTACTCTGGACTTTTGTCCATCGGACTTGTGTACACACGCTCTGAGAATCCGACAACAGACATTTGTCCGCAGAGAATTTTAAAACCTGCCATCCAACATTTGTCCATGGAAAATCCAACAACAATTGTCCGATGGAGCGTACAAACGGTCGGATTTCCCGCCAACAGCCTGTCATCGAACATTTCACGTCGGAAAATCCGATCTTGTGTACGAGGCTTTAGCATGCACATCTAAAGGGATGTGTTCTTTCATATAATGCTTGGGGAACAGCAATACAGGAACTGATGTCAACAGTAAGCCCCCAAAGAGCAAAAGTGTTGGATGGCAGAGAAAGCAGTGAGAGGCAGGCCAATGACAGTACATATCAGGAGGATTGGGAATTGACTGGTGATTGAAGCCCTTCTGACAGCAAACGAAGGCATGCTCAAGACAGCTTCAAAGGGTTACATTGCAAATTTGCAAGGAATTGAGAGTAATCAATTTCAAGAAAATTACTTGCTACAAAAAAAAAAAAAGGTAAATCTGGAGTTCAGCTTTCTGTTCATCTTCCCCATTGAGTCCAAAGCATTTTGCCAAAATGGCAAAATTTAGTCAAAACCATTCTAGCAAATGTCAGATTTGCCCGGTGGCAGGTCAGGCTCTGGATATTCGCTGTATTCTGTACATGTTGGAAAATACATCATCTTGCGTCCATCTGCCTCACCTGGCTCTCGAACGAGTTTCCTGGCCTTGTACTCGGTGAAGGAAGACATTTCATACAGCTTGTAATAGGTTTTCGAGTGTTTGAAGTTCTCAAACTGAACGCTCTTACAGTAAATGATGCAGTCAGACAAAGCCTGAGAGAGACGTTCTTTGGACTTCTGTAAAGAGAAAAAATAAAGAAAATTGTCAGCATAATCTTAAACAGTCTGCCCACAATTGATATTTTATATTAAGTATATAATGGAAAGTTAAATCTTCTGATTTAAAAAAAAAAAATATATCTCCGGAGTTCTATTGGTGAGATCTAGGCACTGAATTCCCAGGTCTGCAGACCTACTGTGCCCATTATGGGGGGTTCCTTTCATCCCTGTATTGAGTTCCTTGGTCTTTACACCTGCTGTGCCGATTATGAGCGCTTTCCAGAATCCCTACATTGGTTTCCCAGGTCTGCACACCTGTTGTGCCCATTATGAGAGGTTCCCTCCATCCCTATGCTAAGTTCCTGGGTCTGTACATCAGTTGTGCCCATTATGAGGGGGCTCCTTCAATACCTTTGTTGAGTTGCTGTTTCTGTACAACTGCTGTGCCCATTATGAGGGGCTCCCAGCATCCCTGCACTGAGTTCCTCGGGTTTGTACACCTGCTGTGCCCATTGTGAAGAGTTCCCTCCATCCCTGTGTTAGTTCCTGGGTCTGAACATCTGTTGTGTCCATTATGAGGGCTTCCCAGCATCCCTGCACTTAGTTCTCACGTCTGCACACCTGTTGTGCCTATTATGATTAATATTTTATATTTAGTGTATGATGGAAAGGTAAACCTTCAGATTTTATTTTGTTCATATCTCTCTGGAGTTCTATTGGTGAGATCTAGGCACTGAATTCCCAGGTCTGCACACCTACTGTGCCCATTATGAGGGGTTCCTTTCATTCCTGTATTGAGTTCCCGGGTCTGTACACCTGTTGTGTCGATTATGAGGGGGTTCCCTCCATGCCTGTGTTGAGTTCCTGGGTCTGTACACCTGTTGTGTCGATTATGAGGGGTTCCCTCAATGCCTGTGTTGAGTTCCTGGGTCTGTACATCTGCTTTGCCCATTATGAGGGATTCCTACCATCCCTGTGCTGAGTTCCTGGGTCTGCACACCTGCTGTGGTCATTATTGGGGGTTCCCACCAGCCCTGTACTGAGTTCTGTGTCTGCACACCTGATGTGCCATTAAAAGGGACTCTTACCATTCCTACTTCTCTGGTCTGCACCAGTCATTTTATATTTTTTAAGTAGACATTGGTTTATGTGTTGTACCTTATACTGTATAGAGCAGTGTTTCTCAACCCTTTTTCAGTAAAGGCACCATTTAGACCACTTTTACACTGAAGCGCTTTTCAGGCGCTTTCACGCTAAAAACAGAGCCTAAAAAGCTCACGAAAACTTATTTCCATTAAAATCAATGAACGCTTTCACACTGGGGCAGTGTGCTGGCAGGGCTGTGAAAAAATCCCCTCCCCATTGAAATGAATGGGCTCACAAGTCCTCCTTGTGTAGTAAATACCAAGAAATTACATATAAAATCTTGACGCGTTGGTATAGGACCCCATCCGTCTTAGCATCCATATTTCCAGGACACAGTCCATTGTGCTGGAGATGTGGTTCACAAGTTGGCACAATACTCCATATCTTCTGGGAATGCCCGGTACTGACTCCCTTCTGGAGACAAGTACTGGACATCATCTACAAGCTCACGGGCATAGCCCTCCAGGATAACCCGGCGGCGATTCTGCTAAACCTGACCCCCATGTCTAGCAAGCGATACCGCAAATCCCTTCTGAAGCACCTCTTGAATGCAGCCAGGGCATGTATTCCCAGTGCTTGGAAGCAACAATCCCCACCGACAGTAGTACAGTGGTTTGCCAGGGTGCGGGATATCCAGCAAATGGAACATCTTACGGCTGTCATAAGGGAAAAGGAGGAGGAACACAATACACGCTGGACATACTGGGACCTGTTCAGATTCTCGGATGAATACAAGGCCTACATTTAATTATATTAACTAGAGGTAATTCGGGGCCACGGGTCGTCGGCCTTGCCAGTACGTCACACTCACTCTCCTTCCCACCTATTACCCTACCTCTGCTCCCCCTTTATTCCTTTCATAGCTTTCCCACCATCGACACGGTCCGTGTCACCCACTCACTTTTTTCTTCTCTCCTAAAAATTAAAAAAAAAAAAAACCCTCGGATTGCGGGAACTTTTTGGCACCGCTCCTAGGGAACTAGGACAGAGAGCCACTACTGACAAGCAATACGCTGTTCTGGATCAGCTCACTAAAGCATTATAACTTAACATCGGTTCAAAGGAGAAAAGCCCTCCCTACCTACCGAGGGGCTCCCCCTTTACTCTAAAGAGCCAACAGTATGGCTTGCACAGGACCTTTAAAGTGAGGCTTTGGGCCAGATAGGATGTCGCCTATATTGTTCTGGTTGAATTGCAAAATTATACCTATCACAGAGTCCCATGAATACAAATGTTCTATTGATCTTTTACGATGTAATTTAACATTGATAAATACCCCAGCATATTTCACCGACTTGATGAATATACTATTGTTTAAGCCTACTTATGGAAAATATTGTTTGTTATGTCTGATCCATTACATTACTGTTTGATCCGCATTCCTTAAATAAAGAATTAAAAAAAAAAAGAAATGAATGGAAAGCTCTTCAAAAGCGCCTGAAAAGCTCTTCAAAAGCGCTCAGTGTTTTTACTGGCAGTTTAGAAGCGCTTCAGTGTGAAAGTGGCCTTAAAGTTATGGACACTCTTGAGGCACCCTTTAAAATTATGGACAGTCTTGAGGCACCCTTTAAAGTTATGGACAGTCTTGAGGCACCCTTTAAAATTATAGACAGTTTTGAGGCACCCTTTAAAGTTATGGACAGTCTCAAAGCACCCTTTAAAGTTATGGACAGTTTTGAGGCACCCTTTAAAGTTATGGACAGTCTCGAGGCACCCTTTAAAGTTATGGACAGTCTTGAGGCACCCTTTAAAGTTATGGACAGTCTTGAGGCACCCTTTAAAATTATAGACAGTTTTGAGGCACCCTTTAAAGTTATGGACGGTCTCGAGGCACCCTTTCAGGGCCGGATTAACATAGGGGCTATTGGAGCTGCAGCCCCAGGCCCCTTTCTCAAGATAGGCCCATTTGCCCCAAAAAAAATAAAAAAATAAAAAAAAAAAAATTCTAAAAAAAAAGATCGACTTCGAGGGTTGTAGCTCAACGATCAGGAGTCACAGAGACCCCACATTTGGGGGGTAGGTAGCTAAAGACCTACTCCAGCACTGGTTAAAATATGGGGCTGCTATCATCTATGGTTCTGGAGATATGGGGTTGCTTGCGCAGTCAATCAGAAGCTACATACAGAGCGGCCAGTATAAATACAAGCTGGAACACTCTGCCGAAGACTGAGAGGATGAACTCACAGTGCTTATAATAATTATTTGTATATTACTTATGATAATTAACCCCTTGCCACACAGGCCAATTCTGACACTTCTCTCCTACATGTAAAAATCATCATTTTTTTGATAGAAAATTACTCAGAAGCCTCAAGCATTATATATATTGTTTTAGCAGACACCCTATGGAATAAAATGGTGGTCTTTGCAACTTTTTATGTTACACAATATTTGTGCAGCAATTTTTCAAACGTTTTTTTTTTTGGAAAGAAACTGTTTCATTCATAAAGAAAAAAAAAACTAGCACGATTTTTTTTTGTGTACCAAGCGATGCTTTAATTTTTTTACAGGTTACATGTTTAGAGTTACAGAGGAGGTCTAAGGCTAGAATTATTGTTCTCACTCTAACGATCGTGGCATATGTAACCTGTGTGTATCTGGATCTGATACTAACCAGTGCCTACCCAGCCACTGACTAGTATCTCTCCCCAGCCTGTCCCCGCACACCCTCTCACCTGCTGACCTGTGAATGGGGGAATCACTCCTGCAGTGTTATTGTGTTCTGCCAGTGAATACAATGATCAGTGTTGCTAACTATAGCTGGCAGCACTGATTGTTTTGGGGAAAACCTGACAGGCTAGTTGTACTCAAGTCGGTTAATAGGTTGACTTGTTTAAAACCAGGTTGCCCATACATAGATCGACTATGGCTGGTCTCTGCTTAATTGGTGCAATTTCAATCCATGTATGGCCCGCTTAACCACTACACAGTCCCTAAACAGCCTTCCACAAACCTTTACATTTTTCCTTCCCAGATTCCTTCATCCTCCTCTCCTATACATAGTGCCCACTGTCATACTCTCCACACTTCTCTCCTGTACATACTGCTCACTGTCATACCCTCCACACTTCTCTCCTATACATAGCGCCCCCTGTCATATCCTACACGCTCCTCTCCTGTACATAGTGCCCGCTGTCATACACTTCTCTCCTGTACATAGTGCCCACTGTCGTACCCTCCACATTCCTCTCCTGTACATACTGCTCACTGTCATACTCTCCACACTCCTCTGCTGTGCATACTGCCCACTGTCATACTCTTCACACTCCTCTCCTGTACATAGTGCCTTCTGTCATACCCTCCACACTCCTCTCCCTCACCTGCACATACTTCCCACTTTTATACCATCCATTCTCCTCCCCTATGCCTCTTACCCACAAAAACAGTTCTTTAAAATTGCCCCATTATTAGTACTTATTTAATTTTGTAATTACTATTGTGATGTATAGAGGAACATAGGGGATGTCAGCTACTCTAAATATAGCACTTGTAAAAAAGTGTCCCCGAAAATATTTTTGAAATGTTGGCAACTATGCGGGTCAGTAGAGGGCCCCATGAGAGGCTCTTGGGTTCCAATGATATTAAAGCGGTAGTAAACTTTTCTAACGTTACTATTTTTTAGAGGCCCTGAAGTAGGTTATGCCATAATGTACAAGTATGCATAGCATATTAGCACATTAGGGTACACTTAAATTGTCAGACTGAGCCCTCCAGTGCTGTGCTGTGATCAATCCGGCCCGGGCGCTTCCATCGTCTTCCTTCCGGGTTCTGTGCCTTCGGTCACTTGCCTTGGCCGGGCTGCGTTGGTATTATTCCCACGCATGCTCATGTGTATCCTCTTTCTCTCATCCCCCCTTTCTCTCTCATCCTCTTTCCCTTACCCCTCACACCTCTTTCATCCCCTTTCTCTCTCTCTCTCTCTCTCATCCTCCCTCTCTTTTTAATTTAATTTGTTATAACAAAAAATTGTTTGCATTTTTATTTATTAATTTATTGTTTATAAAAGGCCCCACCAAAATCCTCAGCACCAGGCCCATGATGTTCTTAATCTGGCCCTGCACCCTTTAAAGTTATGGACAGTCTTGAGGCACCCTTTAAAGTTATGGACAGTCTCGAGGCACCCTTTAAAGTTATGGACAGTCTCGAGGCACCCTTTAAAGTTATGGACAGTCTCGAGGCACCCTTTAAAGTTATGGACAGTCTCGAGGCACCCTTTAAAGTTATGGACAGTCTCGAGGCACCCTTTAAAGTTATGGACAGTCTCGAGGCACCCTTTAAAGTTATGGACAGTCTCGAGGCACCCTTTAAAGTTATGGACAGTCTCGAGGCACCCTTTAAAGTTATGGACAGTCTCGAGGCACCCTTTAAAGTTATGGACAGTCTTGAGGCACCCTTTAAAGTTATGGACAGTCTTGAGGCACCCTTTAAAGTTATGGACAGTCTCAAGGAACCCTTTAAAGTTATGGACAGTCTCAAGGCACCCTTTAAAATTTAAAAAAAATTGAGAAAAAAATTCTAAAATGTAAAAATGATTCTAATAGATTTACATAAAGCAGCAACATCCACACACGTAGGGCACTTAACGTTAGAGGTGAAGTATTCTTCCAAAGCAAACACCTTTTGCAAACTGGTACTGAACTGATTAGTATTCCAATGCCTCTTTTCTCAATCAGCTTTATTCAATCACTGAGCTAATATGACCCCAGTGCAGATGGACGGGGCAGGGGAGGGTCAAACAAGGATGCTAGGCAGGTGCCTAACATCCTCCTTATCCAACTGATGATGTCATTGGTTGTAAGGATGCCGGTGGCTAGAAGGTTGTAATGCTGCACAATGAAAACCCGTTGCTTTGTGTAACTAAACGGCTGGCTTTTTACAATTTTTGGGCAATTTGTAGGCATTTTGCCAAGGCACCCCTGAAGAAACCTTAAAGCGGAGTTCCACCCTAAAGTGGAACTTCCGCTTATCGGATTCCTCCCCCCTCCGGTGCCACAATTGTCACCTTTCAGGGGGGAGGGGAGTGCAGATACCTGTATAATACAGGTATCTGCACCCACTTCTGGGACGAATTATCCGGGGCTGCCCCGCCCCTATCCGGAGATGCCCCGTTGTGTCTTGGGAAACACAGTTCCCAGGACACAGCGGGGACCAATAGAGACGCGCCGCGCGACTCGCGCATGCGCAGTAGGGAACCGGGCAGTGAAGACGTCCCCCTGACAGAGGATGGCGGCGGGGCAGCGAGAGACGAGCGGTCTCTCGTCACATTCTGCCGACACCGCTGGAACCTGGAACAGGTAAGTGTCCATTTATTAAAAGTCAGCAGCTGCAGTATTTGTAGCTGCTGACTTTTAATATTTTTGGTGCGGGTGCAGCTCCGCTTTAAGGCACCCCAGGGAACCTGGGCACCCTGGTTGAAAAAGGCTGGTATAGACTGTATACTGTATATACATCATTTAAATATTTTATTGCTCAGAAATCATGTGTGATAATAACAGGCTATGGTAAGCTTTGAACATGCCTTTGTCCTCTTATCTTCATTTCGGCTGTTTTCCTCCTCTGTCCCTCCACTGTCCTCCTCGTCTGATATATCCCCAATATAAGAGCCTTCACGCTGTTCCCCCAGACAGTCCTCCAGACTCCCAATTTTCTTCCCTTTCAGGAGGATTTTACCACACAGCTCCTGGGCAAAGCAAAATATATATATGTTACACATTGTCAGAGTTTTTAGGTTAGCTATACAAAATTTTTTTGCCAAATATTTTCTATTTATTTTTTTTTTTATTTAGAATTAGGCCCCTTTCACATGGATGGACCGTTCAGATCCGCCTGTCAGTTTTGACGGCGGATCTGAACGGGCGCTCCTTGTTAGTCTATGGAGCGTCGGATGTCAGCAGAGACATCTCCGCTGACATCCATCCCGGTCCGATCTGCCAAAAGCAGACGTATGGCCCCACGTCCAGATCCGTCGCTGGCGGATCGGGTGAGATCTGATGAAAACGTCACTGTCCGTTTTCATCCGATCTCTCCATAGAGACCAGCGGCGCTCGCAAGCCCCTCCCCACTCAGTGAGCAGAGAGGGACTTGTCATCCTCCGGCTCAGCGGAGATCAACGGAGAGATCTCCCACTGAGCCGGCGGACAGAGGCGGGCTCCGTGGAAGCGGAGTCCGTGGAAGCGGAGTCCGCCTCGTGTGAAAGGGGCCTTAGAATATTTTGTACAGATCTAATAAAGTTACTTGCAGTGCTTGCATCAAAAAATAATTTTATTCCAATAGTTTTTTATTATGATTTTACAGGTTTAAAAAATGCATTTAACCACATACGCCCCGGACCATTTGGCTGGCAAAAGACCAGAGCACTTTTTGCGATTTGCGTCGCTTTAACTGACAATTGCGCGGTCGTGCGACGTGGCTCCCAAACAAAATTGACGTCCTTTTTTTCCCACAAATAGAGCTTTCTTTTGGTGGTATTTGGTCGCCTCTGCAGTTTTTATTTTTTGGGCTATATAAACAAAAAAAAGCGACAATTTTGAAAAAAAAAAAACAATATCTTTTATTTTTTGCTATAATAAATATCCCCCAAAAATATATATAAAAAAACGTTGTTTCTCTCAGTTTAGGCCGATGCGTAATCTTCTACATATTTTTGGTAAAAAAAAAATCGCAATAAGCATTTATTGATTGGTTCGCGCAAAAGTTATGTCTACAAAATAGGGGATAGTTTTATGGCATTTTTATGAATAATTTTTTTTTTACTAGTAATGGCGGCGATCTTTTTATCGTCACTGCGACATGGCGGACACATCGGACAATTTTGACACATTTTTGGGACCATTGTCATTTTATAGCGATCAGTGAGATTAAATTGCACTGATTACTGGAAAAAGGACACTGGCAGTGAAGGGGTTAACCACTAGGGGGCTAGGGAGGGGTTAAGTGTGTTCTGGGGAGTGATTCTAACTGTCAGGGGGAGGGGCTGTGTGTGACACATCACTGATCATAGCTCCCGATCACAGGGAGCTATGATCAGTGACACTGTCACTAGGCAGAACAGGGGAGATGCTTGTTTACATTAGCATCTCCCCGTTCTTTCTCTCCGTGAGACGATCGCGGGTATCCCCACAGCGATTGAATCCGCGGGACCCGACTCACGGAGCTGGCACGGCGGTAAATTCAAAGGGACGTACAGGTACGCCCATTTGCCTGCCCGTGACATTCTGCCGACGTAAATGTACATGCGGCGGTCGGCATGTGGTTAAGGATGTATTATTGATTACAGAGTTGTATTAATTTAGTTTTTTTTATAACTGCCTGGAGTTCATACGAATATATATTATTATTTATTATTTAAGGTACTTGTATAGCGCCGTCAGTTTACACAGCGCTTTACATATACAAATATATAACACAGATACATCTTAATGCTATCAAATGTTTAAATAATAAGAAAAGAATAATTAAAGAAAAGTTCACGTACCTCAGGGGAGGGTAAGTGAGCTGGGATCCGCCCATCCAGAGTGCATGTCACAAGCTGTTCTCCCAGAATGCTCTTCAGGTGTTGTGCCATGGTATCTTGCTGTTCCACACTGCAGTGGTTTTCCAAGGACAGAATGACCGGAAATTTGGATGCCTAGGTAAACACAACGCCACAACCCCCTGAGTGCCAGTGCTGCTCCGTCCCGTCCTGTTACACGTGTACGTCTCCTGGTGTTACTTTTCACCACCTGTTCATTAATTGTAGATCACTTTTAAGGGGCCATGTAATATTTATTGGGAGGACAGATTGGCTTTCCTCCGTCTGAGCTGTGGCTCGCCTGATAAGGGATGGTGACACTGATGGACACTTTTGTCTGGGGCAGGGAAGCTTGCCATCAACCTCTCGCTATCTCAAATCAGCTGGCACCCATTCAGGCTGCCCATGGCTGAAGCTAGGAGGTCTGACATGACTCCTGTAACGTGTGACCTAGCTAGAGTCAGTTACAAGCCAGTCGGTAAAGTGTACCTGTCAGAACCAATGTTCAGCTTTTTTGTTGTCTAGGAGCAATGTGCCATCATTCGCTGTACCGTGTGTCTATATCTCTGTGTTGGGTAGTCACTAGACATGTGCAATTCTTTTAGTTTTTTCTTTAGTTTTTCTTTTTTTTTCCGTTATTTTCGTTCATTCGTTTTCGTACGAATGAACGAACGATTCGCTAAAAATTTTAACGAATAACGAATCGTTCGAATCCCAAAATACCGAAAATCCCAAAAAAACAAATTAGAAACAACGAATGTACGAATGAAGAAAATCTGAAAAACGAAAACCGGAACAACGAAAATGAAAATGAATGAAAAAATTTGTACATTCGTAACTTTTTTTTTTTGTTGAATTGGTAATTTTCCGTGTCCCTTACAATGGTGCTGCTTAACGTGCTTCGAATGGATTGAACGAAAAAATTCGTAAATTCGTAACTTTTTTTTTTTTTTTTTCGATTCATAACTTTCCGCGTCTCTTACAATAGTGCTGCTTAACGTGCTTCGAATGGATTGAACGAAAAAATTTGTAAATTCGTAACTTTTTTTTTTTTTTCGATTCATGACTTTCAGTTTCTCTTACAATGGCGCTGCTTAACGTGCTTCGAATGGATTGAGTGAAAAAATTCGTACATTCGTAACTTTTTTTTTCGATTTGTAATTTTCCGTGTCTCTTACAATGTAATAATAGCATACACATTACATAAAATTATGAATTATGCACTAATTACGAATGTACGAATGTTACGAATGTACGAATAACTACAAATGCGTCCGAATTTCGAATAAACGAAAATTAAACTAACGGAAAAACGAATCAACGAAAAAATAACTCTTACGAAAATACGAATCGTTACGAATACGAACACCGACGACTTACGAATTTACGAATCGTTACAAATCAACGGAAACGAAAAAAACGAAACGAAAATAAATGAATTTTTTTGTTGTGCACATGTCTAGTAGTCACATTGTACCTCGGCCCCTAAAGGTTTTATGAAGGGAAAAAACTGTGGGAAAAATAAAAGGCTGCTAAGTTTTAGTATTGTGCTCTGCCATTAAAATGTCCAACTATTACAGCACTAATATGAGGAGCAATGGGAATGCTAACTCATAGCAAGCAGCCATAATCCAATTCAGTGTAGTCACATCAGGTAACTGATCATTTACAATCAAGAAACCCCAAAAATAGCTGCGTGCACGCTATGAGATATTTATCATAGTAAACAACTTTAGTATACCAAATGTGTGTTGGAGATTATATTTTACCATCTCAGATAGTCATCTATAGTTTAAAACGAGGCTTGTGTTTTTATTTGGAGCCATGTTGAACTCAAAATGAGGCTTGGTTCTTTTGGTAATGCATCCATATCGCATGGAGGATATTTAGAGCATGATGGCCATGCCATAGTGACCCAGGCCCAGAAAGATGTCAACTCTGACAAAACGTGCAGGGTGGAGCCACATGACATCATCACGCTAGCGGAAGTGTCAGGGAATTCCTGTGAGATGCTTTGCGCATAGATGTGCGCAATCGCATAGTCTTTACCATAGAATGGCTAACAGGCGTGCGCATGCGCGCGGGGGTGCGTGCAAACGCGCACACACATGCACGGATGCGCGCACACATGCGCGCACACATGCACGCACACGCGCACGCTCACGGCCCTAATTCCCCATGGCGCCAGATGGTCTATTTAAGGGGAGCCTTGTCCCCAGCATCTTGCTGACTGATCTTAAGCTGTCCCGTACCCGTACCTAGTGATCCTTGCCTGGCCCGATTGATTCCCGTTGCTGAACCCCTGGCTATCCTTGACCTTGCTCCTGGACTTCTCCATACCTCTGATTACTGGTTTCTGATCCCAGCTTCCTGTTTGACCCTGCTTCTGTCTGATGAATTGGTACCGCGCTGCCCGCCTGCTGTTTCTGAGACCCTGCTCCTGCCTAAGTCCCTGGCTTCAGTTAAACCCCAGTTACCTGCCTGGCTGCCTTCTGTTCCTGCTCTGCACACCACAGCTCATTCCAGACTTCTGGATCCTGACAATCAGCCCATCTGGGATCATCCTCTTCAGGCACTCGTGTCCCTCTTGCCCTTCGGCTACCTCTGTTTCACCTTCAGCGGAGCCAGGACAAGAGATATAAGAGAGGCCGACCTCGTCAACTCAGTCTCCAATCTGATCCCTGTCAGTAAGTGCCCCCAGCTCAGAGAATTTGTTTTTTTTTTTTATACCATATACAGCGCTGTTACTAGATGGCAGAGGAGGGAGGCAGCAGACAGAAATTACACTTAGTGCTCTGGACTGAGACAAGTACACACTATAGAGGGATAGGCTTTGTTCATATTTCATGACTGAGATTTACAACCACTTTAAAGCGGACCTTCAATCATTTTTTCAACTTCCCATCTATTAAATCTTCTGCCCTTGTTTTAACTTTGGATAGTAAAACATTTTTTTTTCTGCCAGTAAATCTCTTATACAGCCCACTTCCTGTTTCTTGTCTGGTCATTAGCCTAGGCTTATGACATCAAGCACAGCTCTCTCTCTCTCTCATGAGAGTTTGCCAGGAAGGGAGGGGGGATGGATCATAAGAGGGCCAATGAGAGCTGCAGGGCTGCAGAGCTGGAGGTGTGCCTCTGTGTAAATCCAGGAAGTGAACAGGCAGCAGCTTCAGCTGCCCACAGTTAAAATGGCTGCAGCCAGACTCAGTGGAGGGAGATTTATGCAGCATATTTGACAAGTACAGAATCACAGCATACATAAAATAATATTCAAAGTGGTTGGAGGGAAGCTTCAGAATGGCAAATATGTTTTTATTACAAATTATGTGAGCAGACTGCAGTTCCTCTTTAAGCTCGGACAATAAGCCCTGGTTCACATAGGTGCGATTTGATATGTCAAAGCGCCTGCCAAATCGGCGGCAATTGCCGACAATGGCACCGTCCTACTTCCAAAAGTGGTTTCTGTGCTACTTTTGGCGATTTCAGGCGCGATTTCCATTAAAACCCTCACAGATGTCTCTGAAATCGTCACCCGAAATCGGGCCTGGGATTTCATTCCCGCACTCAGTGTGGACCAGGGCTAAAACCTAGATGCTGATTGGTTACTATACAAAGCTGCACCAGATTCTGTGAGCACCAGTTTTAGTAAATCCTAAACCCCCCCCCAGTGTTTGTTCAGTCGGCTCTGGCTCATAGACTTGCACTGAGAGAGGAGCAGTGATGCCCAGTGACTGTATGGCACTACTAAGCTAAGCTTCCAACCCCGTATTTATTCTGACAGGTTCCCTTGACACATTTTGTTTTTTTTTTTGGGGTATTTTCTTTTCCTACGACATATGTACAGTCTTTTCTTATATTACACACCCTGAATGCATACTTGTTGATGACTGACACCACATCACGAAAAAGGATTTTGGAAGTAAAGGTGTGCCCGTGATACACAATGGGTTCTCCATTGGGGCCGTCCCAGGTGTCCACCTCCACGCAGCGGCAGCCTCTCTTCAGCGCCCTGTATGGGGAAAAACGTGACATTTTCAGGATTTGTATATGTGGCTGAGGTCTCCACTCAAATGGAAAACTCTGCTCCCAATAAAAAAGGAGATCTCATGTAAAAGCAGAGCTTTCAAAAACTTTACATCTCTGTGAATACATTCCTGACATGCCACAATATATACAGGAAGAATTAAAAAAAAAAAAAGCTCCACCTATATCATTTAACCACTTCGTAAGGTTTACCCCTCTTAATGACCAGGCCATTTTTTGCGATACGGCACTGCGTTGCTTTAACTGACAATTGCGCGGCCGTGCGACGCTGTACCCCAATAAAATGTACCGTATTTATCGGCGTATAACACGTGCCGGCATATATCACGCACCCCAATTTAGGAGGCAAGTTTCAGGAAAATATTTTTTTTTTTTAAATAAACCACTTTTAAGCAAAATAAGGTCAGTGAGCATCAATGCAGCCTGATTAGTGCCCATCTGCAGCCTCAATGCAGCCTAATCTGTGCCCATCTGCAGCCTCAATGCAGCCTAATCTGTGCCCATCTGCAGCTTCAGTGCAGCCTAATCTGTGCCCATCTGCAGCTTCAGTGCAGCCTGATCTGTGCCCATCTGCAGCTTCAGTGCAGCCTGATCTGTGCCCATCTGCAGCTTCAGTGCAGCCTAATCTGTGCCCATCTGCAGCTTCAGTGCAGCCTGATCTGTGCCCATCTGCAGCCTTCCATTTACTTCTCCCATGTCATCAATTTATTTGCTGGTGATGTTATGCTGTTAACTGACCCCAATGTATTTCAAGCATTTAGGTGTGACTTGCCTCTCAGCGGCTCCACCATCCAGCAAGAAGCTGCCAGCTCCTGCTGCCTCGTGTACTGATGTCATCTTGGTGCGAACCGAGTGCTGAGCCCAGCGACGAGCCGAATGCCGCGCCAAGCGCCGAGCTGAGTGCTGAGCTGAGCAACGAGCCGAATGCCGCGCCAAGCTGAGTGCCGAGCTGAGCAACGAGCCGAATGCCGCGCCAAGCGCCGAGCTGAGTGCCGAGCTGAGCGCCGAGCCGAGTGGCTCAGTGATTTCCGGCGGCACTCGTCCCCCTCTTTCACCTCTGAGATACGCTGTAGGCGTATAGCACGCACCTGTGATTTTCCCCCTATTTTCAGGGGGGAAAAGTGCGTTTTATACGCCGATAAATACGGTATGTCTTTTTTTCCCCCCACAAATAGAGCTTTCTTTGAATTTGATCACCTCTGTGTTTTTTTTTTTTTGCGCTATAAACAAAAAAAGACAGACAATTTTGAAAAAAAAAATATATATATATTTTTTACTTTCTGCTATAAAACATATCCAATAAAAAAATGTAAAAATAAAAAACGAATTTATTCATCAATTTAAGCCAATATGTATTCTGGTACATATTTTTGGTAAAAAAAAAAAAAAAATCACAATACGTGTATATTGATTTGTTTGCTCAAAAGTTATAGCGTCTACAAACTATGGGGTTTTTTTTTTCAGTTTTTTTTTTTCTTTCTTTTTTTTTTTTTTTCAGTTTTTTTTTTTTTTTTTTTTTAGTAATGGCGGCAATCAGCGACTTATAGCGGGACTGCAATTTCGCAGCGGACAAATCAGAAACCTAACTGACACTTTTTGGGGACCAGTGACACCAATACAGTGGTCAGTGGTATATTGTTTGATGGAAATGAAAATTATCACCCTACAGAGGGCTGAATTCAAAGACACCCCGAAAATCTAAGTAAAAAAAATGATGCAACAGGCGAGTCCATTTTGCTGAAATTTTATTGCAGCAACTCAAAACGGTCCTCAGTAGTTTGTATGGCCGCCACGTGCTTGTATGCATGCCTGACAATGTTGGGGCATGTTCCTAATGAGACAACGGATGGTGTCCTGGGGTATCTCCTCCCAGATCTGGACCAGGCCATCACTGAGCTCCTGAACAGACTGAGGTGCAACCTGGCGATGTTGGATGGACCGACACATAATGTCCCAGAGGTGTTCTTTTGGATTTAGGCCAGGCGAGCGCGGGGGCAATTCAATGGTATCAATTCCTTCATCCTCCAGGAACTGGCTGCATACTCTCGTCACATGAGGCCGGGTATTGTCGTGCACCAGGAGAAACCCAGGATCCACCGCACCAGCGTAGGGTCTGACAATGGGTCCAAGGATTTCATCCCGATACCTAATGGCAGTCACGGTGCCTAGCTCAGTGTTTCTCAACTCCAGTTCTCAAGGCGCCCCAACAGGTCATGTTTTCAGGATTCCCCTCAGAGCAACAGCTATGGTAATTACTAAGGCAGTGAAATGGATCAAATCACCTGTGAAAAATAATGAAAACATGACCTGTTGGGGGGTGCCTTGAGGACTGGAGTTGAGAAACGTTGTGCGTCCCTCCATGGATATGCCTCCCCAGACCATCACCGACCCACCACCAAACCGGCCATGCTGAATGATGTTACAGGCAGCATAACGTTCTCTACGGCTTCTCCGGACCCTTTCACGTCTGTCACATGTGCTCAGGGTGAACCTGCTCTCATCTGTGAAAAGCACAGGGCACCAGTGGTGGACCTGCCAATTCTGGTGTTCAATGGCAAGTGCCAATCGAGCTCCACGATGCCGGGCAGTGAGCACAGGGCCCACTAGAGGACGTCGGGCCCTCAGACATGAAGTCTGTTTCTGATTGGTCAGAGACATTCACACCAGTGGCCTGCTGGAGGCCATTTTGTAGGGCTCTGGCCGAGCTCATCATGCTCCTCCTTGCACAAAGGAGATACCGGTCCTGCTGATGGCTTAAGGACCTTCTATGGACCTGCTCAGCTCTCCTAGAGCAACTGCATGTCTTCTGGAATCTCCTCCATGCTCTTGAGACTGTGCTGGGAGACACAGCAAACCTCCTGGCAATGGCATGTATTGATGTGCCATCCTGGAGGAGTTGGACTGCCTGTGCAACCTCTATAGGGTCCAGGTATCGCCTCATGCTACCAGCAGTGACACTGACCCTAGCCAAAGGCAAAACTAGTGAATAACAGTCAGAAAAGATGAGTAGGAAAAAAATTGACAGTGGCCTCCACCTGTAAAACCATTCCTGTTTTGGAGGTCGTCTCATTGTTGCCCATCTAGTGCACCTGTTGTTAATTTCATTAATACCAAAGCAGCTGAAACTGATTACCAACCCCGTCTGCTACTTAACTGACCAGATCAATATCCCCAGGAGTTTACTTGACTTGATGCTATACGCTGATTAAAAAGTGTTCCTTTAATTTTTTTGAGCAGTGTATAAACTCTATCAGACACAGAGCATTGACATCCCCGAGACTACAGAGGAGGCTTAGCCTGCACTGAAATTGATTTGTGATATTGACTAGTGATACGGCTTAGTGAGAAATTAATTCCAGACACTTGAAAATGTAAATATATTGTATCCTTATTGATAATGTAAATACAATTGTATAATATTGGTAATGTTAATATAATTGTATCTTATTGATAATGTAAATATAATGATATCCTTACTGATAATGTAATGCAAAGCAGGGACAAAGATCTTTGCCTTCCCCTAGTAAAAGCACCTCCCCCACAGTACACAAGCACTGGCTAGGAACAACGTTTAAACCTTTGATCGCCCCTGATGTTAACCCCTTCACAACCAGTGTCATTAGTACAGTGACAGTGCATATTTTTAGCACTGATCACTGTATTAGTGTCACTGGTCCCCAAAAAGTGTCAGTTAGGCCCCTTTCACACTGGGGCGTTTTTCAGGCGGTACAGCGCTAAAAATAGCGAATGTATACCGCCTGAAAAAAACGGCCCCATTCACTCCAGTGTGAAAGCCTGCGGTGCGCTAGCAGGGCGGTAAAAAAAGTCCTGCTAGCAGCATCTTTGGAGCGGTATAGGAGCGGTGTATTTACCGCTCCTATACCGCTCCTACCCATTGATTTCAATGGGACATCGCGGGAATACCGCGGCAATACGGCACTTTGCGGGGGATTTTAACCCTTTTTCGGCCGCTCGCGGGGGGTAAAACCGCCCTGCGAGCGGCCGAATACCGCGGCTAAAACGACGGTAAATCAGCGCTAAATATAGCGCTGCTTTACCGTCACCGCGGCTCCCGCCCCAGTATGAAAGGGGCCTTAGTGTCCGATGCAGTCGCTGATCTCTGCCATTACTAGTAAAAAAAATAAAACGATATAAAAAGAAATAAAAATATCCCATAGTTTTGCGCAAACCAATCAATATACAGGCAGTCCCCTATTTACGAACACCCAAGTTACGAACGACTCCTACTTACGAACGGCCTCAAATGCCGGCCACTTGTGCTCCACGCTGGTCCTGGGTACCTTTCGAGCACCTCCGGGCACATCCCACATTGCTGTTAGATAACATAACAAGCGCCCGGAACATCCCACATCCATGCACAGGCGGCAGTTACACACTGGGGCGGTTTTCAGGCGGTACGGCGCTAAAAATAGCGCCTGTGTACCGCCTGAAAGAACCGGCCCCATTCACTCCAGTGTGAAAGCCGGCGGGCTTTCACACTGGAGCGGTGCGCTAGCAGGACCGCAACAAAAGTCCTGCTAGCAGCATCTTTGGAGCGGTGAAGGAGCGGTGTATTCACCGCTCCTATACCGCTCCTTCCCATTGGAATCAATGGGAAACCGCGGGGATACCGCCCGCAAACCGCCGCTGCAGCGGCGCTTTGCGGAGGTTTTTAACCCTTTTGCGGCCGCTAGCGGGGGTTAAAACCACCCCGCTAGCGGCCGCATACCGCGGGAAAAACGATGGTAAAGCAGCGCTAAATATAGCGCTGCTTTACCGTCGCCGCCCCGCACCGCCCCAGTGTGAAGCCAGCCTTACACTTACGAACGCAGCGTTCCGACCGGAAGTTACACTTACAAATGCAGTGTTGTGACTTATGAACAACTTTGACTTACGAACAAACCTAACAGTCCCTATTGTGTTCGTAACTCGGGGACTCCCTGTATGCTTCTTGGGAATTTTTATACATATTGGCCTAAACTGATGAAGACATTAGATTTTTTGACATTTTGTATTGGATATGTTTTATATCAGAAAGTAAAAAAATATATATATTTTTTTCTAAATTATTGGTCTATTTTTTTAATGTTTGTTTATAACGCAAAAAAATAAATATCGCAGAGGTGATCAGATACCACCAAAAGAAAGCTCTATTTGTGGGGAAAAAGACATCAAGTTTATTTAGGTACATCGTCGCACGACCGCGCAATTGTCAGTTAAAGAGGAAGTAAAGCCTATTTAAAAAAAAAAAAAAAAAACGGAACCTGTAAGGCAAAGGCATAATGAGCTAGTATGCGTAGCATACTAGCTCATTATGAATGACTTACCTGAGAACGAAGCCCCCGAAGCGTCCCTCATCCACAATCTTCTGCGCCGCCATCAAACCCGGAGTGATTTCCGGGTCTCGCCGCTCCAGCGCTGTCATTCGCTGGAGCAGCGATGACGTCACTCCCGCGCATGCGCACGAGAGCGGCATATCGCCGTGATCTCGGCATGCTCAATGCGCCTGCGCACCGCTGTCTACGGCGCATGCGCCGTAGACAGCGGTGCCTTTTCTTTTCTAAATATCTCCTAAACCATGTAGGTTTAGGAGATATTTATTGGACCTACAGGTAAGCCTTAATTTAGGCTTACCTGTAGGTCAAAGTGGTTTGTAAGGGTTTACAACCACTTTAACCACTTGCCGACCGCCCCATGTACATATACGTCGGCAGAATGGCACGTACAGGCAGAACCACGTACCTGTACGTGCCATTCTTCAGGCGGTTGGGGGGTCCGATCGGACCCCCCTCCGCCGGCGGGGACGGTCGGCATCGCTTCAGGAGCGATCCGGGACGAGGGGACGGCCAGTGGTTTCTGGCCACCCCCTCGCGATCGCTCCTGGCGAATGAAAAGCTTCCCCTTCCTGTCTATTGTATAGACAGGAAGGCGGAAGTGATGTCACGCTCGGTGCGCCGGTCTATGTGACCGGAGACGCCGAGTGGCGAACATGTAAAGGTTAGTGCACAACACTACACTGACACCAGTACAGTTAGGCACATATTCCACCCCCCTGTCACCCCCTGATCACCCCCCAGATCACCCCCTCCCCCCCCAGTCACAGTGTCACTAATTGCAGTGATCATTTATTTACTGATCACTGCATTTAGTGTCAGTGTGACTGTAATAACTGTCAGGGCAGTTAGTTTTAGGTCCTAGGTAGCCCCCTACCCCCCCCTAATAAAGGTTTAACCCCTTGATTGCCCCTAGTTAACCCCTTCACCCCCTTTTGCCAGTGTCACTAAGCGATCGTTTTTCTGATCGCTGCATTGTGTCACTAGGTAACCATTTTTTTTTTATTTTAACCGCCATGTTTTATATAGGTTCATAAATAGTTTTATAGGTCAGGTACCCCCATATTACAACCTAAATAAAGGTTTTAACCCCCTGATTGCCCCTAGAGTTAACCCTTTCACCAGTAATCACCGTATAACTGTCACTGGTGACGCTGGTTAGCCAGTTAGTTATTTCGTTATTTAGGTTCCCCGTCAGGTTTTTATATAGCGTCAGGTACCCCCATATATTACCTAATAAAGGTTTTAACCCCCTGATTGCCCCTAGTTAACCCTTTCACCCCCTTTTGCCAGTGTCACTAAGCGATCGTTTTTCTGATCGCTGCATTAGTGTCGCTAGGTAACCAGTTTTTTTTTTTAGGTTAACCGCCATGTTTATATAGGTTCATAAATAGGTTTATAGGTCAGGTACCCCCATATTACAACCTAAAGGTTTTAACCCCCTGATTGCCCCTAGAGTTAACCCTTTCACCAGTGATCACCATATAACTGTCACTGGTGACGCTGGTTAGCCAGTTAGTTATTTCGTTATTTAGGTTCCCCGTCAGGTTTTTATATAGCGTCAGGTACCCCCATATATTACCTAATAAAGGTTTAACCCCCTGATTGCCCCTAGTTAACCCTTTCACCCCCTTTTGCCAGTGTCACTAAGCGATTGTTTTTTTGATCGCTGCATTAGTGTCACTGGTGCCGCTAGGTAGCCAGTTTTTTTTTGTATTACTGTTACGGGTGACGCTGGTTAGTTAGCTTGTTTTTTATACTGTCAGGGCACCCGCCATTTATTACCCAATAACGGTTTAACCCCCTGATCGCCCGGCGGGTGATATCAATTAGGTTTTAGGGTCAAATAAGGTCTGCGTCGCCCCAGGTTAGTGCCAGTACCGCAAACACCCACGCGCAAAGCATACACCTCCCTTAGTGGTATAGTATCTGAACAGATCAATATCTGATCTGATCAGATCTATACTAGCGTCCCAGCAGTTTAGGGTTCCAAAAAAAAACGCATTGTTAGCGGGATCAGCCCAGATACCTGCTAGCACCTGCGTTTTCCCCCTCCGCCCAGCCCACCCAAGTGCAGTATCGATCGATCACTGTCACTTACAAAACACTAAGCACACATAACTGCAGCGTTCGCAGAGTCAGGCCTGATCCCTGCGATCGCTAACAGTTTTTTTGTGGTAGCGCTTTGATTCAGTCGCTTCAGTCAGGAGCTTTTTTACCTGTGAATCTCAAAAAAAAAAAAAAAAAAAAAATAAAATAGTTGTCGTTTTATTATTCTCTCTCTCTCTCTCTATTCTCTCTCTATCGTTGCTCTTTTTTTACTCCATTCTATTCTGCAATGTTTTATTATGTTTTATCATGTTTTATCATGCTTGCTTTTCAGGTATGTAATTTTGTTTACTGTGTTTCAGTGTTAAGCATTTTTTTGTTTTCAGGTGCGCCATTCAGTTGCAACGCGGATTTATTTATCTTGACAGCAACAGCGTTTGCTCCCACGATACATAAAGCCGCGACTCCAACGCTGTAGGAGGTGATTTCACCACCACAGTTAAAAAAAAGAGCATATATGCCGAAGCATGGGGGCAGCAGGGGGGGGGCGGAGGAGCGATTGGCTCCTAATGCCACGTACATACGGTCGAAATTCCGACCGTGTGTACACGGCATAACTTTTGCGGGAGGATGCCCCCATGCATCGGCATATATAAATGGTGCATGTATGCCCATCATTAGAAGTGGGTGGATGAAGGGAGGTATTCTAATGGTGGGCATACCCACCAATCAATCTCTTTTTTTTTTCGTTCAGCCAAGAGGCTGCATGAAAAAAAAAAGATTACAATATATGTCCAGTATGTTGCTGGACTTTGAATGGTTATACCAGAATGATGCCTGCAGGTTTAGGTATCATCTTGGTATCATTCTTTTCAGCCAGTGATCGGCTTTCATGTAAAAGCAATTCTAGCGGGTAATTAGCCTCTAGATTGCTTTTACAAGCAGTGGGAGGGAATGTCCCCCCTCCCGGATATAAACCGCGCCATTGGGAAATTGGGAAAGCATTTTATCACACCAATCTTGGTGTGGTCAGATGCTTTGAGGGCAGAGGAAAGATCTAGGGTCTAATAGACCCAATTTTTTCAAAAAAAGAGTACCTGTCACTGCCTATTGCTATCACAGGGGATATTTACATTCCCTGAGATAACAATAAAAATCATAACAAAGAAAAAAAATGGAAGGAACAGTTTAAAAATAAAATAAAAAAGCTAAATAAATAAAAAAAAAACAAAAAAAACAAAAAAAAGCACCCCTGCCCCCCCTTCTCTTGCGCAAAGGCGTACACAAGCGTTGGTCTGGCGTCATATGTAAACAGCAATTGCACCATGCATGTGAGGTATCACCGCGAAGGTCAGATCGAGGGCAGTAATTTTAGCAGTAGACCTCCTCCGTGAATCTAATGTGGTATCATGTAAAGGCTTTTAAAGGCTTTTAAAAATGTATGTAGTTTGTCGCCACTGCGTGTTTGTGCGCAATTTTAAAGCATGTCGTGTTTGGTATCCATGTACTCGGCCTAAGATCATATTTTTTATTTCATCAAAAATTTGAGCAATATAGTGTGTTTTAGTGCATTAAAAAAAAAAAAAGTGTATTTTTTCCACAAAAAATGCGTTTGAAAAATCGCTGCGCAAATACTGTGTGGAAAAAAAAAAATGCAACACCCACCATTTTAATCTGTAGGGCCTTTGCTTTAACAATATATATAGTGTTTGGGGGTTTAACGTAATTTTCTTGCAAAAAAAAAATATGTTTTCATGTAAACAAAAAGTGTCAGAAAGGGCTTTGTCTACAAGTGGTTAGAAGAGTGGGTGACGTGTGACATAGGCTTCTAAATGTTGTGCATAAAATGCCAGGACAGTTCAACCCCCCCCCAAATGACCCCATTTTGGAAAGTAGACACCCCAAGCTATTTGATGAGAGCAATGTTGAGCCCATTAAAATATTTTTTTTTTTTTGTCCCAAGAGATTGAATAATGAAAAAAAAAAAAAATATATATATATTTTTTTTACAAAAAGTTGTCACTAAATGATATATTGCTCAAACATGCCATGGGCATATGTGGAAATACACCCCAAAATACATTCTGTTGCTTCTCCTGAGTACGGGGATACCACATGTGTGGGACTTTTTGGGAGCCTAGCTGCGTACGGAACCCCAAAAACCAAGCACCGCCTTCAGGCTTTCTAAGGGTGTAATTTTTTTATTTCACTTCTCACTGCCAATCACAGTTTCGGAGGCCATGGAATGCCCAGATGGGATAAAACCCCCCAAAATGACCCCATTTTGGAAAGTAGACACCCCAAGCTATTTGATGAGAGGTATGGTGAGTATTTTGCAGATCTCGCTTTTTGTCACAAAGTTTTGAAAATTGAAAAAAAAAAAAAAAATTTTTTTTTTTTTTTCTTTACTTTCTTCATTTTCAAAAACAAATGAGAGCTGTAAAATACTCACCATGCCTCTCAACAAATAGCTTGGGGTGTCTACTTTCCAAAATGGGGTCATTTGGGGGGGGTTTGTGCTATTTTGGCATTTTATGGCCTTCGAAACGGTGATAGGTAGTGAGGAGAGAAATCAAAAATTTGCACCCTTAGAAATCCTGAAGGCGGTGCTTGGGTTTCGGGGCCCCGTACGCGGCTAGGCTCCCAAAAAGTCCCACACATGTGGTATCCCCATACTCAGGAGAAGCAGCAAAATGTATTTTGGGGTGCAATTCCACATATAACTATGGCATGTGTGAGCAATATATCATTTAGTGACAACTTTTTGAAAAAAAAAAAAAATCTTTTTTATTTTTGTCTTTATTCAATCACTTGGGACTAAAAAAAAAAATATTCAATGGGCTCAACATGCCTCTCAGCAAATAGCTTGGGGTGTCTACTTTCCAAAATGGGGTCATTTGGGGGGGTTTTGTACTTCTCTGCCATTTTAGCACCTCAAGAAATGAAATAGGCAGTCATAAATTAAAAGTGGTGTAAATTCCAGAAAATGTACTCTAGTTTGTAGACGCTATAACTTTTGCGCAAACCAATAAATATACGCTTATTGGCATTTTTTTTTTTACTAAAGACATGTGGCTGAATACATTTTGGCCCAAATGTTTGACTAAAATTGAGTTTATTACATTTTTTTTATAACAAAAAGTAGAAAATCTCTTTTTTTTTCAAAATTTTCGCTCTTTTTCCATTTATATCGCAAAAAATAAAAATCACAGAGGCAATCAAATACCATCAAAAGAAAGCTCTATTTGTGGGAAGAAAAGGACGCAAATTTCGTTTGGTTACAAAATTGCATGACCGCGCAATTACCAGTTAAAGTAGTGCAGTGCGAAATTGAAAAAAGACCTCTGGTCCTTTGGCTGCCAAATGGTCCGGGGCTGAAGTGGTTAAAGTAATGCAGTTCCGTATGGCAAAAAATGGACTGGTCAGGAAGGAGGGTAAATCTTCTGGAGGTCAAGTGGTGTAAAGTAGCTTCTCAAAAGCGCTTTACAAAGACAAGAGAAACAAAAGCATGAGAAATACACAGGATAAAACAAAAGAAAAAAGGGAAAATTACGTGAAAGCTCAACTAAAGAAAAAAGTTTGTACATTTAATTTGAATGAGTTTAGTGAAGATGACTCTCTTGAGATGTTCTTTGGAATTCCAGAGGTTTAGGGTGTAGTAGGAGAAGGCTCTGGGGGTTATTTACTAAAGGCAAATCCACTTTGCACTACAAGCGCACTTGGAAGTGCAGTCGCTGTAGATCTGAGGGGGACATGCAAGGAAAATAAAAAACAGCATTTTTACTTGCACATGATTGGATGATAAAATCTGCAGAGCTTCCCCTCATTTCAGAGCTTCCCTTCACATCTGCTGCGATCTACAGTGATTGCACTTGTAGTGCAAAGTGGATTTGCCTTTAGAAAATAACCCCCTCTGTCTCCCATGGAGTGTGAGTAGGGGGTACACACAGAAGACCAGAATTGGAGGGGCGGAGGTTACGTACATTAACCGATTCCCGACCGGCGCACGACGATATACGTCGGCAGAATGGCACGGACAGGCAGGAGGGCGTATATATAAGTCCCTCCTTAATGCCATCCGTGCCATCGGGAGCACCCTGGGAGCGGCGTGCTCCCGCGCCGGTCGGGACCCCCGTGAGGCCGGTCGCGGGTCCCGCGGACTCGATCGCCGCGGCGACACCTGCAATCGTCTCACGGGAAGGCAGAACGGGGAGATGCGGAAATAGACAGCATCTCCCTGTTCTGCCTAGCAACTAGTGACGCCGATCTCTGCTCCCTGTGATTGGAGCAGAGATCAGCATTCACTAGCTGACAGCCACGCCCCCACAGTAAGAAACACACCCCTAGGCATACCTAACCCCTACACTGCTCCCTTGTGGTTAACCCCTTCACTGCCAGTGTCATTTATACAGGAATCAATGCATTTAAATAGCATTGATTGCTGTATAAATGACAATGGTCCCAAAAATGTGTCAAAAATGTCCGATGTGTCTGCCATAATGTCGCAGTCACAATAAAAATCGCTGATTGCCGCCATTACTAATAAAAAGAAAAATATTAATAAAAATGCTATAAAACTATCCCCTATCTTGTAAACGCTATAACTTCTGCGCAAACCAATCAATAATCGCTTATTGAGATTTTTTTAACCAAAAATATGTAGAAGAATACGTATCGGCCCAAACTGAGGGAAAAAAAAGTTTTTTTATATATTTTAGGGTGATATTTATTATAGCAAAAAATAAAAAATAATGTGTTTTTTTTTCAAAATTGTCGCTCTTTTTTGTTTATAGCACAAAAAATAAAAACCGCAGGGGCGATCAAATACCACCAAAAGAAAGCTCTATTTGTGGGGAAAAAAGGACGTCAATTTTGTTTGGGAGCCACGTCGGTTCGTACATATTGTAGTCAATTAATAGTGGATTTTGGTACACCAGTGAGTAGAGCATTGCAGTAATTAAGTCGGGAGAACACAAATGTATGGATCAGCTTTTCAACTACATTGTATATATATAGCATAGGATGGAGCCGAATGTCTCTGAAGTGGAAAAAAAGGCACAACATGCTGTGACGGCACACAGTAAACGAAACGGGTGTACTATCACTCACCGGATGTAGCCCTCAACACTGCTCTGCCCCCGGAGCTGGTCCTCCATCAGGTAGGTATTATGGGAGGAGGAGATGAAATAGCGGCACAGTGGCTGCGTCATGTCCTGGTAGAGCAGCGTGTGGCTCACGTTAAATATGGATCCCTCCGGAGACAACAAATATATGAGAAAGCCGTCAATGCTCAGAGCATGGAGCTTCTTCGCTACAAAGCAGAAATATATCTGCATTAATGAACTTGTCTCGGTTTAGCTCAAATAAAGCCAGGAAACATACAGATGCAACTGACACAATTGCTAATTCGATAAATCTACCCCGCTACCCTGATCTCCCACAGCTGGACATGTGACCAGATGCCCAGGTATTTGTCACCTGACCTCTGCTAAAAGGGTTTAGAATGATTGATGTTTAGATGCTTGGTGGCCTTGCATAAGCAGGCATTTGGTCATTTGGCCATTTGTTGTCAAACACTAGACCCAAACTATGCAAATAACCATAAACAATAGCCTGACCTTTTGACATACTTGACCATGGCATGGTTGAAGTGTCATCTGGTGTTTGGAGATGGGAAATGTTTCCCTCAAAGAAACTGATGTAAGGAGATGATGGAAGTAGAATGGGTTACACCCATGTGAAAATGGCTAACAAACTTTATAAATAAGCCAGCAACGCAAACTGTAAAGGGGTCTTCCATCTTGGGACAACATGAAATCTACATTACAAGAGAACCAGATCAGCATACCGCTTTTGTTTGAAGGCTTAATTCCTGAAAGCGGATTTCCACCCTAAAGTGGAACTTCCGCTCATCGGAAACCCTCCCCCCCCTCCGGTGTCACATTTGGCACCTTTCAGGGGGGAGGGGGGTACAGATACCTGTCTAAGACAGGTATTTGCACCCCCTTCTGGGCATAGACTCCCACAGGAGTCTATGCCTCTTCCTGTCCCGCCGCACTGTCTGCTGGGACACACACGGGTCCCAGAGACAGCGCGGAGCATTCCCGTTGTGCTGCAGGACTCGCGCACGCGTAGTAGGGATCCGGGAAGTGAAGCCGCAATGCTTCACTTCCAGATTCCCTCAACGAGAATGGCGGCAGGAGTAGCCGAGAACCGATCGATTTCTCGGCTTCGGCTGCCGACATCGCTGGACCCTGGAAGAGTTAAGTGTCCATTTATTAAAAGTCAGCAGTATCTGTAGCTGCTGGCTTTTAATATTTTTTTTTTTTTTGTTGGTGCAATCCCTCTTGAAGTCCTGTTCAAGGAGGAAATTGTGGGCCAGCTATAACAGGAGCTAAGTGATATTTAGTATGCCCTTAGTGCATAAATAGAGCTGTCATTGGACCAGTTCCCCTGTAAACCCAGAGCACAGTTTTCTGCAGGACAGCTAAGTATGTTGCGTTTGCTACATATTTATATACATTGTATACAAAGCGTTGTTTCGGACACTCTTTAGCTTTTTTTGGTTTCACTCACACTGGGCATGGTTGAACTGAATTGTGTGTGGGTTTGAGTGTCCTCGATCCCCACTCCCCTGCTGGTCTGCACTCACACTGGGCTACGGCGTTACATCAGTATGTATATGTATGTAGCCAGACTGTGATTTTTTTCATATTTACATAAAATACATTGGTTGGATTTTAGGAGTAAACAACACCGCTCCTATACCGCTCCAAAGATGCTGCTAGCAGGACTTTTTTTACCGTCCTGCTAGCGCACCGCTCCAGTGTGAAAGCCCGCCGGCTTTCACACTGGAGTGAATAGGGGCGTTTTTTTCAGGCGGTGTACAGGCGCTATTTTTAGCGTTGTACCGCCTGAAAACCGCCCCAGTGTGAAAGGGGCCTTACACCCATGTGTGGGAATGACTAACAAACCCATAAAGCTGGAAGGGGGGTCTTTCACCTCGGGACGACACAAAATCGACACTACAAGAGAACCAGATCAGCATACCACTTTCCTTTTAAATGCTTAAAGTGTTACTAAACCCACAACAGTAAAATCAGTCTGTATATTCAGTAAAGAATGCTTGTTATACTCACTGTGGTACCCAAGGGGTTAATCCTCTGCATTGTGTAAAAAGCCTGCTTGATCTTGTATGCACAGATTCTCCCCTCCCTGCACTGCTCCCCTGGACAAGTCTGGATAAGACAGAGCCTTTGGAGTCAGGCTGCACATGCCCAGTTTTGCTATCAGCACAGGGCCAATCAGCACTGTCCAGACATGTCCAGACAGAGTGTCAGGAGCTCTGCAGCCTCATAGGACAGCTCAGTGCAGTATGAAAACTCCTCCTACAAGCTTCACCAGGAACTGATATAAATCACAAGACTGCTATATACTGCTGATGAAAAAAGGTATTTAGCGGTTTATATTTACTAAAATAATTGCATTTCCATGTCCTGTGTACTGTGGAAGACCAGATATAATGAATGCAGGGTCCTTGGTTTAGTAACACTTTAATGCCTGAAGTCCTGTTCAAGGAGGATATTGTAGACCAGCTATAACAGAAGCTAAGTCATTTTTAGTGTACCCTTATTGCATATACTATTGTCAAAGCTAATTTGCTATAAAAGGCTAGTTAGTGTATGTGTGTTTGTATATATGTCCTGTGTTGTTTTCCTCCAACTGTAAGTAGTCTGTATATGCAACATTCATATACTACAGTGTTTTTTTTTTTTGTCATGTCCTTGCTTTATCAAAAAGATACAAGCAAAACAGCTATAAGCAAGTGTTTCCAGGCACATTTACATCATCACCTCTGCCAACTAAACCACAGCAATCCCTGCTCCTGTGCTTAGTGATCTATGGAGAGCTCTGTACTTAGGCATGGTTTGCGCTCACACTGAAGTAAACCGGGCTGGGACCACCTCTTCTTACAACTGTCCCCCAGCAAGATTCAGAGCACTCAAACTACACAAAGTGGACCAAGAGGGTGATCCCTGCCTGGGCACAGTTTAAACTGCCAGTGTGAGTGCACCCGTAGTCACTGCTATCTCACCGGTCTCTGAAGGCTCATATCGTGCAATAAGGTCCATGGCAAACTCCTCCGTGTTCTCAGACTCCAACTGTTCCTGACGCAGAAAGTCCACGAACTCCAGCAGTGTCAACTTCTTGCCGTCCTTGGAGAAGTCTTGAAATATCTTCAGGACCTCATCACGCTGTGTCAGAGCTTTGTAGAACAAAACAAACTCGTCCCCCTCCAGAGTGCCAGATTCTGATTTATCGGCCATCTAAGGACGTGTAAACAAAGCATTTCATTAGGATGAGAGTGCATGTATATCTCCCAAATGTCCCTCATTTCGAGGGAATGTCCCTCTTTTGTACCTACTGTAGATCCCTCTGCCCCTCATTTTTCCTCAGTTGTCCCTCTTTTTGGTGTAATGTATACACCTTCATTACAATTTACTTTTTAAATACCAGTAGTGCTATACTACACTAAACCTTTCATCTCATCTCTAAATTAATACATTTATTATTTTTAAGTCAGTATATTGGAAAAGTAGTGGTCATACAAGCAGGGCTGGTGCAGGGATTTTTGTCACCCTAGGCGAAACTTCATTTTGCCGCCCCCCTTCCTTGGCTCCACACCTGACTCCACTCCCTTTGCCCTGCCCATGAATTCCCCACCTTCTTAATGATGTGCTCATCAATGCAGCCTACCAGTGCCCATTAATGAATGTTTGCTTGCTTCCATTCATTCAGGAGTTTTGTCCTTTGCCTACATACTTTGTGCTATAAGTTCTTCCTCTTCTCATCACAGAAAGTTGGGAGTCTTTTTTCTTTGGATAGTGTCAGGAAAGATTAAACCCTATTTTTTTGCTGTCTGTGTCCAACTGACGTGATTCCCTTACACGTTCTTTCTTGTAGACACAACTGGTAGTGAAAGAAAGTCTCTACCAAGTCAATCTCTACAAAGTAAGGGAAATCATTTTTTTTTTACAGGGCCACTTTAAGTCCGCAGCACATACCACTGGAATATATGGAAAAATCAGTTCCTTATATGAGCATCTGAGTGGCTCATGGCTGTAAGAGGGCCAAGATCTTGGATAAACCTATTTCTGTCCTTGCTATAGCTATGCTTTAAAGAGAAAGTTCACTTTTAAAGTCGTATTTTACCTTAGAACTGTCATGGACCCATAGAAAGGTTTTATGAACCTCTGTGATAAATACATTCTGGGCTGATTTTGGGGTTGACCCCTGGTTAAGGGTTATGTTAAGCTTCAGGCCTAGGGGTTGATTTGAGCTTTAGGGATAGATGTTGGTTTGAGGTTAAAGCAAACATGTGAAGGAAAAGGTACAAGGCCTATTATTTACAACCACCTTCTGGAAAATTCTATATGCCTGGCTGCTGTGCTGACTCATTGTCTTCAATGTTTTTCATTGACCCATAACAAGAGTAATGTGCCTGTGTCGACAGTCTTTTTCTGGTTCAAGCGGGTTTTGCTTTCCCATACAAGTCTAAGGGAATGCAAAACCTACTTGAAGGTCAAATGCAGGTTGGAAAGAGGCCAACTGCAGGTCAAATGAATTCTGAATGATCTCAGAAGCTTTTTAAAAAACGGTTACCCTCAACACAATTCTAAAGCCTATTCACACAGGCCCTGAGGAAGGTTACTGAACATGAGCAGGGTGGGACTCATTGTATTGCTCCAACAAGGATCGAATATCATGAATTTGGATGTCCTAAGCCAAATCTGAATTTCCCAGTTGATTTGGGTTTTTTGGTTTTCCATTTTGAGGAAGCTTCTTCTTGTTTTACCTTATGCCTTTTCTGCCTGACCACCCTAATGCCGCGTACACACGGTCGGAAATTTCCGATGGAAACAGTCCGATGGATTCGACGCATGCTCAGAAGCATTAAACTTCCCTTTTATAGTGCAGTCGAACGTTTTTTAAGGCGTGGTGTTATTGACCATCGGAATTTGGTGTGAACGTGTGTAGGCAAGACAGTTTGAGCGAAATTCCGTCGGAATTCCGACGGGAAAACCATCAGAGCTTTTTCCGACGAGAATTCCAACCGTGTGTACGCAGCATAAGAGTGATAAGAACTTTTAAATGACTTCCTCTTCTATTGCTTCTGGCTATATTCCTACTGCTATGGACTGAGTACATCAAAACCCATTGGACAACTTTTTCAGAACGCTTAACAAGGACTTTATGAACTAACAGGAGCTGCTACTGAGGTAAAACCCTTGGTACTAGAGATGAGCTTGGGTTTCTCCAAACTCATCTCTAGCTGAACTCCAACCTCATGCTTTTTTTCTACACCAATGAGCTACAGGCTGGGTCATTCCCACGCTGAAGCCTGCCTCTTTGTTTACGTGAGCTCCAGGGTAGGAATGATCCAGCCCGCTTTTTTATGGAGTTAAAAAAGTGTGCAAGTTCAGAGTTCGGTTAGAGATGAGTTCAGAGGACACCCAAGCTCATCTCTACTGGGTACTACAATACCAAAATTCCCACACCTAATATCCAAGACTGCCTCTCAGTTTTACCAACATTTGGCCTAATCATCTCATCAGGCAGAGCTGCCACGAGTTTCCCAAACCATACTGCACAATATTGTATAACTTGCTGCTTTGTAATACAAATTTTTGAAGCCAGACTTGGATTCTCAATGGGACTATCGGTTCTCAAATGTAGAATTTCGAAGGCTTGAAAACCACATCTGATCAAACTTTTCAAAAGTTCTCATCTCTACTTAGGAGTTACAAGAAATTATATTGTACCTGAAATAGGCGATAGGCGTGATGTTCGCTCATGTCTACATTCATCATTTTCAGCAGATCCTGGACCTCCTTGAAGTTCATCCTGCCATCATTGTTCTTGTCGGCCTTCTTAAACCAGTCCCATATCCATCTGAGTGGCAGGTCAAGGTAAAAGCTGGTTACTTTAATAACAGAACACCCACACTCAATCACCAATTGACCACTGTTATCACTGTGATCTTCTATAAATTTGAAGAAGGGGGCTTCAAAGCTACAGTATATGCTTATCAGAAACTTGTACAAGGAGAACTATGGAGGCTGCCATTACTATACTTAAAAAGCTAGCTTCGGCTTTCACACTGATCCATGTTTTCCTATAAGATCAGAAAAGGAAATCTCCATTCTCTCTTATAAAATGTGTGTTCCAATTGTACAGAAAGACCTCCAAGTTTCTCATATGAAAGGAGAACTTCAATTTTACAGGAAGACCTCCATTTTTCTCCTATAACAGGTGTACTCCAATTGTACAGAAAGACCTCCATGTCTCTCCTATAACAAGTGTACTCCATATGTACAGAAAGACCTTCATGTTTCACCTATAACAGGTGTATTCCAATTGTACAGAAAGACCTCCATGTTTCTCATATAACAGATGTACTCCAATTGTACAGAAAGTTCTGGAAAAGCAGATAAAATGCACTTACAATTACGTGACTTGGTCAGCATATATCAATAGGTCAAATCATCTCAAGGAATCCTAGGTCATGCCAAAAGATGCTCTCACTATGTAGCCAAAGAGGTGCCAGGTCAAGATGGATACTCTGCGGTGGACACGGGGAGGACTAAGTGGAAGAAACTAAAAAAACACCCAAAGATGGGGCAGAAAGGTGACCCAAATTGCATCCTAGGTGGTGAAGTACCTCCAATGTACTGACATGCTTTGGGGTCTTGTCTCTTCTTTGGGGTTCTTTCTGAAGAAGAGCCGTGACTTGAAACATGTACAGTGATAATATCACCACTACTGTTACAAAGTAAAATTTGGCTTTGCAAAGGCATCTGGTACACACAAAGTGGAATCATATCCCCAGGCCTGTAGGATTTTTGATTGAGGCATAAATGATATAAAGACAATTTTGAGATACATTTATAGCTGTGTTGGAAGGCAACATGATTTAATATCATATTTCTGGAGTTTCTTTCTGGTTGAAACAACCAAGCCTTTGCTTTATTAGGGGCGGTCTGGAATGTCTTTGAAGCATATCTGAAAGAAGAGATCAGGCCTCCATCAAGGCTAAACAAGTCTGGCTATGCAAGCTAACTTGAATGGGACCATAACTGACAAGATGATTGATGAATGTGCTGCTACAGAAGATCAAAGGGCCAGCTAAGATTGAAGATTGACCTAGGATACAGAGACATGATACATGGACAACGCTGCCCCTAGAGGCCAATACAGCAGGATGGACAGTAATATAATATATTAAAAGGACTACTTCTTGGCAATATCTCATTGGACAGTAGGCTAGTGGGGATGGTTACGAATGGGTCTGAATGAATGTGTAAAAAGGGCACACAGGAGGGAATTCGTCCCTTTTTCGCTCATGGCTCTTGCCTGATGGTTCTGAGCCTCATGGCTACCTCTTTTGCCATCTGAGCCCAGCTGACGAAACAAAATCTCGAGGAAAGCATTGTAATAATTTTTTTTGATATTCTTGTATTATATGTTCTGGTGTTATATGCTTTGTAATATCTTTCTTTAGTATTTTCATGTTAGTGTTTTTCTATTTTCTTGGGAAATAAATAAGACGTTGTTTTATTAAGCAGTATGCTTGGTTTCATAGCTAATTTTGTATTATAGTGATATCAACAGTAACGTGATCAGAGTTCTAATAGACCAGCTAACTATAGGAATAGACAAGGTAATACATAGGTGCAATAGATAGAGGGAATCTGTAACCACCTTTGAATAATATTTATTGTACCAATTACTTTTTTTGATTTGATTGTATTACCAATACAATCCAAATTTGATTGTATGGTTCATTGCATGGAACCTTTTTTTAAAATATTTGCCATCCATTAAACCTTGTTATGTGCTATCGGTTGTATTTTAGACTCAATAGTCTAATACATTTCCCATCTCTCTCTGACAGCAGAGAAAATACGAATGAAATATTGTTGCAGCTTAACAAGAAAGGATGAACCGATGACAATCTCTGCGATTATTTGGAAGAAATGTGAAGCTGCGTTTGCCATCCATCATATTACGCCCACGGGACTCTCTCCTAATTGATTGGAGACATTTTACCATTTAATCCCCTGAATTCCCAAATGTATCGTACAGTGAATTATAGTTAGTAATAAAACCATGAAAATATCCACTTAGCATACAACAAAATACCAAAATAAAGTGCAGAATGAAATATGAGAAGGAAGGAATATTGATTGTAGTCTATTTTACAATGTGGGGTATCTTTTTTTTGTACAGAAAGTGTACTTTACTGGTGATATCTGTCAAAAAACACCCGGAACTGAAACATGTTAGCAGAAAGCACATGATTACATAGGTGCAGACAGGGCAATCACTCTGGACTCCATGAAGTCAGGGGGCACAATTATACTGCAGCTTCCCAATGGGACTCAAACAGGAAAAAAACTGACAGGGTTTAAACTATAACTCTACTCTATTCAAAATACACTAGAGTATATTGTCAAAAGTATTGGGGCGCCTGCCTTTATACACACATGAACGTTAATAGCATCCCAGTCTCAGTGGCAGCTGGTGCTCAAAATTTGTTGGGGGGCGCAAACAAACTGAAAAATACTGAAAAGCCCCCCCCCCCATCAATTGCAGCCATTGTGCCCATCAAACACAGCCATTGTGCTCGTCTAATGCAGCCACTGTGCACATCATATGCAGCCACTTGTGCCCATCATATGCAGCCATTTGTGCCCATCATATGCAGCCACTGTGCCCATAAAATGCAGCCACTTGTGCCAATCATATGCAGCCACTTGTGCCCATCATATGCAGCCATTATGCCCATCAAAAGCAGCCACTTGTGCCCATCATATGCAGCCACTTGTGGCCATCACATGCAGCCGCTTATGCCCAGCAAATGCAGCCACTTGTGCCCATCATATGCAGCCACATGTGCCAATCAAATGCAGCCACTTTTGCCCATCATATACAGCCACTTATGCCCATCATATGCAGCCACTTGTGCCCACCATATGCAGCTATTTGTGCCCATTAAATGCAACCACTTGTGCCCATCATATGCAGCCACTTGTGCCCATCATATGCAGCCACTTGTGCCAATCAAATGCAGCCACTTGTGCCCATCATATACAGCCACTTGTGCCCATCAAAGGCAACCACTTGTGCCCATCATATGCAGCCACTTGTGCCCATCAAATGCAGCCACTTGTGCCCATCATATGCAGCCACTTGTGCCCATCATATGCAGCCATTATGCCCATCAAACGCAGCCACTTGTGCCCATCATATGCAGCCACTTGTGGCCATCACATGCAGCCGCTTATGCCCAGCAAATGCAGCCACTTGTGCCCATCATATGCAGCCACATGTGCCAATCAAATGCAGCCACTTTTGCCCATCATATACAGCCACTTGTGCCCATCATATGCAGCCACTTGTGCCCACCATATGCAGCTATTTGTGCCCGTTAAATGCAACCACTTGTGCCCATCATATGCAGCCACTTGTGCCCATCATATGCAGCCACTTGTGCCAATCAAATGCAGCCACTTGTGCCCATCATATACAGCCACTTGTGCCCATCAAAGGCAACCACTTGTGCCCATCATATGCAGCCACTTGTGCCCATCAAATGCAGCCACTTGTGCCCATCATATGCAGCCACTTGTGTTCATCATATGCAGCCACTTGTGCCAATCAAATGCAGCCACTGGTGCCCATCATATGCAGCCATTTGTGCCCGTCAATCGATCAATGTTTCAATCCTTTTCGGTATATAAACCTCCTCTGATTGATGACAGCAAATTTAAAGGGTAATTATGCCATCCCTCTTTCAGTTTACCACTGTTCCTTGGCTCAGTATCAGCACGACACCTCTTTAACCAGTAAAGATTGAAAAACTTGTTTCAATCTATCACATGGGATAAACCCTTTTAAACAGGTTAAGAGCCTCACTATTAATAGTGTGGATGGCCACAGCCACGGAAAAGGATTGAAACATTGATCGATCGATTCATTAAAGCTCCTTGAAACACTAGGTGCTGCTACAGGGCAATGCCTCTTTTTCCTCTTTTTTGGCACAGACGTTCACCATAAAACCTCTTGATGGGTCCAGGGGATCATTTGGTGGCCATTGGCCAATATTAAATAACAAGGTTTTACAAAAGCTCCAGAAGAAGCCACGTTTGCGGTGAAACATGTAGAGGCAATCACACTTTTGTACCTTGATATATGGCCTAAATTTTACAAATTGTTTTATAATATCTATGTAATAACATTTTCTATATTTTTTGTAAATTTTGCTTTTGATTGACTTTTCTGCACCTTAAAACTCCAATTTTGTGCTCTTTGGATATACATTGTTTTAACTAACTAACCTCATCTTTTAGGTTTGACCAAAAATTGGGTAATGTATGTGTGCCCCAAAAGTGTATTTTTTACAAAAAAATTTGCACTTGATAAACCATTGCATTAGTATTGTGTGACATACTAATTTATAACTACCGTATATACTCGAGTATAAGCCGACCCGAATATATGCCAAGGCATCTAATTTTACCACAAAAAACTGGGAAAACTTATTGACTCGAGTATAAGCCTAGGGCGAGAAATGCGCAGCTACTGTAAGTGGAAAAGAGGGTCAACAATGCCCATTTGCAACCTCACTGTGCCCATTTGCAGCCTCACTGTGCCCATTTGCAGCCATAGGTCCCCTGAACTTCAAACTCGATAGTTAAGGGTTCCTAGATGCCCCCTAGCTGCAGCCAGAATTTGGGGTCTTTGGACCCAAAGGGTCCCGAAATGACATTGCTGCAGGTGGACACAGTTGACCGATTTTAGGGCCCTGTATCTCTGGGCCACTTGATGCTAGGAACCCCAAATTTGGATATGTTGTAGTGTTGGTTCCACTGGGTTTGCACACCAAATTGGGATTCCTAGCACCAAGTGGCCCTGAGATACGGGGCCCCAAAGTCGGTTTGGAAAATGTCAAGCACTTGTGAATGACATTTTCCAAACCGACTTTGGGGCCCCCGTATCTCGGGGCCACTTGATGCTAGGAACCCCAAATTTGGATATGTTGTAGTGTTGGTTCCATTGGGTTTGCACACCTTTGGGGTTCTTAGTACCAAGTGGCCCCGAGATACGGGGCCCCAAAGTCGGGTCGGAAAATGTAATTCTCTGCTGCAGAAAAGTGCTTGACTCCAGTATAAGCCGAGGGGGGCATTATCAGCACAAAAAAATGTGCTTAAAAACTCGGCTTATACTCGAGTATATACAGTACCATTATTGTATTCTCCAGGTTCTTTTAAAATGATATTTGGGGGTTTTAACTAACCTGCAGGCCTAAAATCTTTTTTTTAAACATGTGCGGGAAAAAAAAGCAAAACGGCTTTAAGGGGTTAAAGAGACCCTGTCATCAGGAAAAAAATGCCAACAGTTTAAATTTCAGGCAGGTCGATTGTCTGGCGCATAGCTGTACCTGCAATAACTTGCTGTAAAATGAAGTCACATCAAAGATTATGTAAATGAAAAAGCTAATACCTCAAAATATGAGCTCACTGAAACGAGTCAGGGAGGTAAGTTTCCTCCCTTAATCACGGTGGTGGTATCACTTTTCGTTAAATAGTCCAAACGAGTCACATCGGTGGTTGGATTTATATATTCTTGGATCACATTTGGATTACCAATTGTGCACATTTGGAACTTTTATGGACTTACCACTTTACCATCACTAATTAGTGAATGTTATCATTTTTTGTGTGTCATAAGTTTATGTTTTCTCATGCAAAAAACATTGTCTAAGATACAATCATAGATTTATGGTCTATAGATTTGTCACTTATATTTTCACTTAGCGCTTTTTGTTTTTCATATCTATTTTGTTGCTATTAGTCCATAGCAGTGTTGGCTGCTTTGTTGTACACAGTATTCACAGCGCAGTATATTTTTTCCTTTTTCCCTTTAAGGAACAAAAAAGATATTAGCGACACCCAGCGAAATAAGCACACTGCAGGTCCGGATCTGGTGAAAGGATACTGATCCAGCAGCTCCTTCTGGTCCATGTTTTCCACGGTCTCTATGAGCCTCTCCAGGCCCTGAATCCAGCACTGGGCCTCCTCCGGGGTATTCGCAATGAGGTCCAGGTTCCCCCGTCGGCCGTGGAAAACGATGGTGAAGCAAAGTTCCGGCTGGAACTCATCCGCAATGCTCTGCAGGACCTCGGACTGGTGGCCGATTCGGACGGTCTCGATGTCGCTGATGGAAACTGGAAGTAAAATACAATATGGTTACCATGACTCCCAACTTTTTGAGATGGGAATGAGGGACACCTATCAGCAATAGTATGCAGGCATAGGACACACCACTTGCCACACCCCATTAAAGGAGAATTGTACAAAAAACAAGATTGGTTAAACTCACAAGGGCTTTTTTTACCACTATAATTCTTTTATATTGGCTTTTGGAATTTAAAAATGAAGCAATTTAGAAATCAGATGAAAGGTTTAGCGCTGGGAAACACTTTTTGATAGATAAAAAGTGCATTTTATATACATCTATATAGAGAAGACCAAAATGAGGGACAAATGAGGGGGGATGAGGGACAGAGGGACATTGCTCCAAATCAGGGACAGTCCCTCGAAATCAGGGACAGTTGGGAGCTATGGGTTACATGAAGAGGTGCACAATGGTGTTCATTAAGAGGAACACCATCATTTTTTTTTTCTGTAATGCGGCGTACACACGGTTGGAATTTCCGATGGAAACAGTCCGATAGGAGCTTTTCATCGGATTTTCCGACCGTGTGTATGCCCATCGGTCTTCTTCTGTCGGAATTTCCGACGGACTTTGGATTGAGAACCTGTTCTTAATTTTTCAGACGGAAAACCTTTCTATCGGATTTTCCGATCGTGTGTATGCAATTCCGACATGCAAAATTCCGACGCATGCTCGGAAACAATTTGACGCTTGCTCAGAAGCATTAAACTTCCCTTTTATAGTGCAGTCGAACGTGTTGTATGCCGTGGTGTTACTGACCATCGGAATTTGGTGTGACCTTGTGTAGGCAAGACAGTTTGAGTAAAATTCCGTCGGAATTCCGACGGGAAAATCATCAGAGCTTTTTCCGACGAGAATTCTGACCGTGTGTACGCGGCATTAGTCTTCATCATCTCTTCATCATCTCTTGCATAAATTTCTGGTATTTAACTCTTTTGCTGCCAGAGCTGTTCTTGTGTTTTTTTTTCTTACATTTTCTTTAAAAATTCATTTTAGGCCAGAAGATTAGTTAAAACGCCTAAACATTACATACATATATATTTACTCAAAGTATAGAATAAAATTTTCACATCATATTAGCACCAGTTTATAAAACACATAATTTTAGTAAAAAAAAATACACTAAAAGTTAATTTTAGGGCATACAATTGCAGTATATATCCAATATAAAAGATTAGGCTACGCTGAGTAAATGGATATATTACATAGTTACATAGTTAGTCAGGTTGAAAAAAGACACAAGCCCATCTAGTTCAACCATAAAAAATAAATAGATAAATAAAATAAAAAAATATCATACAATCCCATATACCCAAATGTATAGAACCCAGATATCCAACATGTCAAGGCTTAACCACTTCAGGTCTGCCCCATAGTAGACTCGATGTCCGCTGTCACCCACCGATGATCCAGCAGAGACACAGAATTGCGGTCTGCCTATGTAAACAAGGCAGATCGCCATTCTGACAAGAGGGAAGGCATGGATCAAGGATCCATGTATTCCCCTAGTAAAAACACCTCCCACACTGTAATAAAACAAAGACTAGATTCACAGTTAACACTTTGATCGCCCCTGATGTTAACCTAGGGTTTCCACCTGTCCGGGATGCACCGGGACAGTCTGGGTTTTAAATCATCTGTCCGGGTTTAAGGCGGACTGAAACCCGGACATATTATTCAGACTGGGCTGTGGCTCCCCAAGTAACCAAGATAGTCACACACAAATCAATTGCCAGCCGGGAACTGCATGCAGCTGTCTAAGGGCAGGTCCGGCATCACTGGAGGGGGGGGGGCAGGGCGATGATGTCAGCGACAGCAGTATGGCCACACCCACTGCTTGCTGTGGCACGCTATGCGCACCACATTACTGCTGTCCTTGGGGCACCCAAAGGTGTCCCAGGCTGCTAAAGTGTTCGGGTTTGGCTTGAAGAAAAGGTGGCAACCCTATGTTAACCACTTCCGTGCCTGTCATTAGTACAGTGACAGTGCATATTTTACAGCACTGATCACTGTATTAGTGTCACTGGTCCGCAAAAAGTGTGTAATCGAAACGCGTTGGGTAGACCCCTCTACAGATATCGCTATTCTACATACTATTTTTTATGCTTATGATCTCCTTCTGAAATGTGAGTGTTCCATTTATATCTTTTAAATAAAAAAAATTCTGAAACGGTATCACGCTATGCTGATTTTTATTTGCAAGGTTGATGACATTTGATGCCAAGCTCCTACCTCCCTTCCGATGGTTTTGGATTGTATTTGACGGTTGCAATTGGCGATTTTGAAGGTCTGACGCTGTCCCAAGGATAGGATACAGGATTCAATCGTTCCATTGGGTTTATTACAAGCGACAAGCCTTTTTTGACCTGGGTGGCGTAGGCCCCGCCAGGTCAAAACCATCTGGTAAGTTTCCTCCCTTAATCACAGTGGTGGTATCACTTTTCATTAAATGGTCCAAACGAGTCACATCGGTGGTTGGATTTATATATTCTTGGATCACATTTGGATTACCAATTGTGCACATTTGGAACTTTTATGGACTTACCACTAATTAGTGAATGTTATAATTTTTTGTGTGTCATAAGTTTATGTTTTCTCATGCAAAAAACATTGTCTAAGATACAATCATAGATTTATGGTCTATAGATTTGTCACTTATATTTTCACTTAGCGCTTTTTGTTTTTCATATCTATTTTGTTGCTATTAGTCCATAGCAGTGTTGGCTGCTTTGTTGTACACAGTATTCACAGCGCAGTATATTTTTTCCTTTTTTCTATATACTTTTGTGAGATTACCTTTTTCGTTGATTTGTACTTTCGTAGGAAATAAAGAATAATAATCCTATGCTTGCTTTTTCAGTCCACTCCCTCAGTCACCAGACCCGACTCCGTCTTCTCCTCAACTGAATCTAAAAAGATTCAGGAATGCCATGTGCAGTGATGTAAGTAACTGAGTTAATATAAACGGAGTTACTTAAAGCAGTTACTTTAGAGCAGGGATCTTCAAACTACGGCCCTCCAGCTGTTGTGGAACTACACATCCCATGAGGCATTGTAAATTCACAGACATGACTAGGCATGATGGGAATTGTAGTTCCTGAACAACTGGAGGGCCTTAGTTTGAAGACCTCTGCTTTAGAGGGTAACTAGTAATCTAACTGATTACTTTTCCCCTCATGGTAACATAGTTCCCATTACTTGGGTGGAGTTACCTCAATTACATCTACTGCCACTAGATGGCAGTAGTGTAATTCCGGTGTCCTGCCAAAAAAGTTCCCCCGCCGGATAAGGACCCCCTGTACTGCGCAGGCGCAGCGCTTGCGCAGTACGAAGGACTACGGAGCTTACGAAAATTGCCGAACCTAAACAGCTCTGAGTGAACTCTACACCGCGCAGGTGCAGTTAACATGTAATTGTACGAGGCGATGCCGCACGCTCCCAATGCTCGTGCTACTCTGCAAGGGGCGTCTATCGTGTAACTAAGGGGCAGTTCTAGTATTACTGTAACCAAGGGGCGCATTTATTATTATTGTTATATATCGAGCTCTGCCCATTAATTTAACATTCGCCCTCTTCTGTAGCCATCCGCCCCCTTACACGATATAATAATAATAGACCCGCCCCTTACACGATATAACAGATCTGCCCCTTTGGTTAGAGTAATAATAGAGCAGCCCCTTGGTTACACGATATATAACAATAATAATAAATGCGCCCCTTGGTTACAGTAATACTAGACCCGCCCCTTAGTTACACGTATAGAATATTAAAAAAAAAGTCAGTTACTTTGCTGCGTAACTAATTACTTTTCCAATGTAGTAACTGAGTTACTAACGCAATTACTTTTTGGGAGAAGTAATTTGTAACTTAACTAATTACTTTTTTAAAGTAAGATGACCAATACTGGCCGTGTGACTCAACTTCCTTTTCTAGTCCCGTCGTACGTCATCACGTTCAAAATGAACGGACTTTGGTCCGTTCGTGTGTGGGCAAGTCCGTTCAGCCGGAAGCCCGTCGTAACTTTGTCAAAAGTCCGTCGGACCTTTTCTGCCGGAAAGTCCGGTCGTGTGTACGCGGCATTACACTGTCCATTCAAAAGAAAGATTCAAGAACACGAACAAACGAAATTATGAACAGACGAAGAAACAAAATTGCGAACATACGAATGAAATACGAATGAAAATACGAACATTCGAAATCATGAACACCCAACTCAAATCATTCTCTGCAGCTTTTACCTTTTGTACCACCACCCCCCTCCCTTTAGAATGTAAGCTCTACGAGCCGGGCCCTCCTGTCCCTTCTGTATTGAACTGTACTGTAATTGTGTTGTCCCCCCTCTACATTGTAAAGCGCTGCGTAAACTGTTGGCACTATATAAATCGTGTATAATAATAATAAAATAATGAACAGACAAAGGATTGAAAATACGAAATGTAAATCATTTGTTATAGATGTCATTTTTGTTCTTTTATTTTTTCGGAGTTTCATATTTTTGTAAGTTTGTCTGTTCGTAAGTTTGTATTTTCGCGTGTTCGTTATTTTCCTTATTTGGAATTTCTTAATTTTCATATTTTGGTTCTTTCAGCTATTAGGATGTTCGAATTGATCCGAATGTACGAATGCTAACAAATTCGTAGGAAAATCCATTCGTTACAAACTGAATCGCACATGTCTATAAAGGCAGTTTTCTTTTCGACCCGCTTCTGGGCTTGTCGTTCCTGTGCGTTTCACATGCGATCTGGATGCGATTTCAGCCCATTCATTTGAATAGGCTGAAATAGCGCCAGAGCGCACCAAAAGTAGTGTATGCACTACTTTAACCAGTAGCTGACCGCCCACTGTCAAATGACGGCGGGACGGTGCAGCTCTTGTGGCGGGCCGCCGTCATATGACGGCGCTCGCTTTTTGGCCACTAGGGGGCGCGTGCGCGCCGCGGGAGGCGCACGCGCGTGCCCGCCGCGTAGCTGGGGACCCGATGCGCGTGCCCGGCGGTCGCGATGACCGCCAGGCACCCGCGATTGCCCGGTAATCGAGCAGGACGTGGATCTGTGTGTGTAAACACACAGATCCACGTCCTGTCAGAGGAGAGGAGACCGATGGTGTGTCCCTTGTACATAGGGACACTGATCGGTCCCCTCCCCCAGTCAGTCCCCTCCCCCCACAGTTAGAATCACTCACATAGGGTACATATTAACCCCTGCAGCGCCCCCTAGTGTTAACCCCTTCCCTGCCAGTCACATTTATACAGTAATCAATGCATTTTTATAGCACGGATCGCTGTGTAAATGTGAATGGTCCCAAAAATGTGTCAAAAGTGTCCGAAGTGTCCGCCGCAATGTCGCAGTCACGATAAAAATCGCAAATCGCCGCCATTACTAGTAAAAAAAAAAATAATAATAAAAATGCTATAAATCTATCCCCTATTTTGTAGACGCTATAACTTTTGCGCAAACCAATCAATAATCGCTTATTGCGATTTTCTTTTACCAAAAATATGTAGAAGAATACGTATCGGCCTAAACTGAGGAAAAACATTTTTTATACATTTTTGGGGGATATTTATTATAGCAAAAAGTAATGCGTTTTTTTCAAAATTGTCGCTCTTTTTTTGTTTATAGCTCAAAAAATAAAAACCGCAGAGGTGATCAAATACTACCAAAAGAAAGCTCTATTTGTGGGAAAAAAAGGACGTCAATTTTCTTTGGGAGCCACGTCGCACGACCACGCAATTGTCAGTTAAAGCGACGCAGTGCCGAATCGCAACAAACGCTCTGGTCAGGAAGGGGGTAAATCCTTTCCGGGGCTAAGGTGGTTAAGGGGGTGTGGCAGGGGGCGTGTCCTATGCCCACATACGCTTGCAAGTAGATATCCCTCATTTCCATCTCAAAATGTTGGGAGGTATGCATTTGGAGTGTCATTAACTTAACATTGACACCGGCTACAGATCGCAACAGGGTTTCCTGCGCGGCGTTCTGGTGTAAACAGGTCCCTATAAGCGGTTTAATTTTTTGTCCACCCTGAAAAAATGTGGTTTACAGTAGACATGTGCAATTCGTGTCGTTCCGAATTCGTTTTTTAACGAATTTCGACAAATTCGTTAATTCGGAAATTTCCGAATTAACAAAAATCCATTTAAAGTGGAAGTAAACCCTCCTATCGTTTTCAGCCAAGGAAGCTGCCATCTTTGCCTCTGTTTAATCTTCAACTGCCACGGTGCTGCACATGTGATCCGTTATGACACCAGCCATTGGATGGTTTGACTGTTTGGTTGAGAGCACAGCCAATGTGCAGTTAGCATTCACGGCATGCTTTTTTTTTTGAAACTGTTAACTCGATGGGTTTACTTCCGCTTTAACTAATTTTTCAGAATATTCGTAAATTTGAATATTTGAAAATTTGTAAATTCGTACATTCATACATTTGCACATTCGTAAATTCGTACATTTGCACATTCGTATATTCGTACATTCGCAAATTCGTACATTCATAAATTCGGAAATCTGAATTTATAATTAACTAATAATAACTTAACTATTACTAACTACTAAATTATAGGTATTGTAATTTTCTTTTTAAATTGGGCTGTAAGTGAACGTAACAAATCCAAATTTATCTTAAGTTACAAATTATCTGAAATAACTAATGCCGCATCCAAACAAATGGAATATAATGAATTAATAATAATAAATAACAACAATAATAATAAAAACTTTTTATTATTATTATTTATTATTAATTTGTTCCGTTCCATTTTATTTAGATGCGGCATTCGTTATTTCGGATAATTCGTAACTTCAGATAAATGTACACTAACAGCCAAATTTAAAAGGAAATTACAATACATATAATTTAATAGTTAGTTACTATTTCAGATTTTCAAATTTTTGGGTTTTCGAATTTCCAAATTTACGAATTTTAGAATTTACAAATATACAAATTTTAGAATTTACGAATTTACAAATATACACATTTTCTAATTTACAAATGAACAAATTTACGGATGTATGCATTTACGAATGTACGAATGGACAAATGAACGAATTTAGTAATTGCGATCATAACGAATGACCCGAAAAACGAAAAAAAAAAAAAAAACGAAAAAAAATTAATGAAACAAAATTAAAAATTAACACATTTTTTGGCAGTGCACATGTCTAGTTTACAGCACTACTTTATAGAGCTCTCATATGTTGCACACAGGTTGGGTTCCTCTGCACAGCAATGAGAATCCTCACCCACCTGTCCATCTACAGTCTATCACAAGTGCAGCTGCCATGTAAAATGAAACCCGGAGACATAAATGCAATAGGTCAATATTTCTTTAAATAGATAACAGAAGTGACGCAGAGCGCGAGCAACGTCTGACTCTACAGAATCAGAAAAACCTGTGTGCTGCCAGCCAAGCAGCTCAATGATACCGTGTACTGTATTCTCCAGACACAGATACAAAAGCACCATTTACTGCAGTTACTTACTTAGGTATTAAAAGTAGTATAATCTGACTTGGTATCAGCCTCTTCTGTTCCCCTGTAGAGTAGCCACTTCAGCACCAGAAGATTTACCCCCTTTCATGACCAGGCCATTTTTTGCGATATGGCACTGCGTTACTATAACTGACAATTGCGCGGTCGTGCGACGTTGTACCCAAATAAAATGTACGCCAGTTTTTCCCCCACAAATAGTGCTTTATTTTCGTTGGTATTTGATCACCTCTGCATTTTTTTTTTTTTTATTTTTTACTTCCTGCTATAAAACATATCCAATTAAAAAAAAAAAAAAAATCTAATTTATTCATGAATTTAGGCCAATATTATTATACACGATTTATATAGTGCCAACAGTGGTGTTTGGAGACATGGTGTTCTGTGCAGTTACTGTGTAAGCCCCCGTACACACGGTCGGAAATTCCGACCACAAAATCTGTCGGATTTTTTCCAACGTATTTTGTCCGACACTGGTGTTGCATACACACGGTCGGACAAAGTTGTCGGAAAATCCGATCATTCTGAACGTGGTGACGTTCGTTGCGTACGACGGAACTACGTAGAGGCTAGTAGGCAATAACTTTGGTCTCGTAATTTGATCTGAGCATGCGTGGCACTTTGTCCGTCGGAATTCTCTACACACGATCGGAAAAAGTCCGATCGGACTTTGTTGTCGGAAAATTTGAGAGCAGGATCTGAAATCTTTTCCGACGGAAATTCCGACAGAAAAAGTCAGATGGAGCCCACACACGGCTGGATTTTCCGACAACATGGTCGTAATTTTCGACCATGTGTACGGGGCATAAATCTCAGGACTGGATGGACAGAAATACAAATCTTTTGGCAGATTATATAGCTCCCTTATATGCATTTCAACTGCTTACTGATTGCCTGGATTTCATCTTAAGTTTTTTTTTTACTGCAGCACACACAGCCTCCCCGTACCCCCCCCCCCCCACCCCGTCTATTACTGGAAATGCAACGTCTTGCACACTCATCCTCAGAAGTCAATATATCATGCATTGGGGACGGCGTGTAATGCGAGTCCTGTCTAGCTGCCAGAAAGCAGTTCATCTCTTAGGATTTCCAGACTAACGATCAGCAATGAACTTCATCCAAGCCAAGGATCATTAGCAAAGCCAAGGGACCAGTAATATCACGGAGCAGCTTGTAGTCTCACCGGGCCACTTGTATCAAAGTGTCAGTGCTAATAACTGTCTGCATTGCCCCCAAAGCCTACAATCAGAATTGAACATACCCTGGGAAATGACAGTTGGAATCTGCTAGTTGGACTGTGATTGGGGATCAGAAGCAATAACCCTAATAAGCCTTTGATAAGCTGTAATATCCCTTGGTTGGAGTTGGTTAGCTGTGAGCAGCACAAATTGTTATATTTCCAGCGTTGGGTTCAATTACACTAGGTGTCCCCAAAATTATTATTGACCCCTTTATGAAGTTTCAGATTGTTCATTGTCCCCTCCTCTGTAGTGCTACCGGCTTCCCTCCTCTCTACTGGCAGCTGCTGTGAGCACACTGGGGGATATTTTAGGATGGAGGAAGAAAAGATAGACAAAACAACTCACTGTGTTCATTCAAAACAGAGCACTTCCCATCAGACATGTGCACAATAGAAAAATTTGTTTATTTTCGTTTCGTTTCTTTCGTTTCCGTTGATTCGTAACGATTCGTAAATTCGTAAGTCGTCGGTGTTCGTATTCGTAACGATTCGTATTTTCGTAAGAGTTATTTTTTCGTTGATTAGTTTTTCCGTTAGTTTAATTTTAGTTTATTCAAAATTCGGACGCATTCGTATTTTCGTAGATTTAGTTACATTCGTACTTTCGTTAGATTGATTTATTCGTACTTTCGTAACATTGTTTTCGTAGATTCGTAAATTCATAATTTTATGTAATGTGTATGCTATTATTACATTTTAAGAGACATGGAAAATTACGAATCGGAAAAAAAAGTTACGAATGTACGAATTTTTTCGTTCAATACATTCGAAGCACGTTAAGCAGCGCCATTGTAAGAGACACGGTAAATTACGAATCGAAAAAAAAAAGGTAACGAATGTACGAATTTTTTCGTTTAATCCATTCGAAGCACGTTAAGCAGCGCCATTGTAAGAGACACGGAAAATTACGAATCAAAAAAAAAAAAAAGGTAACGAATGTACAAATTTTTTCGTTTAATCGATTCGAAGCACGTTAAGCAGCACCATTGTAAGGGACACGGAAAATTACCAATTCAACAAAAAAAAAGTTACGAATGTACGAATTTTTTCGTTTAATCCATTCGAGGCACGTTAAGCAGCGCCATTGTAAGGGACACGGAAAATTACCAATTCAACAAAAAAAAAAGTTACGAATGTACGAATTTTTTCGTTCATTTTAATTTTCGTTGTTCCTGTTTTCGTTTTTCGGATTTTCTTCTTTCGTAGTTTCATTGTTTCTAATTTGGTTATTTCGGATTTTCGTTGTTTTTCGGATTTGTTCGTTTCGAACGATTCTTTATTCGTTAAAATTTTTAGCGAATCGTTCGTTCATTCGTACGATAATGAATGAACGAATATAACGAATTTTAACGAAAAACGAAAAAAAAAACGAAACTAATTGCACATGTCTACTTCCCATTCATTTACTGTCCAGTGCAGCTGAGGCTGCGGAAAAAGGGACTGGAGAATCTTAGTCCTCAGTCCCTTTCTCTGTCTCAAAAGTGAGACATCAGGGGTTTGTCGGCTAATTGCCAGCTCCTATCTCTCCACAGTTACTCAGCTGTTGATGATTTTCTGCTCCTCAGTCCTGCCTACAAGCCATCCAGTCCAGAGGATCTCTGCCTTCGCCTTGGTCAACATCACAGAGACGCTCTCCTGCATTCCTGTTTAAAGACTTGCTTTGCTGACATCCCTTCTGGCTCCAGATCCTGCTTGCTGTTCCACTACATTGATCCCTGACTTCTGGCTTGGCTGACTATCCATTCCGGTTACTGAACATTGGCTATGTTTTGACTACGTTTGTTCTTTTTACTTTTATAATTAAACAAGTGTGATCTAACTGTACTTCTGTCTCGGTCTGATTTCATGGTTTCTGACAATTCCCTCCAAAGGGGCTCCTTAAAAAAATTTGTAAAAAATATAATAAAAAATAATATTGTAATAAATGATAAAAAAAAATGGTAAAAAATATTAAAAAAAGTAATAACAAAAAATGACATCAGTCTCTGCCCCACTGACACCGTACACCCACTGCTCTATTGACATCAACCTTTGTGCTACTGACAGCATCCACTGCCCTAATGACACCGTCCATGTCTTAATTAATTTTAAAATGTTTGGTTATATTAAGCTCCTCAAGGGCGGGGATTGATGTGAATTACTAATTTCTGTGCAGTAATGGTATTATAGAAAAGAGAGAGAGAAAGAGTAAAGTAAACCTGTGCTGTGTCCATGCAGGGCAAAGCAACAGGTTCATTTAACTGCCAGCCTCTCCTAGTGCTCTGTTCAGCCATTGGAAGGCAGTAGAATACCCATAGCTCCCAACTGTCCCTGATTTCGAGGGACTGTCCCTGATTTGGAGCAATGTCCCTCTATCCCCCTGATTTGTCCCTTATTTTGGTCTGATCCATATTATTTGTATATAAAATGCACTTTTTATCTTTCAAAAAGTGTTTCCCAGTGCTAAACCTTTCATCCAAATTAGTAGTGGTAAAAAAAAAGTCCCTTGTGGATTTTTTTAACCTTTTTTTGGTTAATTCTCCTTTAAGGGTGTGTGGCAAGGGGTGTGTCCTATGCCTACATGCATTTGCTAGTAGGTTTCCCTCATTGCCATCTCAAAATGTTGGGAGGTATGGAATACCCAGTACTTCTAGGTATGGAGATTGTGACTCCCTTTCATTCCACCCATGTGACAGCCACCGGTGCTTGGTGATTGGCTTTTAAGGCACTCATCACTGTCACATAAAGGCGGGGTTGAGCCTTCATCCCTATGTAAGCTCCACATCATGAAATGGAGGTTTTACAGGACTTTGAGTCTCCTCATCCCCAGCAGTTGAACTGAACTCAAAGCAGATAAGTATAAACAGCTGGGAAATTTTGGATTCCTACAGAAATCTACCAGGATGCAAAAGGAGGTCAATGTATTCTGAATGATCTCAAAAGTGTCTCCAATTAATGTCAAACTGATGCCTTCCACAAAAGCCCAAAGCCCGTTGGCACATGCCCTGAAGCAGACCTGTTGCTCCAGTTGCATGGACTTGTCTACTAGCACCTCCGGCATTGCCCATTATTGAGTCCGGCATCATTGGTGAATTTGGCTCTCAAGCTTTGGACATACAATACTATTGTTGTTTGCTGTTTTTTGCTGCCTGTATTCATCTCATATAACTCACATGTGGATTTGGTTTTGCCGGTCTTCTTGGATTTGTACCAGATGGTCATGTAGTCCTCTTGCAGCTTGAAGTACCTCTGTTTCTTCCAGCTGCGTGACTTGACTTTCCTCATCATAGACCCAGTTTGCATGAGCTGCAGGTTCTCATCCAGCTGCACACCTGCAGAAACCAACATTTTGTAGATTTAGGTCTCGTTCATGCCTAATGCATTGGCATGCGTTTTAAAAAATGCATGGACAAAAAAGAATACATTGTTTTTTAATAGGATTAATTCCCGCAAATCGGTGTGCAAAAAAATGTTGTGCACTGCATTTTGGGTGTGATGGTCTTGTCAAGTCAATTCAGTTTTTAAAACCCTTAATGGTATGTAGCACTACCCCTGCAGAAGTTGCTGATTTTTTTGGGCCTATGCCCCCATTCACAGCATGCAAAGACAGGCACACAGCATTTACTCACTCAGCCACCAGGATCATCAGATACCTCCTGCCGATATCCTTCCAGGCAGGGCCATCTTAATGCATAGGCACCCCTTGGCACTGCCCAAGGCCCCCTGGTGCATGGTGGCCTCATGGTAATCTTGCCTTACATCATACTTGCCAACTGTCCCGAATTTGCTGAGACAGTTATGTTTTTTACTAAGCTGTCCCAGGATGGCCACGTCCCAGCAGCGTCCTGGAACCTGTACTGTGCCTTCCTGACCTCCCCTGTACTGTGCCTTCCTGACCTCCCCTGTACTGTGCCTTCCTGAACTCCTCTGTACTGTGCCTTTCTGACCTCCTCTGTACTGTGCCTTTCTGACCTTCCCCGTTACTGTGCCTTCCTGAATTCCTCTGTACTGTGCCTTTCTGACCTCCTCTGTACTGTGCCTTTCTGACCTCCTCTGTACTGTGCCTTTCTGAACTCCTCTGTACTGTGTCTTTCTGACCTCCTCTGTACTGTGCCTTTCTGACCTTCCCTCTACTGTGCCTGTCTGCCACAGCCCCCCCCCCCCCCCGTACTGTGTGTTGATGAGTCGTTTTCTCATAGTTTTTTTTAAAGTACTAATAAATATATGTTTAATTCTATCAACCATAACTCTCGAGAGCAGGTGTGTAAATTGGGGCAGGCTGGAAGGGGCCCCAGTGCATTACTTTGCCGAGGGGCCCCATGGGGCTATTAGGACGGCTCTGCCTCCATGCTCTTCCTAGTGATGGAGATGTAGACTCACACCGTACAATCAACCTGCCCATAGATGGTTTCTTATCTCGACTGGTTCAGCAAGGACTGGAACCATCTATGGCTGGCTTAACTGTTTACTGTATCCCTAGTGCATACATTGTCCATGCTCATTTGCTAGGAAGGATAGCTTGTGTATTTCTATACTGTATGCATATTTTGTAATACTTTGTATGCAATGGTTTGTTTTCCTAAAATTGTAAGTAGTTGTATGCATAGCTCCCAACTGTCCAGTGGCGTCGGGAGGGGTGGGGGGCGCTGGAGCCTGAATGGGTCCCCGAAAAGCCCCGGGTGTCAGGAATGCGCAATTTAATTGTTAGACCCGAGTGCCGCCGAGTGGGGACCGATACTAGTCACATAGCAGCTCCTGCCTTCTGGAGCCTGCAGTGCCTATGATGGACGTCCCACTGGTCCAATGGCGGGACCACGGGATGTGTGACATCCATCATAGGCGCCGCAGGCTCCAGAAGGCTGGAATTACAATGCGGCCGCCGCGCCACATCGATTCCCCGCTTGGCGGCTCTCCTCCTCTCCTCTGGCTGCCTCGCACACACCACGGCTGAGCTGCTGCTGCAGGACACAACATGAAGTCTGTCTCCTGGTCAGGTAGGTCAGTGTGTGTATGTCAGGTAGGTAGGTCAGTGTATGTAGGTCGATTAGTGTATGTAGGTCAGGTAGGTAGGTCAGTGTATGTACGTCAGGTAGGTAGGTCAGTGTATGTAGGTTAGGTAGGTAGGTCAGTGTATGTAGGTCAGTGTATGTACGTCAGGTAGGTAGGTCAGTGTATGTAGGTTAGGTAGGTAGGTCAGGTAGGTAGGTCAGTGTATGTAGGTCAGGTAGGTAGATCAGTGTATGTAGGTTAGGTAGGTAGGTCAGTGTATGTAGGTTAGGTAGGTAGGTCAGTGTATGTGCGTCAGGTAGGTAGGTCAGTGTATGTAGGTTAGGTAGGTAGGTCAGTGTATGTAGGTCAGGTAGGTAGATCAGTGTATGTAGGTCAGGTAGGTAGGTCAGTGTATGTAGGTAAGGTAGGTAGGTCAGTGTATGTAGGTCAGGTAGGTAGATCAGTGTATGTAGGTCAGGTAGGTAGGTCAGTGTATGTAGGTCAGGTAGGTAAAAACTAAATATATTCATGGGCTATTATGTGGATATAAAATTATAAATACAAAAAACTGCTGCAAACATCGAATGTGGGTCAATCCATACCCAAACACAAGAATATAAAAGGAATGGTTGGTGCTGCGCTGTTAAAAAAAATTATAAGTAATTAAAGCTTCATAAACTAATAAAAAACACTGTGCAGTATTGCTAAAGTGCTAAAGGTATATGTGCAAAGTAAGTGATGATCACAAGGATGAATACTGACACATACGGTGATATATAAAATCTTCCAACAATACAGTGACTGGTTTATAGGTGCAAAGTGACAGTAAACCAAATAATACAAAGTGCTGAAATTATTATTATTAATAATAATAATAGTAATAATAATAATAATAATAATAAGTAGTAATAATAATAATAATAATAGTCCTCTTCCATAAATGGAACAAAGTGTAACGTGCAAATGAATTGTGCAAAAGATTACTCAGTCTCTTCTTCTGTGCATAAAACCACACAGTGCAAAGTGCAGGAATTTCCTCTTCGTGCAAAAACGCACTAACACACTAACCCCGTACACACGGTCGGAAATTCCGACCAGAAAATCCGTCGGATTTTTTCAGACGGATTTTGTCCGACACTGGTGTTGCGTACACACGGTCGGACAAAGTTGTCGGAAAATCCGATCATTCTGAACGTGGTGACGTTCGGTGCGTACGACGGAACTACGTAGAGGCTAGTAGCCAATTTGATCTCGTAATTTGAGCTGAGCATGCGTGGCACTTTGTCCGTCGGAATTCCCTACACACGATCGGAAAAAGTCCAATCGGATTTTGTTATCGGAAAATTTGAGAGCAGGATCTCTAATTTTTTCCGTCGGAAACTCCGACGGAAAAAGTCAGATGGAGCCCACACACGGGCGGATTTTCCGACCACATGGTCTGATCGGACATTTTCCATCGGAATTTCCGACCGTGTGTACTGGGGCATAATAGCAATGGCCTCTTACCTAGCGGTTATGAGGCAACCGCATGTGTGTAAAAAAATGAGGACCTGTGTTCACGTTGCTGGCTTCTTCATGCAACACTCCTGGGCCAATATCATTTTGATCTGATCTATATAGTTGTAAATAAAATGCACTTTTTATCTTTCAAAAAAATGTTTCCAGCGCTAAACCTTTCATCTGATTTCTAAATTGCTGCATTTGTACATTTTAAAAGCCAATATAAAGGAATAGTAGTGGCAAAAAAAAGCCCTTGTGGGCTTAAAGGGGAGGTCCACCCTAAAAAAAAAAAAAAAAAATTGCATAAAAATGCTCTAAAAAAATTAAAATAGAATTTATTTTTTTTAACTTACCAGAAATGGCTGTTGCTAGGCAGATCGTCCTAATCTGCCACTTCCTACACCGCGGTGATCTTCATTATTCTCCTCCTCACGTTGTCTTCTGGGGAATGGGGCGCGGTGTGTTATGGGAACTGTGTGTGTCCCAGAACACAGCGCGCCCCATTCACAAAGTGCCGCGCGCATGCGCAGTAGGAAACGGGCAGTGAAGCCACAAGGCTCCACTTCCTGTTTCCCTTGTTAAAGCGGAAGTAAACCCATCGATTTAACAGTTTAAAAAAAAAGGCATGCCGGGAATGCTAACTGCACATTGGCTGTGCTCTCAACCAAACAGTCAAACCATCCAATGGCTGGTGTCATAACGGATCACATGTGCAGCACTGTGGCAGTTGAAGATTAAACAGAGGCAAAGATGGCAGCTTCCTTGGCTGAAAACGATAGGGGGGTTTACTTCCACTTTAAGATGGCAGCGCCGGCAGGACGGATCGGCCTCGGGCGGCCGACATCGCTGGCTCCCTGGACAGGTAAGTGTCCTTATTAAAAGTCACCAGCTACAGTGTTTGTAGCTGCTGACTTTTAATAATTTTTTTTTTTTAACCGGACCTCCTCTTTAAGTTATCATTTCTTTTGTGTAATTTTCCTTTAAAGGGGTGGGTCCTATGCCCAACTGCTTTTGCTAATTAGGTGTCCCTTGTTCCTATCTCATAAAGTTGGGAGGTATGGTTGTATGTACAGTATTTTTGATTATTTTGCTTTGTATCTTTTTTTAAGGTTACTCTACAGTAAAGAAAGTAGCGGGGATCGCAAGGGTGTCCTGCGATTTGCGACGATTCCGCCAAGGTGTGAATGGAGCCAAGTGCTGCGTACACACGATCGGAATTCTCGTCGGAAAAAGCTCTGAAGGTTTTCCCGACAAAATTTCCGATGGAATTCCGCTCAAACTGTCTTGCCTACACACGGTCACACCAAATTCCGACCGTCGAGAACGCAGTGACGTACAACACTACAACGAGCCGAGTTCAATGCTTCCGAGCCTGCGTCAAATTGTTTCCGAGCATGTGTAGGAATTTCTGCGTCAGAATTGCTACAGACGATCGGAATTTCCGATAGAAACCTTTTCCGTCGGAAAAATTGAGAACATGCTCTAGACATGTGCAATTCGTTTCGTTTTTTTTTTTTCGTTCTTTGTTAAAATTCGTTATATTCGTTCATTCGTTATCGTAAGAATGAACGAACGATTCGCTAAAAATTTTAACGAATGTTCGAATCGAACGAATACGAAAAACAACGAAAATCCGAAATAACCAAATCAGAAACAACGAAACTACGAAAGAAGAAAATCCGAAAAACGAAAACAGGAACAACGAAAATCAAAATGAACGAAAAAAATTCGTACATTCGTAACTTTTTTTTTTTTTGTTGAATTGGTAATTTTCCGTGTCCCTTACAATGGCGCTGCTTAACGTGCCTCAATGGATTGAACGAAAAAATTTGTACATTCGTAACTTTTTTATTTTTTTTTTTTTTTTTTTTCGAATCGTAATTTTCCATGTCTCTTACAATGGCGCTGCTTAATGTGCTTCGAATGGATTGAACGAAAAAATTCGTACATTCGTAACTTTTTTTTTTTTTTTTTTGCGATTCGTAATTTTCCGTGTCTCTTACAATGGCGTTGCTTAACGTGCTTCGAATGGATTTTGACGAAAAAATTCGTACATTTGCAACTTTTTTTTTTTTTTGCGATTCGTAATTTTCCGTGTCTCTTACAATGGCGCTGCTTAACGTGCTTCGAATGGATTGAACGAAAAAATTCGTACATTCGTAACTTTTTTTTTCGATTCGTAATTTTCCGTGTCTCTTAAAATGTAATAATAGCATACACATTACATAAAATTATGAATTATGCTCCGATTACGAATCTACGAAAACAATGTTATGAAAGTACGAATAAATCAATCTAACGAAAGTACGAATGTAACTAAATCTACGAAAATACAAATGCGTCCGAATTTCGAATAAACGAAAATTAAACTAACGGAAAAACGAATCAACGAAAAAATAACTCTTACGAAAATACGAATCGTTACGAATACGAACACCGACGACTTACGAAATTACGAATTGTTACGAATCAACGGAAACGAAAGAAACAAAACGAAAATAAACAAATTTTTCTATTGTGCACATGTCTAGCATGCTCTCAATTCTTTGCTGTCGGAAATTCGGCCAGCAAAATTCCGATACACACGGTCGCATTTTTCGATGAAAAGCTCTCATCGGTCTTTTTCTGTCCGGAATTCCGATCGTGTGTACGCGGCATTAGGGTTTTAAGTAGAACAAAATGAAAAACACAAGAACACTCAGCGCTACACTGGAGATAGCTACACGCGGTAAACTGTTATGATGTGGGAATGCTGGGCTGGGAAAAAAAATATCTCCGAACGACTGAGGCCGCAAACTCTGAACCGCGACTTTGCGGGGATCGACTGTAGACTTTAGAGACGGGTTCTCTTTGTCTGTGTGTAAGATACTGACCTCCCTGCAAAAAATACAAGATGTTCCAACTATTACTTTTCTAAAACTTTTAATCAAAAAGGAAAACAAGACTGCAGTGAGGCAATTTCTCCTCCTAGTCAGGAGAAAATGAATTTTTGACCCCATCAGTGCCAAACAGATTAATTTTCTAAATTAATCGCTCCGCTAATACATCCTACTAATTACAGCTAAGAGATACCATTTCTAATAAGAAAGTCCATTTAATCCACTTTAAAACTCATTTATATTCTTTACCATCGCCCTGGTAGACATTCCCAGGGTCAGACCACACATTGGGGGAGGGGAGGGGGCGCTCTATAAAAGCTAATATTAAAATTTGGATTTCAACAAGAGTGGATTTTGGTGTTCATAAACCCCAGGCACATCTATTATTTAAACTGACCATGCCTGGTACTGTCTGATTGTACAATCTTCTTTAAAACTAAACTCTAATGCCGCGTACACACGATCGGAATTCTCGTCGGAAAAAACTCTGACGGTTTTTCCGTCGGAATTCCGCTCAAGCTGTGTTGCCTACACACGATCACACCAAATTCCGACGGTCAATAACACAGCGGCATAAAACGCGTTCGACAGCACTATAAAAGGGAAGTTTAATGCTTCCGAGCATGCGTCAAATTGTTTCTGCGCATGTGTCGGAATTTTGCGTGTCGGAATTGCATACACACGATCGGAAAATCCGATAGAAAGGTTTTCCGTCGGAAAAATTGAGAACAGGTTCTCAATTCAAAGTCCGTCGGGAATTCCGACAGAAAAAGACCGTTGGGCATACACACGGTCGGAAAATCCGATGAACAGCTCCCATCGGACTGTTTCCATCGGAAATTCCGACTGTGTGTACGCCGCATAAGATTAATAAATATCATCTAAATCCATTCATCAGCTGTATTCTTCTTGAATCTCGGTGTATTTTTTTCCAGATCTGTACAGTAATCCAGTGTGAGACTTCCTGTAATAAAGACCGCTCACTGCTGCCCTCTCTCCTTGTGCAGGGTGACTGGTCTTGTCTCCGCCCCCTCCTGTAGAGGGTGGGGTCTGCTGGGCCCCGCCCACAGCTCTGCTCTCTCTCCTTGTGCAGGGGGACTTGTCTGGTCTTGTCTCTGCCCCCTCCTGTCGTTTTCTACAGGCAGCTTGTAGTGGGTTGGTCTTGCTTGGGCCCCCTCCCACAGCTCTGCTCTCTGCACAGGCCATGTACAGCGCAGTGATGATGTCACTCCTATTTTATAAGTTAATAACTTGGTTTGCAAAGTCATTTGGCATGCACAAAATGGATTTCACGCCTCTCCTGCAGCTGTAGAACAGCCTCCTCTCCACCCCCACTTTGTCTCAGCCGTTGGCAGCAGAGAGGAGGACATATCTCCTTCTACAGATCCTGCGCCTCTCTGTGCAGCTGCAGGACCCTCTCGTCTCTGCCTCCCCTGGTCTCAGCATCCAGCAGACTCCAGTCCTCCTCTGGTCCTCCTCCAGACCTTGCACTGTCTGCTCCCCAGCTCCACCCCTAGCTTCTTCCTTTTCAGTAGTACAAGATAAGGGGGTGCACTGCGATGTAAGGGAGAGTGGAGGGCTCGACTTTTGATGGTGGGGGGGGGGGGGGCATTTCACATCTGATGCAAGGAGGGGGGGGAGGGTACTCTGGATGCCAGAAGGATGATTTAGTGGGATTTTCAGGGTGCCAGGCAGAAAGAGTTGCTAGTAATACACCAGAATATAAAAAATATATCAAAATGTATTGCACATAAGACCATTTTAAAAGAATATATTGGCTATACATATATTACGCAGACATTAGTGCACATCTAGTTACTTGATGAAAAAGGTCACTCATCAATAATATCCCGACATGTTTCGCCCCCTAGGGCTTCCTCAGGGGATGTTTATTGAGAGATAAAGGTAGATGTGTCACTGCATGAGACAAAATACAATTTAAGATAATACAGGAAAATAGAAAAACACAAATGCAATCAAAGAATAGGCTATTGACCGTCCAAATCCAATGCTCATCAGCCACCCAACAAACGATGTTTACCTGCGACTTGATGAGGAGCCAAACTGGGAAGACGGACACTGAGCAGAGCTCAGCGGAAGGCGGAGCTCTGCCCAGTAAAAAAGGGAAGATGAGTATAAAATCCAATAAAACGTGAAGGTGCACTGAAGGTGAAGGGGGAAATGCCCCCTCCTTTTCAACCCCCCCCCTTTTTTCTTCCTTTACCCCTCATTTTATTTCTCTTGTTTCCTTTTCCCCTCCCCGTTTGCCCAACAACCCCCCCCCCCCCTTTTCCCTAATTTTCCAACTCACCTGCCTCCTTCCCTTTCCTTTCCCTTCCCCATTTCCTTCATTTTGCCTTCCCTCCCTTTCTCCTGCCCCCTCCCCCCCTCTTTCATTTCCCCCTTCACCTTCAGTGCACCTTCACGTTTTAATGGATTTTATACTCATCTTCCCTTTTTTACTGGGCAGAGCTCGGCCTCAGATTTTCTGCTGATTTTTTTCCATCAGATTTACCAAAACCATATAATATGAGGTCAAACCTTAGGAGTTTCAATTTGTATGCAATCAGACAGGCCCTTGCACTACATGGTTTTGGTAAAACTGAAGACAAAAACCAGCAGAAAATCTGATAGTGTGTACGGGGCTTTAGAGATACTGCAAACACACAAAAAATATCTGCGCCTGGATAAAAGTATAAATTAGCAGCCAGCACCAGTAGGTTGATAAACAGTATACAAAATACAAAAAAAGGTGCAGCGCTAACCGAGTGTTCAAAATAGGTCTCTAATAAAAAAAAGTCTCTGTAAATTCGGAAATTTTAAATTCTAAATTCCGAAAACCCAAAAATTTGAAAATCTGAAATAATAACTAACTAATAATAACTTAAAGGGGTTGTAAAGGTAAAAGTTTTTTCACCTTAATGCATTCTATGTATTAAGGTGAAAAAACATCTGACAATACCGGCCCCCCCAGGCCCCCCGTTTTACTTACCTGACCCCTCGAATGTCCCGCGCTCGCCCCCCGATGTCCTCTTCGCCGCTCACCCTGGCCGTTGATTGGCTAGAGTGGATGGATTGAAAGCAGCGCAGCTATTGGCTCGCGCTGCTGTCAATCACATCCAATGACGCGGCGCGCCGGGGGGGCGGGGCCAAGTGATACAGTGAGCGGCTATGGCCACGGGAGCGCGCCCGCAAGCACTCCACACAATGCAAGGGAGCTCGCATGAAGTTGTGGAGTCCTTGCGGGAGGGAGCCCAGACAGCCGCCGAGGGACCCCTGAAGACCAGGTTTGGGGCCACTCTGTGTAAAACGAGCTGCACAGTGGAGGTAAGTATAGCATGTTTGTTATTTTAAAAAAATAAAATAAAATCTCCTTTAGTGACCCTTTAACTATTACTAACTATTAAATTATAGGTATTGGAGCTTCCTTTTAAATTTGTCTGTTAGTGAACGTAACGAATACAAATTTATCCAAAGTTACAAATTATCCGAAATAACGAATGCTGCATCTAAACGAATGGAACGTAACGAATTAATGATAATCAATAACAATAATAATAAAACTTTTTATTATTATTATTATTTATTAATTTGTTACGTTCCCTTTGTTTAGATCCAGCATTCGTTATTTCGGATAACTCGTAACTTCGGATAAATTTGTGATCGTTACGCTCACTAACAGACAAATTTGAAAGGAAATTCCAATACCTATAATTTAATAATTACATTATTATTAGTTAGTTATTATTTCAGATTTTCAAATTTTCTGTTTTTTCAAATTTCAAATTTCCAATTTTTTCAAATTTACGAATACCTATAATTTAATAATTTGTTATTATTAGTTATTTCGTTATTCTTTCGAATTTTTGGATTTTCTTTCTTATTTTCGGATTTTCAAATGTACGAATTTACAAATTGCGATCATAACGAATGACCCGAAAAACGAAAAAAATAAATAAATAAACAAATTAATGATAATGAATAACAATAATAATAATAATAAAACTTCTTTTTATTATTATTATTATTATTTATTAATTTGTTACGTTCCCTTTGTTTAGATGCAGCATTCGTTATTTCGGATAACTCGTAACTTCGGATAAATTCGTATTCGTTACGTTCACTAACAGCCAAATTTGAACGGAAATTCCAATACCTATAATTTAATATACGATCATAACGAATGACCCGAAAAACGAAAAAAAATAAAAAAATGAAATCAACGAAAATTAACATATTTTTCGACAGTGCACATGTCTACAAGTGGGTGTGTGTGTTCTAAAGGGTGTGTGTGTGTGAGGGGTGGGGGGGGGACCAAAATACCAGCCGCTCCTGCAGGGGGGGGGGGTAGGGCTACCCAAGAACGGTGACCCATAGATTTACCAGGCAAGATTCTACGTCAAAAGCCTAATCAGTTTGTATCCTATACACTACATACAGGTTAGTAGATACAGTTAGTAGATACTACATACTACATACAGTTAGTAGATCTAAAGACGATTGCAGGGGCGTATCTAGATGGCATTTGGCACCCGGGCGGATCCTATATCTGGCACCCCCCCACCTTAAAATGTAAAAACACCCCACTGTGCCCCCTGCATACCTCTGCATCCTTCAATATCTCTTTGTCAATACTGTGTACCTCCTCTCTCTACAACTTCACCTCTGGACCCCTTTAAATTACACAGCACCCTGCACCTCTGGACCACTTTACATTGCACAGCACCCTGCACCTCTGGACCCCTTTACATTACACAGCACCACACCTCTGTACCCCTTTACATTACACAGCACCCTGCACCTCTGGACCCCTTAAAATCACACAGCACCCTGCACCTCTGGACCCCTTAACATCACACAGCACCCTGCACCTCTGGACCCCTTTACATTACACAGCACCGCACCTCTGGACCCCTTTACATTACACAGCTTCCCGCAGCTCTGGACCCCTTTACATTACACATACACCCCCTAACAGTTCTGGACCTCCTGCATGTTACACAGACCCCCACTACAGTGCAGACCCCCACTACAGTGCAGACCCCCCTAAAGTACAGACCCCCCTACAGTACAGACCCCCCTACAATACAGATCCCCACTACAGTGCAGACCCCCACCTTCAAACCCCCCCTACAGTGCAGACTCCCCCCCTACAGTGCAGACCCCCACCTTCAGACCCCCCCTTCAGTGCAGACCCCCCCTAAAGTGCAGACCCCCATTTTCGGTTCAGACCCCCCCCCTCCAGACCCATAATTGTACCTCAGATGATTATCTGATCATCGTGGGACCTGCACAGCACTGGACATAAAGGAGGAGGGGGAGGCGGCTTCACTCTGCTCGGCTGTCAGAGACTGATCAGAGCCGCGGCCACAAGAGAAGGGGATCGTTGCGAGTGCGACGGGTGTCACTCGGGTACGGCTCGCACCCCCCACCCCACCTGGCCCCCCTTCCCTTGCAAAGCCACTAAAGTCAGTAGCTTTTCTCAGTTACCTGCCTGACCTGTCGCCCGCCGTGACCGCAGTGACGCTTACCGCTGCTTAAACTCCCGCTTCAGTCGTGGGGGGGGGGCGCCGGCCTGACACCCCCCCAGTGTGTGGCCCCCAGGCCGCCCCCCACTTAGTACGCCACTGGACGATTGTACAAGCAGATCCCAATGTGTATGCCCTGCTGGGGTCCATCGTACAGATATTGAGCAACTATAAAATTATTGACTAGTTTTACTTAGTGATCAGTTACTGGCACACTTGGAATTTCATTGATCTGAAGGTAAACGCAATAAATAGTGATTGATGACACAGCCTGATGTACATTGAATTATACACTAAAGCCTATTGCCGGAAACCTCTGGATGGCATTTTCCCTGGTAATGAGCGGTTCTACTTACGGACGTAGCACGGAGCGGTCATTGTTCAGGCGTTACACACTCAGCTCTCCCGTCATCTAAAGACAAAATACATATTGCTGAAATAGATGATCATACATCAAATGGACCTGTGTCATGAATATTGCCTTTGTTATTGGAAAGGCACCATGGTTACAGAAAAATATGAGCAAATCATTTCATCCAAACCTGGGGGGGGGGGGTCCAACTGGATGGTGTCCCATGATATATCTGCAAATACCTAGAAGGAATCTGCTAGAGAAGTCTTTCAGGGCCCATACAGTGCCTTGCAAAAGTATTCACCCCCCTTGGCATTTTTCGTGTTTTGTTGCCTCACAACCTGGAATTAACATGGATTGTTTGAGAATTTCCATCATTTAATTATACAGAACACGCCCACAACTTTGAAGATGTTTTTTTTTTATTGTGAAGCAAAAAACAAATAGGACAAAATAACAGAAAAAGTCAATGTGCATAACTATTCACCCCCCTAAAGTCAATACTTTGTAAAGCCATCTTTTGCGGCTATCACAGCTCCAAGTCGCTTTGGATAAGTCTCTATGAGTCTTGCCACATCTTACCACTGGGATTTTTGCCCATTCCTCCTTGCCAAACTGCTCCAGCTCCTTCAAGTTGGATGATTTTCTATTGGATTGAGGTCTGGGCTTTGACTAGACCATTCCAACACATTTACATGTTTCCCCTTAAACCACTCGAGTGTTGCTTTAGCAGTGTGTTTGGGGTCATTGTCCTGCTGGAAGGTGAACTTCGGTCCTAGCCTCAAATCACACACAGAGTGAAACAGGTTTTGCTCAAGAATATCCCTGTATTTAGCACCACCCATCTTTCCCTCAACTCTGACCAGTTTCCCAGTCCCGACTGCTGAAAAACATCCCCACAGCATGATGCCGCCACCACCATGTTTCACAGTGGGGATGGTGTTCTTTGGGTGATGTGATGTGTTGGGTTTGCACCAGACATAGCGTTTTCTTTGATGGCCAAAAAGTTCAATTTTAGTCTCATCAGACCAGAGCACCTTCCTCCATACATTTTGGGAGTCTCCCACATGCCTTTTCACAAACTCAAAATGTGCCATTTTGTTTTTTGCGGAAAGTAATGTCTTTCTTCCCTGCACTCTGCCATAAAGCCCAACTCTATGGAGCGTACGGCTTATTGTCGTCCTATGTACAGACACTCCAGTCTCTGCTGTGGAACTCTGCAGCTCCTCCAGGGTTACCTTAGGTCTCTGTGCTGCCTCTCTGATTAATGCCCTCCTTGCCCGGTCCGTGAGTTTTGGTGTGCGGCCGTCTCTTGGCAGGTTTGCTGTTGTGCCATGTTCTTTCCATTTGGTTATGATAGATTTGATGGTGCTCCTAGGGATCATCAAAGATTTGGATATTTTTCTATAACCGAACCCTGACTTGTACTTTTCAACAACATTGTCCCTTACTTGTTTGGAGAGTTCCTTGGTCTTCATGGCAGTGTTTGGTTAGTGGAGCCTCTTGCTTAGGTGTTGCAGCCTCTTGGGCCTTTCATAAAGGTGTGTATATGTAATGACAGATCATGTGACACTTAGATTGCACACAGGTGGACATCATTTCACTAATTATGTGACTTCTGAAGGTAATTGGTGGCACCGGAGCTTTTTATGGGCTTCATAACAAAGGGGGTGAATACATACGCACATGCCAATTATCATTTTTTTATTTCTGAAAAATAGTTTTATGTATCTATTTTTCTAATTTTACTTCACCAACTTTTAGACTATTGTGTTCTGATCCATCACATATACTTCAGATTAAAAAAAAAACATTGAACCAAAGGCTGTAATGTAACAAAATAGGTAAAAAGCCAAGGGGGGTGAATACTTTTGCAAGGCACTGTATCGGTTCCCTCCTAGGTGCACAGTCACATAAAAACATACAGTATATATGATCTCTTAATCACTTGCTTACTGGGCACTTAAACCCCCTTCCTGCCCAGACCAATTTTCAGCTTTCACTTTTCACTCTTTGAATGACAATCATGCTACAGTTTACTCAAATTAAATTTGTATCATATTTTTCACACAGATAGAGCTTTATTTTGGTGGTATTTAATTGCTGTTAGTTTTTTTTTATTTTTTGCTAAATAAAACAAAAAGGGACCAAAATTTTGAAAAAAAAAAACTGTTTCATAGTTTGTTGAAAAATTTTGAAAACAGGTAATATTTCTCCTTCACTGATGTTCGCTGATGAGGCTGCACTGATGGGCACTGATAGGCAGCACTTATGGGCAGTGATGGGCAGTGATAGGCACTGATAAGGCGGCACTAATGGGCACTGATAGGCAGCACTGATGGGCAGTGATGGGCAATGATAGGCACTGATAAGGCGGCACTAATGGGCACTGATAGGCATCACTGATGGGCAGTGATAGGCACTGATAAGGCGGCACTAATGGGCACTGATAGGTGGCACTGATAAGCACTGATGAGGCGGCACAGAGAGGTGGCACTGAGAGGTGGCACTGATGGGTGACACTGATGGTTGGCACTAATGGGTGGCATTGAAGGGCACTGATAGGACGTCCCCCCCCCCCCCCCCCCCGCACAGCCTATCACTTGGAAGATCAGTGTGCTGCTCTCTTTCCTTCCCTAGATGCAGCTGAGAACAGAGGGTATGTAATGACTTATTAAAAAAAGCGAAAAACGGTATCGATAATGTTTTTTTATATATATCTATACACAAATGTGTTGCATTAAATTTCTATTTTTCCTGTAAACTGATACATTCTGCTGGAGAGCTTGTGCTTTTGAAAAGCAATAGACGTGCCGTCTGGTTTACCAGATAAAAATAGGGGAAATAAAGCTTAAAAAAAGAAAACGAGTGCAGCCATCCCATCTAAGAATGGGTAAGCTGCAATATGTATGCTTTGGGTTTAATACCGCTGTAAGCACTATTTATTGGGTGCGAAACGCATCGAGTCAACTGCAAGCAGTTTCATGGTCCTTCCTTCATTCAGTTCACATAGAATATGTAAAATCCTGCAATGGAAGGTCAGTGTTACAATTAGTAAAAGATTTTTCCTTTAATAGATTCTGACATGAGAGCTCTGTATTGCTGCACAGCTTCAGGTTCAGATCTCGGGTAGCAGGTTAAAGGTACATTCATCATCCATCATTGTGCTCATCCGGATGAAGGCAGATGGGATAGAAAATTACATTGGTGGACAAATAATAAGGTTAATCCGGGGCCAGAGATTACTCCGGACTCTCCGGCAAGGTGATTGGATTTGTAAAATGCTCAATCTAAAGAGCCCCAGTAAAATAATAAAAAAAAAGGTTAAAGGTGACCCTTGTATGTATATATATATATATACCTTTATAATGTGTTCTCTATCTATACAGTATGTGCTCCGTTCACTCATAATCTTCCCACTTTACACAGATTCTTTAAAGCGGTATTAAACCCAAAAACAAAAATTGAATATATTGCATCAATTCTAATTCCGCGTACACACGAGCGGATTTTCCGTTGGAAAAAACTTGGATGTTTTTTCCGACGGCTTAAAGCGGTTCTACACCCATTTCATTTAGTAAATCTCTTTGCCTTCCAAATCAGGCAAAGAGTACTAAATGAAATGTTTTTTTTTTTTTTTTTTTTTTACTTACCTTGTAATTGAAGACTTCCGGTCTTCTCCCTCTGCGGCGGCGGGCGGGGTCTTGCGTCGATCGTCGTCACGCCGCACTGTCTCCTGGGATCTGGTGTCATTGATCCCAGGAGCCAGTGCGGGCATCTTCCGAAATCTCGCGAGATTTCGGCCACATCTTCCGAAATCTCCCGAGATTTCGGCCGCATCTGCCGAAATCTCGTGAGATCTCGGCAGATGAGCCGTTACTGCGCACGCGCGAGTAACGGCAGTGCATGGTGGGCCATCTAAAGTCCCTGTGGGTGTTTCACATGCCCACAGGCAAGATGGCCCCCAGCACTAAAGAAGAAGACGAGGAACTTCATCGGACGAAAACCGGCGGCGATCGAGATGGAAGATGGAACAGGTGAGTCCCCTAATAAAGGTAAGCACACTTTATATTACATCCTTAAAAAAAAAAATTTTTTTCAGAGTGCAGAACCGCTTTAAGCTAGGCTTGCTTATACACATTCACACAAAAGTTCGCTGAACTTTCGACCGTCAAGAACGCGGTGACGTACAACACTACCACAAAACTTTCCACCGTCAAGAACGCGGTGACGTACAACACTACGACGAAACTTCCGACCATCAAGAACGCGGTGACATACAACACTACGACAAAACTTCCGACCACCAAGAACGCGGTGACGTACAACACTACAACAAAACTTTCCACCGTCAAGAACGCAGTGACGTACAACACTACGACAAAACTTTCCACCATCAAGAACGCAGTGACGTACAACACTACGACAAAACTTTAGACCGTCAAGAACGCGGTGACATACAACACTAGGACGAAACTTTCCACCGTCAAGAACGTGGTGACGTACAACACTACGACGAAACCTCCGACCGCCAAGAACGCAGTGACGTACAACACTACGATGAAACTTCCGACCATCAAGAACGTGGTGACGTACAACACTACGACGATACTTCCGACCATTAAGAACGCGGTGACGTACAACACTACGACGAAACTTTCGACCGTCAAGAACGCGGTGACGTACAACACTACGACGAAACTTCCGACCGACATGAACGCGGTGACGTACAACACTACGACAAAACTTTAGACCGTCAAGAACGCAGTGACGTACAACACTATAACCAAACTTTTGACCGCCAAGAACGCGGTGACGTACAACACTATGACGAAACTTTCCACCGTCAAGAACGCCGTGACGTACAACACTACGACGAAACTTCCGACCTACAAGAACGAGGTGACGTACAACACTACGACAAAACTTCCGACCGCCAAGAACGCGGTGACGTACAACACTATGACGAAACTTTCCACCGTCAAGAACGTGGTGACGTACAACACACTACGATGAAACTTCCGACCGCCAAGAACGCGGTGACGTACAACGCTACGACGAGCCGAAAAAAATGAAGTTCAGTGCTTCCGAGCATGCGTCGAATTGTTTCCGAGCATGCGTAGGAATTTTGCGCGTCGGAATTGCTACAGGCGATCGTAATTTCCAATCTGAACTTTTTCCGACCGAAAAATAGAGAACCTGCTCCCAATCTCCCGATGGAGCATACACACGGTCGCATTTTCCGACCAAAAACTCTCATCTGTCTTTTGCTGGCCGAATTTCCGATCACGTGTACATGGCATTAGAGGTGATGGCTGCATTCATTTCCTTTTTTTCGTTTTTTTTTTTTTTCTTTTTATTTTCACCTGGTGATCCTGCCAGTAAGGGCTTTGGTGGCTGAAGAGCAATCTGCGTTCGGCATGCTCTGCAGAGAGCATATGACAAGTGGTAAGGAGGTATTGTATTGCCTCCTCACCAGTGGCGGCGCGTAATGCAGGGCGCAAAGGCGCCGCCCCCCCCATCCATGTCTCCGGCCCCCTAGTCTATTCCCTCATCCATGTCTTTATGGAAAGAAGAAAGAAATGGCTGCACATCCAGAACTTCCGATTGCCTTATATTTGCTTCACAAAGACACCAAACTGTGATCGCGTAGACGTGTTTCACACATACATCTTGTGCTTAATCATTACCTAATGATTAAGCACAAGATGTATGTGTGAAACGCGTCTACGTGACCACAGTTTGGTGTCTTTGGTGTTTGCCTTTTATTTGCTTCACAAAGATAACAGCAAATACACCAAACTGTGGCCACGTAGACGTATTTCACACATACATCTTGTGCTTAATCATTACCTAATGATTAAGCACAAGATGTATGTGTGAAACGTGTCTACGTGACCACGGTTTGGTGTCTTTGGTGTTTGCCTTTTATTTGCTTCACAAAGATAACAGCAAAGACACCAAACTGTGGTCACGTAGACGTGTTTCCCACATACATCTTGTGCTTAATCATTACCTAATGATTAAGCACAAGGTGTATGTGTGAAACGCGTCTACGCAATCACAGTTTGGTGTCTTTGGTGTTATCTTTGTGAAGCAAATAAAAGGCAATGGGAAGCGGGGTGCTAGATTCAGATACACGTAGGTCCTGTTACTATCATTTTGTTAAGTATGATGACCTTTTTGCACACGCAACTGTTTTCTTGATGCGTTTAAAAATAAAAACATTATAGGACTTCCGTTTCCGGGGGCGTGTGTTCCGAGTATGCTGGAGTGAGGCGCGAGGTCTAGCAGCGGCTGTGCGTAATGACAGGAGCTCCGTGACTGAGTGAAGCCTGCTGTGGTACGCGAGAGGTGCGAGAGGGGCTATGGGCGGCTGTTGGTGCTAGGGCAGACGCAGTAAAGAAAGCCGAGATCTAGATCGGGAGGACCCCGGCCGGCCCGCCCGCCATTCCGTCCACTCCGTCCGTTCCGTCTGTCCCAGAAGCGACGGCCACGCAAGGGGGAGGCAGCATCCTGCAATGTAAGCAGCCGTACTGGAGCCAGGCTCGCTAAAGGAAGTAAAAGAGCGGGATGAGCGGTGCCCTCACGTAGTGTTATAAACCTTGAGAAGCGGCGGAGGACGGTAAGACGCAAAAAAAAATAAAAAATCCTCGGCTATCTGTGCTATCTGTGCTGTGCTGTGCTGCTACCTGGGCTGTACTAGTGGACTTCTCCCCCTGGGAACTAATTGGACTATAATGGTAAAGTGTATGGTCTCTATATACTACCACATAGTGGATGTGCTGGGTGTGAGCCCTATCCGAGTTCTATAGCACCAAATGACTGTTGGGAGCTTTATAAATTACAAGTGGTGCAATATAAGCTGTGTATTATAATAAACAGAAACTGTGCTATTAAAGAGGCATTTATCCAAGTGGACCACATAGCCTACATATTCTACCCATATTCTACCCTATAGAGGAGATTCCGTTGGGGAGACCAGGAAGCTGAGGCGCCCAAATAAATTAACAGTGCCGGTTTTTGAACATTAAGCTGATATATATTTCCTTTTTTTTTTTTTTCCTCCCTCTTTTTTCACATACTATATACCATATACCATTAGTCAGCAGAAGTGGTAAAACAAAACAAGTGGTAAAACAAGGATACGGTCTTAGTGTGGAACAAGGGGCTAAGGGTAGTGTGGGTGGCCTTCATGCCGAGAAGAAGGGGACCTGGTAGAGTGGACAGTTCACCGACCCACTCATATATCACTAGATTCCTTACGAGGAAAGACGCGGGACTACCAGTGGTTGCCGGCGCTATAGTACACCCACAACGACCCACCCGAGCTAACTTAAAACAACCGCCAGTTGAGGAGGAACCGGCTAGCAGCATGGCCACTAGCTTGGATGGGGGTATACGGGTTGAGCTTACGGAAGAGGTGGATATAAGTCTACCAATTATTCCCCAGACTGCAATTCTATTGGAAGGAGAAGGAGAAATGGGCCTCCTAACTATGAGCGGACAAGAGCGCGAAAGGGAGCCCGACATTAGGCAGCTCATACAGGCACTTCCCTCCAAAGAAGATATTCTAGTATGGATGAGCGACTTAAAAGCCACAGTAAAGGAAGAACTGAGTGAGGTATGTGCCAAATTTGAAGCCGTCGACAGTAGACTCTCCAGATGTGAGGCCACACAGGTAACAGCCGACAAGCGTCTGGACATACTCGAAACCAAGCTCAATGCACAGCACCAAAAGTTGATTGACTTGCAATTACAGGCTGAAGATTTTGAGAATAGAAATAGAAGAAATCATTTACGTATTAAAGGGATCCCAGAGGTGATTAAAACACCTGACCTGAGGAAGGTGGTAACCTCAATTCTTAATTTATATCTAGAAAAGCCCCCAGAGTCCTACATAGAACTGGACCGAGTCCATAGGAGTCCAACAGTACAGAACATGGAGCGGGGAAGCCCCAGGGACGTACTATGCCGTGTTCACTTCTTTAAAATAAAAGAGGATATAATGAAGGCAGCATGGGCGAAGGGGGTACTGCCACATATAGATTATGAAGTACAAGTGTTCCCGGATATCTGTTGGCAGACAAAGCGAAGGAGGCGAATATTGAGGCCCCTGCTAGACTTACTGCGAGCTACAGAAGCAATATATAGGTGGGGGTACCCACTATCTCTGATCATTAAAAAAGGAGAACGAGGTTTCACTTTACGTAACCCGGACCAACTGCCAGACCTCTTTGAATTTTTGGGCACGGAAGAAGTGGAAATATCTGATTGGTTAAACGTTCCGATGGAGTCTGGGGGATGGGCTAATCATGGGAACAGAACAGTGATGATAAAGAAGAGTTAACCTGGTTAAACGATCTAGAGACCGACATGGCGCCATAAGTTTGGTCTATATCTATTGAGGGCAATTACAGTAATGGATTTCCCCACCACTACTAGCTCTCCCTTTTTTCTTTTCTTTTTTTTTTTTCTTCTCCTTTTTTCCCCCCGGCCCCCACTCGCTGCCCTCCCAACCGGCTCACTTTAGAGCCGCACTTTAGAGCTGTAGAACGAACTTTATAGGAGGGACAAGGAAATGAAGAAAGATACCTGACTACCCGGGGAAAAGGAATTTTTGAATTTTTGATTGACTCCTTGAGGGCAGAGGACTAGTGTAAATATTGACTCAGACCCTCTCCTTTCTTCGGGACACGACCAGCGTGAATTTGGAGTGTTTTTTTGTGTGTTTTTTTATTTTTATTTTTTTATTTATTTATTTATTTTTTTGTTTTGTACTTTTTGGTACTAGTGGGATAAAGGATGGGATTAATGAGGGATTAAGGGCACCAAGGGAATGTCCTAATAGCAGGGACACATAATTATACGACACACACAGTACACATAGTACACACTCGATATAGTTTATAGTTTACAGTTTATAGTCTATATCATTTTGAATGTAATATAGAGTAAATACACATGACTCTTTTTTTTTTTTTTTTTTGGGGGGGGGGGGGGGGGGGTTGATGGAATTAATTAAACAGGCACTAAGGACACGTGACACAGGGACACAGGGACACAAGGTATGCTTTCACAAGAAGGGAGGGCTAATAGGGGGGGGAGGAAGGGGGGTGGGGAAGAGGAGGAGGGATTTTGAGGAAGAAGAGGGAGGTAAAGGTAAGGGTTGGAAACAGATATGTCGCATTGGGTGGAGCGGGGGGGGGGGGGGGGAAATACAGGGGCCATATGGGAGAGGATAACGCGGGGGGGGGAATAGAGTGGTGGATGCAAACTTTCCTTTTTTTTTTTTTTTCTCTTTTTGTGGTGATGTAAAGATGATGTAAAATGCATATATTGGTTAAGATTGCCCAATAGGAAAATAATAAGGAATATAGAAATGTAAGATATGAATAAGCAATATCAGACTGATTATCAAATGTGGTGCCTATTTATGTTAAATAGTTGAGGTTGGCTCAAGAGGTGAAAACAACAATGTAATTAATTAGAGGGATCCATAAATGTACTCAAACTTAAGAAACGTGCACCCGCCGGGGCCTGCTACGAGCTCCTGGCGTGCTTGGGGACAAACCCCCACATTGATCGTTCCTCCTCTGAGTAGAGGATAAGTCGGGGACGATCGAGAAACAGGGGAATCCTGTTTTTCTTTTTGTTTGTTTTTTTTTTATTTTTTTTTTTTTTTTTTTCTTGCTCTACTTTTCCTTCCTCTATGAAGGGGGGCATGCTGGTATAGGAAGGCCGCATCAGGGTTGTTTTACCCCCGAGAGTAAGGGGATATTGGGTTTTTTTTTTTTTTTTTTTTTTTTTTTTCTTCCTTTTCTCTCGCTCTCTCCTTTCGTTTTTTGTCTCTCTCCTCACTGGCTCCCCCTTCCCCCCCCCCCTCCCACCGCCCTCCCTTGGGACCCCACCTCTTCATCCTGAAAAAAAATTAAAAATGGCTAAAATAAAGTTTACTTCTTACAATGTGAAGGGATTAAATATCCCGGAAAAACGGATCAGATTACTTGCAGAACTGAGAAGATTAAAAACACATATAGCTTTCTTACAGGAAACACATTTTAGTGAGAAAAAAATCCCGAATTTGGGAGACTACGGATTCACCAGCATATACCATGGGACATCCCAGAACTCTAAATCAAATGGAGTGGCTATTCTGATACATAAGCAGACTCCATGGAAGGAATTAAAAGTAATAAAGGATGAGGTGGGCCGTCTTTTGATTGTGAAAGGCCTAATAGGACAACAAAAGGTTACACTGGTGAATCTGTACCTCCCAAATACCGACCAGATTAATTATCTGGAGACCAGTACTCAGGAAATACATAGACATAAGGAAGGCCTGTTAATTATGGGTGGAGACCTAAACGTGGTATTAGACCCCCTTATGGATACATCAAGAGGAGCCTCCCACATGACATATGCAAAAATAAGAAAGATTAAAAAATTATTATTTGATGATATGCAACTGGTGGATGCATGGAGGATACTGAATACCCAAGAAAGAGACTATACGTTTTTCTCCGCGAAGCATAAGACATACACTCGTATTGATTACGTGTTTGTCTCGCAGACAGGATTGATGTCCTTGACTAAAGCCAACATAGGCTCTTTTTCTTTGTCCGACCATGCACCGACCAGTTGCGAAATGGATTTGGGGCAAGTAGAGTATCGTGAATGGCAGTGGAAGATGAACGAATCACTATTGAAGGATAAAGAATATAAAAAAACATTAGACTGCGAAATGGATTCTTGCTTTCAAACCAATGAATCGGAAGAAATTACGCCATTTGGTATCTGGGAGACGCATAAATGTGTGATGAGAGGAGTTTTTATCTCCCTAGGAGCCCACAGGAAAAAGAAGCTGAATGAACAAATAGAAGCCCTACTTAAAGACATTAGAGAAGCAGAAATGGTACATAAAAAAATCCCAGGCACAAAATATAGAAGAGAAATTAAATATTTTAAGGGGCGACTTAAACTCCCTGCTGATCGAGCAAGCTAAAGCCAAAATAAAGCGAAACAGACAAACAATATATGAGTACGGAAATAAGCCGAGTAGAATGCTAGCGAAAGCATTAAAACAACATAATGTAAGGAGACAAATAATGGGCATTAAATCTCAAAGCGGAGAGATATTGAACTCCTCAGTGAAAATGGCGCAAGCCTTTAAAAATTACTATAAGTGTCTATATCAGTTGGAGGGAGCGGGTAAGGGAGAAAAAAGCAAAGAAAAGGAGGAAGCAGTTAGAGAATATCTCCGTTCATCAGAAATGCCCAAACTTACAGAAGAAGCTTTGATGAAGCTAGACAAGCCAATAACGGCAGAGGAGTTCAAGAAAGTTTTGACTTCTTTACCCCTAGATAAAGCGCCAGGCCCCGATGGGTATTCCCTGTCTTACTATAAAGCGTTTGAAGAGAAGCTGGTCACAAGGTTCTTAGCAGCATTTAATTCATTACAGGAAGGACACAAACTACCGGAGGAGACACTATTAGCACACATTGCAGTTATCCCGAAGGAGGGGAAAGATCCATCTCAGTGTTCCAGCTACCGGCCAATATCATTATTAAATGTGGACCTAAAAATTTTCTCCAAAATACTAGCCAACAGACTGGTTGAGTATATCCCAGTACTTATTCATCCCGACCAAGTTGGGTTTACCCCAGGGAGGGAAGGTAGGGAGAACACACAAAGAGTAATAAACGCAATATATTGGTCCCAAAGTCAACATAAACCCTTAACAATAATCTCAGCAGATGCAGAAAAAGCCTTTGATAGGGTGGACTGGCTGTATCTGCGGGCCACACTACAACATATCGGTCTAGGGGAGGGAATGCTGAGATGGTTCCAAAATCTGTATTCAGTACCAACTGCTAGAGTGAAGGTAAACGACAGACTCTCGGCCCCTTTTAGAATTCAAAATGGAACTCGTCAGGGATGCCCACTATCACCCCTTATTTTTGTCCTCACAATGGAACCATTTTTAAGGAAAATACGTTCAAATCGAGACATTAGAGGCATAAATACAGACACTGAGGAACATAAACTAGCTGCTTTTGCCGATGACCTGATTTTTTTTATATCCTCTCCAGCCATATCCTTGCCTCCCCTCCTGGGGGAGCTACGGAAATTCGGGGACATAGCAAATTTTAAAGTGAATTACAATAAGTCAGAAGCCATGGGATTAGAAATGAGCGAGTCCATGACGGATCAGATAACCTCCCAATTCAAATTTAGATGGACAGACTCACATATTGATTATCTAGGGACCAAGATACCTAAAATCTTAAGCAGGGTGTTTGAACTAAACTACGCCCCAATGTTAAAACAAATAAGGTCAGACCTGAAAAGGTGGGATAAAGACATTTTTACGTGGTTTGGGAGGACGAACATAATAAAAATGAATGTAATGCCAAGGCTCCTATACTTACTTCAAACTTTGCCAGTAAAGATCCCCCAAAGCTTTATGAAAGAACTGCGGTCAGGATTTCTAAGTTTTATATGGGCTGGAAAGCCTGCAAGATTACGAAGATCCATTCTGGCCCTACCCAAAGAGAAAGGTGGCATTGGATTCCCAGATCCATGCAAGTATCAGGAGGCCACACACTTAGTCAGAATAAAGGAGTGGTGTGCTAAAAAAAAGAAGCCATGGGTAAATATGGAACAAACGTTGAGCAGAGCCCCCTTGGAGGGGTTGGCATGGATGGCTGGAAATGATATTCCAATGGCAGTTAAAAAACACCCATTGATCGGGGCAACCCTAAATATAAGCAAAAAGATTTTTAAAAAAAACAAGATATCAACTGAACCAAGCCCTATGTTACCTATATTAGGTACATACGACTTTGAGCCAGGTCTATCGGATCAGAAACTCTCTGATTTAAGAAGTAGGGGGATAAATAGGATTATACATTTTTCAAAAGAAGGGAAAACAATGACAAGAGGGGAGATAGAAAACCAATTTACCCCAGAACTAGACTACTTTAGAGCAATGCAGTTGGGTGCTTACATTCTCTCAAAAAGTAAAAAATACCCCGAAATTCGGGGGTTGTCGGAGTTTGAGCAGATTTGTCTGGACGGCGAGATTCTGAGACACCCCTTGTCATATTTTTATGAAATGATTACAAGACATGAAGCCCCCGAAAAGTTAAGCTATATATGTGCCTGGGAAAAAGATTTGAAGGTCACGTTCTCCCAAAAACAAAAACAAAAAATACTGAGATCTGTGCACAAAACATCAATAGCAAGTAGATTCCAGGAGGGGGCGTATAAGATTCTCACCCGGTGGTATAGGACCCCAAGCATGCTACATGATATATTCCCACAGACGCCAAATACATGCTGGCGATGCGGGAAATTAGAGGGCACAATGTTGCACATTTTTTGGGAATGCGATAAAATTAGAGAATACTGGAAGATGGTGGAGGAAACAGTAAAGCAAATTACAGGGGTGTCTCTTGGAGAAAACCCGGCTGCATTTTTATTAAATGATGTCTCAATGTCGGTTGAAAAATATAAAAAATCATTATTAAAACATCTTCTCACGGCGGCGAGAGCCTGTATTCCTGTTCTCTGGAAAAAAGACGCACCCCCTACGAGGGCCCAATGGTGGGCCAAAGTTGGAGAAATTCAACAAATGGAAAACCTGACAATGACTATAAGAGACCAGGGAGGAGAGGTATCGGGCCACATGGGCACCTTACTTTCTATATAGGGGGGAGGTAGGTGGGGGTGGGGGCGGGTGACGCCTGGGGGGGGAGAGACGAGGGGGGAAACATTTTTTTTTTTTTTTTTCTTTTTTTTTTTTTTTTTTTTTTCTTTTTCTTTGACATGAAGGGAATTTTCCCTTTTTTTTTTTTTTGTGTTATTTGTTTTGGGTTTTTTTTTCTTTGGGTGTTTTAGAAGGGTAATAGGGGGATTAGAGGGAATCCCAAAGGAACAATGGATGTAAAACATAAGTCAGAGAATATGTATTTGATGGTTGTGATGTTACAAAGTGAGTTAAATGTAAAAGACGAAATGTGTTGTTTAAAATTATTAAAATAAAAAGTTTAAAAAAAATAAAAATAAAAACATTTTGTTACCTTTTAGATTTTATACTCATGTGCCTTTAAAGTCCATTTTTCTTTAGTTAACCCTTCTCGCAATAGGAAGCGTACATCAATGAAGGAGAAAAATGACCTGTTTGCAAAATTTTATAACAAAATATAAAAATATAAAAAATGTTTTAAAAGTCTTTTAAAAATTTTTTAACAAAAAATAAAAACCACAGAGGTGATCAAATACCACCAAAAGAAAGCTCTATTTGTGGGGAAAAAAAATGATAAAAATGTAATTTGGGTACAGTGTTGTATGACCGCGCAATTGTCATTTAACCACTTGCCTACCAGGCACGAACACCCCCTTCCTGACCAAGCCATTTTTCAGCTTTCAGCGCTGTTGCATTTTGAATGAAACGGTCATGCAACGCTGTACCCAAATAAAATTATAATTTTTTTTCCCCACAAATAGAGCTTTATTTTGGTGGTATTTGATCACCTCTGTGGTTTTTATTTCTTGCGCTATAAACAAAAGAAGAGGGACAAGTTTGAAAAAAACGCAAAAAAATTTTTCCTCAGTTTAGACCGATACGTATTCTTCTATATATTTTTGGTAAAAAAAAAAAATCGCAATAAGTGTATATTGATTGGTTTGCGCAAAAGTTATAGCGTCTACAAAATAGGGGATAGATTTATAGCATTTTTTATTATTATTTTTTTTTTACTAGTAATAGCGGCGATCTGCGATTTTTATCGTGACTGCGACATTGCGGCGGACATATCCGACACTTTTGACACGTTTTTGGGACCATTCACATTTATACAGCGATCCGTGCTATAAAAATGCATTGATTACTGTATAAATGTGACTGGCAGGGAAGGGGTTAACACTAGGGGGCGCTGCAGGGGTTAATATGTTCCCTATGTGAGTGATTCTAACTGTGGGGGGAGGGGACTGACTGGGGGAGGGGACCGATCGGTGTCCCTATGTACAAGGGGCACACCATCGGTCTCCTCTCCTCTGACAGGATGTGGATCTGTGTGTTTACACACACAGATCCACGTCCTGCTCAGTTACTGGGCAATCGCGGGTGCCCCGGCGGTCATCGCGGCCGCCGGGCACGCGCATCGGGTCCCCAGCGCCCCCTAGTGGCCAAATGTTAATGTCACATGACGGCGGCCCGCCACAAGAGCCGCACCGCTCCGCCGTCAATTGACGGTGGGCGGTCGGCAACAGGTTAAAGTGCGACAGCGCTGAAAGCTGAAAATTGGTCTGGACAGGAGGGGGGGGGGGGGTTTTAAGTGCCCGGTAAGCAAGTGGTTAAAGCCCATGTGCGTGTAAAGGCAGGTGTCCCAATACTTTTGACAATAGAGTGTATGTGCAGCACAGTGATGATTTCACTGCTACGCATTTTATGCCCACAAAGTGGATTTCTATCTTTTGCAGGCTATTGAGGAATAAAAGTTTGTGTGTGCGGAGTTCAGCTTTTAGGTTCCTAGTTTTTTGGTTGGAAATATCCTTTCAAAAATAAAATACACACATTGGCCACCAACCACGCCGCCACGTGAGCTGCACTCTACTTTTGCTGTAAGGGGAATGGAGCTGCCTCCACTTTCTACAGAGAAGACGAGGAGTGTTGGACTGACCTGATAGAAAGGGGAGCTGGCTGCCTCCCAGGTCTCAGGATTCCGGTCGGCTCATATTTCCAGCACACCAATAACCAGCGGCTTAATGAGCTTTCTGCATCAGATCCACCTTTGTGTGTCATTTAATTAGGACGGGTCCTGGCAGAGCGTGCCTTCCTGCAAGAGGGAGAAATAGCATTATTGTTAGCGGGAGAGAGACGGCTCTCGTATGAAGCAGGGATGTACAGAGCCCTGGGAATACCCCACAATTACTGACCGATGGACTGGCTGCATGCGTACAAGGTTACACGCTAACGCAGGAGTGGAAAGAGGCTTCGGTTTCACCGTCGCCCGCTTGACGAAGCAAAAAAAAAAAAATATTTGAAACCATGTGATCAGGAATACTAAAGTGTGTGTACATTGCAGGCCGATGATTATTTCTGCTGAAAGATATTTTGATAAAACAGTATTCAACCCAAAAAAGCAAAAAAATGTATATATCGCAGCTTACCAATCCTTATAGTAGATGTGGGGGTTCCATTAGTCTTCTTTTTTTTTTTTTTAGGCTTTTCTTTTTGCTTTAGGCTCCATTCACACATATGCCCCGTACACACGGTCGGAAATTTCCAACGGAAAATGTCCAATCGGACCATGTTGTCGGAAAATCCGACCGTGTGTAGGCTCCATCGGACTTTTTCCATCGGAATCTCTGACGGAAAAAATTTGAGATCCTGCTCTCAAATTTTCCGACAACAAAATCCGATCGGACTTTTTCCGATCGTGTGTAGAGAATTCCGACGGACAAAGTGCCACGCGTGCTCAGATCAAATTAGGAGACTAAAGCTATTGGCTACTAGCCTCTACGTAGTCCCGTCGTACGCAACGAACGTCACCGCGTTCAGAATGATCGGATTTTCCGACAACTTTGTGCGACCATGTGTATGCAAGACAAGTTTCGGCCAAAATCCGCCGGAAAAAATCAGATGGATTTTGTGGTCGGAATTTCCGACTGTGTGTACGGGGCAATAGGCTTAATTACAGTGGCGGCCCGTAATGCAGGGCGCAGGGGCGCCGCCAGTGTTAATTTCGTTGACTAAAACGACTAAAACATTTTAGTCAACTAAATGAATATTATTTTAGTCGACTAAAATACGACTAAAAGCTAAAACAACTGAAATGACTAAAATACAAATAAAACTAAAATGGCATTTTAGTCAAAAGACTAAAATGGGACTAAAACTAAAATGCCATTTTAGTCAAAAGACTAATGCCCTTTACGATGGAAAAGGTTTGAGAGCAGGATCTAAAATTTTCCGACAACAAAATCCGATCTGACTTTTTCCGATTGTGTGTTGAGAATTCCGACGCACAAAGTGCCACGCATGCTCAGAAAAAAAATTGGAGACAAAAGTTATTGGCTACTTGCCTCTATGTAGTCCCGTCGTACGTGTTGTACATCACCTCGTTCTGAAAGATCGGATTTTCCAACAACTTTGTGCGACCGTGTGTATGCAAGACAAGTTTCGCCCAAAATCCGCCGGAAAAAATCAGATGGATTTTGTGGTCGGAATGTCCGACCGTGTGTACGGGGCATAAGACTAAAACTAAATTGAAATTTTACTTCAGAATTAACACTGGTCTGTAGTGCATGTTCTCACCTCAATGTAATAATAAATAACATATGATATTTTTCACTCCAGCAGTATATAATGAGTTTGCAAATGGTAGAGAATTGAATTACACCCACTCGATTTTAGACGACTAAAATTAGTTTTAGTCGACTAAAATATACTGGAGTTTTAGTCGAATAAATACGAATAAAACTAAAACAATTGCAGAAGACTAAAATGGGACTAAAACTAAAATGCCATTTAAGTCCTAAGACTAATGCCCCATACACACGGTCGGAGATTCCGACCACAAAATCCGTCGGATTTTTTTCCGACGGATTTTGTCTGACACTGGTGTTGCATACACACGGTCGGACAAAGTTGTCGGAAAATCTGATCATTCTGAACGTGGTGACGTTCGTTGCGTACGACGGGACTACGTAGAGGCTAGTAGCCAATAGCTTTGGTCTTGTTATGTGATCTTAGCATGCGTGGCACTTTGTCCGTCGGAATTCGCTACACACGATCGGAAAAAGTCCGATCGGACTTTGTTGTCGGAAAATTTGAGAGCAGTATCTCAAGCTTTTTCTGTCGGATTCCGACGGAAAAAGCTTGAGATACTGCTCTCAAATTTTCCGACAACAAAGTCCGATCGGACTTTTTCCGATCGCGTGTAGCGAATTCCGACGGACAAAGTGCCACGCAGATGGAGCCCACACACGGTCGGAATTTCCGACAACATGGTCCAATAGGACATTTTCCGTCGGAAAATCCGACCGTGTGTATGAGGCATAAGACTTATGCCGCATACACACGAGCGGACTTTTCGACGGACTAGGTCCTACGGTCTTCCCGACGGACTTTCAGCGGAGTTCCGACGGACTTTCCGACTGAACGGACTTGGACACACACAATCACACCAAAGTCCGACGGATTCGAACGTGATGACGTACGACCGGACTAGAATAAGGAAGTTCATAGCTAGTAGCCAATAGCTACCCTAGCATCGTTTTTTGTCCGTCGGACTAGAATACACACGAACGGATTTCTCGATAGGAACTGGGTCTGGTAGAAAAATTTGAAACAGATTTCTAAAATTCGTCAGATTTTTGGTCAGCAAAGGTCCGCTGGAGCCCACACACGATCAAATTGTCCGACAGATTTGTTCCGTCGGACCTTTGCTGTTGAAAAGTCCTGTCGTGTGTACACGGCATAAAACTAAATCAAAATTTGCTGCCAAAATTAACACTGGGCGCCACCCCCCCCCCCCCCAATACATGCGTGCACCCTGTGGGGGTGTGTGACCCGACTGACCGAGGGGTGTCTGTGGGTGCATTGTTTGCTGCCCCCCCCCCCCCAAAAAAAATTACCAATTGAGAATCTGTGGCAAGACTTGAAAATTGCTGTTCACAGACGCTCTCCATCCAATCTGACAGAACTTGAGATATTTTGTAAAGAAGAAGAATGGGCAAAAATGTCCCTCTATAGATGTGCAAATCTGGTAGAGACATCCCCAAAAAGACTTGCAGCTGTGATTGCAGAGAAAGGGGGTTCTACAAAGTATTGACTCCGGGGGGCGCCATACAAATACCCCCCCACACTTTTCACATATTTATTTGTAAAAAAAAATTAAAACCATTTATCATTTTCCTTCCACTTCACAATTACCATATTTATCGGCGTATAACACACACTTTTTTCCCCTTAACCACTTCAATACCGCTGTATAGTCATATGACGCCCACAAGGTGGATCTCCCATCCTGGGTGGGCGTCATATGACGTCCTCGCATTCCCGGCCGCCTGGGGGGGCGCGCGCGCGCGCGGCATCGCTCGGGACCCGGTGCGAGTGCCCGGCGGCCGCGATGTCCGCCGGGCACCCGCGATTGCCCGTTAAAACAACGGGACCGTGCGGGACCGTGGAGCTGTCCTGTCAGCGGAGAGGAGACCGATCATGTGATCCCAGTACGGAGGAACACATGATCGGTCTCCTCCCCTTGAGTCCCCTCCCCCCACAGTTAGAATCACACATATAGGGAATACATTAACCCCTGCAGCGCCCCCTAGTGTTAACCCCTTCCCTGCCAGTCACATTTACACAGTAATCATTGCAATTTTATAGCAACGATCGCTGTGCAAATGTGAATGGTTCCAAAAATGTGTCAAAAGTGTCCAAAGTGTCCGCCGCAATGTCGCAGTCAAAAAAAAAAAATCGCAGATCGCCGCCGTTACTAGTAAAAAAAAAAAAAAAAAAAAAATTCAATAAATCTATCCCCTATTTTGTAAACGCTATAACTTTTGCACAAACAAAAGTCAATACACGCTTATTGCGATTTTTTTACCACAAATATGTAGAAGAATACGTATCGGCCTAAACTGAGGAAAAAAATAGTTTTTTTTAAAAAAAAATGGGACATTTATTATAGCAAAAAGTAAAAAATATTGTGTTTTTTTTTCAAAATTGTCGCTCTTCTTTTGTTTATAGCGCAAAAAATAAAAACCGCAGAGGTGATCAAATACCACCAAAAGAAAGCTCTATTTGTGGGAAAAAAAAGGACGTCAATTTTGTTTGGGTGTAACGTTGCACGGCCGCGCAATTGTTAGTTAAATCGACGCAGTACCGAATCGCAAAAAGTGCTCTGGTAAGGAAGGGTGTTTAAAAGCCCTGTATTGAAGTGGTTAAAATCAGGAGAAAATCGTAGGTGCGTGTTATAAGCCGATCCCCGCCGTTGTGAGCCTCTGAGCGGCTTTCAACTGCCTTCAGCTCTTCTCGGCAGCTTTCGGTGGCCTTCGGCCATTCTCGGCAGCTTTCGGCCCTTCTCTACAGCTTTCGGACGTTCTCGGCAGCTTTCAGCCATTCTCGGCCGCCTTCGGCCGTTCTCGGCAACTTTCGGCCGTTCTCGGCAGCTTTCAGCCATTCTTGGCCGCCTTCGGCCGTTCTCTGCAACTTTCGGCCGTTCTCGGCAGCTTTCAGCCATTCTCGGCCGCCTTTGGCCGTTCTCGGCAACTTTCGGCCGTTCTCGGCAGCTTTCGGCCGTTCTCGGCAGTCTTCGGCCGTTCTCGGCAGCTTTCGGCCGTTCTCGGCAGTCTTCGGCCGTTCTCGGCAGTGTACTCGGCTAGGGTTGGCTCCTCTCGGCTCTGCTCACAGTCACGCCCAGTCCCGCCCAGTCCCGCCCAGTCCCGCCATTGGACCTGGGTAATGTCCATCATAGGAACCGGGCCAAGGGGCGGGACTGGGCGGGACTGCGAGAGGAGCCGAGATACACAGGACATCTGGTTCTGTGTATCTCGGTGGCGCCAATTTTAAACAATCAGCCTGCAATGACACTGATAAGGCTGCATTGATGGGCATTTAAACGTAAGTTTTTTTCATTAAACTTCCCTCCTAAACTTTGGGGTGCGTGTTATACACCGGCGCGTGTTATACACCGATAAATATGGTAGGTGCCACTTTGTGTTGGTCTATCACAAGTCCCAATAAAATACATTTACGTTTTTGGTTGTAACATGACAAAATGTGGAAAATTTCAAGGGGTGTGAATACTTTTTCAAGGCACTGTGTACGCTGAATATACAAAGGGACTACAAGAGAGGACTGGAAACTCGTAGACGTCTAATCCTCATGTAGGAAAGTGACACTTCTCTGAAACGCATTGATTGACAGTTATAGGTCGCCACGCAGCGCATGCAGGGGGCTCTCTACTGACCTCTGAGCCTAAAGGCTAGGAGCAAACGGTGTCCTATCAACAAATAGACTTAACATGAGCCCTTCTCAGTATTACAGCTTCAAATGAACATCAGAGGATTTTTCCTAAGGAGGCATTTTTACTGTTGTGGATTACCCTAACAAGCTCTTCTCCTCTTAGGACTTGTGCCTTGCAGCACTGGGGCTCCTGGTTCATATCCTCATCAGGAAGCTACTGTACCTGCATGGAGTTTGCATGTCCTCCCTGTGGTCAGTGGCGGCTGGTGCTCAAAATTTTTGGGGGGGCGCAAACAAACAGCCTCACTGTGCCATCAAACGCTGCCACTGTGCCCATTAAACGCTGCCACTGTGCCCATCAAACGCTGCCACTGTGCCCATCAAACGCTGCCACTGTGCCCCAACGCTGCCACTGTGCCCCAAGTGCTGCCACTGTGCCCCAAGTTCTGCCACTGTGCCCCAAGTTCTGCCACTGTGCCCCAAGTTCTGCCATTGTGCCCCAAGTTCTGCCACTGTGCCCCTTAAGTGCTGCCACTGTGCCCCAAGTGCTGCCACTGTGCCCCAAGTTCTGCCATTGTGCCCCAAGTTCTGCCATTGTGCCCCTTAAGTGCTGCCATTGTGCCCCTTAAGTGCTGCCATTGTGCCCCAAGTTCTGCCACTGTGCCCCTTAAGTGCTGCCACTGTGCCCCTCAAGTGCTGCCACTGTGCCCCCTGCCTGCCCTCTGCACTTACCTTGTCCCGGTGTGCAGCTGGTGACGGCGTCAGGCGACGAGCGGTGTCTCCGTCGGATGTCTTCTCCCGCGCTCCTCCTGTCTTCTTCTGCTGTGATTGGACGCTAGGTGATTGGACGCCTAGCGTCCAATCACAGCGCCTGTGACTTCAGCCAATCAGGTGACAGGTAACAGACCTGGCAACCTGATTGGCTGAGAGGCGGGTCTGTGTTAGGTAAGCGATGTATTCGCTTCCCTAACACAATACTGTGTAATCAGCGAACGCACAGCCGTGCGCCCGCTGTTTACACTTAGGGAAGCCCATTAGAGCCCACCGCTCTAATAGGGTACCCTATTAGAGCTTACAGCTCTAATAGGGGCGCTTCCAGCAACACCCCCCCACTGTAATTCAGATGCCCGGTGCCCGATCAGGGGCCGGACACCTGAATAGGGGGCGGCAGCGGTGACAATAGATAGATTCATGCAATGCATGAATCTATCTATTGGTGATAGAGCGGTGCAGGAGAGGGGGGGCGGCGCTCCTGCGCCCTCTATGCACGCACCGCCACTGCCTGTGGTTACCTCCCACACTCCAAAGACATGCTGGTAGGTAACTGGTTTCTGCCTACATTGGCCCTAGCATATGTATGTATAACTCCCAACTGTCCCTGATTTGGAGGGACTGTCTTTCTTTTGAAACAAAGTCCCCCTGTCCCTCTTTCCTCCTCGTTTGTCCCTCATTTTGGTCTGATCCATATAGTTGTATATAAAATGCACTTTTTATCTATCAAAAAGTGTTTTCCAGAGCTAAACCTTTCATCCAATTTCTAAATTGCTGCATTTGTAAATTCCAAAAGCCAATATAAAGGAATAGTAGTGGTAAGAAAAAAACACTGGGGTTTAAATAATCCTTTTTTTGTATATTTCTCCTTTAAGGGGGCGTGGCAAGGGGTGTGTCCTAGCCCTACATATTTTTGCTAATAATTGGTGTCCCTTGTTTCCATCTAAAAAATTTGGGAGGTAAGCATCAAGTGTTTTTCAGTGCTAAACCTTTCATCCAATTTCTAAATTGTTGCATTTGTAAATTCCAAAAAGCAGTATAAAGGAATAGTAGCATTAAAAAAAGCACTTTTGGGGTTAACCAATCATTTTTTTGTGTATTAACCACTTGCCCTCCGAAAGGTTTTACCCCCCCCCCCCTTCATGACCAGGCCACTTTTTGATTTTCAGCAGCACTGCGTTACTTTGACTACTGCACAGTCATGAAACACTGTACTCAAATTACATTTATATCATTTTTTTCACACAAAGCTTTCTTTGTATTTTTTATTTGTTGCACTATAAACGAAAAAAAGACCAACATTTTTAAATATAGCGAACTCACCGATCCTCCACCGCTCCTCCAGCGCTCCTACACCGCTCCTCCAGCGCTCCTCCAGCGCTCCTCCAGCGCTGCTCCCCATTGAAATCAATGGGGCAGCGCTGTAATACCGCCGGCAAAACGCCGCTATTGCAGCATTTTGCCGGGGGTTTTAGCCCTTTCTCGGCCGCCAGTGGGGGGTAAAAGCACCCCGCTAGCGGCCGAAATGCGCCGCAAATCTGACGGTAAAACGCCGCTGATGCTATAGGCGGATCGGTGTGAAAGGGGTCTTAGTGTATATTATTTGGTTTATGTGACAGTTGTAATGTCTACAAACTATGGAATATATACTGGAATTTGTATTTATTTATTTTTTTGTGAAAAAGTGTGGCGAGCAATCTGTCACTAACTGATGCTGGCTGGGGGGGGGGGGGGGGGTACATCAATAATGACACTAATAATACCACACCTCCCAACTTTTTGAGATGGGAATAAGGGACACTTATTAACAAAAGTATGTAGGTATAGGACACACACCCTGCCCCCCCCCCCCCCCCCCCCCCCTTAAAGCAGAATTAAACATGAATAAAAGATTAGTTAAACCCACAAGTGTTTTATTTTACCACTACTATTCCTTTATATTGGCTTTTGGAATTTACAAATGCAGCAATTTAGAAATCGGATGAAAGGTTTAGCACTGGGAAACCCTTTTTTTTTTTTTTTTAATGTTCAAACTTGTATGTGTTCCATCAGGTTGAGGTCAGGACTCTGTGCAGGCCAGTCAAGTTCCTCCACCCCAAACTGGCTCATCCATGGACCTAGCTTTGTGCACTAGTCCAAAGCATTTGGTGGAGCGCGGATTATAGTGTGGGGGTTGTTTTTCAGGGGTTGGGCTTGGCCCCTTAGTTCCAGTGAAGGGAACTCTTAAGGCGTAAGCATACCAAGACATTTTGGACAATTTCATGCTCCCAACTTTGTGGGAACAGTTTGGGGATGGACCCCTCCTGTTCCAACATGACTGCTCACCAGTGCACAAAGCAAGGTCCATAAAGACATGGATGAGTGAGTTTGGGGTGGAGGAACTTGACTGGCCTGCACAGAGTCCTGACCTCAACCCCATAGAACACCTTTGGGATGAATTAGAGTGCAGACTGCGAGCCAGGCCTTCTCATCCAATATCAGTGCCTGACCTCAGAAATGTGCTTCTGGAAGAATGGCCAAACATTCCCATAGATGCACTCCTAAACCTTGTGGACAGCCTTCCCAGAAGAGTTGAAGCTGTTATAGCCAACTCAATATTGAACCCTGCAGACTAATGCCCCGTACACACGGTCGGAAATTCCGACCACAAAATCCGTCTGATTTTTTCAGACGGATTTTGTCCGACACTGGTGTTGCATACACACGGTCGGACAAAGTTGTCGGAAAATCCGATCATCCTGAACGTGGTGACGTTCGTTGCGTACGACGGGACTACGTAGAGGCTAGTAGCCAATAGCTTTTTTTCTTGGGTAATGTGATCTGAGCATGCGTGACACTTTGTCCGTCGGAATTCGCTACACACGATCGGAAAAAGTCCGATAGGACTTTGTTGTCCGAAAATTTGAGAGCAGGAGATAAAACTTTGTCCGTCGGAAAATCCGATGGAAAAAGTCCGATGGAGCCTACACACGGTCGGAATTTCCGACAACATTGTCCGATAGGACATTTTCCGTCGGAAAATCCGACCGTGTGTACGGGGCATTAGACTGGGATGACATTAAAGTTCATGTGCGTGAAAAGGCAGGTCTCCCAATACATTTGGTATTATAGTTTATATTAACTATTGATCGAAATCCACTACCATTTGTGCATATTGATCGACTGGATTGTCCACTATAGATTGATCATTCCGATCAGAAGAGGTCGATCAGTAAAGAAATTGATCATTTATCAAAGCCTGTATGACAACTATTATATTGTAAGCTCCTTGAAGCCACTGATGTAAATGAATAGTCTATAAGTTGTGGGCATTAGATAAATGCTGGCAATAGATCAATTCAGGGTCAGATCCAAATGGCTGCCGAGTCTGATAGTAACAGCTGCATTATAGAGCAGCCATTAAAATCTAACCTGTGTGCTAAGTGCTAACAACAATCCCCCGTCGGCTTCTGTAAGTAACTCCGGTCGATACGCGACATTATGTCCTTCCCCCACCCTCTGCATTATGCATGACGCCATATTTGTACGTTTAAAAATACAAATGGGATGGACGTGTCCCAAGTCATCCTTGGCCGGATGCAGAGTGTGCTTTTAACTCTGGTTATATCCGTGAAGGTACGGCGTGTACTATGGTCACAACTTGCTCATTAGTAGGAGCTGCTGCCGGGATGAGTAGACCGCCGCTGTCCAGACCGACATACCCCAAGGTGGCTGACCCGGAATGAGCAGAAGATAGATTTAAAGCAGTAATAATCCCAAAAAGCAAACATTTATTATATTGCAGCTTACCAGTTCTTAGATGTGATGGCTGCATTCTTTTTCTTTTTTTAGGCTTTCTTTCCTTTACCTATTGAAATTGAAAAACATGTTCCTGCACTCTCCTGGTCAATGTTCTTTTTGTGTAGCCAATGTATTGCAATCCGCATGGGCACTCCATACCATATGGAAAAATAGAAAAAGAAACTGCGCTACGGTAGATACACACAAAGTGTATATTTAACTAGGGTATAGGCCTTCTAAAGAGGCCTACTGGAAGCTGCGACTCTGCTGTAAAACATAACTACAGTGGGAGAAGTAAATAAAAGAGTAGCGCTAAACCAAAAATCATGTGTAAATAAATAACCAACATAGCGTTACCAGTGCTAGTAAATAATGATCCTATTGATGATTTTCATCTGTATGAATTTTCTATGGTTTATTCAAGTTATATATCATTTATAGACATGTGCAAACTGAAATATTTAGTTTTCGTCCGCAAAAATTAATTTATTTAGTTACTCCCGAAATTCGTTTTTATTTATTTAGTTTTTCGTTAAAAATTGCATTCGTCCGAAAATCCAAATGAATTAAGGTCGAATCTGTCATTGAAGGCTTATGGTGTCTGTCGAAAGTTCAAAGAAGATTCGACGGAGCAGCTAAACTGTATGACTCTGTATAGTTTAGCTGCAATTCCACCCAATTCCAGCAGCAATCTTTCCTCTCTACGTCGAATCTTTCCTTTCTACGTCGAATCTTTCCTTTCTACGTCGAATCTTTTCTCTCTATGTAGAATAATCTTGGACTAATAGAGTTAAGGTTAGGCACATTCGACCACAGGTTCAATGGACACAGATTGTTATTGTCAGCGTCGAATCTCCTATCTATATCGAACTGTTGTCACAACGAAAATAAAGCATTTGTTTATGTCGGATCTTTCGTTTTTCGTTTTCTTTTTTTTTCGGATTCTGCACTTTCGGACGAAAACGAATGCACATGTCTAATCATTTATATGTATGTGGGGTTACAGCAAATGGTCACACAGACTGTTTATTACAGGGGGTCCCCGAGTTACGAACTCCTTAGGGACTGCCCGCCTGTACAGAAGTCGGAAATGTTCGTAAGTCGGCCGCGCATGCGCAGACCGACAAATACGGACATTTCCGGACATTTCCGATGTTCCGTCTAATGCCGTTCTGCGCATGCGCAGCAAATTACGGACATTTCCGAAGTTTGCCGGCATTTTCCGAGGCTCCGTATGGCCGCGCATGCGCAGAACGGCCGGAAGACGGCGAAAAAAATGGCGGAGGGTCCCCGCAGCGCCCCGTTCGTAAGTAGGGGTTGTTCGTAGGTCGGGCGTTCGTAAGTCGGGGACCCCCTGTATTAGTACTTTTAGTGTCACTTGTATAGGGACCGTCATTTGGTCCTTTCATTCACGATTTCTTTGTACACTTATATGGGTTTAAGGTTCTCTTATTCCATATTAATACAGGGGGTCCCCGAGTTACGAACTCGTTAGGGACTGTCCTCATGTTCTTAAATCGGAAATGTTCGTAAGTCGGCCGCGCATGCGCAGACTGACAATTACGGACATTTCGGTCGAATGCCGCTCTGCACATGCGCAGCAAATTACGGACATTTCCGATGTTTGCCGTCATTTTCCGAGGCTCCGTCTGGCCGCGCATGCGCAGAGCGGCCGAAGGTCCGCGGAAAATGGCGGAGGGGCCCTGCATCGCTCGGTTCGTAAGTAGGAGATGTTCGTAGGTCGGGCGTTCGTAAGTCGGGGACCCCCTGTACATAGGATCATTATTTACTAGCACGGGTAACGCTATGTTGGTTATTTACACATGATTTTTGGTTTAGCGCTACTCTTTTATTTTTATTTTCTCCATACCATATACCACCCCCTCTGTATGGCACACAAGCTGTCCTGCAGATGCAGCAGTTACAGGGGTCAGAAAAATCATTTACCACTGGCAGGGGTGCTTGCAATGATCGGCTTTTATTTATGTAAAACCTTTATCCCAAAAGGTAAAAAGCTGTCCGCTGTAACTGATTATAAAGTGTGAGATGAAGTTTGGCTTCAATTTGTTAGTGTGTCTATCTCTCTGCTAGTACATCTAACACACCCCTCCCCCTACCTAGACTGACAATGCTGCTGACCAAAGGTGCCCCCTGTGCTCCATCATCCAGAGTGGAGGCTCTCTAATACAGGAGGTGTGTTAGGCTGGCGATACATTATACAATTTTCCCTTAGATTTACCAAAACCATATAATAGGAGGTCAAACCTAAACACTTATACAATCAGGCAGGCCCTTGCACTACATACCTGAAGATAAATTAATAAGAAAATTGTATAATGTATGGCCAGCTTTACTGGTCATATCACCAGGTGAAAACAGAGGGGGAAAAAAGCTTAAAAAAAAACAAATGCAGCCACCACATCTACAGTGCCTTGAAAAAGTATTCATGCCCCCTTGAAATTTTCCACATTGTCATGTTACAACCAAAAACGTAAATGTATTTTATTGCAATTTTATGTGACAGTCCAACACAAAGTGGCACATAATTGTGAAGTGGAAGGAAAATGATAAATGCTTTTCAAAAGTTTTTACAAATAAATATGTGAAAAGTGTGGCGTGCATTTGTATGGCGCCCCCCTGAGTCAATACTTTGTAGAATCTTTGCTTTCGCTGCAATTACAGCTGCAAGTCTTTGGGGATGTCTCTACCAACGTTGTACATCTAGAGAGTGACATTTTCCCCATTCTTCTTTACAAAATAGCTCAAGCTCTGTCAGATTGGATGGAGAACGTCTGTGAACAGCAATTTTCAAGTCCTGCCACCATTCTAACATATGAATATGCTTTGATCTAAAATCATTCCATTTTAGCTCTGGCTGTATGTTTAGGGTCGTTGTCCTACTGAAAGGTGAACCTCCGTCCCAGTCTCAAGAGTTTGCGGACTCTACAAGGCTTTCTTCTAAGATTGCCCTGGGGGGGCGTGGCAAGCACGTGCAGCGGATAGTAGCATAGGAGCCAAGCTCTGGAGCGATCAGGGCTAACAGCGGCACTCAGGGGACCCGATCATCACCCGCATAACTTCCGCACCTGCCCGACGCCCTCTGGCACACCGCAGTGATGTCCCGAAAGCGGAAGGATGACAGGCGCCCTCAGAAGATAATGGCCTTTTTCCTTAAGCCAGCACAAGGAGGTTGACAAGATTGCGTCGCTGCTCGGGCCCCTGCCTCCTCCTCTCTCCACACAGGTCACTACTCTGATCTGCCTGACGAACAGCCTGGACCTGAAGGAACCCATGGTGAAAGATCTTCACCAGGCCCCTCATCGCCTGGTCACTCTGTGCCAGTCCAGCCAAGGCTAGAATGAGACTGGATGACAGCCTGCAGGACAACGAGGTGAGCCATGCTGCAGCTGAGCACACATTACACTCTTCCCACCGCTCCTCCATAGCCTCATTCCCTACCAATAATCAGCCTGTGATGGACACACTCTTGAAAGATATGCTCCTCTCACTGCAGAACTCCCTCCATGCTGATTTTGCAACACTGACCAACAAGTTCTGTTCTGAATTAAACTCACTTGGCGAAAGTGTAAACCACATAGAAAATTCATTTGGAGAAATAACTACCACAATAAATGATTTGGTTGCAGATCTTGAGGATAGGTCACGACATAATAATTTAAAGCTGCGGGGAGTCCCAGAATCTGTTCTACCCAGTGACCTCATGCGCTACACCAAAGAAATGTTCCAATTGACCATTCACCGCATTCACTGCCTACGCAAGCCACCGCACTTGCCAGAAAACATCCCGCGTGATGTTTTAATGCGCATCCATTTCTTCCACATAAAAGAGCAGCTCTTTGCTAGATCCAGATCACTAGGTCAATTTCCAGCTCCCTATGCGAATATCCAAATGTACGCAGATCTCTGCAAATATACCCTAGATATGAGGAGACAACTCACCACAGTGACGAAAGCTTGTCGTAACCACAACATTCCCTACAAATGGGGCAACCCCACCAAGCTTATTGAAAAAAAAATGGAGTGTCAGACAATGTCACCTTTGCGAATAAAGGCATAGCTCTCCTTCACTCCTGGGGCAATATTACTGAACCACCACCCCAAGAGACCACACAAAAACCTCCAGGGAAGCCCCCCCCCCCGGCATAAAACCTCCACCCGACACAAAACCTCCCCCATACCACAGCGTATGAACAGATAATCTAACAGGGGGTCCCTACACCATCCTTAGCAGAAAACCATAACAGCCCTTTGCTCCAGATGATGCCGTTAAATGCTTTTATCTTGGCCTTATGGACTTTTCCCCAGTTGGTTATCGACAGTGGTATGGTTATAGCATATGCCACCAATGTCTTTTTATTTGTCTTGTTCAGCTACACTTTTTTCCTGACTTTCTTCCCCTTTCTTGAGTTTCCTATGGACCACACCTTCATATGCACTGGTTCAATGAGCGGAAACCCTCACCAGGACATCTCTATAAGAAGTTCCCAACAACTGCACCTCAAGGGATCCTCTCTCCTCAGAAGTCGACAATACACCGTAACAATGAGTACAGGGTTTTTACAGCAGCACAACACACACCAGTATGGGTCTCTCCCTCAACACCAAAGGACATTACTATGGAAAATAGCCTTAAAGCATGGATGTGACATTATCTGCGCACAAGAAACCCACTTCCAGATTACAGCAGCCCGGAAATGTACACACAAAGCCTTTCCAAACATCTTTACGGCCAATAGCCCGGAGAGAAAAAGGGGAGTGCTCATAGCAATACAGGATACAGTCACCTTTCAGTCTCTGACCTGCAATATAGACCCTAAGATTGCGCTGTATTTGGCTCCATCCATCTTCCCATCAACTCTGACCAGCTTCCCTGTCCCTGCTGAAGAAAAGCATCCCCACAACATGATGCTGCCACCACCATGTTTCACAGTGGGAATGTGCAGTGTTAGTTTTTTTCCGCCACACATAGTGTTTTGCTTTTATACCAAAAAAGTTAAATTTTGGTCTCATCTGACCAAAAAACCTTCCACATGTTTGCTGTGTCCCCCACATGGCTTCTCGCAAACTGCAAATGGGACTTATTATGGCTTTCTTTCAACAATGGCTTTCTTCTTGGCTCTCTGCAGCTCCATGGGTAAGGCTTGGCTGCTTCTCTGATTAATGCTCTCCTTGCCCGGCCTGTCAGTTTAGGTGGACGGCCATGTCTTGGTAGGTTTGCAGTTGTCCCATACTCTTTCCATTTTCCGATGATGGATTGAACAGAGCTCCATGAGATGTTCAAAGCTTGGGATATTTTTTTACAACCTAACCCTGCTTTAAACTTCTCCACAACTTTATCTCTGACCTGTCTGGTGTGATCTGAGCATGCGTGGCACTTTGTCCGTCGGAATTCTCGACACACGATCGGAAAAAGTCCGATCGGATTTTGTTGTCGGAAAATTTAGGAGCAGGATCTCAAATTTTTTCCGTCGGAAATTGCGACGGAAAAAGTCCGATGGAGCCCACACACGGCCGGATTTTCCGACAACATGGTCCGATCGGACATTTTCCGCCGGAATTTCCGACCATGTTTATGTGGCATTGTACAGGAGGTGAGTTAGGCTGGCGTGTGTTAGGTTGTGTTTCTTGTACACATTTCCTTTAGATTTTCCAAAATCATATAATATGAGTTCAAACCTAAACACTTTCAATTTGTATCTAATCAGACAGGCTCTTGTACTACATAGCTGAAGGTAAATCTAAAGGAAATTGAATTAAATTGTAAGCTCTAATGAGTAGGGCTCTCTGATTCCTACTGTATTAAAACTGTATTGTAATTGTACTGTCTGCCCTTACGTTGTAAACTGCTGCGTAATCTGTCACTGCAATATAAATCCTGTATAATAATAATAATAATAATAATAATAATAACTGTATAATGTATGGCCAGCTTTACTGGTGAGATCACCAGGAAAAAACAGAGAAAGAAAAACAAAAAAAAAAAGAAAACAAATGCAGCCACCACATCTAATGATGGGTAAGCTGCAATATATAACATTTTTGGTTTTGGGTTTAATACTCGACCGGCCCAGTAAAAAAATGTCATCACTTTGACGGTAAATTCTGGCGTTAGCGCAGTAGCTAGCTGCCATAAGTATATCCCCCCAGTATCTTTTTTTTTTACTATGCCTGATTCTCTTTCCAATAAAAGTGGTCCCACGGGCAGATTCACCAGGGATCACTTTTAGAAGCGACACACACACACACACACTCCGGTTGCTCCCCAGTCATTCCTGGGCTTGCCAGCCCCATTGGTAAAGCCTGAGAACAATCTGATGCAGCCGTTAGCTGGATATGGAGAAGAGTGAGGCCAACATGGCCGCCACTAGTCTCTATGCCCTTGGAGGACCGGAGTGACCTCACTTTTTTTTTTTTAAGTGTAAATAAATAAATAATAATAATAATAAAAAAATTAAAGTGCCCCATCCCTCTGTGCTCGCGTGCAGAAGCGAGCGCATACTTAAGTTGCGCAAGTATATGTAAACGGTGTTCTAACCACACACGTGAGGTATTGCCGTGATCGTTAGAGCGAGAGCAATAATTCTAGCAACCTCCTCTGTAACTCTAAACAGGTAACCTGCAAAAATTCATAAAGTGTCGCCTATGGACCCATCTTTGTTCAGGCATTACTCAGGGTCAGAGTCTATTTCTGGGGCTGAGATGCCAACGCAGATCAGCTCCTGATGCAGCCTCTCACCTTGTGACTTGCTACAAAGTTAAAATGTTGTTGTCTGATCACTGCGAAGCAGTGGCGGCTGGTGCTCAAAATTTTTGGGGGACGCAGACAAACTGAAAAATTATGGAAAAAAAAACATAATTTGCAGCAGCCACTGTGCCCATCAAAAGCAGCCACTGTGCCCATCAAATGCAGCCACTGTGCCATCAAAAGCAGCCACTGTGCCATCAAAAGCAGCCACTGTGTCCATCAAATGCAGCCACTGTGCCCATCAAACGCAGTCACTGTGCCATCAAACGCAGTCACTGTGCCCATCAAACGCAGCCACTGTGCATATGAAACGCAGCCACTGTGCCCATCAAACACAGCCACTGTGTCCATCAATTGCAGCCACTGTGCCCATAAATTGCAGCCACTGGGCCCATCAAACACAGCCATTGTGCCTTCAAATGCTGCCACTGTGCCCCATTAAATGCCACCACTGTGCCCATCAAATGCCACCACTGTGCTCATCAAAAGTTGCCACTGTGCCTCCTCCCCCGCCCGCTCACCGTCTGCCTGGCACTTACCCTATTTGGTGGCGCGTCAGGCAGCAGGTGAAGGCAGCGAGCTGTGGGACTTTGCAGCGGCGAACTGTGTCCTCCATGTGTCTCCTCCCCTCCTCCTGATAGGCGTTCAATCGCAGCGCCTGTCCTTCCAGCCAATCAGGTGATGGATATCAGACCCGCGCTACCTGATTGGTAAACTTTATGGGGCCCTGTGATTTCTAACGGCAGCCCTGTGTTAGACATGAAGGCCTTATCAGGGGGAGTACTGTGATCTTAGTGAGGGGTAATAAATACCTGCATGTGTTTATTTACATTTATGAATGAACTTATTAAAGTAAACCTTCAGTCATTTTTTCATCTTTCCATCTATTAAATCTTCTGCCCTTGTTGTTTTAACTTTGGATAGTAAAACATTTTTTTTCTGCCAGTAAATACCTTATGCAGCCCACTTCCTGTTTCTTGTCTGGTTATTAGTCTAGGCTTATGACATCATGCGCAGCTCTCTCTCTCTCTCTTGTGAGAGTTTGCCAGGAAGGGAGGGGGGGGTGAGTCATAAGAGGGCCAATGAGAACTGCAGAGCTGGATGTGTGCCTCTGTCTGTGTAAATCCAGGAAGTGAACAGGCAGTAGCTTCAGATGCCCACAGTTAAAATGGATGCAACCAGACTCAGTGGAGGGAAATTTCTGCAGCATACTTGGATTTCTGCAGCATACTTGGCAAGTACAGAATCACATTATATATAAAATAATATGCAAAGTGGTTGCAGGGAAGCTTCAGAATTGCAAAGATGTTTTTATTACAAATTATGTGAGCAGACTGCAGTTCCTCTTTTGCCGTGTACACACGGTCGGAATTCTCATCGGAAAAAGCTCTGATGGTTTTCCCGTCGGAATTCCGACGGAATTTTGCTCAAACTGTCTTGCCTACACACGGTCACACCAAATTCCGACGGTCTGTAACACAGCGGCATAAAACACGTTGGACAGCACTATAAAAGGGAAGTTTAATGCTTCTGAGCATGCGTCAAATTGTTTCCGAGCATGCGTCGGAATTTTGCGTGTCGGAATTGCATACACACAATCGGAAAATCCGATAGAAAGGTTTTCCGTCTGAAAAATTGAGAACAGGTTCTCAATCCAAAGTCCGTCGGAAATTCCGGTGGGCATACACACGGTCGGAAAATCCGTTGAACAGCTCCCATCGGACTGTTTCCATCGGAAATTCCGACCGTGTGTACGTGGCATTTAAGTACACTCCTGCCATGAAATACATATCTGGTTAACTTTAAACCAATATGACCGTTCTCTGCATGCAATTGGAAAAAAAAACCACACAGCTGTTCTCCATCCATACTGTATATAAATGCTATTAGCACAGGACTGTATATCTTCTGGGAAGAGACGGCAGACCACACCCTGCATCAAACAAGGCAATGTGATTAGTAACAATTGCGCTAAGATGGAGATATACGGGAGCTGTCACAAGGTCTCCAAGCACAGCAAGAAATGTCATGATCAATTCCGATGTCATTTCTTGCCATATTAGCCGCCTCCTCCATTATGCGCAGTGTCCTCAGAACCCCCGGCAGTGAACCCGCTTCCATTTATCAATATAAAAACTCCTATACATTGTAATTCCCCAGCGATCTATAATACAGATTGGAAATGTTTTGGTTGCAGAAATATTACTGTCACATAGTTGCCAAATCTATCATTTGCTGGATTAGCTCAGTGCAGAGCGGATACATTTCTAACCATCAAAGTGCTGATTTCATTAATATATGCATTGAGTAATGAAGGCCGCCTATTTTATGTCTGTGTATCTTGCCAACTGCCCCCGACTCCCAGAGGAAGGACTAAGCCTTGAGAATGTGGAAACGTGTCTGGGGTTCAGGTTGGGACAGCTGCAAATAACATTCTGTGCAGTGGCGGCCCGTCCATACCCCCTAATCCATGCGCCCGTCCCCAAATCTACATGCAGGGCGCCGGACGCATGGATTCCAATGGGGGTTTTTTTTATTTTATTTTTAAATCACCCGATTAGAGGCTCTAATTGGCTTCAAAAAAGGCTGGGAGGTGGACGCAGAGCACTGCGCCCTGAGCCCACCCACATACCTCCCAACCAGGGGTGGACTGACCATTCGACCACTCGGGCACTGCCCGAGGGCCCTGGGCCACTAGGGGGCCCCATCAGGGTTGCCAGCCTAAGTAAAACCAGGGACAGTATGTAAAAATCTTTTTTTTTTTACATCTGTTTCTGAAATGTCCCTTAGGCCCATTTCACACTGGGGCGGTTTTCAGGTGGTACAGCGCTAAAAATAGCGCCTGTACAGCGCCTGAAAAAAACGGCCCCATTCACTCCAGTGTGAAAGCCGCCGAATCCCGGCGGGAAAAACGACGGTAAAGCAGCACTAAATATAGCGCTGCTTTACCGTCACCGCGGCTCCCGCCCCAGTGTGAAAGGGGCCTTACCGTCATCCTTTTGGTCTAAAAATCCTGAGATTATAGCTGCCCCACCTCTCCAGTACCTTCTCAGTCAATAGAAACATGTCTGTGTATACTGTGTGTACATGTATGTGTATACTGTGTGATTGTATACTGTGTGTGTGTATACTGTGTGGCCCCATAATCTCTGATTGTCTGGGGGCCCCATAATCTCCTATTGCCCGGGGGAATTGTCAGTCCGCCCCCGCTCCCAACATTTTGAGATGGGAATGAGGGACACCTACTAGCAAACGTATGTAGGCATAGGAAACGTCCCCCTGACACACCCTCTTAACCACTTGCCGACCGGCGCACGACGATATACGTCGACAGAATGGCACGTACAGGCAGGAGGGCGTATATATACGTCCCTCCTTTAGCCTGTCCGTGCCATCGGGAGCGCGCCGGGAGCGGCGCGCTCCCGCGCCGGTCGGGACCCCCGTGAGTCCGGCCGCGGTCCCCCGCGGACTCGATCGCCGCGGGGACTCCCGCGATCGTCTCACGGAGCGGCTGAACGGGGAGATGCCGAGATAAACAGCATCTCCCCGTTCTGCCTAGCAACTAGTGACGCCGATCTCTGCTCCCTGTGATTGGAGCAGAGATCAGCATTCACTAGCTGACAGCCACGCCCCCCCACAGTAAAAAAAAACACCCCTAGGCATACTTAACCCCTACACTGCCACCTTGTGGTTAACCCCTAAACTGCCAGTGTCATTTATACAGAAATCAATGCATTTAAATGCATTAATTGCTGTAAAAATGACAATGGTCCCAAAAATGTGTCAAAAATGTCCGATGTGTCCGCCATAATGTCGCAGTCACAAAAAAAAAAATCGCAGATCTCCGCCATTAATAATAAAAAAAAAAATTATTAATAAAAATGCTATAAAACTATCCCCTATCTTGTAAACGCTATAACTTCTGCGCAAACCGATCAATAATCGCTTATTGCGATTTTTTTTACCAAAAATATGTAGAAGAATACGTATCGGCCTAAACTGATGAAAAAAAATGTTTTTTTATATATTTTTGGGGGATATTTATTATAGCAAAAAATAAAAAATAATGCATTTTTTTCAAAATTGTCGCTCTATTTTTGTTTATACCGCAAAAAATAAAAACCGCAGGGGCGATAAAATACCACCAAAAGAAAGCTCTATTTGTGGGAAAAAAAGGACGTCAATTTTGTTTGGGAGCCACGTCGCACGACCGCGCAATTGTCAGTTAAAGCGACGCAGTGCCGAATCGCAAAAAGGGGCCTGGTCCTTTGGCTGCAAATTGGTCCGGTCTGAAAGTGGTTAAAGGAGAAGTAACCAAAACAAAAGGTTAATTGAATCCACAAGAGCTTTTTTTTTTTACCACTACTATTCCTTTATATTGGCTTTTAAAATTTACAAAATGCACTAATTTAGAAATGGGACGAAAGGTTTAGCACTGGGAAACACTTTTTGAAAGATAAAAAGTGCATTTTATATACAACTATATGGATCAGACCAAAATGAGGGACAAATGAGGAGGAAAGAGGGACAGCGGGACATTGCTCCAAATCAGGGACAGTCCCTCGAAATCCGGGACAGTCCCTCGAAATCAGGGACAGTCCCTCGAAATCAGGGACAGTTGGGAGGTATGCACCCAGTTGTGCGACAATAGCAAATTAATATTCACTATTGTCTTCCTGATTCTCTGCCTATCAGGAAGCAGGTCCTGTGTATATATATATGTGTAGCGGGGTCGTACCCCTTTTAGGGGAAGAGACTACATCCCCCATAATTCCCCAGGCTCCCGGGAGGATGTCTGTTTCCGCCCAAGAGGCTGCTGGGGGAGGATATAAAAAGGAAGAGGAGAGACCGCCTCTTCCTCTTCTGACTGGGCCGGAGAGGCAGACACTTGCTATTGAGGAGACACCTGTGCGGACCGGGACTGCTGAAGGCCTGAAGCCTGGGCCTTGCAGCAGGTGGAGAGAGACTCTCACCCCTCAGAGTCTACAGCAGCGGAGCGGAGACTTTTCCCTACAGTCGGTCGGTCGGAGCTGAGGACGGTACCCCAGGATTGGTGAGAGAGCCGGAAGGCTCATCCTGCATTGATACACACGTTTTATGCCTACTGAACTGCCTAGGCGCAATTTACCTCAGAGCAGCAAATGTCACTTTTTTGTGGATTACAAAGACACCATTTAAAGCTACATGTGCACCACCTCTACAGATTCATTGCCGGTGAAGGACTGAGCTCTATTACTAGGGATCAGGCCTGGTCCGTTAGGTAGGCGCAGATAGATTTATTGCACCCCAGGGGTGCATAGCATGCGGTCGCTACACTTGGCGCTCCGTTTCCCCATTGCTAGTTAATACATATATGTGTACATGTTTAAGTGCATATTGCAGGGACCTGCTAAAGTATTGTAAGTCATATGTTTAAACGCATGTTACTATTTCTTTTCCTTACTGACAAAGTAAAGCCAGTTATTCTTATCTCAGCAGTCTGCTTGTGAGTTCATACCCATTACGCTTAGAGTATAAGATATTTTTATGTGCATAGATTCATACCCCTTGACTAACTGTGCCAGAGCGGGTAGAGCAAATTGCCGGGGGTTGGTGGAGCTGTACTCAGGGACCCAAAACAAACCAGCGGCTCTCTTAACTGGGGGTAGCGCTACATATATATATATATATATATATATAATATATATATATATATATATATATATATATATATATATATATATATATATATATATATTCTATATATATATCTATATACAAACATGTGTTTGAGCTTTGGGGTGCACACCCTAATGTAATAGGCTGCGCACACCTATGGGCGACACTGTGGTCCCGGGACATCGGGACTGAGGACCAAGGTGTGGAACTGTCCCAGACAATTAGCTTCTATGGACTTTGGTGATTGAGTTTACTTCAAATACTGTTCCACAGAATCAGTGGCGGCTGGTGCTCACTTTTTTTTTTTGGGGGGGGGGGGGTGGTGGCAAACAAACCTGGACAGCAGAGTAAATCTGCACCACACAGGGTGATTAGGGTGTACCCAGGCATACCTGGAACTGTGCGCACGCCTATGGTGTCACCATTGTTTGAGTAAGGGCTTATTCACACAAGTGGCCACAGGGCAGTAAAACGGGTAGCTGAGTTGTGTTTTTTTACCACCTTCCGACTGCCCACCAAAAGAAGTACATGCAGATGCCCAGGGCGGTACGCATGGTGCGGCCTCGACAAAAAAATTAAACCACATGTCACATTCACCAAACACAAGGTATTTAGGTGTATGGAGCCACTCTGAAACTGCCATCTAATGCATGCAACATGTGCAGTTGTGGCACAGTGGTATTTAAACCCCAAAAAACAAAAATGTTAAATGTTGGCTACAATATTTTTCTTTTTTTTGGCCTTTTTTACCTCTGTTTTCACCTGGTGATCTGGCCAGTAACACACCTCCTTTATTATATTGCCCCTACTTTGGATAAGGGGCACAGGGGGCACCTTTGGATAGCAGCATTGTCAGTCTGGGGGGGGGGTAGATGTACTAGCAGGTTTAGATACACTAACAAATTTAAGCCAAACTCCGGCTAATATTCTATAAGCAGTTACAGAAAACAGTTCTGTTCCTTTTGGGATGAAGGTTTTACATAAATAAATAAAAGCTGATCATTGTAAGCAGCTATGCCAGTGGTAAACATCGGCAGGACAGCTTGTGTGCCATACAGAGAGGGTGGTATATGGTATGGAGTGCCCATGCGGATTGCGATATATTGACTACACAAAAAGATCATTGGTCAAGAGACTGCAGGGACATGTTTACATTTCAATAGGTTAAGGAAAGAAAGCCTAACTGATACATTCGCTGGAGAGCTTGTTCTTTTGACTTACTGGCTGGATCACCAGCTGAAAATAGAAGAAAATCTAAAGATGAAAACGAATACACTCACCACATCTAATAAATGGTAAGCTGCATCAATATAATAAATGTTTGTTTTTGGGGTTTAATACTGCTTTAAGGCTACAACAGGAGGAGGCAACATATCATCTCCCCATCACTTATCAAACGCCCTCTGAAACGCATTTCACTGTGCTTTTGCACTACCGTGTCACATTTACAAGGCTAAATTAGGCATTAAGGAAGCAGCATAACATCTTCTCACCACCTGTCAAATGCCCTTTAAAGAGCGGTTCAACGTGGATCGCACTTCAGATGGTACTGTACGTGTGAACAAGGCCTTAAGGGTGAGCCTGTGAAAAAATGGGAGCGGCCATTACTGAATGAACATAAGTGACCTTGGGCTTTAAGGTCACCATGCATCCTGGCCACCAGGGCCGTCTTTAATATTGATTGGACCCTGGGCAAAACTTTTCTTGGCCCCCCCCCCCCCCCCCCCCCCCCCCCCCCCCCCCCCCCCCCCCCCCCCCCCCCAATGTAGTTTCACTCTCCACCTGCTCTAAGACATGCAATAAAGAGCAGCTAGACTCAAAATCAGTTTACTGAATCAGATCAGGCAGCTATTGCGATTGGTTGCCAGAGGTTACAGTGTATCATTACCGCTCACTGACTGGTTGTTAGAGGTTACAGCACACATTACGGCTCACTGATTAGTTGCTAGAGGTTACAGCACATGATTTCTGCATGTTTGGCTGCTAGAGATTACTGTGGATATGACCTCAGGGGGGCATGATATACATATCAATGCCGCCGGCCGCCGCTATTTACATATGAATGCCGCCACTATTTACATATGAATGCTGGTAATTTACATGTAAACACAGGATCTGCAGGTGAGTCATCTGTACACAACAAAAGGGCAGAGCTGGGCAGCATTAATAGCAGCACTTCACACTGAGATATTGTGGCACAGCACGGGACTAAAACCTCAAGGGATGAGGGAATTTAAACCAGGATAGTTGGCAAGTATGAGGCAGCTGCTTGGGCCCCACAACAATGACAGGGCCCAGGGCAGCTGCCCCTTTTGCCCTGCTTTAAAAACGGCCCTGATGGCCACACAATCAATTTAGGATATAGCAAAGCTATCAGGACCTACCTAATTTATTCAATCGATTTGTAACCAGCTAGGCAGGCCCTTGCACTACATGGTTGTTGGTAGATCTAAAGGAGGTTGTCCAGTCGGATTGTAGGGTGTATGGTGAGCATCGGCCATGCAGGGCTTGGCAACAGGTTCACTAAGGCCATATTGTTGCTGGTGGAGCTAAACGCGGCATACACACAGCTTGGAGCATTATTGGGCCTCCTTCAGGCCCTGTGTACACCTGATACCACAATACTTTTTTTGAACGAGTTTGGGATGCATTTTTGGAGCGGAACCATTCATTTTGAATGGGCCTCCCTTCGCTCCAAAAACGCGCTAAAGAAGCTCATGTACCAAATTTTGTCACTGAGTCAGACATGTTTGGCGCTGCGCCCTTTTGCTGCAATTTCATACATTTTATCGCACAGCAATCGCAGCAGAATCGCACCGCATTCGGGGGTGCCGTCAAGAAATAATGTCACTACAGTCGTGTCTATATTCCCCTCGCACACATTCCTGGGAACGAGGCTCATCGGTAGTGGGTGCTGCAGCAACTATACCAGCTGGTTACTGGAAAATCACAGGTAAATGCACATAGCACACCAAGCACACCCAGCACACCAAGGATCCTCAAATGTCGTCCAAAGGTTTTTATTGCAGAGTGATCACATCACAAGGGAAAGTGCAATGGTTCAGAGCCTCGCAGGACCGCTTCGCAGGCATGTGATGTCATTGGGGGTCATTTACGAAAGGCAAACAAGTGCACTACAAGTGCAAAGTGCACTTGAAATTGCACTGAAAGTGCACTTGGAAGTGCAGTTGCTGTAAATCTGAGGGGTAGATCTGAAATGAGGGGAAGCTCTGCTGATTATATGATCCATTCACGTGCAAGCTAAAATGCTGTTTTTTATTTTCCTTGCATGTCCCCCTCGGATCTACAGTGACTGCACTTCCAAGGGCAATTTCAGTGCAATTTCAAGTGCACTTTGCACTTGTATTGCAAAGTGGACTTGCCTTTAGTAAATAACCCCGACTGTGTTTTGCTGCCATTCTGGAGTTGCAGGCAGAATCGTGCGATTCTGCCTGTGATTCCAGTACGCTCAGGTGCAAACGGGGGCCTCATTCTTGGTAGCTGAATGGAGCTGCGGGGGGGAATCGAGCAGAAGCTGGGCAGGGGGGGCAACTAAGGGGACCTGTTGTATACGCTGCGTGGAGAAAGCACCTACCATCATCACCTTGTGAGTCACCTTGTGAGTCGGGAACCTTTTCAATTAAATAAATAAATAATCTGCAATAAATTAATATCAACTGATGAATATGGTCCTTAATATTTCAAGAAAGTTACTCAGCAGCCCCCTGATTACAATGGGGTTAGTTTGCTATGAGGGGAAGCTTTAACTTTGCAAAGAATTCACAATCACACGCAAGGGAAATAAAAAAAAAAATCATTTTTCCTTGCATGAGATTGGATAATTGAAGTCAGCAGAGCTTCTCCACATTTATTAAAGCGGAGCTCCACCCTAAAGTGGAACTTCCGCTCATCGGATTCCTCCCCCCCTCCGGTGTCACAATTGCCACCTTTGGGGGGGGGGAGGGGGGACAGGATACCTGTCTTTGACAGGTATCCTTTCCCACTTCCTTTCCCAATTCCGGGAGTCTGGCCGCAATGCGTCACCGCAGGGGTCCATCCTCCTCCTCCCTCAGCCGCCGGGCTAATAGGAGAGAGGAGCGGGGCCTCGCGCATGCGCAGTAGGGTTCCCGGCGTGAAGCCGAAAGGCTACACTGCCGGGTTACCTTACCCGCAATGGCAGCGGCAGCACCCGACAGCTGATGGAGACATCAGCTGCGGTGCCGACATCGAGGGACTGCAGGACAGGTAAGTGTCCATTTATTAAAAGCCAGCAGCTGCAGTATATGTAGCTGCTGGCTTTTAATTTTTTTTTTTTCCTGGATCACCACTTTAAGCTCTATAGAAACTGCACTTGCAAAGTACACATACTATTTGCCTTCAGTAAATCAACCCCTACAAAGGGAGGGCTTGCTGCTCCAGATGCATAGGAAAGGATATGCATAGCTCCCAACTGTCCCTGATTTGGAGAAATGTCCCTCTGTCCCTCTTTCCCCCTCATGTGTCCCTCATTTTGGTCTGATCTATATAGTTGTATATAAAATGCACTATTTACCTTTCAAAAAGTGTTTCCCAGAGCTAAATCTTTGATCCAAATCCTAAATGGCTGCATTTGTAAATTTTTAAAAGCCAATATAAAGGAATAGTAGTGGTAAAAAAAAAGCACTTGTGGGTTTAACTAAACTTTTTTTGGGGGTTAATTCTCCTTTAAGGGGTCGTGGTGGGGGGGGGGAGGGGTGTCCTATGCCTGCATACTTTTTCTAGTAGGTGTCCCTCATTCCCATCTCAAAAAGTTGGGAGGCACGGAAATGCTATTAGTGACCAGCCAGAATATGTTCCTGTAGCGTCTTCCTAATCATAGCACTGACCCCGGGGTGGGGGGTGATGGAATGGGCAGAGCGCGTGTATTTGGTAATAGTATACCATCGACCATGAGACTTTGCAGGATATTACATAAAGTACGTCCCCGAGCCTCTTTCTTGACAGGTGACTGCGGCTCCCCGCCAAACCTCAAACTTAGGCAGACGGTTTAAATCTGTTTTCCACACAGCCAAGGAGTTCACGCAGTTGGATGAACGACTTATCTCTCCTTAACCCAGATACCAAGGTGGCTCTCACAATGTAACAGAAAGTTCATTGTAACCCATCTATAGAGAGGGAAACAAAGAAGAAAAACTAAACCGAATCTGGAATAGAAGGTATTGGAGGAGAGGTGAATTCTGATTGGTTAAGATCCTATCCTACATATTTCTAATTCCTTATTAAATAAACTGACAAATGCTTATAAGACAATCCCATATAGGCCTAAAAGTTTCATTGCATCTCCCTCATAAAAATACCAACATATGAAAAAAGTGTACAGAACACAACACACTTCCACGTAATACCCCACCTTTGGCTTCTCACACACAAGATTGGTAGACATGTGCGATTAGTTTCGTACGAATCGGAAATTCGTACATTCGTACGAATCCGAATTACAAATTTTTACGAATACGAATTCTGTACGAAATACGAAATTTCGTTTACGAATTTCGGATCCAAATTATCCGAATCCAAACTACCAAATGACGAATTTCAACTAATATGAAAGAAATTGTAGCGGATATAACGAATGATTCCAATGAATTCGAGATTCAGTATAATATCAACACTCTACAAATAATAACGAATTATCCGAAAACGTATTAACGTTACATAACACATAAGTCTATTGTCTATTGTTCACCCATCACTCAGAGGAAGTATGAAATACGAAATTTCGTATTCGTAAACGAAATTTCGTATTTCGTACTTCCTCTGAGTGATTGGTGAACAATAGACAAAAGACTTGTGTTATGTAACGTTAATACGTTTTCGGATAATTCGTTATTATTCGTAGAGTGTCGATATTCGTAACGATTCAAAACGATTCAAAACGATTCGTACTAAATTCGTATTTCGTACGAATCCGAATTAAATTTCGTACACGAATTACGATTTTTTTTTTTATACGGAACGGAACGAAACGAAACAAATTTTTGGATGGCTCCCATGTCTAAAGATTGGATCCCTACCCCCGATCCTCCTCAATTCTATCCCCCCACCCTTACCCTCAAGTCCATATTTTGCACTGTTATAGATATTATGTAGTGTGTGTGTGTGTGTGTGTGTATATATATATATCATTGTTGCAATATTCTATTGGAATTTTAATTGGTTGATAGTATCTTTCTTGTATAGCTTAAAATCAATAAATCTTTTATAAAAGAAAATGTTAATACCTGGTGGAGCATTACTAATAGAAATGCATATTATGCGGATTTGATCCCTATATTTAGCACATAAAGTTATTCTACAAAAAAGCACATCTATTGACTCCCCAACCTATAAACAATGGGTTGAGAAACTCAATTATATACTTAAAAGAGAAAAATTAACATACAAACATAGAGGTACACTCCAAAGATTTAATAAAATATGGTTACACTGGATAAAACCTACTAATGCATTATATGATGGTTTTTCTAGTAGAGAGGAGCATGGGCGTCCGCAGGTAGGGGCAAGAGGAGGGCAAGTGCCCCCCCCCCCCCCGGAATCAGGGATCGGATCAGGAGTTTGTTCCCCACTAGATCTTTATCCTAGCGCTGGCGGCCAGCCCTGTCCTCACCCAGAATGAAAACGGGTCTTGCCAGCTGCTGGCCATCATGGACATCCTACTGGCATGCAAGGTACCGTATTGAGCATTACACACACCACTGGGACATAGGGGCACTTGAGGGACTGCAGACAGGGCTAGGGGGTCCCTCTCTCTGACCCCCCCCATCACCCCTCTCTTTCACCCCCTCTCTCTCTGTCACCCCTCTGTCTTTTTCACCCCCTCTCTCTGTCACCCCACCCCTCTGTCTCTCTCTGTCACCCCCTCTGTCTCTTTCTGTCACCCCCTCTCTCTATCACCCCCTTTCTCTCTGTCATCCCCCTCTGTCTCTCTCTGTCACCCCCTCTGTCTCTTTCTGTCACCCCTCTCTCTGTCACCCCCTTTCTCTCTGTCATCCCCCTTTGTCTCTCTCTGTCATCCCCCCTGTCTGTTTCTGTCACCCTCTATGTCTCTTTCCGTCACCCCTCACTCTGTCACCCCCCCTCTCTCTCTGTCACCCCCCTATGTCTCTCTCTGTCACCCCCCACATGTATGCAGTCTCTTAGAGTCTCTTGTGCCATGTCCGCAGTCTCTTACATTCTCTTGAGCCATGTATGCAGTCACTGACAGTCTCTTGAGCCATGTATGCAGTCTCTGACAGTCTCTTGGGCCATGTATGCAGTCTCTGACAGTCTCTTGAGCCATGTATGCAGTCTCTGACAGTCTCTTGGGCCATGTCTGCAGTCTCTGACCATCTCCTGTACTACGTCTGCAGTCTCTGACTGTGATAATGACATTGTCGAAAAGGGTCAGAGCATGGGTGACCTTAAAATTATGCCCCCCCCCCCCCCCCTGAAAAAAGTTCTGCGGACGCCCATGGACAGGAGTGAAGGTAGAGGAGATAGGAGTAAGGAGTAGTGGTAGAAGAGAGAGGCATAGAGGGTGTAAAAGAAAGATAATTTGTTGCTGCTTGGAGGAAATGGCTACAATTTGATGATTAACACTGGGGGAATTCAGTCTGTTGTGCAGAGTGTACTTATCATTTTAGTATGTTATATGCAGGGTGCCTGACGCATGAATTTCAATGTGTTTTTTTTTTTAAGCACATGATTAGAGCCTGTGGCTCTAATTGGCGTAAAAAAAGGGTGGGCTGGGGGAGCAGAGCACTGCACCTTGAGCCCACCCAGTTGTGTGACAATAGTAAATGAATATTCACTATTGCTAGAAGAGTATGAGGGATGAATGTGAGGCAGTTAGGACCCTACAGTTTTGAATGTTTAATATTTATTGGTAATATAATTATTTGTTAATAATATGTTTGTATAACTTTGTGGTATATGTACAAATTTGTGCCCCAATCTAAGGCCCTGATGAAGCGGGACTCCCTGCGAAACGCATAGGCAAGTTTTCTCGATTCTTCAGCCAGGACCAGCACATCCTGGATAGACTTAGGGTCACTGTGGTTTTAACCTGTTGTATTCAACTTTTTTTTTTTTTTTTTTTTTAAATCTAACCATTTGTATATGGAAATTAAAGATTTGTTTCTTTTTTAAGCCTTTTTGATATGTGGATTTATTAGCCACTGCAAGGTACATGTAAAGTCCCACCCCATTTTTGTTCTCATTGGGCAATGTTCACTATTGTCTTCCTGTTTCTCCTCTCGGCCAATCAGGATGCGGGTCCTGAGACCCGATTGGCCAGGAGTCTTAGGACTCCCAACCAATCGGGTCTCAGGACCCACTTCCTGTTTGGCCGGGAGGAGAAGCAATGGCCCCGGAGTGGCCGGGAAGAGTAGCAGGAGCAAGGAGCACCATTGGTATGCTGCCCCCCCCCCCCCCAAATATTGAGGACCAGCCACCACTGCATACTAATGTATCATGAGTTGTAGATATAGGGGGTTATTTACTAAAGGCAAATCCACTTTGCACTGCAAGTGCACGTGTAAGTGCACTGAAAGTGCACTTGGAAGTGCAGTCGCTGTAGATCTGAGGGGGACATGCAAGGAAAATAAAAAACAGCATTTTAGCTTGCACATGATTGGATGATAAAATCAGCAGAGCTTCCCCTCATTTCAGATCTTATACTCCGATCAACAGCGACTGCACTTCCAAGTGCAAAGTGGATTTGCTTTTCGTACATAACACCCTCAGTCATTTTTAGCAAGGGTTCCCTGAAACCGTAGATATTTCAAGGGTTCCTCTGTGTTGAAAAGGTTGAGAAAGACTGTCTTATTGTAATGCCTATAACATCTTTTTTTATTTTTTTTTAAATTGTTTTTATTGAATTTTAAGTACCGGATTTATCGGCGTATAACACGCACAGGCGTATAACACGCACATTCATTTGAAGAGGGAAGTTTCAGGAAAAATTTTTTTTATTTGAAATAAGGAACTTTGAAGCAATATAAGGGTCAGTGCCCATCTGCAGCCTCACCATTGCCATCAATGCAGCCTCATCAGTCCACATCAATGCAGCCTCACCATTGCCATCAATGCAGCCCCCCTCCCTGTCCCCTACAAGGCATCTAAAATAGAAGTATTGGCGTATAACACGCACATGCTATTTGCACCCGATTTTCATGGTGAAAAGGTGAGTGTTATGCGCCAATAAATACAGTAACAGCCTATTGGGCATACCCAGGCTCAAATCACTACTATAGAACTAAACTAACAGAGAAGAAAGAGAGAAAAAAAAAAAAACATAAAATTAAAACATCCTAATAAAACCACTGTACGCTCAACCACCTATGCATGATGTGCAGAAACATCTTGTACTTCCACCTATGCCCTACAAAGCTTTCTGTAGATAATCATAGGATGAAGTGCATAATAGTCATACACCGTCTACTTAGTCTTACTCCCAGTGGCGGCTGGTGCTCAAAATTGTTGGGGGGGCGCAAACAAACAGCCTCACTGTGCCATCAAACGCTGCCACTGTGCCCATTAAACGCTGCCACTGTGCCCATTAAACGCTGCCACTGTGCCCATTAAACGCTGCCACTGTGCCCCAAGTGCTGCCACTGTGCCATCAAACGCTGCCACTGTGCCCATCAAACGCTGCCACTGTGCCCATCAACGCTGCCACTGTGCCCATCAAACGCTGCCACTGTGCCCCAAGTTCTGCCACTGTGCCCCTTAAGTGCTGCCACTGTGCCCCAAGTGCTGCCACTGTGCCCCAAGTTCTGCCACTGTGCCCCAAGTTCTGCCATTGTGCCCCAAGTTCTGCCATTGTGCCCCAAGTTCTGCCATTGTGCCCCTTAAGTGCTGCCATTGTGCCCCTTAAGTGCTGCCATTGTGCCCCAAGTTCTGCCATTGTGCCCCAAGTTCTGCCATTGTGCCCCTTAAGTGCTGCCATTGTGCCCCAAGTTCTGCCACTGTGCCCCTTAAGTGCTGCCACTGTGCCCCTCAAGTGCTGCCACTGTGCCCCTCAAGTGCTGCCACTGTGCCCCCTGCCTGCCCTCTGCACTTACCTTGTCCCGGTGTGCAGCTGGTGACGGCGTCAGGCGACGAGCGGTGTCTCCGTCGGATGTCTTCTCCCGCGCTCCTCCTGTCTTCTTCTGCTGTGATTGGACGCTAGGTAATTGGACGCCTAGCGTCCAATCACAGCGCCTGTGACTTCAGCCAATCAGGTGACAGGTAACAGACCTGGCAACCTGATTGGCTGAGAGGCGGGTCTGTGTTAGGGAAGCGATGTATTCGCTTCCCTAACACAATACTGTGTAATCAGCGAACGCACAGCCGTGCGCCCGCTGTTTACACTTAGGGAAGCCTATTAGAGCACACCGCTCTAATAGGGTCTCCTATTAGAGCTTACAGCTCTAATAGGGGCGCTTCCAGCAACACCCCCCCCACTGTAATTCAGATGCCCGGCGCCCGATCAGGGGCCGGACACCTGAATAGGGGGCGGCAGCGGTGACAATAGATAGATTCATGCAATGCATGAATCTATCTATTGGTGATAGAGCGGTGCAGGAGAGGGGGGGCGGCGCTCCTGCGCCCTCTATGCACGCACCGCCACTGCTTACTCCCAATCCCCCTCCTCCCCACAGAACATTGACTCAGGAGCTTAGGAACGTTTAGGTGATCAGGAATGCCACCTACGCTGTTCCTAATACTTAATAGAGTGATACTAATCTTCATTGGAATCTGCATTAGTGGACTGGGATTCGGTCCAGATATCCCATATTTTGTGAAATGTTTTTATCACACCCACGTGACAGGTAAGTAGTTTTGTATAGTGGTAGAGCCTTTTTTCTCTCTAACCTCTTCCAGAAATTTATGGTAGGTGCGGCTGAGGACTTCCATCTGAGTACTATAGATTTACGGGCATAGAAAAGTAATAGTCCCAGCAGGGTTCTAATCGCCCGGCTTGGGGCCATTGGTTCGACCAGTCCCAGCAAACATATCTCTAGGGACAATGGCACAGGAATGGTGGTGACAGTCAAAATAAAACTGGTTATCTCAACCCAAAAAACTTCAATCTTAGGACAATTCCAGAAAATATGGACGAAGTCCGCTAAGGGCGACCCGCATCTCCAGCAGGAGTCGGAAACAGATGGATAAATGCTATGTAGACATACAGGCGTGTAGTATTCTTTATGTAGTATTTTAAATTGCACTAACCTATCTCTAGCTGATACGAACTGTGAAAATGGATACTCCCACATTTCTTCCCAATCTTCTGTGTCTAATGTAGGGAAATCTACCTCCCACTTTGCTCTAAGGGTTTCCAGCCCTGTGTGGACATTAGGGAGTAATGTTTTGTATATGGTGGATAGGGGCTTAGATCAGGGGTCTCAAACTGGTGGCCCTCCAGCTGTTGCGAAACTACAAGTCCCATGAGGCATTGCAAGGCTGACAGTTACAAGCATGACTCCTCACAGGCAGAGGCATGATGGGACTTGTAGTTTCGCAACAGCTGGAGGGCCGCTAGTTCGAGACCCCTGGCTTAGATAGAGCTTCATCTCTGAGTAGAGTTTCCAGAGTCGAGGTATAGAAGGCTACAGGAGCATTGTCAAATTGGGTATTAAAAGCGTGTCTAAGCTGTAGGAATTTAAACAGGTGTGAGTTAGGTAAATTAAATTGTTGTTTTAACCTGTCAAAATGCCTATAACATCTTAATAAAGAAAATAAATAACAGAATGACAAAAAAAACACATGCAAGACAATGCACACATAAATGCATGCTAAAAGCACATCAATGTGCTTGCATTTTCAATGTGTTGTATTGAGTTTTTATGTGTAGTATGGTGATAAAGGATAATATGCCTAATAATATACCTAATAGCATACCTTAAAGTGATAAAAACTCTGTAAAGGAAACATTTACAAAGTTGGACAAAGATGCAATTTCTATAGTTTTTTTGTTGTTGTTATATTGTACTTTGTATCCTTTGGTATTTATTAAAAGATCTTGTGTTGTTGTATTATCTTTCCTTGTTTACATATGATGACATTCATAATATTATACTATTACTAATGGATAACAGTAGTAGTAATAGTAAGTAAGTAGTAGTAGGATGAATTTTAGACTTCGAATCCTTCAGAAATCTATTATTCTATTCTAGAGTAAAGGTTGAGACTCAGATAACAATAGACTAGGATCCCTATTGTCGCCCAGTGATGCATAGAGCAGTATGGTGTATGGTGTAGGGGGTACCTGGGTCAGGGTCATGCCTCCAGGCGGTCCAGCAGCTCCTCAGCACAGCACAGCAGGACAATTCCCTGGTCCGCAGCCTGCGACTCTCTCCAGTACACTGTGTAAGAGGATGGGAAGGACACACTATAAACTCCCCATCCAGCCCTGCCCATTCCTTGTCTGCTCTCCCTATCCATTCTTAAAGACGTACTCTCAAGTGTCTGGTGCCAGCCCGGAACAATCCGCCTCCCTTCTCCCATTACTGACCCTCCATCGCCCCCCGGGTCTGCTGGCCGTGATATTGTTACTATTAATCCTATAATTGATTTTCTAATACCCTTTCTTTTTTATAAAATAAAAAATAAAAATTCCAAATTAAATAATTTGTATCTTTATTTCTATCTTTTTACCTCTTTATTATATAGCTACTTGTACTTTGCATCATATATATATATTTTTTTTTAATCTTCATAAATAATAAAGGATGTGATATTTTAGACAATGTAGTATTAACCCCTTAGGCGCCGGCGGTACGCAGCTATGTGGCCTCTCGGCAGGTGGGCCTTGGCGCCAAGAGGCTGCATATTTGCGTACCAATTTGCAGGCACAGCTGTGCGGAAAATCGGGTGCCCTGTGCGCTCCCGGTGTTGTGTCGAATAATGTCCCCCCCCGTCGGATAGTGTCCGCCCTGTACTTGCGCAGTACGGAGGACAAGGAGACGCCGAAGGTCTCCGAAGATGAATGGCGCCTGCGTCGCGAGTCCAGGTTCAAGCACCACCATCCAAGTAAGAATAAAAAATTGCTGAGCGAAGCGAGCCCGCGAGGGGCCCTGTTACTAAGTGCTACCTATATGTCCACTTGGATGGTGGGGCTTGAACCTGGACTCAGTGCGCATGCGCCGTTCATCTTCGGAGACTTTCGGAGTCTTCTTGTTCTCCGTACTGAGCAAGCGCTGCGCCTGCGCAGTACGGGGGGCGGACACTATCCGATGGGGTGACAGTTTTTGGCAGAACACCGTCACAGTTAACGGCGGATAAGGGAAAGACAGTCCAAAAACACCAAATCAAGGTAATTACCGCTCCAGGTGGTGTCGCTTGTGTTCACACCGTCCTAGT